>JBAMNC010000067.1:1372500-1972500 GCA_037902135.1 Cetoscarus ocellatus | reverse complement strand
GGATAATGTAGTAGGCGGGCTCAGCTGAGCACAAAATGTGAGACACTTAGTAGAACAAACCTTCACCAAAACATGTAGAAGGTGGAGTGAAAATCCCCTTTCTGTGGAGAAATGTGTTCAGTGTAATTTGTGTTTCATTTAATAAATAAATGCATTCCACATCAGATATACAGTAACTGCTGCTGAAGCTGTTGGCATCCACGCTTATCTCTGTGCGAGCATCGCTTCCTGCTGATGTCATGCTCATGGCCCCAGAACATCTGCTTCCAGTTGCCCTGTTGCTTGGGCGTGTTCTGTGTGTCCCAACAACTGCTGCCAGTCAGCTACCAATCACACAACTGTGCATGGCACACACCTGGCTTCACTTGATACGGAAAGCAAGAGTGAATCTGAACATGGGAATAATGCAGGGGATTTTGGCACATTTTTGGTGCTACTCATATTTTTAGCTACTGCTTATTCCACGAATGCACTGTCCTTACAAGTTGTACCTTGTAAAGGTGGTTTAATAATCAGGCTTTCCAATTATTTAAAATCCAATAACAACTAGTATTATTAAAGGAGAGAAGTAAACATCCAGTACAACATTCACACATTTTTCTAAAGAGTTTATTAGCTCACAAAAAAACAGTTAAAGCTAAACTTGTTTTGTCACAAAAGCAACACATTTCCCTTTGCTCTGGTACGAAGTTTAGTATCACAGTTCTTGAAACAAACTTAATGGTTTGATACAGCTGAGTTAAGTTTTGGGCTAAAAAAATTGCAATAAATATCAATGTTTTAATATCCATTGTTTCAAACTGTTGATCTATTTTCATTACTTGTTTTGTGTATTCATTTGGTTGAATGCAGTGGTATGCTGATCCCTATTAGCCACCACCAAAGTAGCAAAAACCTCTCCAGAGCCCCACACATACAAACACTGATAGTCCACAAATTGTGGTATTACTTCAATTGCAAAAAACTTTTATATATATGGAAACGTATTATCTCTGTATTTTACTTATCACCAGCAATTAGTGTAAGTGGCCTAAATTGTGCTTGATAACATACATTGACTGGAAATTAGAGGAACTGCACTTGAATTTCAAGTGTTTAAATTGTGGACAGCAAGGCAGCCATCAAAAACATCTTTTTGTTTGAGCATTATAATCACATGAGGATGTAAACAGAAAACTAAATAACAAACATCTCTCCTCTCCTGTTTTGTGTACTGCACACCCTGAGCTGAGTAAGAACAGTGAGGGAAAGCTCTTTATGTTTTGGTGTCAGTAGCTCTCCCTGTCTCAGATTACATAGGCCTGTTGTAATCCAAGCTTTTTCTTTCCTGTGGACAATCCTCAGTTTTAAATTGTAATCCAACAATAACTCCTCTCAACCTCTGACCATCAACAGGAGGCCCAGGGGCCACATCAGACCGAGTACAGATAAAACTAACCAGGGTAAAGTGAAACTTCACTTTCCAACCCTGTTTAGGTGAAGAGCAGAGGCAGAAACATCACATACTCCAGCTGTTTCCATCACATTTCAGTGATCTGTTGTAATTTTGTCATATACAGAGGGACACTGATCCCTATTAGCCACGACCGAAGTAGCACCTTTTCTTCCAGGGCCGCACACAAACACTCTAAATCCACACAAGTCTGTAGAGCTGGACAATTGAGTTTTAATCACAACTATAATCACAATTTGGAAAACAGTAATTGAGATTCAAAGAATCCTCTAGACATGCTGCACATTTTTTCCATCTAATGTTTTTTTTTCACACATACAATTTAATTTGTTGGCAGTTCCTTAACTTTTGTGATGGTCGTGTAAAGAGTGTTCAAGCACATGGTCTGTCAGTGGTGGTTAATGTTTAGAAATCCTGATCTCAATATCTGTTTAAACAGTCATGATGATAATTTTTGTCATAATCGAGCAGCCCTACAAGTTTATTATTAAAATTCCAAAACATGCTTCAGTGATTCTGAGAAAAATATATGTACCACATTATACCAAGACTTGTAAAGTGAAATTGGCATCTTCAGATATTTTGACTGGAAATAAGAAAAACTGCCTGTTAAATTTAAAGTGTTTGCAGTGTTTTATTGCACATTCTGGGCTAACCAAAGTATTTTTAACAAGGGTTTACCCTTTTTCATTTTTGTCACATTGGCTCTCCCTGCCTCATGTAACCTAATCCTGAATTTCTCTTCATGGTACCAGTCTCAGTTTGAAGTTGAAGCCAAAGGGTTAATAATAATAATATTAATGCATTTTATTTATTAATATTATTACTCACCCTGCAGATCAGGGGTTGGCTAATAGTGGCCTGCTTGCCAAACCTGGCTGTCCAGTAACTTTCTGGCCCTTATAATGATCTGAAAATGACTTTCATGTGTTTTTTTATTCATTTGTCTTAACGAACAACGCTGTGATGGTCAGACACAGATGAACGTGGATGCCTGAGGCAGAGCAATGCTGCAGACGGCTGACGGCTCCTCCTGCCAGAGCTGATCAGTGAAGCTCCCACACCAGAGTGCTGTCACTGAGCCAGATCGACTCTTATTTTGCAGATGGACGATTTTTTTGTTGTTGTTATGAGCAGCGTTCATTTTGTCGGCTAATTATTTTCATCATAGTTTTCAACAACCTTTTTTCCCCTGACGAAAACTAGACAGTAACTAATAAAAACAAGTGCACATGGACAAAATCTAAAATTAAATTAACTGACATTTTCCTCAACAAATGAAAACGGGACTAAAATGTTTGACAGAGACTTAATCCAATCAGACCTAATTTGGACTAAAATCAAAACAATTTAGATGACTAACTTATGAGTAAAACTAAACAATTATTAGGCAAAAGACTTACATTAAATAAAAAGTGCTGTCAAAATTAACACTGGTCATGAGTTTGTTCATCACGCATAAGATCAATCAAAGAGGGGCAACAAAAAAATGTGATAAACCAAAACTGCAGTGCTCAATATCGAGGCTAATGACGGCATCTGTGGACTTAATAATGAAATGTCTTTCTAGTAATTTTGGTGAGCTGACCCTTGAATGCAGACCTCATAAAATTACAACTATTCTCTGTAGTCTGAAGTTTTATTTCCACATTGCACTGGCTTTCTCTGCCTCAGCTGGTAATTTATCAAATGTTCTCCAAAACATTTGTCTAAGTATCTGTTTCTTGGAACATTCTGGCGGTCTGACCCCCTTAGAGCAGCTTAGCTAATCTTTGAACAGTAAACCAGCGAAGTCCATTTAAAAGTCCAGCTGTACAAGATAGGGCTGTTAAATAATGAGACTGAGCTTATCAGGTTGGGTGTTCTTGCACAACTTCTGTATGTTTCCAATAAGTGATGTCTTTACTTCACTGCTAGCTACTGATTGAAGTGCAGGTGTTTTTTGCTCATGTGTCGGGAAATGTGCCAAAACTTCTGACTTGTGATCAAATGGAAAAAACGAGCAAATTTCTGAGACATTTTGGATCAAACTGAAGGAAACCTACATGTTTTCCAAGTGTTTTGGGACAACTTTGGCACACACTTTTCAAATTTTCATAAACAATTTGAAGAAATGTCTCTTATTCAATAGAGACCATTTCTGTTATTCTTATACTGAGTTGTCGTCTGTGTCGAACCGTTGGTTTAATTTTTTTAATGTGGTCAGAGGTTTTGATGTGCTGGGGGCTCAGAGCATTTGTCACCTTGGACATCCTCTGTCCTTCACAAAATCTTTTGTGCCAGTCAAACACATGGGACATGGAGTGTTCCCCAAACACCTCAGTTAATGTACAAAAAGTTTCGGCTGCAGTTTTTTCCATTTCACCACAAATTTCAGGAATATGCAATGCTTAAGTTTTGAGCTCATCATTTTACGACACTTGAGCTAAAACACATCAGCCATGGTCACTGTGCCTTTACACAGTTGTCACAGTGAGGCTCTGTTACACCTCTAGACATTCACATTCATTTGGTGAGGCTGTCATGTCTGTGTGAATTCACATTGAAAAACAATATCATACCTCTGTTTCCTCTGGAGACGGACTTTAGATGGATCACCTCATTCCAGCTCAGTGAGGTTCACAGTGGAGGCCAAGCATCACAGGGACATAAATATTATGGCTTGAAACGGCAGTGTGAATTGGACTTGTAGCTCGCAGTAAACCAAAGACGTCACTTATTGGAAACTCGCAGCAGTTATGTGAAAACCCGACCTTCAATATATAACACCCAGTTTAACTGTGAACCATGTGGTTCTATCCTGATAAGCGCAGCTGAATTATTTAATAGATAACCATGCATTTCAGAATGCCTTTTTATCTGCCTTTATTGCTCTTATCAGCTTTGCTGATGACACTCAGCTCTACATCACCGTGGCCCATTGATGCCCTTTTTAACTGTATTTTAGACATCAGGTCTTGGATGGCAGACAACTTTCTTCAGCTCAACCAGTACAAAACTCAGGTTTTAGTTATTGGTACAGGTCCTCAGAGAGAGAAACTGGAGAGCAAACTCCAAGCACTGTCTTTTAATCCTTGTCATTTTATCATTTAAAGAACATCTCCAGAGTGCGCCAGTTTCTCTGTCAGGCCAATGCAGAGACTCTTATCCATGCTTTTATTACCTGTAGGGTTGATTATTGTAATGCTCTTCTTTCTGGTCTTCCAGAAAAGAACATCTCTCAACTTCAAGTGCTCCAAAATTCAGCTGCTCGCATGCTGACTAAGACCAGAAAGAGAGCCCACATCACCCCGATTTTAAAGTCTCTGCATTGGCTGCCTGTATCTTTTAGAATTGATTTTAAGGTTCTTTTACTAGTTTTTAAATCCCTAAATGGTCTTGCTCCTTTTATTTATCCAATTTGCTTTTACCCTATGAACCTAGGAGAGCCCTCAGGTCTTCAGGTAGTGGTCTTTTGATAGTACCCAAAGTTAGAACTAAAACATACAGTGAATCATCATTTCAATATTACGGCCCTCGTCTGTGGAAGTCTATCTGAAGGCCTGAGAGCGCCACCTACTGTTCATATTTTTAAAAGCAAACTCAAGACCTACCTTTTTAGTCTGGCTTTTAGCTGATCATCATTATTATTATTTAGTCTTATTTATTTATTCATTCATTTTAACTCTCTTAATATGTTTTATTTCTCAATTTCAGCTCAGATTTATTGTTTGGAATTTTATTATCTGTTCATTGATTTTCTTTCCACTATCTTACTTCAGTACATTTATCTCATTTTACCATATTATTATTTCAAATTGTATTTTATTTACCTATTTGTTTTCCTATAATATGCTTATTTATTTGATTTTAATCTTATTTCTTATCAGGGTTTTTATTGTTATTTGAGTCTTAGCTCCAGTGTTTCCTCATTTTTCATTAAAATGGCGTTTCCTCAGCCCTCTTACGTTTTTTGTGAGAATCTCTTCTTCATGTCTTTGTGTGTGTGTGTGTGTGTGTGTGTGTGTGTGTGTGTGTGTGTGTGTGTGTTTGTATGTGAGTGCGTGTGCTGTATGTGGATTGTTAGGGTGGGGGGTTGGGGGTTGGGTTGTATTTTTCATTGTATTCAATTTCCGACTTTATATTTATTTTAATTTATTTTGTTTCTTCATTTATGTGAAGCACTTTGTGCTCTGAAATTTTGTATGAAAAGTGCTATACAAATAAAGTTTGATTTATCATCCTAGATCTTTCCTCTGTTGTTGGCTTTTTTATATATTTTATTTTAAAATAGCAGTGTCATTACTCAACTTTAATTCCCATTTTCTTTATTTTATGCTGCATAACTTGACTTTTTGGCTTTTGGTTCATCTGTTGATCGGATGTTAAATCTTTGTCATTTTTACAGGTTACTTTTCAGGCTCTGTATTGTTTTTTCTCTTCTTTATGTTTGTAGTTCCTGTTACAATCTGTTTTATTCTCCTCTCTTCTGCTCTTACTTTTTGATTGCCTTTCCTTTTATTGCTTTAATGTTTTATTTGTTTTTATCTTTGGACCTCATGGACTGCTTTGGGTGCCTTGGCCTGAATTTTTGTGCTCATTGGGGTTTTAGGTTTTCCTCGTGCTCCATTAGTCTGAGGGTCACCAGGATGCTCCTGCTCCCTCTCTCCTCAGGTTCTTTTTGTGCTCGGGTTATTCTGCTTTTTGTGTACAACTGAAAGGGCATACTTGTTGTTCAAACCATGATACAAATAAAGTTATCATTTCTAATTCTCTGCTTCTCTGTGGATGAGCTCAGTGTCATTGGAGAGCGGGCAGATCATTCTGTCAGTGTTTACCTGTGACGCCCTGACAACAGGTGAGAATGTTTGAAGGTAACAACTCAACAGGAGCTTCTCTCTCTCAGGTTCAAATTGGACTGGCGTATCTTGGCTCTTTTTCCAGATAATGGTAGGCCTAAATAATAGCCAAAAAAAGTATTTTCCACAAAAATAAAGTTCCACAACCATCCTTTTCATGAATGTGACGCATTTATTGGATATGTAAAAACATGGTGGTGTGTTGTTTAGCTGGGTAGGGGTATCTCGACACTAAAGCCTCTTTTGAGGGCAGGCTGCAAATATAAATCCAGATCCATGTATAAATGTCTTGGATGTTTATCGGGGATGATTGATGGCCACGTTTACGCACGGCGACACCTGCTGGTCATTTTAAGTACCTACTTTCACTGAGCCTCGTCGGTCTTGTCTTGTGTCTTGTCGCTGATAAATCCCTCTCTCTCACTCAATAGCCTACTTCCGTATAAACCCTGTACTGTGTACACAACTTGTTTTAATTTAGAATAGGTGCATATGGGGGCAGGCAATACAAGAAAGTCAGTTTCTCCATGCCTGCCAGAGCAGGAGCTTTATTTTGAAGGGCAGGACCTTTATTTTGATGGGCACCGCACAGGTGGGCTTCGAAGTTCCGCCCACCAATTAAGCGAAATATGGAGTGGACTGTAGCGAAATAACACGGTAAAAAACTAAATAATGAACCGTTTCCTAGTTTATTTGTTTTTTTGCTCAAAACCAAAAAACGAAAAAACAAACATTTTCCTGTGTTTTGCGCAAAACGGAAAAACGAATAAACAGCTTGTTTTTTGTTTCTGCTTGTGTCTTTTATACCCAGGAAACATGCTGATAAAACATACCTTGGTCTCAAACCAGCAACCTCCTTGCTGTGAGACAGGAGCACTGCCTGTTGCGCCACTTTGCCACGTTAAAGTACAACACTGATTATTAAAGAGGAGAAATTATAACCCAGCTTTGTCCCAGCAGCCATCGGGGAGCTCATGAATTTTTAGCATTAAGCCTCCAAAATGAAGGGGGGTCACAGTATTTGTCGACTTTTTAATGATCTCTAAATATCTTTTATGGGGCATTAAAATGTAGTATGAGTAAAAAATATAATTGGATTGTTTTGCTTTAAAAAGCTAGTAAATACTCATTCCTTTACTGCATAAAAAAAACTTAAATTGTCTTTAGTTATGTTTCAATAAATCCAGAATTTTTCATAGTGTTTGAATTAAAATATATTAATGTTTGTATAATCCTTTATGTATATATTTATTTATGTATTTGTTCCTCACTAAGAGTGCCTGATAATATGCAACAGTGCAGCACTGCCAAAAAATCTATGTGGCCCTCTTTGTAATCAAATAAACTAATGAAATAATTATTATTTTAAACTTGAGGCGGCAGTCGCTCGGTCCCTAAGGACTTGGGTTGGGAACTGAAGGGTCTGCTGAATGAAGGATGTCTTTCTTTCAAAAATAAAAAATAAATAAATGAATATTGCCCACCCCTGTTTGAGAGACTGTAAAGCAGGGGTCATCAACCTTTCTGGGCCTGAGAGCTACCCAAAGATGAGGAGTATTATAGAGGGCTGTTTGATTCAATGTTTCTGACTGATATAAATTTGCATAGTTCTCTGCAAAAAAATCATATTGTGCATTTAGGAGGCTGCATGTGACACTGAATTTTTACTTTTTACTTTAAATGACAATAATTATTTGTCATGATAAGGAATTTATATGAGAATATTATACTTATATGCATTTTTTACTATTTAATTTATGTAAAACTTAACTGATATGTACAGCAGTTGCACTTTTGTGATTTTTTTTTTACAAGTGACACTGTAAAGGCTCTGGCTAGCAGCAGTGGTGATAACGGTGTGGCGTCAGTGCATCAAAGCAAACTTTAACTCTACACAGGGCAAAATTTAAAAGAAAAATACAATTATGGAACGTAACACACGTTAAATTAGTTGTTTTTGTATTGATGTAGGTATGATTTATTTATAAAACATAATAGAAATTAAAAACTCTTTGGTGTGAACTTATGACCTCTTTGGTGTGTACATGTGGGCACCTCAGAGGCTTCTTCAGGGCTACCAGGTGCTCCAGGGCGCCCCTGCTGTGAAGTGTAATAGCTGGTCTCCGCCGCTGGGTGGTGGTGGTGCTGCGGAAGCGAGCCGAGCTGTAATTTAGAAACACACGAAGAAGAACGTAGCCACCAGCTAACTGAATGTGAGAAGCTGGGAGACTGATCGTATGGAGGGGTCTGTACCCGTTTATCAGGATAAACTCGTCGGAGTAAACTCACTGGGCGCTTTTTCTGATGCCAAACAGAAGGTTTAAATCCGGTACATCATCGTAACTCGTTGGCTTAGCTCGTACTGTTAGCTCTTTAGAAGAAGGGGCTCGGTCACTTGGGCCTGAAGACAAAGACAGAAGACTCCAAAATACTTCACCGGGTTTGCCAAACGTCGACGAGCTTTAACAAAGATGTCAAACGTCCAGAAGCTGAGGTCTTTCGTGAACCAGAGGCTGACCGCAGCTGCCGAGGAGATCTTCGACCTGTTCGAGAGGACGGCGACGGAGTACCAGGAGCAGGTCTGCAGGTTAAAGGAGGAGAACGAGCGGCAGAGGAAGCTGCTGGACGCGCTCTTTAACCCTGATGTGGACCTGAGCAGACCAGGTGAGGGTCATGTGGAGCAGCTGCGGCATCACTGGGCCTCTGTTTTCATGGAGAAATCCCCTCATTGATATGATTTATAAACCCAAACACTGCTGTATGAGAATGGTAATATGGACTAGTTAATTTATTAACCTTCAGTTTACCTCAGTCTGCTGATGTGGTTATCACTCATCACGGGTTTGATCAGTGAGTAATGGGGATGGGCATCTGAAACCAGTTCCAGGTGAGAACCACTAACTCCCCTGAGGAATAGATATATCAGTCTTTTGTCTTATCAGTCCATCCACTGACAGGTCAGAGGTTGTATAGAAGTGGCTTAATTTTTGACAGATTGCTGCACAACTTCCAGTAAGTGGAAAGATGAGCATCTGGGGAAGGGCAAGATATCCATTAACTTGAATTATTTTTGCAGAAGACTTAAAATTTGTAAATCCATTTTTTTCTTGACTTATACTCCAGTTATAAGTTGTTGCAATATTTGAAGTAGGGCTGGGAAATATTGATTCAATTAATTAATTTTAATTATTTTCTGCAGAAGATTTAAAAATGAAAAATGTATTTTTTTTCTCAACTTACTCTAATTATAAGTTGTGTCAATGTTTGAAAATATAATTACTGAAAATGAACAGTTTTTCATATGATAGGCCTTGTCAGGTTTTGCACAAACACATGTTTAGGCTTTTATTTGTTTCTTAAAAGAGATTAAATTTTTTATCAGGTGGTCCCATGTTAATAAACTGTGAAAATAGCTCATCCTTCAGTGTTAATGTGGACAGGCCTCCCTACGTTTGAACCACATCAACATATTATTACAAAATTACAGCATGCATGTTAGTTATAAGAGAGAAAATCTGTTTGGTTTAGATTAGATAGTAGTTTATTAATCCCCTTGGGAAAAACTCATTCATTCATTTTCTATACCGACTATCCCTTTCGGGGTTGCGGGGGGCTGGAGCCTGTCACAGCTGTCATTGGGCGAGAGGCGGGGTACACCCTGAACCGGTCGCCAGTCGATTGCAGGGCAACGTATAGAGACAGACAACCATTCACGCTCACACTCATACCTGCGGGCTATTTTGAGTCACCAATTAACCTAATGAGCATGTTTTTGGTCTGTGGGAGGAAGCCGGAGTGCCTGGAGAGAACCCACGCATGCACGGGAAGAACATGCAAACTTCACACAGAAAGGCCCTGCCCGACCCGGGAATCGAACCAGTGACCTTCTTGCTGTGAGACACGTGCACTACCTGCTGCGCCACCATGCTGCCCGGGAAAAACTCCCTCAGGGAAATTCAGATTCAGTAGCAGTTAATTAATATTACAGATAAAAAGATATATAACAAGAAAAGACAGATCCTAGCAAAAATATAAATAAATATATATAAATAAAAAACTGTATGGCTACAGGCTGGCTACTGCTCCTTTACGTCCTCTGGCCTGTCAGTGAGGTAGCTGGAGATCCAGGTGAAACATATTCTGGTAACATAAAGCAAAACTTGATTCATGTAATTTTTGTGTCAGTTGGAGTTTGTCTTTTAATAGGGAAAAAATCAATTAAAATCGGAAATCTGAGGATTTTATTTTTAGGTCATATCAACTAGCCCTAGTTTGAGGATAGCAACACTGATCATGTTCAGTTTTCATGATTCCCTTCTGACCAGGGAGTTCCATGTTTATATACTGTGAATAAAGCTGAGCTTTCAATGCTCATGTAGACAAACCGGCCTACATTCAAGCTACATAATCAACATTTTATGAATAAATAACAGCATGCATTTTAACTTTTGGAGGGCTATTCTGTTTGGTTTTAGAATATATTTTAATTAACTTGATTCACGTAATTTTTTTGTCACTTGGAGGTTTTTTCTTTGACAAGGAAAAAAAAATGATTAAAATTGTAAATTGAGTTTTGTGCAAAAAATGTCAGGGATTTTATTTTTAGGCCATATCACCCAGCCCTACCAGTATCGATGCAGCACAGCATTGAACTAGACATGTCATGTGTTTAATATTGTTGCCACTGAAAAACCTACATGCCAACTTTGGCCCTTATAGAAAACAATAGGAATCATTCAGAGAATCATTGAAGAATCAGATCGATAAGCAAAATCGCCATTGACATTGTCATCGGCATTTCCTACCAGGAAGTCAGAGGATCTTTCTCTGACCCTATCAGCTCATAACTGGAATGTATTTAAAGTGAGATGCGACATATTTCCAGTTCTCACATCTGAGTTCTGAGGTAAATGGAGCCAATAATACACAATGTCAATATGCATGGTCGATGTATCAAAAAATTATATTGCTGCTATTTTTTAACAGATTCACTTCCAATTTCACAGGATAACATGGGGTCCATGTCTCTATCATCAAGGTTGATTTAATGATCCAGATTGAATCACAAAAAACATTTAACTTTATAATGGGAAATCCCATTGACAACATTCAATAATTGATATAAAATTAAAATATTAAGCAATGTTCCCAAAACTTGTTGTGTTTAAATGGGGTAACAACCTCTATGTATGTGCTGAGTTTGGTCTGGATCCTGGCTCTACAATTCTGGATCTGGTGATCCAGAATTGTACCTTTTACAGGGATTGTGGAAAAGCCACTGCCTGAACTGAGCTGCTTGGAGGAGGTCTGCGCTCTCTGCGTACTTTTCTAGTTAAACAAGCTGTAGGGGAGCTTGATGGGGATGATGCACACAGGTGAAACTGTGCTGACTCTGTACTTGTATTGTGTCTGTGCTATCTGTTTGTATGCTTTTATTGTGATGAGAGATATTGTAAGAATGTGGGTTTTCACTGCTGTTGCAAACCAAACTGCCCTTAGCTGACATTTAAGATTGTCAAATCAAATCAAACACCCTCCATGTAAAATGCTAATAACACACATTGATGTAAGCCATTCAGTCACAAACGCAGACAAAAGAGTTATGATCTCAGCAGAGAAGGCCATTGAGATTATTTTGTCTCCAGTCATAATGATCTAAATAATCGTGATAACACCAGGTTTGATTTTGGTGTTGTATTTTAGCAAAGTCAGGAGGCAGCCCTGTTGAGAATGATTCTCTGCACCACTGTGGTGTTTCCTGGGAGCGATCACCCCCGGCTCTGCTCTGGTGTTATGAAGTCCAGGGTTGATCTGAAAGTGTCCTTCGCCTCGTCCGTTCTGCTGGGAGCTAGATCTCTAGTCCTCCTCATGTCAGCATTCCACAGATTCTTCATGAGCTTCAGGTCAGGCCATCTGGCCAGCCACTCGAGCTCAGTAATGCCTCGGGCTGGGCTGAAACCAGCATGTCAGCCTACCACTGCGGAGCCAGAGCCGTGGTAGTTTTAGAGGGAAACTGGACAAGGGATTAGTAATCAATAAGAAGACTGAGGCTCCCATGAAACCCCCGCTGTAGCTCACCCAGAGGTTAATCTGGTGGGGGTAGCGGTGGTCAGGGGCTAGAACTGGTTTCTGGTACTCGAGGGGGGATTTCTTCTGTTCTCCCGGCCTAATCTTCAGGAATGTTCTCAAATATCTGCAGTTCTGTGCTTGA
The DNA here is from genome assembly GCA_037902135.1 of Cetoscarus ocellatus. Classification (NCBI taxonomy): domain Eukaryota; kingdom Metazoa; phylum Chordata; class Actinopteri; order Labriformes; family Labridae; genus Cetoscarus; species Cetoscarus ocellatus. The sequence goes on along the minus strand of JBAMNC010000067.1, from coordinate 1,959,998 downwards.
AAAGTCATGCAATTTTGGCACCAGACCACGATAAGTTATTGGCATTAGAGGAATATCAGTGGGGTCTGAAATTAACACAATGCAAGGCACCAAATGTGGCTAAATCTCTAAGGGTCATGTGCCTCATGGTGGGTAAAATTATTTGCCTTAACAGTGATGTGAAAAGACCAAGCAAATATAATTTCTTTCTTTATTAATCTAATAAAATGATCATATTTATGGAGCATAACACCAAATAAGCTCAGTTAAATGCACTGAAACATGTATGTGTGACAGAAACACACCCTAATATGTTGCTCAATAAAATATTTAAGGCCTTTTTTTTTAACTTCCTGCCTCCTATGCTGTTGAGACAGAGCTAATAGCAGACCCTGAAAATCAGTGATCAATAAGTTGATGAGTAACTCATTTGATAATTGTAAACAAAGACAGATACTAGGACTGGGTATTTCCCATGACTTCATGTTATGATGCAAATCACAATAAAAAGGCCACAATAAGACATGTTTCATTATACTGATTGATTTTGGAGAAGACTATGCTCCATGCCCTTCACAGAATTCACTGCAGCATCTGTTCCTGATTGTACAGATTAGCAACTAAGGTAATTCTTTAAGGATCAGATAACTGGTAACTCTGTAGAAGTAAATTACCTTGCAGTGAAACTTTCTGTTTTAAAGTTACTGAGTTGTTGAAAAATCCAAATAAAACTAGAACGCAATCAGAGAGCGCAAACCTCTGCCAAGGTAGCTCACATATTGCTGTTACATCGATAAGCAATAGTTCCATGATAAAGTTATCATCATAATATGATTCATGACCCTGAAAACCCACACCTAGCACTCAGAATCATGTTGATATCTTTAGTAGTTAGTCGTTGAGCAAAACAGCCGTTCACTAATGGCAGTTATCTGGATCACCACCAAAATCTAATCATTTTTAAGTTGGGCCATCACCAACATCTCCTGAAAATTTCAGCACAATCTGTCCAGTAGTGTTTGTGTGATCTTACTGAAAAACAAACAGACAAACAAACATATGCCGGCAAAATCATAATCTCTTTGGCAGAGGTAATGATTGAGTTTGTTAAACCCACTGGGCCTTTAGCTTCCATAACCTTTAACATGTAAACCAGTACACAAATGTTAAGGAAAGTGGTTTAGTTTAGATTAATGAATGAGGATATTCCACAGGTTTTGTGATCAGGGAGGGCCATCATTAGCCACACTGGTGAATGCTGTGGGGGCCAAGTCTTAAAATAAGTCTTAAAATAAATTGACATGACACAAATATTTAGGTCTGATTTACTTTTTTGTATCCAATTTGTGTGTAATTCTTAACCCTTAAAGATGAGATAAGGCCCAAAAACACACTGCTTCAAGTCACATGGGGCAAACTGAGATATTCTGGCTGCTTCTGTCAGAAGCTGTTTCATCCCCTCTGGAAACTATTAAACCAGCAACTCCTCCTTGGGTCCACGTATACAAACACTTAAACTACAAACAAATGTATTCACAAAGAATCCAAGGCACTGTACAAAAAAGAATAAAATAAATAATAATTTAAAAAATGCAAATATAAGTGAGCTGTGGGAGTCTGATGTGGCCCGCCAGTCAATAATCACTGATGGAGAGTACAATGATACAATGTTATCAATAAAACAGTCAACAAATGGGTAACAAACACATAGTTGAATAGCCAGAGGAGAATCCATTGGTGGCCAGTCTCATGACAAGTGTAAACTAGACATGCATAATACTGGAAATGCTGATATTTCAGAACCCAATATCACCAATACGGATATTTTTTTGTCAAGAAAACAAAGCCTCCACTTGACAAAAATTGTCCTGTACCTTTAATGTTCACAGTCCATTTCTGTTAGAAAAAGATGTGAAACAAGAAAAAAAGTATTTTACTCTTAAATATATTACAATTTTTATTGACAAAGCGGACATTCAGTGATAATGAGGTAAACCATTATGGTACATTTGTACTTTATTCTACATTACAGCTAATATTTGTGATATTCATGGCCTATTTGTACATGCAAAATACCTTCAGTAAATATTGGCAAAAATGTTCATATCTGCCGATACCGATAATAAACTTTTAAGGCTATTATCTGCCAGTTCTGATATTGCTCTGATAATATCATGAATATAAAATGAATAAAGACAGATGGGGAACTCTGTTCAGAAAAGCAATGACCAATTAAACAATTAAAGTCTTTATTGTAAAGGAATAAAACATTTTGACATTATTAGACTTAGTTTTCTTTCTGTCATCACCTTGATTGAGTATCCATCCTTTACTTTGTGATACCATTCAAACACTTTGTAAAAACTGCAAAGCAGCAGAGAAAGTAATGCTGTTTTCACCTCTGATATTAGTTGATCTTTGTTAATAACAAACATAATAGCCAGTGCAATACCCAGTCAAATGTGCTCTACTGTCACACTGCACTGTTGCATTATATTCACATTGTAAATACTGTTAACGTTAATAGTGTGGATTCCTTGGTCTTGTTCATAGTCTCACTTTACTTATTCATTTATTTTTCCTTCATAAGGAAGTTGGTATAGCTTGAAGATTCTGCATGTTGCAACCTGCTTACTTTATCTTAACTTAATTTTTTAATACTCTTATCTATTTTAATGTCTTTGTTAAATATTCCTGTTGCTATACTGTGTATAAGAGCAGCTGAAACAACCAAATTTCCCCTTGGGGATTAATAAAGTATTTCTTATTCCCAATCTGATTCTAAGCCAGAGATGATTTTTTAATGTTGGATATGTTATATTGAGATGGATGTTCATTGTTGATACCAAACTGGGACATTATTTCACTCTGAAATGATGAGTAACCACATGCATCACAGATATGTGAACAATAACCTGTAAGGAGGATCCAAGGCTGATGTAACGTTAGCTAAACCACCTTCACATCATTTACTCAATGATGCTCTGTGCTGAATAAACATCCTGAGTACTGACTTATCAGCAGACAAGCAATAAAAGATTGTATTCAGCAAAATGTACAGTTTGTAGCTCAGGAACGTCTCTAGTTTAACCTCGGTAACACTCAGTCTGAAGTAAGAGGGGAGCAGCTCTGCCTTAGATGACATCAGGGCCTCAAAGACCTTGAAGCCTTCAGGCAGTAAAACATTCTGCTGGTTCACCTCTTTGCTCTTCAGCAGGCAGGGTCATCTTCTCCTAATTACCTGTGTTTCTGTTCTCTGTTTTACAGTCTCAGACTGTGCTGCTCTCTGTTTGATCTCAGCAAAGAACACTTGCATCATCTCTGCAAACCAAAAAAAGACGTGACAGTTATCTAACTGATTTTCTCCTCATAGCTTAGTGATTTCTATAAACAGACCCATAACATTCTGATCATTCTTAACTTATTAAACACACCCTGTCTTATTTTTTCTTTTTCATGCCTCTGCGCTGGGACAGCTGAGGTCTGAGGCATGAGAGGATCTTTCCGGTTCTTTTCAACATCGTATGTTAAGGACACTTTTAGGGGTTTTGTTTGAGGTTGCACAAATGTCCCATCCGACTCAAAGAGACATTGATTGGATTTTCGGGGTCATAGGTCAAAGGTCACTGATCTCATGATGGTCTCTTACTTGCTTACATGATTTCTGTTCACCCTTGCACAAATGCAGAGGCACACAGCCATCTGGCAAATGAGAAAGATTTTAAGCCACAATGCAGCTGCTCCAGGGGCCTGCAAAATAGTAGAATGATTTATAATGTTATTTTTGGTGTGTTGAAAGTTCTGAAAAGTTTATATTCATACTAACATAGACAAAAAACTCTGATTAATTTGGAACAGAAATGGACAAATATTCCTAAAATCAGACTTCTAGCACATGAATAATAGCTCAGATTATATGGGTCTTGTTTCATAGCAGATGTTTGACTGTGAGGTTTGTTGTGGAGTGAGGGTCTTTTTAAGTTACTATTATTTCGCTATTCACTGACACCACTACTGTTTACACCTCTTCTGAAATCATATATTGATCCAGAATGTATTTTATTTATTGAAATCTACGATATGAGGTGTTTCCATCACTTAACTCTGTAGCTTAACTTCATCTTCTTCAACTTTATCTTCATTATCAAAATTACATTTTCAGCAGGCATCAGAACAAAACAGGTACATGAGAAAGACATTAAAACATACAGGAGTATGAAAAAATCCTTAGTACAAGTGAAAAGCATCAGTTCCTAAACCACAATAACCCAGAGGCTGGAAGATCAAACATCAGATTGGATAAAACAGTTGTATGAGTTTTATCTCATCATGGGAGGATGGCATTGTTGGAACAGTATTGGCATTGTCACTTAACAGCTTAGAAACTATCCCTAATATAGACCATATGCATCATCCAAAAAACACCTTAGATTAGTTAAGTATGAACATTACTTGACCAGAAGCTTGGGAGATTATTGATGTTATAAATTGAGTTTTTTAAAAAACAAAAGTTGATTTAGGGGCTATCCACGTGGAGATGAAAAGCAAAAGTTTTTACCTTATATACCTTTACATCCACACAGATCTGGTGTTTTAGGAGCCTGAAAACACAGCTTTTTCAAAAATGAGTCTGAGAGTGATTAAGTGTGGACATCAAATACACACATTTTTGGGAAATATGATCACATAGCCCCACCTCTCCATTTTACTTCATGCTCTAACCCTGCTAACAACAGAAACAATGGCACACCACAGTGTCATGCTTGTGCTGCAGAAGCTCCTGAGCCTGTTTTGGCTTTTACAGCAAAATCCTCAGCTCTTCTGCAAACACTGTGAACAACAAGAGGACATATTCCAGTGTTTGTTGACATTTCTCATGATGTATGCACATGTTCCATCTCTTCTTCTCTGGTTTTGGTGGTTGTCTGCACTTAGAGTCCTGGCACATGTACTACAGCTTTTTTTGTGTTTTTTCGTGTGGACAGACATTTACTGAAACGAATACTCTTTACAGAGAATGAAAGTGTCCTCGTCTTCTTGTGGTAGGGCCTTAGATTCTCTTGAACGCTGCTGCTATTATAACAAAACCTCATCACATCTGGGGCGTCCATGGGTTTGTCTCCATCATAAATTCTTGTTGTTAGTCCCATTGTCTCTGCCTGGATGGATACATCTTTGGATGTATGTATGGTTATATACAAAAATATTAATTATACTGTATATATTTGTATATATGCATAGTTGTGTGTCTATAAAATGAAGAGTATGGCTTCAGCCTGCTCTGTTGTGAAGTGCCTTAAAGTAACACTTGTTATGAACTGGTGCTATACAAATAAAGATTGATTAATTCATATCATTCACCCTGACTCTTTTCTGCAGAAAGTGTAACTAAATGCTTTCTTGGTGCAAGTGCACCAACATTTTCATCTGACAGTAATTCAGTGAAAGAGTTTGGAATTGAACTTGATAGCTGTAGGTTGGTGTTTCTCCAGATCGCATGATGGTCTTTTAAATACGACGTGTGCTGCAGTGTTCCAGCAGTGAGTTTGAAAGACCTCTGCATCATAACACAAATGTTATTTTGTTCTCTTCTCATATATCAATATAGTGCTATCAGTGTCTAGATATCAGTATGAGAAAATAACATCTGTTCTTCACCATTTCTCAATTTCTTTATTCTTTGCAGAAGTCCAGCAGCTGTTGGTGAGAAAAGACGGGGCTCCTTTTCCAGTGCAGCAGGAGAGGGGCTCTGGTCTGAACGACAGGGTCCGAGCAGAACCACCAAAAATCAAACAGGAAGAGGAGGACCTGTGGGCCCTCAAGGAAGGGGAGTCACTTCAGGAGCCAGAGGAGGAGGAGATCAACATGTTCACAGTTAGTCCTGTCTATGTGAAGACTGAAGAAGAGGATGAAGAGGAGGAACCTCAGTCCTCACAGCTTCATCAGACTCAAACTGTACAGACAGACCATGCAGGCGCAGGATCAGGAGCACCCAGACCGTTCTACCCTGTCATCCATTTAAAGCATCCAAGTCGCTCCGTGCCTCTGCCGCTGTCTGAATCTGAGACCGATGACAGTAACAGTGTCTGGGATGAGACCTGGGAGCCTCAGTCAGGATTCAACAAACAAACCAAAAAACAAAAAACGGATGCATCTGTGAGTGACATGGCATGTAACACTGCATCAGGGAGCTCCTCTGAACACGACACGGGCTCCGGACAAAAGAAGGTAATGCAGGAACATAAAGGGATCCAAACAGGAGATAAACCCTTCAACTGCTTAGTTTGTGATAAGAAGTACCCGAGCAGGAGAAATCTTCAAATGCATATGCTTCGTCATTCAGTAGAGAAACCGTTTAGCTGCTCAGTGTGTCAGAAAACTTTCATCAGCAGAGGAGAGATGGCGGCACACATGCGAGTCCACACCGGAGAGAGACCATTCAGTTGTGAGTTTTGTGGTAAAAGTTTTTCCAATCATGGAAATCTGAGGCAACACACGCTCATCCACACGGGAGAAAAACCGTTCAGTTGTGAAGTTTGTGGTAAAAAATTCACATGGCTGGTGTCTGTCAGGAGGCACCAGAGCGCTTGTACGGGTGGGAAAAGAACTAGAACCAGAAAAACTGCAGCACCTCAGCCGAGAAAAACCCCAGAGCCTCAGCCTTGTCCAATGTGACCTTTAAAAACATGAATGAAGTCCAACAGCTGCCATTTTAAAATGTGAGTTTAGATTTAATGACTGACTTTTCTAATAATTGTACGATATTAAGCTTTAATGAATGTTACATCGGTGTCTCCTCATGTGATAAACTTCAATGTTATGCACCAAACTCAAGTTACCCAAGGATGAATCTAGATTTTTCTGGCCTCTGTCAGTGTAGTTCTGTGATGTAGCATGTTTGTCTTTAGAGGTGTTTGTTGTTGAAACTTTTCTTCAATCTGACATACTGATTTCATAGGCAGCCCCCCCTTTAGATTTTTGCTGCTGGTACACATCACTTATCACCTTACAGAGCCCATATCCTCTTCTTTTTGTTTTGTATATCCTTTTCATTATCCTCTGTGTGATAGAGCACTTCTATGATGAAGTCCACAGCACCAGGACTTCTCTTTCTTCCCATATTTATGGCACCAGCAGCTGCCTTAAATGGCTTGTTCTGCTAACCAAACAGATTTAGCCAGATTCAGGGGCAAAAAACCAAGCTTGATTGATAATGCTGACAGGCTGTCGTGTGCCCTTATGCATAACACTTACACTCAGTAATCCAAATTCTGGGTATATTTTACCAAACCAAAGTACAAAACTAAAAGAACACTGATGCTTCAAGCTCTCTGCTTAAGGATGACCTTGGCACATACAGGATCAAAAATCCAAACATATGGTTGTCTGTTACCATAATAAGGGCCATGATATTTAATTTTTATTATTTATTTTCTATTAAATATGATTTTGCTGTCTTTTAATGTGCAACATACTGTAAATGTTTAGCATCTAACCCTTTAAACACTACTAACAATCTAATGTATGAATAATGCTTTAAATTATTTATAAACTTGCCTTTTTACATAGATCACAATTCAGATGTGAAACAGTTGAAAGTATATTAAAGAGTTAAATCCAAAAATTTAAAGCATTTAAAGGTTGCAACAATGTGAAAAATCAGCATTGTAAATTAAATCCTGCCTGTTTGGGTTAACAATATGTTAAGTTTACCCAATCAAACCCTGTTAGATTGTTTCAAAGATGCCAATTATGTTTCATTAATTGGTATGATGTTAAGATTAAGTCATCGATCTCACTAAATATGATGTTTTGTATTGTTGGGCCTTTTAACTAGGAAGCTCAAGATACCTCAACCACAGCGCGGGATCGTCCAGTCTTTCACAAACATGGAAAACAATCCCATCCTACTCATTTTAGTTCATTAATATATATTTTGTAATATGATCAACAACATTGGCTGACATTCAAATTCATGCCAACAATAGGTGAGATTTGTGACAAATGTGAAAGTTTGTTAGCTTTAGCATTGCAGTTTGATTTAATTTGATAAGTGTATTTCAAACACATAACAAAAGGCAAAATAAAGGTACAGACAGAAAATAACATCCATCAATAATAACCCAATTATTTAGCTTCCTAGTCTATATAAATATAAAAATGTTATTAATTTTTTAATCTAATTTTGTCTAAGTCTGAAAAGACAAGACTTGTGTGAATTGGGTCTCCCAAGGGGGCCTAAAGGACTTCAGGGGAGGCAAGGAATGAGGAAGCAAAGCAGCATACAATGTTCTGCTCAGACAGACTCTGCAATACATGAAGTAAATGTCCAACATTTTTCCCACATAAACATTAAAAATACGTTTGAGGAAGCAGTTTCAGGACTAAACAGAAAAGAGGAAGCAGGCCTACAAGTACTGCTGATGAGAGTTTTTTGAACAAGTCCTAAATGAAACTCCAGCAGACATTATGTTCTTACAGGAGAGTCTTGATCTTCCACACTTTGGAAAATGCTTGTTAAAACCAGTTGGTTTGAGGTAGAAAGCCAAATGCAGACTAGCGATATTAGCATGAAGGCGGTTGTTGACAATATGTTGCAGAGCAGCACTGAACTGATCAATCACCACAGAGGGCTGGGCTCGTGGGGGAAAGGGCCTTACAAAGGGTCTCAGACAGAGACAGAATACAGCACTATCAGGGTAAATGAAAACTAGAAGTTTTCAGTGACTGTGAACATACTTAGCAGCCATCAAAAATGAATATATGAATCTCATTTAAGGCAAACATGGGCTCTTCAGGTGAGTTCATAACTCCTGGGTGGAGTTTTTTGTATGTAGAAGTCTCTACATCCCGTCATGACTAACACTGTTTCATTAGCTGGATGTAAAACAAAGCAAAACTGGTGGGAAACAGAAATACCCACCACAGGTTAGCAAGCAGCACAGGTGTCTAAGTGTTTTCTGAACAGAAGGGGACATGGTAATGGCTCAGAGCTGAACTTTGGCCCGTCTGCTCTCGTACCTGAGTGTTACTTTTTTGCAGTAAGACTCATTTCTAGAGAGGAAGTGATCTCACATAACCAAAGATACCTGTATTATCTTCCATTGTCAAAAACCAGCCAAAAACAACATGTTAGCTACTGCTGGCTAATGTTGCTAAAGGATTTTTGGCGTCAGCTTAACTCCACCAGAGTTCATTAACACAGCAACTATAACCACTAGTTTATCATACAGTCGACTTAGCTGTGTAGTTAATGGGACATCCAACAGGGGGCAGCATGACCTGATGTAAGAGCACCAACGATGTCCTTTCTCAGTTACACCAAACTTTTCTTGCTTTGATTATTTAAGAAGCAACAAGTGTCCAACAATCAGGACTACTGAATCATTCTGTGATTATTCATTAAGGAAGTACATGCGTTCCTTTTTGTGAATTAACAGTTTCTGAAGGGCTGAGAGGAGTTATGCCTTTTCAAAAGACTAAATCATTTAATTAAATCTAATGATAAAAATTCAATAAGGGGTTAAACACACTGGATGCTCGTTGGCATGTGGTTATCATCATTTCTGTCGGCATATGAATATGTAGGTGTTTTAGACAGATTGTGCCAAAATTTTCAGGAGATGTTGGTAATGGCCCAACTTAAAAATGATTCGACTTTGGTGTTGATCCTGATAACTGCCATTATTGCTCAAAAAAGATCTAACTAATAATAATATCAACATGATTCTGAGTGCTAGGTGTGGATTTTCAGGGTCAAAGATTCATATAATGATGGTAACTTTATCATGGAACTACTGCTTATAGATGAAACAGCAATATGTGAGCTAACTTGGCAGAGGTTTGTGCTCTCTGAGTGCTTTCTTCTTAGTTATTTTGTCTTTTGCTGCTGCATAATACCTGGACTTCGTTTTCATGGTTTTGGACTGACATTTTCATGAATAAAGGCAGATATGAAAAATGTACAAAAAACAGCAGCTGTGGCCACAAGTGCTAAAACTGCCAATGTGAGTGCTGCATCTCACTCGTGCCACATGAGACATCAGTCATATTCTAATGCCTGTACAAAATTCCTGACATTTATTCATCCAACAGAATAAATAATACATCATTGCAGCCTTTATTGAAATAAAACTAATGAAGAGAGACAGACCTGAAGCTGTAGATAAGAGCTACATTGTTATCAACACCCATTCAGTGTGATTGAGCCCTAAATGTCATTAACTCACAGTCATAAAGAAACTGATTTAATTATTTCATTGCTTAGAAATAAGAACTGTCCTTTTATCGACTGTATTTGTGGAAGTTTCTCACTCATCATGATGACATCATCTACCTATAATGACCCAACCTTTAACTCATCATACTGTGATTGTTTTTATCTTGATAGTTTCAACTTTTGTTTCAACTTTGGATTTAGATTTTAACCAATGGGACTGAAAACCTGCTGCAGACAAGTTTCAGTTAAAGATGCTGATTTCAGTTAATTTTCAGAAACCAGAGTTTTAATCACAGGTGATTGAATCAGTGACTTTGAGCACACACTCTGAAATAATAATGTATTTTAATTTAAAAAGGCTGAAACTGTTCTTACCTGATCATTTTATTATTCCTCAAAAATCATTACCTTGTAATTAGTATTTAGTTTTAATGCAGTATTTTGGTATATCAATAAACTTTCATCAGTAAGACTTGTCTGTTTGCCTTGGTTAATTTATTTTATTTCATTTCCTGTGTCCAACAGCTGTGATTTCACTTTGACTTTGAACATGGTTCATGTTTGAATTATAACAGAGAGTTAAATCATATGAAAGGGGGAAAATAAAAATGTTCTAAATTGACACATATTCTACATCAGATAGCTGACTTACATCACCCCTTAAAAAAACTCATTACATTATTTATTTGGGTAAATTTAAGATTTATTTGGGTAAGTTTACAACTTCAGTCTTAAGTGTTGAATTCACAAAGATTAAAATAGTAAATCAGTCACATTAATTGCATGCACTCGCTGTTGTTATATATATATCTAACTATAGAAGTCACAACTTGATTCTTGTGAATAAACTGCCTCCATTCATTTATTTTACAGAGACCCTCAAGCATTCATTTAACTTTATTTTTTTTAATTTAATTACAGAGGGAGTCAAATTTTTTAGTTTATTCTCAGAATTCTGGCTTTTTTTCCCTAAGAACTCGCCCCACCTTTGCCAAAGATAAAAAAATGGTTTTCCCACTCCTCCCCAGCTGAACTCTTTAGACATCCTCTACAAAAAATAAATTGCCCAGGTCATAAGATTTTATTTATTTTTTTATTTAGAGCTGAGGTTGGGATCTTCTTTCAACAGGAGGCACACATTAATTTTGTCCTGGCATTAGGGACAATTTTTTGTATTTTCTTGAATATACTCAACTTTATATCTGCCTTTTCTCAAGTTTAAACAGTGGGAACAAATATATAACAATGACAATAAGATACTATATAATATTCAATAAATTTAAACTTAAATACAAGTAGTGTAATGATCTTGACAAGGAATTTAAGTCTATCAGGCATGGGTTTGTGTGGCTTTCAGAGCTCTTATGGATTATCAGAGGTTTACTTGTCATATATTTCTATTTTATTTTTAGTTATGCATAAATAAGAGTTTTATAGAAACACAACAGCCAACAACAGATGCATTATCTTAAAAATACTGTCGGATCAAGATTGGCAGATTTTGCCACATTTTCTTTGAGTAAAGACATTTTTCTTACGGTATAATGGACAGAGCTGCCCATCCCTGATTTAGAAAGTAAAATATCTTTATTTGAAATGGTCCAAGCTTGTGGCCGAGTGTTTCTTGAACAAGATCAGACTGGTATTAATATGCAGCAACACTGATTCATGCTGTTAGCCTACTCACCTCAAGATGGCAGAAAATTAACATGAATAAGGCCAGCCAGTTCTTTGCTGGTGTGTTTTGATGTCAAATGAACAAAACCTGTTAGAAAAATAAAAAACATGAAGAAAAGTAGAGGACAGAAATAACCTCTAAATTCATGATTCAGTTGATATTTCAACATCAAGTCATCCTTCATTTGTCATAGGTACAAACACTTTAACTGTATACACAAAAACATCATTACATACATTAAAATGTATACTGTACATATACTTATATATACACACATACACATGCACATATATGCAAATATATACACGGGCAGCTTAAGTTTAGTCGTTCATTTACAGATCATATGTCATCAGCAGACACATGCAGAAACTAAGGCTGGACAAAATGAAAATCTCTGATTTCCATGTTTTGACCTTTTTTTTAACTCGTAGAGAAAAAAGCTACACATGACAGAAATTAAACAAATCAAGTTTGGCATCAGTTTTATCAAACTGAGGAAACAGTGACACATGTCATCAAAGAATTTTCTCTATATGAACAGCATATCTGTGTAAAGGTCTCATGTCCTGCAAAATTAATTTTCTTTGCTTTTAATGATTTTAGCAGGGGCTTGGGGATCAGAACATGAAACCCTTTACAAAACTCAGTTCAGAGAGAAATGTGCTGACCGCTCTGTTTTTTACTTCCTGGAGTTTATGATGTCACAGCTATACAGCCTCCACCTGTATGTGTGTTTTCACAGGCAGACGCCATGACTGAAAGTCGGCTTCTGTAAGCCCTCCTCCCCTCTCCCATCAGGCATAAGTTGGGCAGCCAATCAGTGCAGAGTTCATCATCATAGCCTCTCCACCCCCTCATCGGTGAGCATTTCCAAAGAGGAGGGAAAAGGATCTGCCCTCAGGCAGGAGACTCAGGTTTCCAATGGCCAGTTCAAAAAGGATAAAAAACTCTTATCTTCTGAGCCATAAACCAGGTGAATGTAAAACTGAACTAGCTTGACTGATTTCATTTGTGTCGCTGTTGGCAATTTTCATTGGGGATGGCTCCATTCCTGGTTTGCTCACTGATTTTTCACATGCACAAACAGGCATGTCCTACAATCATGCACTAATGCAGAGATGTCAGGGCAGTGCCCAGGAAGTCAGCTGGCACCTCTACAGCAGCCAAACCAACTTCCAAACCTGGTTTGGTCAGGATTTGCTCCGGCCACCCTCTGGTTCCTAACCCTAGTCTGTCCAGACTGTGTTTATCCAACTTAAATCAAATCCTTGTTTGATGTAAACATTGCACTATAAGCATTCAGTATATACTCAGCTGTCCTGTGCAATACATTTCCACATGCAATAGAAATATTGTGAGCTAGAAATAGGACCATTTTCATTATTAATTCTCAGCCTCTACCTCATATTTCACAATAGAGCTCCAATTGCATTGTCCAGTAGGATTTGATTTCATCTTGTATATATCTTGTACATTTAAAGTCTTCTTACTACCTTTTTTACTTATTACAACCTCTTTTTTACTTATTCTATTTTTGCACTATTTTTGTATTACCTTTCTTCTTAACTTAACCATCTATTGCACTGAAAAAGAGAAGCTTTCCAATCTCGTTGTACATCTTGTATAATGACAATAAAGGCCATTCTGATTCTGATTCTGATTCTGAATCACTCCAGGACACGGAAGCTTTGAAATCTCTGATGATTTTTACTGACTTAATAAATATGCAAGTTTTCTTCGGAATTCATTAAACTACAGTATCAGGATAAATAGGTCTGATCAAATTTTCTGGTCCACGCTCCGGAGCAGAGGGTGGCGGTAATGCACCTCCTGCGCTGGCTGCCAACCGTCATTATAGAAGAAGAAGAAGAAGCGTTCAAAGGGAAGAAGAAAACCGGAAGTAGTTCTTCTCCGCGACGCTTATCAATCAGAATTCTCCGTGTGTTCTTCGGTGTTCAAGAAAAGTGACCAAAAAGTCTGTTTGTTCGGTAAAACCTGAAATTACGAACTCTCAGTGTTTATCTTAATCTTCAACTTCCTACGTTTCCACATTTGAACAGTCTTTCACAGTCCTCTTGATCCTGAAGCGACGAGAAGCTAATCTAGTTAGCATTAGCCGGGGACAGAGACGTTTAGCAAACATGTCCAACGTCCAGAGGATGAAAGACTTCGCCAAACAGAGAGTGACCGCAGCCCTGGAGGAGATCTTTGAGATGTTTGAGAGGACGATAGCAGAGTACGAGGAGGAAAGACGTCGATCCCGAGAGGAGCAGGAGCGTCAACAGAAGCTTCTGGAGGCTGCGCTCAGCCCTAAAGTCCTGTTACACAGAGCAGGTCAGTGCACTTGAAGCTGGAAGACGCTGAAAGGACTTGAATGACATGATCATCCATGTTGAACAAATACGAAATGATTTAGTGAAAGAAGGTAGGGATGCCCAACATCACTAAAACAATATTGATACTGGCAGATCCACCCATCCATTATCATTTCTACTGCATTTCTCTCTCGGGGTTGCAGGAGCCTCGGGTGAGACCGGTCGCCAGCCAATCACAGGGCCACATAGAGAGACAGACAACCTCTCACACTCATACTTATAGGCAATTTAGAGCCACCAATTAACCTAGCATGCATGTTTTAGTCTGAACTCAAAGCCTCTAATTGTCTAAGACTGACCGAAGTCCTTTCATACTTTCAGTCCATTTGTGTTGGAAACAGACTTAAAGCAAGTAAAACAACAAACTATTCATATATAAATTAAAACTTTGATTTATAATAGTGGACATTAAGTAATGACGAGGTAAACCATCATGGTAATTGTGTACATTCTGCTTGTATTTCAGCAAAATTTGGGATATGGAGCAATTTTTTTAGACCAAATTATTTGCTGTAAGTATCAGCAAAAAGTTACATCTGCTAATACCAGTGGTGGATAAAGCACTCAACTCATTACTTGAGTGAAAGTACAGATACTCCTGGTCAAATATTTCTTCAGTACAAGTGTTCAGTCAAAGTTAAAGTACTGGAGTTCCTGCTTTTGAAAATACTTGAGTATTAAAAGTACTTTTAGTAGTAGTTTTTATGTCTACGTGTTATTGTATTGTTGCCATAATGAAGTTACAGAACCTAATCACTGAAACAACCCACTGAATGCATTGACCTGCTTATAGAGCCTGTAGAATATAAAGCTTGTAAAATATATTTTGAAGCCTATAGAAATGCCTATTGAAATAGGATTGAATCAACAAAAGGACCACCATTGCTGTTTTCCTTTTTTGATTGAATGTGTACTCAGTGTTATGCTGTCAGTTGCTGTAACTTCACAGCTTTGTCCTCATTTCAAACTTGACTCTACGGCTCCAAATCTTTCTATAACACCAGGATCTATGCTGCTCCACTTTGAGTATTATCAGTTAATGACAAAAGCTAAAATCTTTTTAGCTGAATAAAGGTTTTTACTGAATACTTCCCTCTGACTGCTGTTGTCATTCTGTGCTTTTATTCTCCACTCTTGTGCAGACTCTCTTTTGACTGATAAGATGTTTGTGTTGAGGAGCAGTTGACGGCTGTACCTAATAAAGAGGCCAATAAATGTGTTTTTTTGTGAGAGCTTGTTCTGACATTTTTAACTTTTAACCTTTGTCTATTTGTGCTAACACTTCAACCAGTTTCAAAAGAAGCTCTGTCTCCTTTTTGCTTAGATGTTCGTCAGCTGATGGTGAAAGAAGTAGAGGTTCTGCCTGATCAGCAGGAGAGGAGCTCCAGTCTGAAGCAGGAGAACCCAGCAGAACCAGCACACATTAAAGAGGAACAGGAGGAGGTGGGGATCAGTTGGATGAAAGAGCAGCTTCAGGAGCCAGAGGAGGATGATTTTGACATGGAAACGATCACCCCTGTCCCTCTGAAGAGTGAGCAAGATGAAGAGAAACCTCAGTCCCTTCAGCTTAATGAAAACCAAAGTGAGGAAAACAGAGAAGCTGGTGGAGTGGACTGTGGAGGACCAGACCTAGACAGAGAATTAAATCCTCTCAGTCATCTACAGCCAGTTAGTCCAGACCAGACTTCACAGACTGATCATGAGGACAACAAAAGTCTTTGTGATTGGGCGCAGACCTTACAAATTCTTAAAGTTCCAAGCTCTTTCCAAAACATTGACAGACCAGCAAATGACATGATGTGTAATTCTGTAGGGACATCAGCGAGCTCCACTGAGTGTGCTCCAAGTTTTGGACAAAAGAAACAAATGCAGGAACAACAAGGACTCCAAACAGGAGAGAACCCTTTCAGCTGCTCAGTTTGTGGCAAAAGATTCACTGCCAGGATAAGTTTAATCCGACACATGCCGTGTCACCCAGGAGGAAAACCTTACGACTGCTCAGTTTGTAAGCAAAGTTTTAACACAAGTGCTGAGGTCATGGCACACATGGGAGTCCACTCGGGAGCTAATGGTGAAAGATTTTATCAACGTGAGGGTCTGAGGAGACATTCGACTGGCAACACAGAGGAGAAGGTGTTTAGCTGTTCAGTTTGTGGGAAAGTATTCAAACACAGTAAGAATCTTAAAAACCACTCTGTCATCCACACAGGACAGAAACCATTTTGTTGTTCAGTTTGTGGTAAAAGGTTCACGTGTAAGCAATACTTAGATCACCACATGTATCGACACTCAGTTGAAAAACCCTTCAGCTGCTCAGTGTGTGGGAAAAGTTTTATCTGGAAAACAGAGCTGGAGAGTCACAAGAGATTCCACACTGAGGAGAAACCATTCTCCTGCACAGTTTGTGGTAAAAGTTATTCACAGAGCGTAGATCTTAAAAGACACTCGTACACCCACACAAATGAGAAGCCATTAAGTTGCCGTGTCTGTGGGAAAGGATTCACTCGGCTTTTTAGGTTCGCAGAACACAAGTGTGTCGCCATGAGCAGCCAGGGTACATAAAACAGCCTTCAGGGTGCACCGAATGACTGGTTGGGGATCAGAATTTTTACCTTGTTCAGCCCTGATCAACCACTAGACTAGACTATACGGATATAACTTATTATTTTACTGACCTGAAACTCACATATGAGCCCCTTCAAGCTGTTCAGCCAGTGAAACAAACGATGAAGAAGCTCCCGCGCCTCAACCCCTCCACAGATGGAACTCCATGCTCTTGGAGCAGGAACATAAACATTTGAAACTAGAAAGCTCTCAGAGAGCGCAAACCTCTGCCAAGGTAGCTCACATATTGCTGTTACATCTATAAGCAGTAGTTCCATGATGAAGTTACCATCATGATATGGATCTCTGACCCTGAAAACCCACACCTAGCACTCAGAATCATGTTGATATCATTATTAGTTAGACAGTTATTGAGCAGAAATGATCATTCACCAATGGCAGTTATCTGGATCACCACCAAAATCGAATAGTTTTTTTAAGTTGGGCCATTACCAACATCTTCTGAAAATTTCAGCAAAATCTGTCCAGTAGTTTTTACGTAATTTTATAAACAAACGGACAAACAAACACAGGCAAAGACATAACTGCCTTGGTGGAGGTAAATATGCTTAAAAATCTTTAACTTAAACAAACATTTTAGCATCTGAGTACGTAAGAAAAGTTTCTGTGATTCCAAATTTTTAACCAAGGTGCCAGTAAGTTTTAGTGGTTTATTATCTGTCGGGGGATATTGCTGATCTTCATTCTCATTTGTTATTCTTCATTATTCAGTCAGACACTGTGTGCTTATGTAAACTATGTCTTCATTTGAAACTGCCTTCGATACGAACAGAATGTTTTGATTTTGGAGTACATTTCAAACATGGTACTTATTACTTTTAATAATGTAGATTCACAGAGGGCCACTTCTACTCATAGTACTTGTATGTGATAATTGTGCACTCCTCCCTCCCCTGCTGCTGATAAACACTTTTTTAAGACTGAACTGACAGGTCAGAACAGGACAAAATCAGTGTAATCTCTGATACTACTCAGCAGTTTGTAAAGCTGTTTAAATCTGAACTATTTAAGGTTATTTAGTGACTAGTTATTATTTAGTAATGAAGATTATGGAGTATTTTTCTTGACACTCCTCTTCAGTGTTATTTTATGTTGAATTGTTTAACTGATTGGCAGAGTTACTTACAGAGGTGTTTAGACTTTCAGGCCTGTCTGCCCACAGTTGCTACATGTTTAATGATTTTTGTTTGCATTTTCAAAGTGTATTTTCATCCTGTGATCAGTTTGGTGTGTTTTAATAGCCATTAAAACTGCTTTCAAGAGATCTGGTCTTAGGTTTGTGTTTGCTTTTATAGAAATAATTACAGGGATGTGAGTTGTTGTCTGTAAACTTTTACAGCAGTTTGTTTTTGGGTTGATCTGTTTAGAACTGTTTAGAATTAGACGAAAGAAAAGTTAAAGGATAAATAATAATATTCTGCTGACACTAGAGTGGTGCAGGGATGATGTTTTTTTTTGTAGATGTAAGCATCGCTCTGGTTCCTTCAACTGTAAACCTACGAAGGCCAAATGGATTTTTCACTTTTTTGGATCATAATAAAATGATGAAACCTGTATGTTTTGTTCTTTGGTGAAAAGCTGGTTTGTTTGTAAAGATTATCACAGTTTTAAAGCTTAGTATTATCCAATGTATAGTTTTGCATCTTGACCTCTTGTTTGAGCGTTTCCTTGAATCAAATGACCGGATCAAGTTCATCCTAGTGTATGAATAATTGAAAGTTAAAAAATGGTCAGAAATGCTTACCTTTGGGTCCCCAGCCAGATTTAGATCACATTAGATAGAACTTTATTAATCCCTTTGGAAAACTCCCTCAGAGAAATAAGGATTCCAGTAGCAGTTTAGTATAACAGATAAAAAGATATATAATAAGACAGATATAAACAAAAACATAAATATATAAAAATAAAGACAGTTAGTGCACACCACCAGTTTGCATCTTTTATGTTTTTTTTCTGTTAAATGCTGCAGATTTGAGAGATAAAGACACAACTTTTAGCAACAGTACCCCAAAAAATAAGTGGAAAATTAGTGACTACAAAAAATGTATAAACATACAAATTTACAAGGTACAATGCCTACAAAGGATTGTGTATTCACAATAAGCAACACAGCTAGATGTAAGGGTGATGCTACCAAAAAATGTGCCACTAGAAATGCACTCAGAGAGCGCAGACCTCCTCCAAGCAGCTCAGTTCTGGCAGTGGCTTTTCCACAACCCCTGGAAAAGATATCCAGATCCAGACCAAACTCAATGTGTACATGGAGGTTGTCATCCTGTATGAACACAACAAGTTTTGGGAACATCATTTAATATTTTGATTTTATATGAATTATTGAATGTCATCAATGGGATTTCCCATTATAAAGTTCATTGTTTTTTGTGACATCAATCTGAATCAGATCGAGAAGAAATTTGCCTTGATAATAGAGACATGGACCCCATATTATCCTGTGAAATTTGAGGGGAATTTGTTAAAAAATAGCAGCAATATGATTGTTCAAAATTCTGCCTGATGTTAACTTATGGGCTTTTTTAAATTTTGGGACATTTTTTGCATCCAGACAGATGTAGGTATCACCACCAAATTCTAATCATTTTTAAGTTGGGCCATAACCAACATCTGAAAATTTCAGCAAAATCATCCAGTAGTTGTTGCATAATCTTGCTAAAAAATAAACAAACAAACGCCTTACAAAACATAACCTCCTTGGCAGAGGTAATTATCCCCTCTTCCTTGGAAGAGTGAAGTGAGGAACTGGTCTTATTGGGGTGTTGTCTTCCTCACGCACTCCTTGGTCTGTCTTTGACTTCATCAGTCTCACAAAACTTAGTCCTCTGTTTGGAATTGATACCAAGAAGGCCACTCTGTGCACCAGAACACCAGCTTCAGCTGCAGGGGGTGTTGGCACATTTTTGGAGCTATCCACGCTTTTAGCTGTGCTGCTCATTCAGTGAATACACAATCCTTACAAGTCCTACCTTGTTGTAAAGATGACCAATTAGGCTTTTCCATGATACAAAAATGACACCAAAGGGAAATATAATAGACTGAAATAATGTTTTGAAACTTTTTTGCGGAGTATTTATTGGTAAATCTAAACAACACAAATAAACAAAAGACAAAAAGACAAAACAGTCTGAAACAAATGATACATTTCTTATTGAAAATAAAGGCGTCTCCTTAGCAGCACTTACATTTTAACACTTAAAAGTATTTGAATGGCAACGGTTTTGCACAAATCCTCCATTACAATGCAATCTTACATCTTATTAAGTTTGCTCTGATTATTCAGTCTGGAGATAATGAACCCCAGTCAACCCAAACCATCAAAGAGTGTGAAACCTGTTGTTGCTGAATTGACATAAACAGAAAACAGAAATTAAGAAACAGCAGGCTTTAAATTGTGCACTTTTAAGTAAAAAAGTTGCCTTTTAATGGAGCCACACAATCCAACATTTACAAAGCATGTCACAAACATGTATGAATTATTACAAATGTTTATGATACAATGAGATAAATTCAAGTTCAGCGGAGCACCACTGATGTTTAATCAATGTTTTTTTCAGGCATAAAAATTCAAGTTGTTTAAATTTCAATTCAAAATGTGGCAACAAGTGTGACGAGGGTTTTGTAAAGTTGACTTCAAAATTGTTAGACTGATTTAACATGTCACACAAAAAAAATAAAAAATGTGATGCTACAGACAATTATCGTTGACAGAATCACAGGAGCAAAGTTTTTGATCCACTGATGCATTTTTAGGAACACGTGCTTTAACCGTACAGTATCCATGATTCTCTCACATGTGCCAAAGGAAGCAACGCTGTGGGAGAATAAACAGAAAAAAAGATTGTATTCAGTCAACACGACCCAAAGTGGAGAGAGAGGTGCTTGCACTCATATAAAGTAGGGGTGGGCAACTGGCTGCCTGGGATCCAAAATAGGCCCTTCACCTCCCTCAAGTTATTTTAAAGTATATATTTTATTTTAAAAAGTAAACATGAAGAAAAATGTGTAAAATCTGCCACAAAGGATTTGAATGACATTTCCATGACTGAACAATGCTTAGATCTGACTGTCACAACAAAATAAATCCAACATTTCCAAAATTCACACTTTTATTAGTATGAATAAAAGCTTTAAAACCTTGTCCTAGTTCATTTTTTGCTTCTTTGCAACACATTTATTGATATAACTGGCTGGAATTGATCCTGAAAAAAATTACTGAAGAACTGATGGATGCATTTGGAAAAATAGAAAATGTAACTTAATCACAAACAATAACTATAAAATAATTTGTTCACTATTTCAGGCTTTGTTTTGATTTTTCAATCGACAGTTTAAACATTATTCTTTGTATTTGTGTTTAAAAATATCAACATTGATATATTGTGTCCTGAAAAGCTATATAATTTTATTTTATTGATAGTCTTGTTGAATTTATTCTTTTTTGATGAACAAGTTGTCAGTCTGGCAGAGGGAATACTCTTTGTCCCCAGAGTTCCCAATCCCTGATTTAGAGGAAGGGAGGGGTAGTTAACTCCTAATATAGAAGGCATACAGGGAAATTAGACACTTATTTGCAAATGTTTCACTCATAAGCTTGGAAACGATTTGAAACTTTCACAAAATGTTCAGGATCAAGTCTGATTCTAAAGTCTGCTCTGTGCCGAATCACATCTCTCCTTGCTACAGTTGATTGAGTAGCAAGTCTGAGTGGATTGCAAATAGTTTTCAGAGAATCCATTTGACTTCACATTAAAACATAGACGTTAATGTCAATTTATTAAACAGACAGAAAGAAACCAAATGCTGACATGTCTCCTGGTCCAATAAAAATTTTTTTATAGAAAAGGTACAATTACAGCAGACAGAATAAATAATACAGAAATGAAAACATAATTTCATGGTTAAATGGCTAATGATGATGATGAGGAGAAACACTTATTTTACATTTTCACAGCTTTCACCGGCACACTTGTGTCTTTTGAAATGCCCGAGCCTGGTGTATTTTTTATCACAAACTGGACAACTGAATGAATTTCCTACTGTGTGGGCGACAGAGTGTCTTTTAAGATCTGCACTTTGTGCAAAAGCTTTTCCACAAATGGAGCAACTGAACGGTCTCTCTCCTGTATGGATGGTTAAGTGTTTCTTCATATTTCCGTACTGAGTAAAGCTTTGACCACAGATGGAGCAGCTGAATGGTTTCTCCCCTGTGTGGACTCTCATGTGCCTGGTCACCTCTTTTTTCCAGATAAAACTTTTCTTACAAACCGGGCAGCTGAATGGTTTGTCTGCAGAGTGACGGCGCATGTGGATTTGTAAATTGATCTTGCCTTTGTACCTTTTACCACAAACAGAACAACTTAATGTTTTTTCCTCTGCATGGATCACTGAGTGTTGCATCAGATTTCCTTGTAGAGCAAATCTTTTACCACAAACTGAACAACTGTATGGTTTTTCTCCTGTGTGGACTCTCACATGCTTTGCCATCTCTAGTCTGGAGTGAAATTTCTTATCACAAAATGAACAGTTGAAAGATTTTTCTTCTGAATGCCGTCTCATGTGTTGTTGTAAATGTTCTTTGCTTGGGTATACTCTTCCACAGTCTGGACAACTGAATGGATTTTCTCCAGAGTGGAAAAAGGAGTGCTTCTTAAGATTTTCACGGTTCTTGAATCTCTTACCACAAACTGAACAGCTGAACATTTTCTCCCCTGTATGAACAAGTCTGTGTTTCCTCAGACCTTGTGGGAGAGAAAAACTTTTTCCACACACAGAACAACTATAAGGTTTCTCTCTTGTGTGGACTCTTGTATGGGAAACAACCTCTGCTCTTGTAGTAAAACTTTTTTGGCAAACTGAGCAGCTGAAGGGTTTTTCTGTTGAATGACGTTGCATGTGCTGCTTCAAATTTCTCTTGGCTGGGTATCTTTTACCACAAACTGAGCACTTGAATGGTTTCTCTCCTGTTTGGATTCTCTTCTGTTCTTTATTCTGTCCAATGCTTGAAGCACATTCAGAGGTGCTCACTGATGTTTCTCCAGTCTTACATTTCAGATCACTCACGGCTCTGGTTTTGTCCTGCAGAGGGTTTGAACCTTCCTGAGGTTCATCATTCTCTTCCCAATCAGCACTGTCATCAGTATCAGATCCAGACAGAGGTGAAGTCTCGTCTGGACTAACTGGATGTGACTGACTGTTTGGATTAAAGTCTCTGTCTGGTTCTGATCCTCCACAGTCCTCTCCACCAGCTTTTGTTTTCACATGCTCTGTGTCTCCATTTTCGTCACTTTGGTTTTCGTCAAGCTGGGAGAACTTAGGTTTCTCTTCAACCCCTTCTTCACTCTTTAGAGTGACAGGGCTTAACACTGACATGCTGACACCAGCCTTGTGTGGCTCTTGTAGCTGCTCTCTCTCCTGACTGATCCACTCTTCCTCTTGCTCCTCTTTAATGTGTGCTGCTTCTGCTGGGTTCTCCTGCTTCAGACTGGAGCTCTTCTCCTGCTGCTCAAGGAGAACCTCTTCTTCCTTTACCATCGGCTGATGGACATCTGGGGACAGAATGGAAAACATCACGTTCCAGAAAAACCCGTATTTCCTTTTAATATCTAAACTGAGGACAGCAGAACTTTTTTAAGCTCACATGAGGTGATTTAGTCTTTACTGGCAGAGTTTCCAGACTGAACAGTACAGACAAAGTATTTGACTCCTTTTGAACAATCTCTCAAAACCATCTTTTAAGGAGGAGTGTTATATGGCTTTCAAGCAATATCTGGCCCACCAGCTAGTTTTAACCGGCACAAAAAACTGCCAAACAGGGGACTGTGGGGTTATTTGGGTACCTGTCTCATTTGACCGTGGAAACTCCCATAATAGGTGTACATTGGGGAAAAACAGTCTGAAAACCGCTGCCCTGGAGGCAACCTCAGTCAAACCTCTGGGGTTTAGTTACATTTTCAGCCCAGCTTGGGTTCAACTGTGGTTTCATAATCAAACATTCACCAACCTTACACCACAAATTATCTGAATGTTTATGTAAGGCTGAGTGCACCCTATAATAATGGGGTAGGGGTCATGCAGGGCCACCTATTCTCTGACATAATAAACTCTGTGACACCAGCTGAATGTGTTTCTCTGCAGTTATTCTATGTCTCTTAAAATATCTCCATATCCTGATGATCTCCCTGCAGTTGTAACTTCTTCGAAAAGTATTGTATGTTTTTAACTGACACTGGTAATACCTCTGTTCTAATTTCTTCTGGCAATGTAACCAGGAAAGAGTGAGACTGTGAGGATGTAAGGTTGGCTCAGTCTTTATATTAAACTCACCTGAATATGAGGAGGCCTTTGGTACCACAGGGTCTTCCTCAGGAGTGTGACCAGGACAAAGAGAAGTGTGGGTGATATTCTGGACGAGGTGAAAGGACGGATCAGTTTGGTTTACATGACGATGGAAGGGCTGAGGTTTCGCTTCATCATCTTCAGCCTTTACAGGAGCAGGAAAGAAATTGAACTTGATGATATCAGCCTCCTCTGGCTCCTGAAGCTGCTCTTTCTCCTGACTGATCCACACCTCCTCCTGCTCCTCTTTAATGTGTGCTGGTTCAGCTGGGTTCTCCTGCTTCAGACTGGAGCTCCTCTCCTGCTGCTCAGGGAGAACCTCTTCTTCTTTCAACATCAGCTGGTGGATGCCTATAGGGGGAAAGGAAAACATTCAAATTCTAGTAAAAGAAACAGAATTTTGAACATTATTCTTCCACAAAACATTGCAAAGCTTAAATATAATAATAACCAATTCATGTTTCATTTAGGCAGTGTTCTGGAGTTTTCTGCATCTATTTGGTAATCATGATTCTACTCTACATCTCAACAGTCTTCTTGATACCCTGACACTGACAATGATTTTTAAAAAACTGAATGTTGAAAACATCTATCTGTTTACAGGAAGTCAAACAAAGAATAAGGTTGTGTGTTTGTCAAACTTGTGTTGAAGGTTCAAAGTGAACAAACCTGCTCTGTGGAGCTCAGGGTTAAAAACAGAGTCCAGTAGTTTCTCTTGTCGATCCTTCTCCTCTTTTAAAAGAATCATTTCCTCCTCAGCAGCTACAGTCAGTCTATGATTCACTGAAGATTTCAGCATTTGGACGTCAGACATTTTCACACAATCACAGGACACTTTTTCCACACAAACTGCCTTCAAAACACTGCAGCTCCGTCTCTCTGCACTTAGCATGCTAAGCTAAGCTCACTAATTTCAGAGGACCCGTTGACATGTTGGAGACTGAACATGTATACAGACAAAGAGATCATCACAGTCTGCACAACCAGCTAAACAAACACACTGGAATATCTGAGTTCACATTAATCAGTCTGTATCGCTCTGTAGCCGAGTTCATTCTCGGTTTGATGTTAGCTTGAGAGCACAGCTAGCTTCAGTTAGCATTAGCGGCTAACATGAAGGGAGTCTGAGGTGAGGTAGCACAGACATTTCACAAAGTCTGTTTCAATGACTTCTACTATACATACAGGCTGTACTGCTTCATTAACAGATCTGCTGTTAACGAGAAAAGCCGACAGATGTTGAAAACGATTGAGGAGAAATGTTCCAAGCTAACGGGCTACTGGAGCAACTGTGGAAGGTTATTTAGTCATTACCAATGACACAACTCATCCACAGAGAGCAGCACTGCGATTTCATACTGATTTGACAACCGCCGACCAAGAAGAAGAAGGTCTTGCACATCTCATCAGCCCTTAGCCTGGTGCAACTGTCGCACATATTTACAACATTTCTCGGGTTTCTCTTGTTAACAGCAGATCTGTTAATGAAGCAGCACAGCCTGCATGTATAGTAGAAGTCACTGAAACAGACTTTGTGAAGTGTTTGTGCTACTTCACCTCAGACTCCCTTCATGTTAGCCGCTAATGCTAACTGAAGCTAGCTTTACCATCAAACCGAGAATGAACTCGGCTACAGAGCGATACAGACGGAGTAATGTGAGCTCAGATATTCCAGTGTGTTTGTTTACCTGGTTGTGCAGACTGTGATGATCTCTTTGTCTGAATACATGTTCAGTCTCCAACATGTCAACGAGTCCTCTGAAGCTAGTGAGCTTAGCTTAGCATGCTAAGTGCAGAGAGACGGAGCTGCAGTGTTTTGAAGGCAGTTTGTGTGGAAAAAGTGTCCGTGATTGTGTGAAAATGTCTGACGTCCAAATGCTGAAATCTTCAGTGAATCATAGACTGACTGTAGCTGCTGAGGAGGAAATGATTCTTTTAAAAGAGGAGAAGGGTCGACAAGAGAAACTACTGGACTCTGTTTTTAACCCTGAGCTCCACAGAGCAGGTTTGTTGACTTTGAACCTTCAACACAAGTTTGACAAACACACAACCTTTATTCTTTGTTTTACTTCATGCACACTGACAGCGGTTGACATTAACATTATCTTGATGTTTGGCTCATGCTTCTGCTTAGATGGAGTTCTTTTTGCCTTGATAAAATTCATGATTTATGTCAGTCTGTCATTTTACAGAAATGTAAGTATTGTTGGATCATGTTTAGAAAAAATCAGTGCAGAGAGACAATCTCCGTGGCTGGTTAGCAAAGGATTAGTTGAGCTTTATGGACTTGATATTGTTTATGCTTCAAGGTAGATAGAAGAAACTTTGCCTATGACAGCCAAATAAATTAACAATTTTAAAATTATTATTCAAGTCAAAGATTTGGTTGCAATCCAAAATGTTCAACAGTCTGAAGGATCTGCTTGCAAACTCACCACTCACGTTACATGAGCTTAGACAAGGTTGTGTTAAAATCAGGATTTTTTCTACTTAAGCCTGATGATTTTCATTTTTGCTCTTAGATTTTCAGCAGGTGATAGTAAAAGAAGAAGAGGTTCTCCCTGAGCAGCAGGAGAGGAGCTCCAGTCTGAAGCAGGAAAACCCAGCAGAAGCAGCACACATTAAAGAGGAACAGGAGGAAGTTTGGATCAATCAGGAGAGAGAGCAGCTTCAAAAGCCAAAGGAAGACGATATCATCAAGTTCACTTTCTCTCCTGATCATTTAAAAAGTGAAGAAGAAGAGAACAGATACGCAGAGGATTTGAAAACAGAAGATAGTGAGGATTGTGGAGGAACAGAACCAGACAGAGTCTTTGATCCACACAGTCATTTACAGCCAGTTAGCTCAGATGAAACCTCACACCTTTCTGGATCTTATACTGATGACAGCGGTGATTGGGAGGAGAGTGATGAACCTCAGGAAGTTTTGGATCCTTTTCAGAACAAAAACGGAGCTGTGAAAGATAAGAACTGTAACAGTGAAGATTTATCAGATGACTCATCTGAAGGTGCTCCAAGAAAGAGACAAAAGAAACAACAGAAACACAAAAGAAAGGACCAAAAAGGAGGGAAATCTTTCACCTGCTCTGTCTGTAGTAAAACATACCCTAGTAAGCAAAATTTACAACAGCATATGCTACGTCACACAGGAGAAAAACCTTTTAGCTGCTCAGTTTGTAACAAAACATTTCACTGGATAGCAAACATGATGAGGCACATGAGAGTCCACACAGGAGAGAAACCATTCTGTTGTTCCGTTTGTGGTAAAAAATTTTCACAGAATGCTCATCTGATGCGACATTCCACTGTTCACACTGGGGAGAAACCATTCGGTTGTTCAGTTTGTGGTAAAACCTTTTCTCAAAGCTCCGATCTGAGGCAGCACACTGTTGTCCACACTGGGGAAAAACCATTCAGTTGTTCAGATTGTGGTCAAATATTCAACAATCGTGCAAATCTGAAAAGACACTCTGCTGTGCACACAGGAGAGAAACTTTTTAGCTGCCCAGTTTGTAGTAAAAGTTTTGCCCAACATGGAAATCTGAGGAAACATTTATACATCCACACAGGAGAGAAACCATTTGTTTGCTCAGTTTGTGGTAAAGGATTTACCAGAAGAGGAGATTTAAAGAGACACTGTAATTTACACACAGAAGAAAAAGTTTTCAGTTGCTCAGATTTTGGACAAATTTACAATGATAATGCAAATCTTAAGAAACACTCTGTTGTCCACACAGCAGAGAAACCATTTGGCTGCTTAGTTTGTGGTAAAAGTTTTGCTAAACAATCACATCTGAAACAGCATGCAACTGTCCACTCAGGAGAGAAACCATTCTGCTGCTTAGTTTGTGGTAAAAGTTTTGCTCAACTTGCACATCTGACACAGCATGCAACTGTCCACTCAGGAGAGAAACCATTCAGCTGTACACTGTGTGATAAAAGTTTCACTCGGGCAGGGGATTTGAAAAGACACTCTTTCATCCACACCGGGGAGAAACCATTCTGCTGCCCAGTTTGTAGTAAAAGATTCACAAAGAGTGGAGATCTGAAAAGACACACTTTTGTTCACACAGGAGAGAAACCTTTTAGTTGTAGTGTTTGTGACAAAAAATTCACTCGGCAGTGGTATGTCAAGAACCACAAGTGTTTGGATAAGAGCAATGAAAATCTAAATTAAGTTGAGTTCGTTTCATTTGTCCTGCTAAGAGGAAGTAACTTAATTATCAGAGTCCTATTTTTATTTGTGCTTCTGATGTTTAGTTAATATTATTTGTACTCTAGTATCACAATTTGTCTTTTTACTAAAGATTAAGTTTTATATTATATGAACAGTTGGTACATGTTTCATTTCACCCACACAGAATCCTGGTCTGTATTTGTTGCTTGATTTTGATGTATATATCAATTACTCTGTTTCCTTCCCAGAAATATATTAATTTCAAACAAAAATAAGGCTCAGCTCAATTTTTTATGTGTAAATATACTGTGTAACCATTTCTATTTAATTTTAAGTCACTACAGGAACATACATCATACACAAGATTTGAATCAAGATTGAGTTGTGTTTTTCATTATTCAAATAACAACCATGCTCATACCATGTATCGTGGTTTATCACCTCATTGGGATGACCGAGGTTTGATTTCAGCCCATAGCTTTTTTCC
Organism: Cetoscarus ocellatus; assembly: GCA_037902135.1. Lineage (NCBI taxonomy): Eukaryota > Metazoa > Chordata > Actinopteri > Labriformes > Labridae > Cetoscarus > Cetoscarus ocellatus. The sequence goes on along the minus strand of JBAMNC010000067.1, from coordinate 1,931,108 downwards.
CACATGGTCCCTCTGCTCTTCTGCCCCCTTTTCTGAGTCTATCCATTGTCTCTCTTCTAAATATGACCTAAAAATAATTAAATGAGTTTACAGGCGCCAGAAACGAGGCACCTTTATTTTTTACAAAAATCAAAAATACAAATATAAACCTAAGATTTGAGAAACCGCACCTGTTTGAGATCATTTCAAGTTCTCAGGTGCAATTTGTATGTTGGAAAGGTTTTGCCAGTATCTTATATAATCAATCAGAACTGGGAGATTTATCAAGCTTTTGAAGAATATTGCTATATTTTCAAAGAAAATATTTGGACATAGAAAAGTACGGAAGAGTATAAGGGCCATGTTAGATGGAAAAAATAATTTTGGGGAAGTCGACATTAAAGTCGAAACTTCAAGGTTTAAATTGCAATGACGAGAATAAAGTCGAAATACAATTTTGTGATAAAAGTTGAAATGTCGAGAAAAAAGACTAAATGTTGAGAAAAAAGGCAAAATACATTGTATGCCGACTTTTTTCTCGAATTTTGACGTTTTTTTCTTGAATTTTGACTTTAATCTCATCATTTTGACTTTTATCACAAAATTGTATTTCAACTTTAATGTCGTCAATTTGACTTTAATCTGTAAATGTCGACTTTATACTTGTCATTTCGACTTTAATCTTGACCTGCCGAAAATTATTTTTTCCATCTACAGTGGTCCTAATACTCTTCCATAGAAAAGAGATCAGGAGTGTTTGTGTTTTCCCTCAAACCAATGATGCTTGTGGAAGGGAAAATTTCGAGGAAGGTGAGGAAAACTTAAGACCCAAAAGTGGGTAAAAGAAATCCAGGTCCAGGAGTTCAATATGGTTTGAAAAATCTAAAAGGCATTCTATCTATCTATCTATCTATCTATCTATCTATCTATCTATCTATGTTCCTGTCAACGGAGGCATGCAGATACTTTCTAGAATTAAAACAAACAGTGTAAATGGTATCTTAGCTTCAGTGAAATACAGTGGAGGACACCTAGAATTGTTTTTTTTTTTTTTTCAACTTATCTCAACCTCTTTCCCTCAATATTTCAAGTAAATTTGATCTCATTCTACCTTCATTTCTGTCCCCTGCCTGATTGTTTATTCCATGTAATGCTATGAACACATACTTAAAAGGTTAAGAACAATTTTTGCGGGGGAAAAAGTCAAAAAGGTTTATCAATGATCCTGAATCCACACTCCAGTTCAGCAGGGGTCGATAATGATCTGATTTGACAACCGCCATGAACCTTACAAGTAGAAAAAGAAGAAGAGGAAAAGGCTTGTCTCCTCTTCCCATCCCTCCATTAGCCCGTTTGCTTGGAGCGTTTCTCCTTAATGCTAGGGACATTTCTCAGGTTTCTCTTGTTAACAATAGATCTGTTAATAAAGCAGCACAGCCTGCATGCATAGTAGAAGTCACTGAAACAGACTTTGTGAAGTGTTTGTGCTACTTCACCTCAGTCTCCCTTCATGTTAGCCGCTAATGCTAACTGAAGCTAGCTGTGCTCACAAGCTAACATCAAACCGAGAATGAACTCGGCTACAGAGCGATACAGACGGATTAATGTGAGCTCAGATATTCCAGTGTGTTTGTTTACCTGGTTGTGCAGACTGTGATGATTTCTTTGTCTGAATACATGTTCAGTCTCCAACATGTCAACGAGTCCTCTGAAGCTAGTGAGCTTAGCTTAGCATGCTAAGTGTAGAGAGACGGAGCTGCAGTGTTTTGAAGGCAGTTTGTGTGGCAAATGTGTCTGTGATTATGTGAAAATGTCTGACGTCCAAATGCTGAAATCTTCAGTGAATCATAGACTGACTGTAGCTGCTGAGGAGGAAATGATTCTTTTAATAGAGGAGAAGGATCGACAAGGGAAACTACTGGACTCTGTTTTTAACCCTGAGCTCCACAGAGCAGGTTTGTTGACTTTGAACCTTCAACACAAGTTTGGCAAACACACAATCTTATTCTTTGTTTGACTTCGTGCACACAGATAGATGTGAGTGCTACTTTTTGTATGTTTGAAAACATATTTTTGTGAATTATTTCTCCCCTTTAATCACACCAATATGATTGTACTGAAATAGTTGGGATGCCTCATTAGTCACCTTTACAAAGAGGCACAACATGTGCTTGTGTGGAATGAGCAGCACAGCTGATCATGTAGGTAGTGCCCTCCAAAAAATGTGCCCAAATCCCCTCTCCCCTGTTTGAGGAAAGCCTATGGTTCCTCAGTGAAGCAAGGGCGAGATTGGAAATGGTACCATGGCTGACACCAAATAATGCTGCCATGCCAAAAGTGAACAATATGAAATACAATAGTAGGTGGTATTATTAAACCAAAACCAGTTTATAAAACTTTTGTTGAGCAGTATATATTTTTGGAATTAGCTGATACAAATATTGAAACATGTAAACCGTGTTTAACACATTTTTTGTGTTTTTTTTTAAACCATATTATGCTGACTCATTATTGACTGCACAACAGAGATATCATTGAAAACAGAAACAGTAATGACATTTGAATTATACATCAGTCTGAGTCAAAAGTGGACTTGAATCAAAGTGTGACCCCCAGAATTCAACTCTGATGTAATATGTATTGAAAGATTTACACCTCTATTCCTTCTGTTTCGGTTTTCTATTTTATTTTCCACAGATGTTCATCAGCTGAAAGTGAAAGAAGAAGAGGTTCTCCCTGAGCAGCAGGAGAAGAGCTCCAGTCTGAAGCAGGAGAACCCAGCAGAAGCAGCACACATTAAAGAGGAACAGGAGGAGGTGTGGATCAGTCAGGAGAGAGACCAGCTTCAGGAGCCAGAGGAAGACGATATCATCAAGTTCACTTTTTCTCCTGATCATGTAAAATGTGAAGAACAGGAAGATGAAGAGAAACTTCAGTTCTTTCAGCTTGGAGTAAACCAAAGAGACACAGAGCATTTGAAAACAGAAGCTGATGAAGAGGACTGTGGAGGATCAGAACCAGACAGACCAGACTTTAATCCACACAGTCATTTACAGCCAGTTAGTCCACATGAGACTTCACACCTGTCTGGATCTGACACTGATGACAGTGCTGACTGGGAGAAGAGGGAGAAGAAGAAAATTAAACTACACATGGCCTCAGCTGAAAATTCCAACAGCTGCTCAGTTTGTATGAAAAATTTCATCAAGAGTGCAGACATGGTGAGGCACATGAGAGTCCACACAGTAGAGAAACCATTTGTTTGTTCAGTCTGCAGTAAAAGATACCCAAGTAAGAAAAGTTTAAATCGACATAGACTACGTCATACAGGAGACAAACCTTACAGCTGCTCAGTCTGTAATAAAAGTTTCTTAAGGAGAACAGAGATGGAAAAGCACATGACATTCCACACACGAGACAAACCTTTCTGTTGTTCAGATTGTGATGAAAGATTTGCTTCAAGTCTGGCTCTGAAAAGACACTTTTTTATCCACTTGAAAGGGAAACCATCCACCTGCTCGCTTTGCGGTAAAATGTTCAAAGGTATAAAAAGTTTACAAAAGCACCTAAAGTGTCACTCAGAAGAAAAACCCTTCAGCTGCTCTTTATGTGAGAAAACATTTCATTGGAGATCAAACATGATGAAGCACATGAGGGTCCACACAGAGGAAAAATCTTTCAGTTGTTCAGTTTGTGGTCAAAGATTCACAAAAAATGGAAACCTAAAAAGGCACTGTTGTGTGGATGTTGAAGGAAAACCATTCAGTTGTTCAGTGTGTGGCAAAATATTTAAGGGTAGAAAGAATTTAAGACAACACATGCACTGTCACTCCGAAGAAAAACCTTTCAGCTGCTCAGTTTGTGAGAAAAGTTTCAACAAGAAAGGAGACATGGTGAGGCACGTCAGAGTCCACACGGGAGAGAAAATGTTTAATTGTTCAGTTTGTGGTAAAACATTCACGCAAAATGGAGATTTGAAAAGACACTTTGTTATCCACACAGGGGAGAAACCATTTGGTTGCAGTGTTTGTGGAAAAGGATTTACTCGGCGTGGACATTTAAAAAACCACAAGTGTGTCAGTGAGAGCAGCAGAGACCCAAAATGAGCCAGACTTCATTAAATCTTTCCAGCTGAAATGTTTACACTACAATTATGATCACCGTTTCTTCTTTAAATTTGAGCAAAATGTACAAATGACTTAATCTTCTTAGTAATTTATTCTATTTGATATGTTGTACATCTGTCGTGCTCAGCTGTGTGTGCAACACCCTGAATGTTATCATTTTCCGTGTTTTAAAACCCATACAGAGCGCATGTTACAAAGAGATTGTGATTTATCTGTTAAACAACAATCCACTGTCCATTAAAATTTAATTTGTATTGAAAGCCCATTGTTTCTTTTTGCATTTGTTAATATTTCCTAGAGTAACAAACAACGCTGATTTCACAGTCCAGGGGATGCTTTGAGGTTGATGAGCTTGATTTCCGAATGACAAACTCTTTTTACAAAAGAAACATGACGAAGGAAGCTTTAATAAAAACCTCAGATTTCAGTTATATCACCTCCATTTGGAGAAAAAAAGTAAAATCTATATATCTATCTATGTCTGTCTGTCAGTGGGGTGGCAGTATTGCACCTTCATGCTGCTTTGTGAACCACCGACCATGAAGAAGAAAAAAAGCGTTCTCTCCTCTTCCTCTCCATTAGCCCGTTTGCTTGGAGCATTTCTCCTTAATCGTTGTGAACATTTGTCGGGTTTCTCTCGTTAACAGCAGATCTGTTAAAGCGGTACAGCCTGCATGTACAGTAGAAGTCACTGAAACAGACTTTGTGAAGTGTTTGTGCTTCTTCACCTCAGACTCCCTTCATGTTAGCCGCTAATGCTAACTGAAGCTAGCTGTGCTCTCAAGCTAACATCAAACTGAGAATGAACTCGGCTACAGAGCGATACAGACGGATTAATGTGAGCTCAGATATTCCAGTGTGTTTGTTAACCTGGTTGTGCAGACTGTGATGATCTCTTTGTCTGAATACATGTTCAGTCTCCAACATGTCAACGAGTCCTCTGAAGCTAGTGAGCTTAGCTTAGCATGCTAAGTGTAGAGAGACGGAGCTGAAGTGTTTTTAAGGCAGTTTGTGTGGAAAAAGTGTCTGTGATTATGTGAAAATGTCTGATGTCCAAATGCTGAAATCTTCAGTGAATCACAGACTGACTGTAGCTGCTGAGGAGGAAATGATTCTTTTAAAAGAGGAGAAGGATCGACAAGAGAAACTACTGGACTCTGTTTTTAACCCTGAGCTCCACAGAGCAGGTTTGTTCACTTTGAACCTTCAACACAAGTTTGACAAACACACAACCTTATTCTTTGTTTGACTTCCTGTAAACAGATAGATGTTTTCAACATTCAGTTTTTTAAAAATCATTGTCAATGTCAGGGTATCAAGAAGACTGTTGAGATGTAGAGTAGAATCATGATATCAAATAGATGCAGAAAACTCCAGAACACTGCCTAAATGAAACATAAATTGGTTATTATTATATTTAAGCCCACAGATAGATGTAAGTGGTACTTTTTGTGTCATATTTCTTCTCAGATGGATTTGAAAATTCATGACTAACAATAATAATTATCTTTTAGCATTAAAATATTGTTCCAGTTAAAGAGCAACTACGTAATGGAGTAGAAACTTAACAGAAACGTAGAAATGATTTTTGTAATTAATGTTGTTAATTAAGGGCAGAAACCTTATACTGGGTATTGTTCTTGTGAATTTTGTTAGGCTTTTGGCAGGTGGAAAATATGCAGAGTTTATATTAATAATTTTATCATCTGCCACCTTTTGTGGTGAGTCAGAAGTTAAAGTTGGATCCTGTCTGTACTCAGTAAGATTTGATCCCACACGAATGAAGTGGAACAATGATGTGTAAAGTTTAATCAATTTCTATAATTCAGATAAAATGAGTCAACATATTTTCTCATCAGTAGACCTATTCTGTACCACACAGCCTTATTTGGAGTGCCTTGGGTACCAGAGGTGATTGTTAATATGGTGAAGTTATAGCTCAGAGATAGCCGCATGTTTATAGGATCCAGAAGCTTTTCTGCAGCCTGGCAGAGGATAGAGATTGTTATTCTGGCAGGATGTATAATTTTCCTACTTGCTTTCATTAAAGTGATTTTTAGGGCCTTAAAGTGGGCAGTTGGAGGTGAGAGATGGCAGGGTGTCCCTCAGCAATATTGGTAAAAAATGACAAAGCAATATTTTTTCCCTCTCAGATATAGATTTTGTCTTTTTAAGTAGCTTTGATAAATGCTGTCTTTTAATGTGCAGCAAATAAAATTGGATATTTTGTCATTTTTCTATAAACCCACGTGTTTCTCTATGCAAACCAGCAAGGGCAAGCTCAATTTGTGGCAGCGGCAGCTCGCAGTGGCACTTCCGGCTGGCAGCCTGAGCTGACGGTGTAACTGCCAGTGATTGTGGCAGCTGAAACTGACCTCCAGAGGCAGCTGCCTTCTTTTGGTGAGCTGCCGCGGCAGCCACACCGACCTGCCGGTGATAGTGGCACTTTATACCGGCCTCCAGAGGCACCTGCCTCTCTTTGGTTAGCTGCTGGTGACCTGGCTCTGTTTGTGGGTTACTGTAGGAATATAAAGACTAAAGAAAGTCATTATAAAAGCACTTTAGGTAGTCAGGTGGCGTAGTATCATACGGAAGAGCATTGCAATCACCGGATATAAAAAATCTGTCATCTGTCTGCGGTGCTGAACCTGCCAAATGGACCGGGTCAGCACCGCGGACAGCGCAGCACCTATAGAAGTGCAAAAGCTTTCAGTTCTCAGCGCAGGTCACTTGCAGGTGAATTGGGTCTTATTTTTCAAACCGTATAAGCTTTAGAAAGCATAAAAAACATATGTTAAGGAATAAAAATCTTGTGATCAGACCAGAACCATCACTCGGTCCGGATCTAGACACTCGGTCTTTTCACGTAATTATGAGATAAGGAGTCTATTTTTTTTTTCTTCCGGTGAATACAAGGTCCATAATGCGTTGACAGTGAGTTTGGGTTCCTCACGTGAGATATAACCGATTGTGTTTGTTGGCTGGTTTTATAATTTCTGCACTTAACTTGTTAGCTATACTTTTATTATTTTTCTAATATGAAATACACGACGAACATGAATTTCTGAAAATCAACAGCAGAGGGCGCATTTAACTTAATCAGGCAATCAAATAAATAAATCTTGAATGTGTTGTGGTTTACTCTGATCGCGAGTTTGCACTTTGAAGGTGGCATGCGGTCTATGAGAAAACGTTTGTTCCAGATAGCCATGCATGTTGTTATTATTTTAGAATAAGTTTATACACAAAAATAATGGAGACACCAAACTTTACCAAGAGGTACATCCAAACATTGTGCTCTATATTTTATGTCTGATCGTCCTCGTTGTTGCATGTGCACAGTTGTGTTGTGGTATCATGTAAGCCTGAAAAGTATAGGTAGAAGGGGAATGGCTTGAAATTTGTTTGACAAAAGCAACCCTCCTATCCTAAGAGCAATAAATTGTAGGAAACATACATTGTAAGATATTGAAATTGCAGCTACCAGACAGTTTTGTCACAATTCTGATTTAATGTTAATATTTACAATATAGTCTGCTATGGCCTTCGAAGTTAACTGCTGAGACAAAAAGCAACAGGTGAATAAAAATGACAATAGACACTTTAAATTTTGACAATAGACACTTTAAATTTAAAGGTGGAAGACAGAGGTTGGTCAGAAAGTGTGAGGATACTAAGCTATGTCCAGGACTTCTTTTAGCAACTTATCAAGAAACGTATAAGTGCCACTGCAGATATGAATTACAGCAAATATCAGCACATGGTTGCAGGTTGAAATGCAATTGCCCCATTTATCAGTTTATTCATTCTTAATTTTATTTCTTAATCTTTTATTTTGTTTGTGTTTCACTTTTTTACCTTGTCTATTACTGCTGGTCTGAAGTATCTTTTCTTTTGTCTAATGTCTCATAAAACAAAATAACTGACAAAACACAGATTGAGAAAAAAGCACTCATAACAGAGACTTCAAATAAATAGACAGTTTCAGTAGGCATATGGCAATGTTAAACAAAGATGGACATGAAATCTTTCAGCAAATAATATAGGTCTCATGAATTTTCTTTCATACAATGGGAGTCATCCAGCCTGTGTTATGTATTAGACTATGTAAAAAAAAAAAGGTTTGAAAGTTTTTCTGTGTTGAGTTTATACCACTGACTGCATCCTGAGAGATTAAAGTTTGAGTCCAAAAGCGCACAGGGCTGGTCCCCACTTGGCCCAACGTGTTGTCACTGTGAGCAAAAACTCTCTGGATCTCAGTTCTCTAACAATACAAAGTTGGCAGCAAATCAACTTTAAAGCCTGGAGGAAAGAGCAAGAGCCTTTAAAACAGATATGAAGATCTTAAATAAAATTTGAAATATGTACATAAGATCAGAATGCAATAATTTGCAAACAAACAGTGTTTACGAACAACAACCATGAATTATTGACAAAGTGGTAAACCTCTCTCCATTGTCAAAGACGTTTGAATTAAAGCTGTGTTGTACCTTACGTAGGCTGAAAGAATGCCAGTCTGTAATTTCAGCAAAATGAAGAAACAACACCTTCTGCTTCCATATTTAACTTACAACAGACCTCAGACTGAGACAGGTCGACTGAGGGATTGATCAGCCTTTAGTAGTTAGTTCATTTTAATTTTGTCTGATTTAGCGTTGAGACAAATTATGAACACTCATAATCTGGTCATTTCTATGTGTTGTAAGAAGTGCCTTTTTGCTGATTTGATGTCCTATTAGTGTAAAGCATCTTAAGCACTGTCTGGAAACAGAAGTTATAAGTACAAACTCTTTTTCAAGGGATGCTGTCCTCTGCGCTGTGTGAAGATATAGTAACTGATGTTTGGAGTCACCAGTGACTACATCTTGAGTTTTCTCTGCTGTGTAAGCAACACATTTTCAAGACTTATAATGTATTTAAATAAGTGACTGATTATGTGAAATAGGACCCTGCTGTTGGTTTTAAGAGTTTGTGGTGAATTTGCTATTAGTAAAATAATAATTTTAAAAAGTATGGATAACAAGTTAATTAAGTGCAGAAATTATAAAACCAACTAACAAAGCTGCCGCGGCAGCTCACCAAATAGAGGCAGCTGCCTCTGGAGGTCAGTTTCAGCTGCTACAATCACTGGCAGTTACACCGTCAGCTCAGGCTGCCACCGGAAATGCCACTCCAAGCTGCCGCTGCCACAAATTGAGCTTGCTGTCTCTCATACAAACTGTAGCCCTCTGACATTAACTGTGCAGCACAAACAGAGGGAATAGTTCATGTTTCTTCAGAGACTTTACAGTTTAACTCAGGGCCAACAACTGTGTTACTTTAAGCCTACAAACTCAACAACTTCTGACAAAGTTTGAAGTGAAGTTTTCCCGAGCAGCCTGGTGTTTTACAGCTCTTGAAGCTTCCTACATCATGCTGCTGTCAAAGTAAATACTGTTTTTAAAGACAAGAGGATGTCCCAGTGAACATCTGTTTGTTCAAATGTTCACTTCGGACACCTATAGTGAATATTTTTACTTTTATAATGTAAAAAGGCAGAGGGAAGAAAAAAAACATCTGGAAGTCTCCATTAGACACGGTCACTCTTTGAGCTGTAACAGCGCTGTGTGAGCTCTGTGTTCTCTGCATGCACCATGGTCTCTTCACAGATGATGAATTGAAAACATATTTTGGTATCTATTCAAAAGTTTACTGATGGCATCAATTTAAAAATGATAATTGTTCATCACAATCAGGGTTTACAACAGTGCCATGTGCTTAAAGGCTACAGGAGAGCTCTTCGTAGATGAGGAAGACCTCCCATCAGTCAGGCAGAAGTCAGTGAAGAGTTTAGTGAGGTGGCACAGTGCAGACCTGAGTGACAGAGAGCAGGTAGAGCGACTTAAGGGAGATGTTGTAGAAGGATTAGAAAGGACAGACAAGTGAGGGCTCCATGCGTAGTTGGAGTTCTGGTGGTTGCAGTCTGAGCTAACAGTTTGGTTCATTTGTCTATAATGGGGAGTCTTTGAGCTTGGCTCAGTCAAACAGGTGTGGAACAGAGCAGGTCAGTGATTGCAGAGCAGGTATGTAGACAAGAGTAGTTAGTAAGGTGTGTAAAGACAGGGGCTCAGGCTAAGATAGATAGATAGATAACTTTATTGTCCCAGTGGGATGATAAATGATGTGAATACTGAGGCATCTGGCTGCAGTTGTTTTGACTGATGATCTTGCTTCCTTCAGTAGTCCAGTTTGTCAGTTAACTGTCTTTATTAGTTTTTCATTGTACTTTAGGTGTTATACATGTCATTGTATGTATTGTTGTTATTGTAAGTAACTTTGTTAACCATGCTGCTGCCTATCTTGGCCAGTACACTCTTGAAAAAAGAGATTTTTAATATTAATGAGTTTCTTTTCCTGGTTAAATAAAGGTTAAATAAAAATAAATCAAAAATTGTTTTCACAGACTGTCAAACGAGAATAGATATATATGTTTAGGAAACATAGAACACACATTACTCATCCAAGAGATTTACAGCACATGAGAGACACATGAATCAGTGGGTTATTTTGTTGAGGATGAAGATGGCAGATGGTTCAAGGCTTTTGGTAAAGCTAGCCCTTCTGCATCTCAGTGTCCTGTACCTGCAACCTGAGGGGAGATGTCTGAATTGGGTATTGAGGGGGTGCTCTGTGTCCATGGCTATCGTTTTGCTGAGGCGGGCTAGTGCTCTTTTTTGAGTTCTGAGATGTTTGGTGTGAGGTTTGGATTATTTTTGAGGCTATTTGTGTGATTTTGTTGAGCTTGCTTTTGTTGCAGACAGACAGCATGGTGTAGACACCGGGGGAAAAATACATGGGATTAGTTGGATTATGCACTTGTACAGTAGTAACAGAAGATGGGATGTAATGGAGAGTGCAATGAGTGAAATAGGGGCTTTGGGTGAATTCAGTAAGCGTAGAGAAGATGAAATATAGTAAGGACAAGGTTTGGCAACTTGTGGCTACAGCAAGCCAGTCTGTTAAAAATATCCAACAAAGGAAACCAGACAAATATGCCATGATGACATTTGAAATTGCAATATTTCCAAGAACATAGGCCCATGATGAGCTGTAGTTGTATTAGTGAAACTTCCTTTAATGCAGTTTTTCAAAATGTAAATGATGAGGTTAGAATATACATTGATGACTAAAAAAAGTAGTTGAATCTGGCTTGAATGCTGCATTAAGATCATTAGATGAAGTATTCCTAAAGTTATTTTAGTTTAAAACATACAGATGTGGTTGAATTTACTTCTTATGTCAGGTCTTTGTGTCTGTTTTCCATTTTCCTCCTCAGACATCCAGCAGGTGATCGTGAAAGAGGAGCATATTCTCTCTGAGCAGCAGGAGAGGAGCTCCAGTCCGAAGCAGGAGAACCCAGCAGAACTAGCACACATTAAAGAGGAGCAGGAGGAAGAGTGGAGCAGTCAGGAGAGAGAGCAGCTTCAGGGGTCTGAGGAGGGAGATATCAAGTTAACTATCCTCCCTGTTACCGTGAAGAGTGAAGAAGATGATGAGACAGCTCAGTACTTACAGCTTGATGACAACTTATGTAAGGCAAACAGAGACACAGAGCATTTGAAAAGAGAAGATAATGGAGAGGACCGTAGAGGATTAGAACCAGACAGAGACTTTAATCCACACAATCATTCACATCCACTTAGTCCAGACAAGACTTCACACCTCTCTGGATCTGATACTGATGACAGTGCTGACTGGGAGGAGAGTGATGAACCTAAGGAAGGCTCAAACTCTCTGCAAAACAAAGATGGACCTAAAACAAACAAGGGAAGGGAAAATTCAGAAAAACACATGCAAAGTCACTCACCAGAAAACCTTTCCACTTGCTCATTTTGTGATAAACAATTTCAGTCTGGAGCAGACATGGTGAGGCACATGAGAGTGCACACAGGCGAGAAACCATTTATCTGTCCCGTTTGTGGAAAAGAATTTGCTTTACAAGGAAATCTGATGCAGCACATGGTTATCCACACAGGGGAGAAACCGTTTAGCTGTTCAATTTGTGGTAAAAAATTTACACAAAGTGGATCCCTGAAAACTCACTATATTGTTCATACCGGAGAGAAACCATTTGGCTGCTCAATTTGTGGCAAAAGTTTTGCTCATCACGGAAATCTGAAACAACATTTGAATGTCCATTCAGAAGGAAAAGTATTTAGCTGCTCACTTTGTAATAAAATATATCCAACCAAGAAACATTTACAAGAACACATGTATCGCCACACAGAGTACAAACCGTTCAGCTGCTCAGTTTGTCAGAAATGTTTTATCAAGAAGGGAGAGATGTTGAGGCATATGAGAGTCCACACGGGAGAGAAACCATTCAGTTGCTCAGTTTGTGGTAAAACTTTTACCCAGAATGGACACATGATGAGACACATGGCTGTCCACACAGGGGAGAAACCGTTTAGTTGTTCAGTTTGTGAAAAGAGATTTACAAGAAATGGAGATCTGAAAAGACACTCTGTTGTCCACACAGGGGAGAAACCATATGGTTGCCGTGTTTGTGATAAAAGCTTTACTCAGTTAGAGACCCTCAAAAGACATAAGTGTGCTGGTGAGAGCAGTGGTAATCAAAAATAAATTGTGCTTCATTTTGTGTATTTTAGAGGAAGCTGTGTGATCCCATTGTTTCAATCAATCAACTTATTTTATCATAATCAAAGCCGTGACAGTAAGTTATAGAGCTGTTTATCTGTTAATATATCGGCACTCTGCTTTTTATAATCACAGTAGTCGATGACCGTAATGTTAGAATAATCTTTACATGATTAAACTTTGATATCTCTGGAAAAAAGTGCACATAAAGCTGTGATTATTATTGGCGCTGTAATCATGTAGACAAAAATGGGATAAATTGACAGACTGAGCAGCCATTGATGAATCGTTTTCATTGTTGATACTGTTTGTCTTTGTCTCCCTGGTCTCTCTCTTTCTGAATCGCTGTTTGTTCCCTAAACAGTTTCACAATTTGCTGTTCAACATCACTGTGAATATTCTCAGTATTCTGCCTGCCTAAGTGAAAGCTTTTCTTGCCACTGAAACTTTGCTAACTGTTGCTAAATTGTGTGCTCATGTGAATTAATGTATAGACTTTGTACATTGAAATAGATACATAAATTTGACAATTAGAAGGAACATTTAAATTAAAAATATGGTATTGCGTAGATCTGCTCTTTTGTAAAATGTCTTGAGAAAAACATTTGTTTTGATTTTTTGCTTTACAATAAAAGACTGATAGATAATTTAGATTCTGAATTTATTTGCCATTCAACGACCATTCATTTTTTGGGGGGTTAACAATTGAAAATATACAAGCAATTACTCACCTAAAAAGTGGATTATTGGTTTTAGCAGACATACATTTTATGCTGATATTTTGGCTGTAAATATTGGCCGTATATATTCTAAATAGAGGGTATGCACATGTTGCATTTAAAGTGAGTGAGTGCAATATCAGTCACTGAGTGGCAAAAGCACAGCCTGACAACAGCAGTCAGTGGGATGTAAGCAGTAAAAAACTTTCATTTAGCTAAAAAGTTTTAGTAAAGATCCTCAGTTGATGTTATAGAAACATTTGAGCCATAAATCTTGATGTTACAGCAGCTGATATCATATCACTGAGAATATACGTATTCAGGTAATGATGACTAGGAACACTACTTCTTTCTCTGTCCTCTAGTTTTTACTTAAAAGAAAAATAAGACATTAAATTACAGGATTTCAGTCATGAACTAAAAGACAGTTATCGTAGATAACGAGATGCTGAAGACTACAGATTTTGCCTTAAGCTTGTAGCTGACATAAAACCAAGAGAAGTCTGGTTTGACAATAAACCGATTCAAAATACTTAAGGGCATAGTCTCAAATCAATTAAATAATTTAGTCAGTACGACTTATATTTCATCCAATATAATGATAATAAAATGAACAATGATAATAATAAAAAATAAACACATAAACACATAAATAATAATAATAATAATAATAATAATAATAATAATAATAATAATAATAATAAAATAAAAAATAATAATAATAATAATAAAATAATAAGAATAAGAATTATTGTTATTATTATTATTATTGTTATTATTATTATTGTTATTATTATTATTATTATTATTATTGTTATTATTATAACCTTTATTTAACCAGGTAGGTCAGTTGAGAACCAGTTCTCATTTACAATGACAACCTGACCAATAGGCAACATAAGAGGCAGATACAAAGCGGTAAGAACATAAAGAAAACAGAAAAACAGATAATACAATTATACAACCTGTCACATCAATCCTTAGGTCAGCAAAGAGTAGGAAGGAGGGCCGCATGTGGCCCCCAGGCTGCCAGTTGGTAAACATCAATGTCTTTCTGTGCATGAAAAAATGTGGAGGTTGGTATCTTCATAAAAATGAAGTGCGCGTCACAAAACACACAAACAGCCAAAGATACTCCCAACAAAGGAAAGAAATCTGACAGAATGAAGTCCTCCACTGCTCTTTGATCCACACTCAGACCAGCAGGTGGCGCTTAAGTTCAGTAAAAAGTAGAGAAGAAGAAGAAGCAGCTTCCGCTTCCTGCTGCTCCTCTAATCTACTCACGAGCTCCATTGTCCCGTTTGCTTGGTGCATTTCTCCTTAATCGTTGTGAACATTTGTCGGGTTTCTCTCTTTAACAGCAGATCTGTTAATGAAGCAGCACAGCCTGTATGTACAGTAGAAGTCACAGAAACAGACTTTGTGAAGTGTTTGTGCTACTTCACCTCAGACTCCCTTCATGTTAGCCGCTAATGCTAACTGAAGCTAGCTGTGCTCTCAAGCTAACATCAAACCGAGAATGAACTCGGCTACAGAGCGATACAGATGGATTAATGTGAGCTCAGATATTCCAGTGTGTTTGTTTACCTGGTTGTGCAGACTGTGATGATCTCTTTGTCTGAATACATGTTCAGTCTCCAACATGTCAACGAGTCCTCTGAAGCTAGTGAGCTTAGCTTAGCATGCTAAATGTAGAGAGACGGAGCTGCAGTGTTTTGAAGGCAGTTTGTGCGGAAAAAGTGTCTGTGATTGTGTGAAAATGTCTGACGTCCAAATGCTGAAATCTTCAGTGAATCATAGACTGACTGTAGCTGCTGAGGAGGAAATGATTCTTTTAAAAGAGGAGAAGGATCGACAAGAGAAACTACTGGACTCTGTTTTTAACCCTGAGCTCCACAGAGCAGGTTTGTTCACTTTGAACCTTCAAGTTTGACAAACACACAACCTTATTCTTTGTTTGACTTCATGCACACAGACAGCTGTGGACGTTATTTTGATGTTTTGTCTCATATTTCTGCTCAGAGGGATTTCTTTTCTCCTCCATGACTTGGCAGATTTATCTTAGCTGCTCCCTCCTGTAAAACTTATTTTGATACTGTTGCAACTTGAAGAACCGAGGGTGTGGAAATTTGTCTTAAGAATAACAAAATATCCTGTCTCGCATGGGAGATCTGGCTGAACAATCATCAGCATCATGTGGATCTAAAATCGGTTATTCCTGTTAACTTTAATAGTCTATGAAAATAAATATGTGTTAGTTTAAGCCACATTGTTGTCGTTATATCTTATGGAAGATTTAATTCCTTCTAGTTTACAAACCAAAACAATTTTAGTTCTGTTATGTAAGTTATTATATATAGTCTTTAAATGTATTTGTGTTAATTAACAAAATTATATTCCATCGAAATGTCTTGTAAAAGCACGACCAGTATTTAAATCAAGTCAAAATAATGAAAATACAGATTAACTTTCTCTGAAGGTCTTTAACTTGTAGAAGAGAATTTCCTTGTAAAGTTTGTTTGATAGACAGCTTTGACTTTATTGATATGACCTCACAAATGAATCATTAACAGGGATAAGGTCTGATTTTATTTTATTGAGAGTTATGCCATTACCCGTTTTTTGATTCAATTCTTTGTTGATTCCTGAGGATTTCTGTTTGTAAGAAAAGCCGAACCTACCCAAGTTTTCAGTGGCAACAATGTCACAGCTGTTATTCAATGCAGTGCTGCATCAATAACTCCTTCTGCAAGCTCCTGGTGTTTCCACTTCCTGGAAGATGTGCAGGAAGCATGTTTTTGTTAAATGACTGATGAGAGTGTGATATCCTTGATTTTTAAGATACGCAGAACAAAGCGGAAGGAATTGAAAAGAGGATTGATAAACAAAAAGACTTATGATATTGATCCCTCCAGGGAGTTGTTATAAGCATTCAATTTCCATCCCTAATGAAGTTTTCATCTTTTTGTGTAAAATTAAGCCACAACATTGTCCACTGTTTCCTGTCTGCAGTGATCACACATTTGACTTTATTTTATTGTTTCTGTTGACTGCCTATGATGAGAGAGCGACTTCCTTACTGTGCAAAGCAAGTGGAAGGAATTGATAAGGGAATTGTTGAGCAATAAACATACTGTATTAATTTCTTTGGCAATTTGTTATTGATTCTCAAGGGAAATTGGGTTTGTTAATAGTAATAATGAACTTTATTTCACCGGAAAAACTTCATTTGCAAGAGTGTCCTGGCCAAGACAGACAGCAGCACATTTACAAAGTTACATACATGAGACAATTACAGACACAGATACAGAAACATCAACCAATCAAGTCAAAGTCACAGAGCAGAAGACCATCAGTCAGCCTGAAACATCTTCCTCCAGTGCCTTTAACCTGCTTTCATAAGAGATGTAGACCAGCTCTCCAAGACCCAGTTTATCCTGCAGCAGATCCCAGTCTGCAGGAGCAGACTGTTAACCCATCATAAAATGAACAGATAACACAGATGGTGTATCTGTTCATCTAGTGACCATGTTAACTGGTGACTTTTAGCTGAGTGTGTAGCTGAAAGTCACCAGCTAACACGGTCACTAGATGAACAGATACACCAGTCGTGTTCCAAGTTGTTTTCTCTGGGGAAAAAAATAAGCACTTTTATTTTGATTTGTTATTTTTGAAATATGTTCCTGTCTTGAGATTTTGATTTCTTTATCAAGCAAGTAAGAGCAGCTTTGTAATCGTCCTGAAGCTGGTATTCTCCTTTTCTACTTACTTTCAGCCATTTTGCAAGATCGTTTTTAATTTTCTGATTCTTCTTCACTGCTAGGAACAACTTGATCAAAGTAATGCTATTCCTGGTTTTAATCTTACCAGAAGAGTGAAGTTTTCTAGAGCTTGATGTTCTCCATTTTTGTCCTCAGACATTCATCAGGTGAAGGTGAAGGAAGAGGGAGAAGAGGTTCTCCCTGAGCAGCAGCAGAGGAGCTCCAGTCTGAAGCAGGAGAACCCAACAGAACCAGCAGACATTAAAGAAGAACAGGAGGAGGTGTGGATCAACCAGGAGAGAGACCAGCTTCAAGAGCCAGAGGAGGATGAGATCATCAAGTTCACGTTCACTCCTGGCAGTGTGAAGAGTGAGGAGGATGATAAAGAGGAGCCTCAGTCCTTCAAGTTTGAAGAAGACCAAAGTGAGGAGAGCAGAGACACAGAGCATCTGAAAACAGAGACAGATGAAGAGGACTGTGGAAGATCACAGTCAGGTAGTCCAGATGAGACTTCACACCTTTCTGGATCCGATACTGAGGACAGTGCTGACTGGGAGGAGAGTGATGAACCTCAGGAAGGTCCAAACCCTCTGAAAAACAAAGACAGAGCTGTGAGTGATGTGAAATGTAAAACTGGAGAACCATCAGATAATAGCTCACATGAGCCAGAACTAAATCATTCTGGAGAAAAACGTTACAGCTGCTCAGTTTGTCAGAAAATATTTTCCAGGAAAGAAAATATGGTGAGGCACATGCGAATCCACACAGGAGAGAAACCATTCATTTGTTCAGTTTGTGGTAAAAGATTCACTCAGTCTGAAGCTCTAAAAAGACATTCATTCGTCCACTCAGATGAAAAACCATTCAGCTGCTCAATCTGTGGTAAATGTTTCTCTCAGGAAATACTTCTGAAACGTCACTCCGTCGTCCACACAGGAGAGAAACAGGTTAGTTGCACAGTATGTGAGAGAAGTTTTTATTGCAGAGCAGAGCTGTCGAGGCACATGAGGGTCCACACCGGAGAGAAACCATTCAGTTGCTCCGTTTGTGGTAAAAGATTCACTCAGAATGGTCATCTGATCCGACACTCACTTCTCCACACAAATGAGGATCAGTTAGTTTGTTCAGTTTGTGGTAAAAGATTTACTCACCCAGGAAGGCTGAAGCAACATCTGAATATCCACAAAGAAAAAAAATCATTTAGCTGCTCTTTTTGCATGAAGAAATTTACCTGGAGAGCAGACCTGGTGAGACACTTCAGAGTCCACACAGGAGAGAAACCTTTTAGCTGTTCAGTATGTGGTAAAGGATTTTATCAGAAAACAAATATGATTAAACACATGACCGTCCACTCAGGAGAGAAACCATTTAAATGCTTAGCTTGTGGTAAAAGATTCACACAAAATGGAGATCTAAAAAGGCACTTAGTTCTCCACACAGGAGAGAAACTGTTCAGGTGCTCAGTTTGTGGCAGAGGATTTACAAGAAATGGAGATCTGAAGAGGCATTCTGTTCTGCACACGGGGGAAAAACCCTTTAGCTGTTCACTTTGTGGGAAGCGATTCACCCAAAATAAAGATTTACAAAAGCATTATGGCCATCACACAGGGGAGAAACTGTTGCGCTGTTCCGTTTGTGGTAAAGAGTTTATCAGAAAAGGAGATCTTAAAAGACACACTTTGCTCCACACAGGGGAAAAACCATTTCGTTGCTCCATTTGTGAGAGAGGATTCATTAGAAATAGTGATTTAAAAAAGCACTCAGTCATCCACACAGGGGAGAAACGGTTCAGCTGCAGTGTTTGTGGGAGAAAATTTGCTCAACAAGAGTATGTCAAAAAACACAAGTGTACTGGTAAGAAGAGCGATACCTAAAATCATCATCATCATAATTAAGATTTTCTGTCAGCCTAACAGAAAGTTTTTTCACGTGGTGCATTCCTTTTGATCTTGTAAGTCAAAATATCCAAACTGCATGTTCAGTGCATCATTGAGGACTACACTGTAAGCTGGAACTATGACCCAAGAAGTTAAATGATCTTTAGTTACCTGGAGTTTGTACGATCCTAATCAGCATGGGGTTAATCAGGTATGACATAAATTGATGCTTTGTCATGTCCCACCCTCTTTTGCTACTGTTAATAAAGTAGACAAACTCCATCTTTAGTGTTCTACCATTTGAAATAATTCAAAATGTCCCTTGTTTCAACACATATTTTTTCACTTTATTTGAGTTTAATTATTTGTGAACTTAGCCTTGGTGAAAGAATTAAGCCAAAGTTATCGTGAGGTGAGTGATGATCACTCAAAATTTCTAAAACCTTGAAGGAACTGATTAAGATAGAACCAAAGTGAGCATGTTAGCTGCCCTCCCACAACACAATAAATAATCAATAAAAAGTTCGTTTAGCAAAAAAAAAATCAATGAGATGTGTTGTGTATTTTGATTTGTCTTTCTAGCCTTCAGTTTATTTTGACACCAATCAGATGATGATCCAGAGGAGCATTGGAGGCAATCATATGATTAGAAAAGTGGTAATAATATAGATTGATACTTTATTCAGGGGAAATTCAGGATTTGTTATGGCTTGTAATATGTTGGTAGAATTTCTCATTAGCAGAACATTATTGTAAGAATTAATACAAAATTTTCCTCTTATCTTGAAGCATATATTAATATTTGTCCTTTTTTTTTTTTTTTTTTACTGTTACCTGTTGGTTAAATTGTCGATGTGGTTGCCCCATTGGAAAAGGGCAAAGACTTGGATAAGGCTCAAGTTTGTCTGACGGAAGAAGCCCAGTAATGCTTGCCTCGAGAAGGAGCTCTCTGGTTGGTTGGTTAGTGGGGCAATCAGAGAGCTGACAAAAGGATTGTCATGGTGACAAGAGTACAAGCCACTGCAATGCTGCCAGTTATTTCCATAAGCCATACTCACGGTGGATTATTGTGAGGTCTGACATACAAATAAGAAAATACAAAAAAGGTCTTGAGATAATGTTTTTCAGTAGTTGCTGCCACAAAAATAAAGACTGATTTCTCATGAAACTTTTTGTTTGAGGAGTTTTTGTACAGCAGTTTGAACGTGTTTTAATCATTCATAAAATATTTTATGTCACAGAAACAGATTCCTGGTTTCTGTTCATTATCTAGTCCTGAAATAATTGATTGAATTTTTGTTCTGTATCATTAGGATTTTTTTGATAAATTTTAGGATCTCATAGTGTTGTTAGAGTTGTTTTGCATAATTGCTTTCCAAAAATTCTTTTGGATCTAATGTATAATTGGGAAAAAAAATTCAGAGTGCTTTATTTTTCCTCCAGGAAGTCTTTGTTTGTGCCATTTTACAACGGAGAATTTAGTCTTCTCTATACTCCCATTCATAAAGTTAAATAAATGCATCCACAGTTAAAGGAATGTTATCATCACTTGAGTCAAAACCACTCATATTTGGTTTTGTATTAGTTTCCTCTGCTGTTGTCGTTTCTTCCTGAGTCTATAGAGCAAACAGCAGAACAGCCGAATCAATGTGCACAGGCGGAAGTACACAGCCACTCTCTGCAACATAAAATAGTGCCAAACACAGACACCCTGGAGGGACAGCGAAGCACTCCAGAATTTTTTGCCCAATCGTACATGTAAAACTCGCATAATTACATGAAATTATAGCACCCATCAAAGGCAGTGCACCTTACTGGTAGTCTGGGCTGGTTCTTGTTATGCCCCGTCTAGGGGTGGCCAAGACATCACATGAAATGTCCCCGTCTCCACCGAGTCCCAAGCAGCCACTGGAGTCAGTCAGCAAGTTTAAACCGACTATCGGTATTTTTTTTATTTTACAAACAACAATAATAATAACAATTCAACAACTTAAATTACCTCAAGACGCCCGAGACGCCTCTACTACCTTTACATGAAAAAAAATACACCACAAGATCGGACTATCAGTCACTAAAGCTGACGTGGCCGTTCGGAGCACGGTCGAGAAGGGGGCACGCTCCTCGCCGTGGTGACGTCACAGAGCCGTTTAAGTAGGGCTTTTCCCTCCTCCACAGCCAATCACAGGTGCTCACACGACGATCTCCGTCCAACTGGAGGCAGGGGCGGCACACACCTAAATCCAACACGCACACATTCAGTCACACTGAGGGCGCAGGAGAACCCTCTCAACAGCCAAACAAATGACGAAAAACACAATACAGGGAAAATACGACCAGGGTCGTAACACCCCCTTTCCCCAAAAATTAAACATCCCCCTAAATGTTTAACTCTAGGAGAAAGATCTAGACAAAGAATCTGCCAGAACATTTTCTGACCCCTTCTTGTGAAAGCTCTCAATGTTAAGGGACCAACGCATGAGACACTGATTTGAGTTGCGCATCTGATACAAGAATACCAGCGGGTTGTGGTCTGTGAACACGCGAACAGGTTGTGACGTAGACCCGAGATATACCTCAAAGTTTTGCAGGGAGAGAAGCAGGGAAAGAGCTTCTTTTTCGATGGTACTGTAATTAGCCTTTTTTGAAAAGTAGCAGATGGGATGGTCGATTCCCTGCTCCTCCTCCCGTGGAAGTAACGGCACCGGCCCCGAGCGCGCTCGCGTCGACTTCTAATTTGAAGGACCCCAAGGACCCGCGCACTACACAACAGCGCTTTTGCGGACTCAAATGCAGCCTGACAATCAGAGGACCAAACAAACGGTTTTTCTGGACTCACAAGAGCGGTAAGAGAGGCCACGACATCAGAAAAACCTCGGTAATTACCACACATGCCGAGGAAGCGGCGCAGATTTTTTTTTGTCTGCGGACTGAAAAATCAACAACGGCCTGCACTTTTGCGGCAACAGGACGCACTTGCCCCTGACTTACTTGTTTACCCAAGTAAGTGACTGTGCCTTTTCCAAATTCACATTTTGAAAGGTTTACGGTGAGTGACGCTTCACGGAGGCGGGTGAAGATTTCAGATAGGGAGGCCAAGTGATCAGACCAAGTGGACGAGTACGCAACCACGTCGTCGAGATGGATTTGTTAACTCTGTGACAGAAATTTGATTTTCACTAAATCTCAGCAGGTGGCGGTGATGAGCAGATCCGGTTCGTCTCCGACACTTAACTAAAGAAGAAGAAGAAGAAGGAAAAAGAAGGTCCCTCTTCTTCTCCCTCCATTAGCTCGCTAGCTCGGAGCATTTCTCCTTAATAGTTGTGAACATTTGTCAGGTTTCTCTCGTTAATTGTTGATGAAGCAGCACAGCCTGTATGTATAGTAGAAGTCACTGAAACAGACTTTGTGAAGTGTTTGTGCTACTTCACCTCAGACTCCCATGATGTTAGCCGCCAATGCTAACTGAAGCTGAAGATTGAACTCGGCTATAGAGCGATACAGACGGAATAATGTGAGCTCAGATATTCCAGTGTGTTTGTTTAGCTGGTTGTGCAGACTGTGATGATCTCTTTGTCTGAATACATGTTCAGTCTCCCAACATGTCAACGAGTCCTCTGAAGCTAGTGAGCTTGGCTTAGCATGCCAAGTGTAGAGAGACGGAGCTGCAGTGTTTTGAAGGCAGTTTGTGTGGAAAAAGTGTCTGTAATTGTGTGAAAATGTCTGACGTCCAAATGCTGAAATCTTCAGTGAATCATAGACTGACTGTAGCTGCTGAGGAGGAAATGATTCTTTTAAAAGAGGAGAAGGATCGACAAGAGAAACTACTGGACTCTGTTTTTAACCCTGAGCTCCACAGAGCAGGTTTGTTCACTTTGAACCTTCAAGTTTGACAAACACACAACCTTATTCTTTGATTGACTTCATACACACAGACAGCTGTGGACATTATTATGGTCTTTAGGTAACAGCTGAGCAGTAATGTCAGAGTTTGAAATGAAAAAGCTAATTTGCCAAAGTGAATTGTATTTTTAATTAAACAAATACACCAGAATATTAAACTTAAGGTCTTCTATCCAGACTCATTGCTGGTAATTTTTCTTTGTTCATTATTGATACTTGAAGTCTTTACTCTTAACCTGTATGGTCACCTAAAAATTGTTACAACTCAGCATATTACCACCTTAAAAATGTGGTAATAGGCTTCAAATGTTCTTGGGCCTAAGGCTTTCTATTTTCATCCTCAGACTTCCAGCATGTTGTAGTGAAGGAAGAGGTTCTCCCTGAGCAGCAGGAAAGGAGCTCCAGCCTGAAGCAGGAGAACCCAGCAGAACCAGCACACATTAAAGAGGAACAGGAGGAAGAGTGGACCAATCAGGAGAGAGAACAGCTTCAGGAGCCAGAGGAAGACAATATCAGTGTGTTCACATCTGTTCATGTGAAGAGTGAAGAAGATGATGAAGAGAAACCTCAGTCCTCCAAGCTTGAAGAAAACCAAAGTGAGGAGAACAGAGACACAGGACATTTGAAAACAGAGACCGATGGAGAGGACTGTGGAGGATCAGAACCGGACAGAGACTTAAATCCACACAGTATTTTACAGTCAGTTAGTCCAGATGAGACTTCAGACCTTTCTGGATCTGATACTGATGACAGTGCTGATTGGGAGGAGAGTGATGAACCTCAGGAAGTTTCAAACCCTCTGCAGAACAAAGACAGAGCTGTGAGTGATCTGAAATGTAACACTGATACATCACTTAGCTCCTCTGAATCTGCTCCAAGCCTTGGACAAAGGAAAAAGCTGCTTCACAACAAAGCAATCCAAGCAGGAGAGAGACCATTCTGTTGCTCAATTTGTAGTAAAAGATATTCCTGCAAGAAAAATCTACAGCAACACATGCAACACCACTCTGAAGAAAAACCGTTCAGCTGCTCAGTTTGTCAGAGGAGTTTTAACACGAATGGAAACATGGCAAGGCATATGAGAGTCCACACAGGAGAGAAACCATTCAGTTGTTCAGTTTGTGGTAAGAGTTTTTCTCAAAGTGGACATCTGAGGCAACATTCAATTGTACACACAGGAAATAAACCGTTCAGTTGTTCAGTTTGTGGTAAAGGATTCTCTCGGAATGACCATATGATGCGTCACTCAACCCTTCACACACCAGAGGAACAGGTTAGTTGGTCAGGTTGTGGTGAAACACTCACAGAAAGTGGAGACGTAAAAAAACACTCCGTTGTCTTCACAGGAGAAAAACCATTCAGTTGCTCCGATTGTGGTAAAAGATTCTCTCATGCTGGAAGTCTGGAGAAACATTCAATTGTCCACACTGGAAAGAAAGAGTTTAATTGTTCTGTTTGTGGTAAAGAATTTCATTACAGAGCAGAGATAGTGAGACACACGCGAGTCCACACAGGAGAGAAACCATTCAGTTGTTCCATTTGTGGTAGAAGTTTCACACAAAGTGGAGATCTAAGAAGACACTCTAAAGTGCACACAGAAGAGAAACTGTTTACATGTTCAACCTGCGGTAAAAGATTTCATTTCAGAGCAGAGGTTATGAGGCACATGAGAATCCACACAGGAGAGAAACCCTATTGTTGTACTGTTTGTGGTAAGAGATTCACACAGAGTGGAGATCTAAAAAGGCACTCTGATGTACACTTGGAGGAGAAACTGTTTGGCTGCTCAATTTGTCGTAAAAGATTCCCATCTGAGAAAAGATTAAAGCACCACATGCAATGCCATTCGGTAGAAAAACCTTTTGGCTGCTCAGTCTGTAAGAAAAGTTTTACCTTAAGGGCTTACATGGTGAGGCACATGAGAGTCCATGCAAAAGAGAAACCCTTTGGTTGTTCAGTTTGTGGTAAAAGATTTACAAGAAATAGATCTCTTAAAAGACATGCTGTTCTCCACACAGGAGAAACCGTGCAGTTGTAATGGTTGTAATAAAGTGTTCACTCATTCAGAGTACGTTAAAAGACACAGATGTGTTGGTGAGAGGAGTGATAATCCAAAATGATTTTTATTATGTTTTCATTATCAGGGCCTTTTATATCCATTCTAAGTGCTGCTCATCTTCAACTGCCATAATGAACAATGTCTGTCTTTTCCATTTATTATAACATTTGCAAAAGTTAATATTAAAATGATCAAAACAATGAGTTGTTCAGCTCAACTGATGACATTTAATTTATGTTTTTGGAAACTGAAAGACACGAAAAATTAAATCTTGGATGACTGGAAACTCCCCTCACCTCAGTTAAATACGAATGAAACAGATTATTATTGCTTCTGATAGCCCCCTCACTGT
This sequence comes from Cetoscarus ocellatus, assembly GCA_037902135.1. NCBI lineage: Eukaryota > Metazoa > Chordata > Actinopteri > Labriformes > Labridae > Cetoscarus > Cetoscarus ocellatus. The sequence goes on along the minus strand of JBAMNC010000067.1, from coordinate 1,905,697 downwards.
TGCTCGTTGTTTGGTTCTCTTTAACCCTCTGTGAAGTAAAATATTATTGCCGTGTTTTTATATCAGGCAGTTCTTGGCGTTTGCTGCAATTCTCTCACATGTTAAATTGAAAACTGTTGATCCTCAAACCAAGTCAGAGATGCTCATCCATGCTTTTATGTCCCTCCAGACTTGACTTCTCTAATTCCTGTTTCACTGCTCTAACAAGTGACTAGGGCTGTAATGTGTTAGTCGACTGGTCGACTCATTGGTCGATAAGTGCTGGGGCGACCAGAACTCTGATTGGTCGACCAATCGTGTTTTTTTTTTTTCGCTTCAATTTATTTTTTCCCGCGGCGATTTACAGTCATCAGGAGGAACGTACCTAGTGCTAATGGGGGTGTTTTCAGACCACCCCGGTTTCACAGGTAACTTGCCTGTCTCAGAACACCTCCTGGGTTTCACCACTTTGGATTCGCCCACCATCTGGAGACCTGGCTGGAGACAGGAGGATTGAAGAGCGTCTATGTTAGCCTATTCTACGTCCGGTGGTCTGCTGAGTATTTACTTTTATTTTGAGCATCTTCCTCTACCCCCCGCCAAGACGGGCTCTGCCGAGCCGCGCTCCGCCGAGCCGTCCCCGCGCAGGAGGGTTTCCCGTCAGAGTCCCCCGCCCCCCTGCCAAGACGCGCTCCGCCGAGCCGCGCAGAGCCGAGACGCGCTCTGCCGAGCCGCGCAGAGCCGAGCCGTCCCCCCGCAGGAGGCTTTCCCGTCAGAGTCGGACCCCCCCCCCCCCCCCCCCCCCCCCCCCCCCCCCCCCCCACACACACACCGCCAAGACGCGCTCCGCCGAGCCGTCGCGCAGGAGGGTTTCCTGTCAGAGTCCACCCCTGCCGAGCCGCGCTCTGCCGAGCTGCGCCGAGCCGTCCCCGCGCAGGAGGATTTTCCGTCCGAGTCGATTTTTGGTCGACAATTTCAGTGTTTCAGTGGACCAACAAATTCTTTGGTTGATTACAGCCCTACAAGTGACCATTCACATATTATCCATGCTCCTCAAAAAACTTTGGGAACATTATTAGGATTGATTATTTCCAGTGGTGGACAAAGTACTCACCTCCATTACTTGAGTGAAAGTATAGATACTCCTGGTCAAATATTACTCCAATACAAGTGAAAGTTGTTCAGTCAGTTGTTCAGGGAGGTTGCTCCCCACACATTTAGCTGTGTTCCATAAATGCTCAATGCTTACAAGTTGTACCTTGTTGTAAAGGTGACTAATCAGGCTTTCCCACGATATAAAATACAACACCAGTTATTGTTACTCTGAACTGGCTTCTAATAAAATTCAGAATTCACTCTAAGACCCTTGTTTTGTTTATTTATTCCCCAGTTGACTCTTCAGGTCTCCTGGTCAGGGTCTACATGTTGTCCTATAAGTCTGATTAAAAACCAAAGTAATTGAGTTTTGAATATGAGGCTCTGACACTTTGGAGCCTGTTTTTTTTTTTTTTTTTTTTTTAGATAGATAGATAGATAGATAGATAGATAGATAGATAGATAGATAGATAGATAGATGTACTTTATTGATCTGAAGCTGGGAAACTGTGGTATTACAGCAGCTGCTTTCAGAGGGAAAGGAAGTAATAACATATACACTAAAAAGAGATTAAGGATCTAAAAATATAATATAAAATATATAATAAATACAATAAATAAATAAGGCAATAGGAGTCCACTATTGATTAACTGATTAACACTATACAGGTCAGAGTAAGTCGCAGGGGTCAAAGTGCAGCTTTTACCATCATTATTGAACAGTCAGAGACAAACTTCTCTGCTTGACAGCCTTGAGCTGTTTTACAGGATTATGGCTAATGCTCTACAACTTGTGCTTATTTAAAAAAGCAGCTGAAAAAGAATCTTTGTGAGCCACTTTTAAAACATCTAGTCAGTATTAGTGATAAATTAGTGAAAGAATTTTATTTTATTTCTCATTTTGTTAATCTTTTAAATATTATTGTATTATATTATGTAAAGGGACTTTGCTATGTTAACTAAACGTTAGTCACTAAATCTCCTGGATATCTTTGATTGATACTCTTTGTTTACTGTGTCATATAAGCCCTGGTGTCACATAATCACGTAGCTGAAGCATCTTTCATCAAGTCCAAAACATGCCGAACTGTAATAAACAAAACTAGACTACTTGGTGGAAATATAACTTTAGTTATAACTGGCAGCACCTTGTCATGCTCCACAATTTCATATTAAGGATAGCTGAACATACATATATACTTCATAAAATAACTGTGTCTCTCTTGGCTTCATATTTCAAAATTTTAAATTGTTTTGTGTTGCTGCTGCTGTGAAGAACTCACTCCCTGGTATGGCTTTTACAAAAAATGAACTTTAACAGCACCTATAACAGGGTGCTTTTATTGTGAAGTACGTCTTCTTTTTCTGATTGCGACAGAGGAGGTACTGGACAGAGTTTAATTAGTTTGTTTGTCTATTTTGTGTCAGTATTTTGATGAACTCCATCTCTCAGCAGGTGGCGATGGTGTTCAGATCCAGTTCGTCATCGGCCAACACACCAAAAGAAGAAGAAGCCGTTTCCGGTCTCTAGCGCTCCATTAGCCCGTTAGCTTGGAGCATTTCTCCTTGATCGTGGTGAACATTTGTCGGGTTTCTCTCGTTAACAGCAGATCTGTTAATGAAGCAGCACAGCCTGTATGTATAGTAGAAGTCATTGAAACAGACTTTGTGAAGTGTTTGTGCTACTTCACCTCAGACTCCCTACACGTTAGCCGCTAATGCTAACTGAGGCTCGCTGTGCTCTCAAGCTAACATCAAACCGAGAATGAACTCGGCTACAGAGCGATACAGACGGATGAATGTGAGCTCAGATAGTCCAGTGTGTCTGTTTACCTGCTTGTGCAGACTGTGATGATCTCTTTGTCTGAATACATGTTCAGTCTCCAACATGTCAACGAGTCCTCTGAAGCTAGTTAGCTTAGCTTAGCATGCTAGGTGTAGAGAGACGGAGCTGCAGTGTTTTGAAGGCAGTTTGTGTGGAAAAAGTGTCTGTGATTGTGTGAAAATGTCTGACGTCCAAATGCTGAAATCTTCAGTGAATCATAGACTGACTGTAGCTGCTGAGGAGGAAATAATCATTTTAAAAGAGGAGAAGGATCGACAAGAGAAACTACTGGACTCTGTTTTTAACCCTGAGCTCCACAGAGCAGGTTTGTTCACTTTGAACCTTCAACACAAGTTTGACAAACACGCAGTCTTATTCTTTGTTTGACTTCATGCACACTGATAGATGTGGACATCATTTTGATCTTCTGTCTCATATCTGTGCTCAGATGGATTTCTTTTCTCCTCCATGACTTGTCTGATTTATTTCTGCTACTCCCTCCTCCTATGACACTGACTTCTCACTTAGTAAAGCTTTGAAATTTGTTTACAATGTGGAGATAGTGTATGAATATCAACTTATTTGGCTCACAGAGAGCTGTAATGACGATTCTGTGAATAGACTTCTCATCAATTCAGAGCATTACATATCTGTTTCTCCACAAAGCAACAGCTGTTCTGATAACAAGGAGAACAGCTGCAGTGTGGACACAATCAATAATGGCATTGGTATCACTAACATCATATCAATTCCCATACTTAGTCTAGATCACATACATCTTAAAGTATTGATCTTTCTTTAACGATCAAAGTGGTGTAATAAACATTTTTGTTCAGCCGTCCTAAGACAAAGGAAAAGGGTCAGTGATGAAACAGACAGGATGTTGGACTCAGTATTGGCCGTAATGAGTTTTGAATCACCAGCTTATCAAAAATTTACAAAATGATTATATGGTGCATCCTTTATAATGAGTTACTCTTGGTCCTAAGTGATGTGTAAAATATGTATATAACTTTTAAGGAGTTTTGAGGAATATCATACAATATTTATATAACTTCCCCAACACAGGCTGTTCTTACTCCACCTATCTTTTAAATTAGCTGGTTTTGGATCTGTCCTCTTTAGTGCCACCTTTAAGAGCAGTTATAAATAACTTAAATAAGTAAATAACGGCTAACTTAGTTCATATATAATGTAATTTTTTATTTATTTTTATTTATTTTCATATTTTATATGTCCAACCTGGACTTTTAGCTAGCTCACTGCTCCACATATATTTTGATTTATTTTCATACCCTCTTTTTCTGTTGTCAAGCTAATTCTGCTCATACTGCTGCATACTAGAAGTTCCTCATTTTCCACCAAACAGTAAAAGCAGGATTTATCCAGACAAAAGGAAAATAAGCTTAGCTGGAGCCATGCTTTCTAGAAGCACTGATTCCTGGCTGAAATGCCATCTAGTTGGTCACAACCAACCGGTTAATCTCTGCTGTTGGCTTTTAAAACTGTTTGACAGACAAAGAGCTCCCTGCTTTTCCTCTACATTCAGAGTTCTCACAGTCATTACATACATGAGAGATTAATCATCCTCTGTGTCAGCCAAACAGCTTGATGTTTTCCTTTGCTTCACCTCAGATGCCCATCAGCTGATGGTGAGCAAAGCAGAGGTTCTTCCAGAGGAGAGAAGCTCCAGTCTGAAGCAGGAGAGCTCAGCAGAACCAGTGCACATTAAAGAGGAGCAGGAGGAGGTGTCAGTCGGTCAGGAGAGAGAGCAGCTTCAAGAGCCACAGGAGGAAGACATCATCAAGTTCACTTTCTTTCCTGTTGCTGTAAAGAGTGAAGAAGATGATGAAGGGGAAACTCAGTCCCTCCAGCTTAATGAAAACCAAAGTGAACAGAACAGAGGCATGGAGCATTCAAAAACAGGAGCTGATGAAGGATCAGAACCAGACACAGACTTTAATCCACACAGTCTTTCACAGCCAGTCAGTCCAGATGAGACTTCAGACCTTTCTGGATCTGATACTGATGACAGTGCTGATTGGGGGGAGAGTGATGAACCTCAGGAAGGTTCAAGTCCTGTACAGAACAAAGACAGAGCTGTGAGTGGCCTGGGCTGTAATACTGAAGATGCAACAGTGAGCTCTTCTCACAAGGAGAAAGTACAAATTGACATGTTCAGTGATTTAGGAAAAAAACTCATCAAGTGCTCAATTTGTCAGAAGAATTTTACCAGGAGAGGAAGCTTAGTGAGACACATGAGAATCCACACAGGAGAAAAACCATTCAGCTGTCCAGTTTGTGGTAAAAAATTTTCCCAAGATGTACATATGAGGCAGCACTCGACTGTCCACACAGGAGAGGAACCATTTATATGTTCAGTTTGTGGAATGCGGTTCAGACAAAGCGGAGCTCTGAAGAGACACTTTCTCATCCACACAGGAGAGAAACCATACAGATGCACAATTTGCAGTTCAAGATTTAGACAGAGTGGAGAACTTAAGAGACACGTTTTAGTTCACACAGGAGAGAAACCATTTGGCTGTGCAGTCTGTGGAAAAAGATTTACTCAACACAGACATCTAAAGGAACACTCGCTTGTTCACTCTGAGGAGAAACAATTCGAATGCTCCATTTGTGGACTAAGTTTCAAAAGAAGCTGGGATCTAAAAAGACACACAACTGTCCACACAGGAGAGAAACTGTTCGATTGCTCAGTTTGTGGCAAATGCTTCAGGGCAAATGGAGATCTGAAAAGACACTTTATTGTCCACACAGGAGAGACACCATTTAACTGCTCAATTTGCGGTCGAGGCTTTCAGTTCAAAGCGGTGTTGGTTAGACATATGAGTGTCCACTCTGAGGAGAAACCACATGTTTGTTTAGTATGCGGTAAAAGGTACAAAAGGATAGAGGACCTAAGGATGCACTCTAATATGCACACAGGTGACAAAATAGTTAAGTGCCCAATTTGTGGAAAAATATTCACAAGAAAAAGAGATTTAAAAAGACACTCCTTCCTCCACGAGCGGGATGAAGTAGCTAGTTGTACTGTTTGATAAAAGGTTCACTCAGCTAGAGTATGACAAAAGAGAGCAGTGGTATTCCAAAAAGATTTCTGCTTCATTACATCTGTCCATCAGCATCAGTGTCATAAAAGATCTATTAAAGAAATAAAACAAAAAAGACAAGCACATCCCTTGGTGGGTGCTGGATCCAGAATACTCAATGAAGAAAAAACAAAGAGAACAAAGGAGCTCCTTAGAAGGATTTATGGATATTTTGAGCCACACTGCTCTCAAAATTACAATTGAATTCTTCTACAGGAGCTACTTTGGTGTGCAGATCTCTATGTGTTCCTTCCTAAAAATCTACTGCTGTTGTTATTGTTGTTATAGCGGGTGAGGTTGGGTAAAGAGCTGTTTATTGTACACTGTAATAATTACCTTTAATTTGTAGTCTCTGTTTCATAGTCATAATGGTTGTTTATCAAAATGAAAGCAGGACCCTGCAGTAATCATTCAGTTTGTGCATTCTCCCATTATAACAATCTTTGTAACCTAAATTCCGAAAACTAACTTTAACCACTATGAATTTCTCTTTTTCATTGTTGTTTTTTTGGTTCTCCTTTTGCATCTTCCCCTCACACACACACACACACCCATCGCTGTTTTTGTCATGAGCTGTTCATCATGAGTGTTGTTGGGATTTCTCACTGCCAAACTGAAGGTAAAATAATGTTGCTTATCGCTCAGCTCATGAGGGGCTAAAGTGGAGTATTTATAATCTTAGAAAATATAAATAATAAGATCAAATAGATTTAAAAAGTAAATATATTTATGTTTATACCTGCTATTTTGTTGAGTGTCTAAGGATAACATTTGTTATAAAAATGTGCTTTACTAATAAAAATCGATTAATGATCATTGATCATATGGTTTCTGTTTTTTTTTTTGTTTTTTTTTGCTGTATCACAGTTTATTCTTCAAATATCTAAATCATTACTTTCAGCACTTTCTGAATTGTATGTAAATTCTTGCGCTGGTCACCAGGAGGTCAAAAACTTCTCAACAGATTTTAAAGAAGTTTCCTAGGAATGTTGGTCATGGCACGAGGAAGAAGTGATGAGATCTTGTTGGTGATCTGAATGTGAATCTGGATCCAGGATTTTTTAATGGATTCGCTACAAGATTGGGCAGCTTATAACATTTTTGATAACAACTTTATTAACAATGTCAGAAATGCCTTTGCAGAGGGTTGTGCTCTCAGAGGAATTCCAGTTGCAGTTTGTATTTGTCTTTAAAATATATTTAGTTTGACAGTGTTTGTGTCGCTTTTACAGAAAACTGCATGTTCTTAAATTATTGTGAAAAAAAAGTGGCAACATTAAAAAAACAATTGTAATTTCAGAGCTAACTGAACTCACATTTGGGTCAAACTCACTCAGCTTTGATGCCAGCTGTTCCACATTGGATTTGCAGCAACACACTCTTTTCTCCTTACCTTAATTCAACTTCCAATAAGCATTCATCTCCCTCATTAAAAGGAGAAACTTCTGCTTTTATGTCCCAGAGTTTATTGAAAAAGTAGCCTGAGGAGCACCCATCCTTCCATCCTTCCACCTGGGGCTGGATAGCAAGCAGGCCAAGCAAGTCAAAACCCAAACATCTCCCCCAACAGCATCTGTCAGACCTTCTTGCTGCGTTCTGATGAACTCCAAGGACAAGTAGGACATGCTTCCCTCAGCAAGTTCTGAGTCTTTCTGGAGATCTCCTTCTTTAAGATGCCCAGAAGACCTCCACAGGATGGCAACCAAAGGGCATCCTGATTAGATGGATGAGCAACTCTCATCCATCCATTATCTACACCACTTATCTCTGTTGGGGCCAAGGGAGGGACCAGCTGAGACGGACACTCGTTCAAAGTTACATACAGCGAGTCAGTCACCAGCTAATCTAATGAGCATGCTGCCCAGGGAAAACCCATGCATGCAGATAAACTCTATCAGATACATAAACACTCGTTATCATTTCCAAAATAGTGGCGTTATTAGAAAAGTGGTTTGTTTTTATTTTGTGCCACAGGGCTGATACACAGAAGATCAACAGGTGGCAGTAAAGTAAAAACCATCTGCTTTACCAACCATCATAAAAACCATAAGAAGGAGTTACTTCCGCTCTTGTCAACCCCATTAGCCCGTTAGCTTGGAGCATTTCTCCTTGATCGTTGTGAACATTTGTCGGGTTTCTCTCGTTAACAGCAGATCTGTTAATGAAGCAGCACAGCCTGTATGTATAGTAGAAGTCATTGATACAGACTTTGTGAAGTGTTTGTGCTACTTCACCTCAGACTCCCTTCATGTTAGCCGCTAATGCTAACTGAAACTAGCTGTGCTCTCAAGCTAACATCAAACCGAGAATGAACTCGGCTACAGAGTGATACAGACTGATTAATGTGAGCTCAGATATTCCAGTGTGTTTGTTTAGCTGGTTGTGCAGACTGTGATGATCTCTTTGTCTGAATACATGTTCAGTCTCCAACATGTCAACGAGTCCTCTGAAGCTAGTGAGCTTAGCTTAGCATGCTAAGTGCAGAGAGACGGAGCTGCAGTGTTTTGAAGGCAGTTTGTGTGGAAAAAGTGTCTGTGATTGTGTGAAAATGTCTGACGTCCAAATGCTGAAATCTTCAGTGAATCATAGACTGACTGTAGCTGCTGAGGAGGAAATGATTCTTTTAAAAGAGGAGAAGGATCGACAAGAGAAACTACTGGACTCTGTTTTTAACCCTGAGCTCCACAGAGCAGGTTTGTTGACTTTGAAGCTTCAACACAAGTTTGACAAACACACAACCTTATTCTTTGATTGACTTCATGCACACAGACAGCTGTGGACATTATTTTAATATCTGTGTCATATCTGTGCTCAGAGGTATTTCTGTTCTCCTCCATGACTTGTCTGAAAATTTTCACAGCAAATTAATACAAACCAAAAACCATATTTTTACAAGTAAGATCATCTTTTCATTGATTTTGATGAAGGAGCAGCTGCCTCTTCTGTCTCTGAGTTTAGACTGTATTTAGGGCTCTGCTCATGCCCAAAGGATTTTATCATGACTAAATGAACAAGCACCGTGATCAGAACGTGTCAGTGTAAAGAGTGAATTTGTGATTTCCAGCAGGACTGATTCCAGTCAGATTGAAGATAAATTGCACATGGAAACATATCTCATGTTAGTCCTCTAGGGCTGCAAGATGTTCACAAAGGTGTTGTAGTCATTTCTGACAGAATAAATGATCTTTTCAAGAGGAATGCAGTGATTAGAACCAGGGAACCATCTAGCTATAGTAGTACTTAATAGATATACATTTGCTGGCAATGCACAGTGATTCGACTAAAAACCTTAAATGTGCATTAATAGTTGTCTAGATTGCTAAAAGGCAGATTTGTGGGTCTGATCGAAAGGTGTTATAATGTCACAAAAGGTGTTTAGTTTAAACATGACTTCTTAACATTGCACCTAAAACACAAATGTGAAACCACAGACTTGTATTTATGTAATATCTACCAGTTTTTATGCAGCATTAAAGTCTGTTTGGTGTAATTTTAATGTGGAGATGAAGCAATGAAATCTAGGTTGTGATTTTGCCTGTTATAAAATGTTTTAATATAATTTCAGTACACATTCTTAACTGGACATAAACTTATGTGCCTGAACAAATTTCCTATTTTTTATTCAGAGTTTTTGAGGGTAAAGCCGCCTACACACCGAACGTGACTTGGTGACCTGGGCGACCACTCTCCATGTAAAGTCAATGTACAGCTGTGATGGGGCGGGGTTAACCCTCCCGCGATACGACAGACGCACTCTGGGTGACCGTGTTGCTTGTCACTTGGTTGCCAAAGCTGAAAAGTTTGAACTCTTCAGGTGATGTCGTGTGTGGCTGTGTGGCAACAGTCAATCAGCATTTTGTGGGTGTGTGACGGTACCCGTGACAGACTGTTTCTATTCTGGTTCACAGAGTGACAATCTATGTCTGTGTGGGAAACATTAGTTAGTGAGGACATTAGTTCCGCCTGGACGGGACAGCAGAGAACTCACAGACGATGCTGCTGCAGTTCCATCAGCTGCAGTGTTTTGTAGCTGGAAGGTGAGTGAAAAGGATAGAGTTGGAATAATGTCAGCTTATACATCCTATGATATGATATGATGAAACTCAAGAGGACCTGACGTCACTGAGCGACAGCGATGGTGACCAAAATGAGGTATTTATGGACAGGAGATGCTACTTGGGTGGGCGACGCGATTTCAGTCACAAAGTTGCGTTCAGTGTGAACGCAGCTTAAGGTACTTGTGGGTAAGCTTGGCACCCCAACACAGCAAGACTGTTTTAAGAGATGGTTAAAAAGAAGTCAAAGATTTGGTTTTATAGTCAGTCTTGGTCTTCAACAGTCTGGAGGATGTGACTTCAGAATCAGAATCAGAAAATCAGAATCAGAAATACTTTATTAATCCCCAAGGGGAAATTCGGTTGTTTCAGTTGCTCTTATAACACAGTATAGCAGTTGGAAATAACAGATGAAGACATTAGAATAGACAGTAGCATTAAAAAAAATAATAAAGATAAAATAAATACAAGTGAAAATAAAAACAAATGAAAAGAGCATAAAAATTAAGTACGCAGGTTGCAACGTGCAGAGTCTTTAAGCAGTAAGCAGGTTGCAACGTGAGGTATTTATGGACAGGCGACTTCAAAGGGTCAGTCACTTTATGAACACCATAATAACCATCAATGATTTTAATCTGATCAGAAAGTCTTGGTTATATAGAGCTTGATGTTTTCCATTTTCCTCCTCAGACATTCAGCAGGTGATCCTGCAAGAAGAACATATTCTCTCTGAGCAGCAGAAGAGGAGCTCCAGTGTGAAGCAGGAGAACCCAGCAGAACCAGAACACATCAAAGAGGAGCAGGAGGAAGAGTGGAGCAGTCAGGAGAGAGAGCAGCTTAAGGAGCAAGAGGAGGATGAGATCATCGGGTTCACATATTTTCCTGTTCTTATAAAGGGTGAAGAAGGAGATGACAGAGAGGAACCTCAGTCTCTCTGGCTTTATGAAGAGTTATTGGAAGGGAAGAGAGACACCGAGCATTTGACATCAGAAGCTGATGGAGAGGACTGTGGAGGATCAGAACCAGAGAGAGACTTTAATCCACACAGTCATTTACAGCCAGTTAGTCCAGGTGAGACTTCACCTCCATCTGGATCTGACACTGATGACAGTGCCGATTGGGAGGACAGTGATGAACCTCAGGAAGGTTCAAACTCTCTGAAAGACAAAGATGGAGCTGTGAGTGATCAGGAATGTAAGACTGGAGATACATCAGTGAGCCCCTTCAAAGGTGTCCAAAGCTTTGGACGAAAGAAACGACAGAAAAACAAAGGAATTCCATCAGAAGAGAAACCGTTTGTTTGTCCAGTTTGTGGTAAACGATACCTGATGAAGAAAAATCTAAATTTTCACATGCTGCGTCACGCAGAGGAAAACCGTATCAGCTGTTCAGTTTGTCAGAAAAGTTTTGATCGGAGAGCAAACTTAGTGAGGCACATGAGAGTCCACACAGGAGAGAAACCGTATGATTGTTGTGTTTGTGGTAAAAGTTTCTCACAAAGTGGAGCTCTAAAGAGACACCTCTCTGTCCACACGGGAGAAAAGCGATTCAGCTGTGCAGTTTGTGGTAAAAGATTTTCTCAAGTTGGACATCTGAGGCAACACTCAATTGTCCACACAAAGGAAAAACCGTTCAGCTGTTCACATTGTGGTAAAAAATTCACACAAAGTCGATATTTGAAAATACATGTTGCTGTCCATACAGGAGAGAAACCATTCTCCTGCTCAGTTTGTGATAAAAGCTTTACCTACCATGGAGGTCTGAAGCAACATATGGAGGTCCATAAAGAGGGAAAATTGTTCAATTGCTCTCTTTGTAATCAAGAATACCCAAGTGAGAAACATTTACAAGATCACATGAGATATCATTCACAGAAAAAAACTTCAAGCTGCTCAATCTGTAAGAAAAGTTTTTCTAGGGGATCAGATGTAATGAGACACATGAGAGTCCACACGGGAGAGAAACCATTCACTTGCTTGGTTTGTGGTAAAAGATTTACTCAGCATGGAAACATGATAAAGCATATGGTTGTCCACACAAGAAAGAAAACATTTAAATGTTCAGATTGTGGTAGAAGTTTCTTTCAACAGGGGCATCTGATGCAACACTCAGTCGTCCACACGTGGAACAAAAGAGTTGAAAGCTCAGTTTGTGATTAAAGTTCTAAAGAAACAAATCTTAAAAGGCACTCTGTGACACTCATGGGAGAAATTGCAGCATTTGTTACAAATGTTATGGAAGTGTGTTGGTAAAATGTTATCCAAAATAATCTGTGATCATCTTGAAATCATCTTTTTTGTCCAGTTTGGAGCAAGATGCCTTTTCAGCTGGTTGAATTAACTTCATATTGTGTTTTTACTGTATTTCTAAAAGTTCAGCTGATTATCATTAACCATCTGTTCTCTCTATAACATCATCATTTTACTTTGTCACATCAATTTTGGAGTGATCTCTCTTTTCTTTTATGAGTGTTGTTTTTTTTTCATATTCTTTTTCATATATAAATAACTTATTATTTTGTCATGATGACTTTTTGTAGCCTTGATGAGGTAAATGTTATCAGGATAAATTATTGGCCAGGGCTGCCTTGAATTTATCTCATTCAATGTTGCTACTTTGTGTGTCTGCTTTTTTACCTCTGCCAAGGAAGTTATGTTTTTGCCGGTGTTTGTTTGTTTGTTCACAAGATTACACAAAAAGCTACTGGACAGACTTTGCTGAAATTTTCAGGAGATGTTGGTAATGGCCCAACTTAAAAATGATTAGATTTTGGTGGTGATCCAGATAACTGCCATTAGCAAACAAACGTTTTTTATTTTTTAATAACTTCCTGACTAATAATGATATGTTTCTTGGTGGAGGTTTGTGCTCTCCAAATGCTCTCTAGTTTTTTCTGTGATACTCCAAACACAAAAGTCAACACAATAGGTGGCTGTGAGATATGAATCTGGATTGGTCTCCTAAACCAAAGGCTCAAAATTTCCTGCAGCAGATTCTAAGCTGCAGGAGCAGCATACCTGAAACTTCTTTAACCCATTTAAGGATAAGCTTTAGAGACGGATAACAGAAGTAGAGCACAGAGCAAAGATTGTAGCGTCAAGCCCTTTGATTTATTATGATTGAAATATGAAGGAATCAGGACGTGTTGCCTTATAAATAACAATGTGCCAATGCTTCTCTCTATGGATGGTCACAGAGGGTCAACACCTTGAAATATATTATAATATACTACACTGTACATAAGTTAAAAAATATTGTCCCGATCTTATCCCCTATCGAAGAGTCTTGATTGAATGTCTGGGTGCTACTATAATAAAGTTTAACTGACTGATGATTTTGGTCCTATTTAATTTGTTTTTGTGTCACCTCCACAAACTTTGGCTTCGATTTGTTAAGTTCAAATAAGTCAAATTGAGTCATAATTGTATTTTTCAGGTGGTTATTAATAAGTCCACACAGTGTCATAAAAAATGTCATAATGATGTCCTACCTTGAAATACCCGAGCAGAATTTATTTAAGGCAATTATGAACATGCAATAAATATTTAATACCTCAATATTCAGATTATATTATTCCAGTTAGTCTGGGTCCCGGAAGAGAGAAGCTCTTTGGGCCCGCAGTCAAAAGTGTTTGTGACCCCCTGACCCTTACGATATATATTAAGGTCCATGGGCAACATCACTTTATAACAAAAAAGCCATTGACTCTTTGTTCTGAAAAGGTCCAATCATCTTCTGACCGGGGACAATTATTGGCTCTACCTGATGGCAGACATGGACACTGATAATCCAGCTGCTTTGTGCTGTTAACTACTGTCAGGGCAAAGGTGTAAAGAGCCATAATCTGTGGTCTCCTAGTGGGACAACATCCAGAGTGAAAGTAAAGCACTTAGCCGGATTATGTTACTGCAATCAGAGCATGTGAGCGGAGTGGAGCGGTGAGATTTCCCGCTCCTCGTTCATGGAGCTTTTCGTCGCATCCGCTCCACAGCTCACTCAAATTTCTACCACTACCATTTACTCCACTCAAATCATTCACTGCTCACTCTATGAAAATACGGAAGCACATTGCATTCACTAGATAAAAAATTAGACGATTGCAGGTGACCTGCACTGAGGTCTGAGAGCTTTTGCGCTGTCCACGGTGCTGATCCAAGTTGTCAACATCCAGTTTCTGACAGAAAACAGGGCGGGTGGCTAAACAATTAATTACACGCAGATGCACTCTGTGTGAGACATGCTTCAGACGCTTGGTGTGAGCGGTACTGGAGTGACACTGGAGCGGGATGGAGCGAAAGATAAGGTGCCGCTCCGCTTCTTTGAAAAAACCGCTGCGCGCTCCGGCCAAATTCCTTCCGCTCACGCTTGCACTCCGCTCCGCTGACATGCTCTGAGTGCAATAAACCAAAATTAGTCCAACATTGTCTCATAGTATGGAGGCTGAATGAGTGAGAGTGAGGGAGACATTCACACATGAGAAACTTCACTCCAGAAAATATTATAAAAAAAGATCAAATCAAACACATGAGCACAGCCAGTAACATAACCAAAGAGAGCAGGGATGACTCTCTTTTTCGTGCTAAAATCCTGATTTACACTCCAGTTCAGCAGATGGCAGAAATGTGACCAGTGAAAGGTCTAGAAGAAGAAGCTTCTTCTTCCTCTCTCTCCATTGGCCCGTTAGCTTGGAGCATTTTTGCTTAATCGTTGTGAACATTTGTCGGGTTTCTCTGTTAATTGACAACAGATCTGTTAATGAAGCAGCACAGCCTGTATGCATTGAAACAGACTTTGTGAAGTGTTTGTGCTTCTTCACCTCAGACTCCCGTCACGTTAGCCGCTAATGCTAACTGAAGCTAGCTGAGCTCTCAAGCTAAAATCAAACCGAGAATGAACTCGGCTACAGAGCGATACAGACGGATTAATGTGAGCTCAGATATTCCAGTGTGTTTGTTAACCTGGTTGTGCAGACTGTGATGATCTCTTCGTCTGAATACATGTTCAGTCTCCAACATGTCAACGAGTCCTCTGAAGCTAGTGAGCTTAGCTTAGCATGCTAAGTGTACAGAGACGGAACTGCAGTGTTTTGAAGGCAGTTTGTGTGAAAAAGTATCTGTGATTGTGTGAAAATGTCTGACGTCCAAATGCTGAAATCCTCTGTGAATCACAGATTGACTGTAGCTGCTGAGGAGGAAATGATTCTTTCAAATGAGGAGAAGGATCGACAAGAGAAACTACTGGACTCTGTTTTTAACCCTGAGCTCCACAGAGCAGGTTTGTTCACTTTGAACCTTCAACACAAGTTTGACAAATACACACAGCCTTTTATTTGACTAGTCTGACATATTTCAGCTGCTCCCTCCTGAAAATATAACACAAAACAAGCAGCTCAGAACTTTATCGGACATACTTTGATTTAGAGCTGCTGCTTCTGGTGTTTTGATGGAATAAACAGTATATTAGAACAGGAGATCTAAACACCAGGGCTGTCATGGTATCAGAATTTTTACTCTGACATGTTTCTGAATGATAATTAATATTATGTCTAGAAGATGCATGCTCTGATTAAGTTATGCTCTTAAAGCTACATGCTGAATTGAGCCTGATTTCTACTTCTGCTGAAGGCTGGGACAGCATACCCTGATGTAAACCTTCTCAGAAATGCCAGTCTTGAATCATGTCTACAGGCATGAGAGTGTTTATAGAGCAATTAAATGGCTTTATTTAGTGAATCCTACCAGTCAAGACCACACCGACACACAAGTCAGAATGCTCTAAACCAGGCGTTCCTACACTTTTTTGACACACATAACAGCAAAACCAGAACTATTATGATAAAAAAGTATCTATAGATATGGAAATAGTTGTGTATTATATGGTGTGTGTGATTTCAAACACCACTAAAAGTTTATCTGTTTCTCTTCTAAGTTGGCACTCTCGTTCATTGTCATGAACCTCACAGTCTTTACACATCAGGGCTTTGCACAAGCGCCAGCTGCCAGCCAAACAGCCGGCAACTCACTCAGATTCTGTTTTCTTTTGTTGACTCAACCCTTGATTGGCCAAATTGTAGTTGTAGTTGTTTTTTAAATTGATATTTGTATGCAAAGTTTAAAAAGGCAAAATAACCTGAAAGTTAGTCATTCTAAGCTGCATCAAACAAAAGAAAAAAAAAATCTTTTCAAAAACCATATTTGTTTGGCATACTTTTACCCCTGTGTTGACCAAATTCTTGCATTGTTCTCACATGTAGAACAGTAATAATACAAAGTATTGGTTTGCACTCTTACAAGGAATGAGGCTCCATCCATGAAAATGTATACAATAGTGAGTTTATCAACCAAACCTGTTTCACGTGGAAGGCCACTGGTCCCCATGAAACAACCAACAGATGCAAAACACTGCATCATCAGTTACTTGTTAAATTGACTGAATATGCTCATCGGTGTGGGCTGAGTTTCTAGCCCAGTGAGATCATCTTCATGGCTTAAATCTTAACAGGCAAGTTAAGTTTTTTCTAGAGCTTGATTATTTCCATTTTTGTCCTCAGACATCCATCAGTTAAAGGTGAAAGAAGAGGAGCTTCTCCCTGAGCAGCAGGAGAGGACCTCCAGTCTGAAGCAGGAGAACCCAGCAGAACCAGCACACATTAAAGAGGAACAGGAGGAAGAGGGGAGCTGTCAGGAGAGAGAGCAGCTTAAGGAGCTACAGGCGGCTGAGATCAGGATGTTTATGTCCACTCCTGTCTCTGTGAAGAGTGAAGAAGAGGATGAAGAGAAACCTCAGTCCTTCCAGCTTGATGCAAATCTAAGTAAAGAGAACACAGAAACAGAGCATTTGAAAACTGAAGCTGATGGAGAGGACTGTTCAGGATCAGAACCAGACAGAGACTTTAATCCACACCGTCATTCACAGCCAGTTAGTCCAGATGAAACTTCACACCTTTCTGGATCTGATACTGATGACAGTGCTGATTGGGGGGAGAGTGATGAAACTCAGGAAGGTTCAAACCCTCAGCAGAACAAAGACAGAGTTGAAGAAACATCAGGCAGCTCTTCTGAATGTTCCCCAAGATTTCAAAAAAGAAACAAACTGCCGAACAACGAAGGAATCCAGACAGGAGATAAACTATTCTGTTGTTCAGTTTGTGGTAAAAGATATCCCTGCAAGAAAAATTTACATAATCATATGTCAAGCCATTCAGTCAAGAAAATCAGCTGTTCAATTTGTCAGAAAAGGTTCAATAGGAGAGGAAACATGTTAGTTCACATGAGAGTCCACACAGGAGAGAAACCATTTAGTTGTTCAGTTTGTGGTGAACATTTCTCTCAACGTGGACATCTGAGGCAACATTCAACTGTCCACACAGGAGAGAAACCATTCAGCTGTTCAGTCTGTGGGGAAAGATTTTCTCAACATGGCCATCTGAGGAGACACTCGACTGTCCACACAGGAGAGACACCATTTAACTGTTCAGTTTGCGGTAAAAAATTCACACAAAGTGGAGCTCTTAAAAGACACTTGTTTGTCCACACAGGAGAAAAACCATTCAGTTGTTCAGTGTGTGGCAAAAGATTTTCTCAAAACGTAAACCTGAGGCAACACTTGACTGTACACACAGGCGAGAAAGAGTTCAATTGTTCAGTTTGTGGTAAAAGTTTTCAAAGCAGAGCAGAGATAGTGAGACACATGACTGTCCACACAGAACAAAAACTATTCAGTTGTTCAGTTTGTGGTAAAAGGTTCACAAGGAGTGGAGATCTAAAGAGACATGCAAATATTCATTCAGAAGAGGATCAGTTCAACTGCTTAGTCTGTGGGAGAAAATACCCAGCTAAGAAAAATTTACAACAACACATGCAACTTCACTCAGAGGAAAAACCTTACAGCTGCTCAGTTTGTGAGAAAAGTTTTACTGTAAGGGCCTATATGGTGAGACACATGAGAGTCCACACAGGAGAGAAACCATTTAGTTGTTTGGTTTGTGGTAAAAGATTTGCGCGGAATGGATCTCTAAAATCCCACTCTGTGTTACATACTCAAGAGTGAACTTTCTGCTGCTCATTATGTGCTATAAGTTTTCCTCTAATGAAAATCTGAGGCCTTATTCTTCTGTACATACAGAAATTAAATATAATACAAGAAAAACATTCAGAACAACTACTGCCATCTTACACAGAAGAAAAATCTTTTTAATCTCAGATCATGGATCTATTTATTAAGAATGTAGATATGGTAAGGCACATAAGGGTACACATAAGACAGTTCACTTGTTGTAATTGTAAAAAAAAACTATAAGAAATGGAAATTTAAATCAACACTTCCCACACTGAAGAGGAACAGTGTAGTGTTTGTTATAAAGATTCACTCAGCTAGAGGAGGTCAACAGACTCAGTGGAGCAGTGGTGATGAGCAATACTTTGTACCACAATTATTCAGAATCAGAAATAGTTTATAAATCACCAAGAGGAACTGTAATTGTTTGAGTTGCTCTTATACTCAAAACAGCAATAAGAATATTAAGATACTTGGACATTAAAAAGGCAGAAGTATAGATAGAATTAAAATTAAAAAAAAATACAAAGCAGAAAATCATTGAAGAAATGAAAATTACTATCATCATGAATGAATAATAAAATGTAAATGTAAATGTGTTCTTTATTTATACAGCCCTTTACAACAACCCTTTCGGTGAACCAAAGTGCTTTACAATAGATAGTAAATAAAGAGGAATAAATAAAAACAATAAAAAGCAATAAAAACAATAAAAACAATAAAAGCAATAAAAACAGTAAAAGCAATAAAATATAATAAAGTAAAATAAAGTAAAAGTGTCACCACACTACTGGGCATTAAAAGCCAACCTAAATAAATACGTTTTCAGTCTAGATTTAAAGAGGCCCAGGTCAGAAATGAGACGTATTTCGACGGGAAGCTTGTTCCAGAGCCTGGGGGCAGCAACGGAAAAGGCTTGGTCACCCCAGTGTTTGTACTTTGACCTGGGCACTTCCAGCAGAAGTCGGTTAGATGACCTCAGAGTTCGACCAAGCTCCCGCACAGTTAAAAGCTCAGTTAAATACAAAGGGGCGAGGCCATTAAGAGCTTTAAAAACAAACATTAAAAGTTTAAAATCAATCCTGTATTGGACGGGAAGCCAGTGAAGGGAATTAAGAACAGGAGTGATGTGCTGTCGTCTGTTGGTGCTGGTTAAAAGACGGGCAGCAGCGTTCTGCACAAGTTGGAGGCGCCCAAGAGAAGCCTGGGAGACGCCAACATAAAGAGCGTTGCAGTAGTCCAATCTTGAACTTATAAGTGCATGAATGGCTTTCTCAAGGTCGTAACGGCTTAAAAACGTTTTAACTTTGGCAAGGAGACGTAGCTGAAAAAAACTAGTTCTGATGACATTATCTATTTGTTTGTCTAACCTCAGATGTGTGTCAAGAACCACTCCCAGGTTTTTGACAGTCTGACTTAGCATTGCTAAAGAGGTTCCAAAGCCAGTCGACACTGTGTCCCCAAACATAATACATTCTGTTTTGTCATCATTAAGATGAAGGAAATTTTGGGCCAACCACTGCTTGATATCTACAATACAAGAAAACAAAGAACTTTGCATGGTGTGACTGTTGGGCTTCACTGGCAGATAGATTTGCAGATCATCTGCATAACAGTGAAAAGAAAGGTTGTGCCTCGCTATAATTGACCCAAAGGCAACATGTATAAGGAAAAGAGAATAGGGCCAAGAATAGAACCCTGTGGCACCCCACAGGAGAGAGGAGCACTTGTAGAGGACAAGTCACCGACCATAACAGTGAAGGTTCTACTGGATAAGTAGGATGAAAACCACTTCAGAGCTGTGCCATGAACGCCAACATAATCGCTCAGGCGTGACAGGAGGACTGAATGGTCCACCGTGTCAAAGGCAGCTTTGAGGTCAAGCAGCACTAGTACAACAGGGGATTTGTCGTCCACTGACCGCGCAATGTCATTGTGTACCTTTAACAGTGCAGATTCAGTGCTGTGACGAGATCTAAAACCAGACTGGAACTTCTCAAGTATTGAGTTGTTTTCCAGAAATGACTGTAATTGAATAAAAACAACTTTTTCTAAGACCTTAGACAGAAAGGGCAAATGAGACACAGGTCTAAAATTTGACAACACTGAGGGGTCAAGATTAGGCTTTTTAAGAAGGGGCCTGACCACAGCATGTTTAAAGGCAGCTGGGACGGTTCCTAATCCAAGGCAGCTGTTAATAAGAGCCAGGAGACTAGGCCCCACAGTATTAAAAACCATTTTCAGCACTTTGGGAGGGACAATATCCAGTGGGCAATTTGTAGGTTTTAAAGATTTCACTATTTCACCTAGAGAGGAGAGAGTAACCATCTCAAACTGGTTGAACACAGCAGAATGAGTTGGAGCAACAATCAAGTCCTTATTAAGACACATGTTAAAACTCTTTCTAATGTCTTGTCTGACAGATTCCACTTTGTCAACAAAATAACGAAGAAAATTCTCACAAGTGGTGGCTGAGACATCAGTCACAGCAGAAATGCAAGGATTCACAACAGCATTGATTGTACTGAATAACACCCTGGGACAATGACTGCTGCTAGAAATAATGTTAGAGAGGTACTGAGATTTTGCTTCTCGTACAGCCCTCTGATAATCAGCAAGGGAATCCCTTAACATTTCCAGAGACACATGTAGCTTGTCCTTTTTCCATCTGCGTTCAGCCTGCCTGCAGCGTTGCCTAATGGCACGGGTGGTGTCGTTCAACCAGGGATCTGTTCTTGGCTTGGCAGATTTTTGCCTAAAAGGAGCAATAGAGTCCAGAATCCCAGTGCAGGTGGAGTGGAAGGAGGAGAGAAAGTCATCAGGGCACAGAGGGGAAACCAAGCCATTCCAGGCAAACAACTGTGAGTCCTTGAAAGCAGCAGTAAACTCATCAGCTGTGGAAGAAGTGATGATGCGCCGCTGACGAGATGGAGCAAGAGGCTTGCTGACTGAAAGGGGGGCAATCAGTTCAAAAATAACAGGGAAATGATCAGAAATTGCAGTCTCAGAGATCTCTTTGAGGGAGATTGAGAGCCCAAGTGAAATTACGAGGTCTAAAGTGTGTCCGAGGCGGTGAGTTTTTTTATCCACAGATTGAATTAAATTAAAACTTGTCAACAGACTTTTGAAGTCAGTGGCGAATTGGTCAGACGGGCAACAAACATGAACATTAAAATCACCACATATCAGGAGCTTGTCATATTTTGGGAGGATGTCTGCCAAAAAGTCAGAGAACTCCTGAATAAAGATTTTATTATATTTCGGAGGGCGATAGACAACGGCACACAGCATAGGACTTGCGAACTCCACCACAAAAAGTTGCAGTTCAAAGGAGGAGTAAGGATCCGTGGAAAGAAGCCGGCATTTAAAACTGTCTTTGAACACAACAGCAAGCCCCCCCTCCTCGCCCCGTAGCTCGCGGGGAGCTGAAGAAGGAACAGCCGGGAGTGTAGAAAAGTAGAAGTGCTCCAGGATCACAGACCTTTGCCAAGGCATTTCTAACCTTGTTGGGTGAGTTGTTGTCAAAAATGTGGAAAACTGTCCTATCTTTCACTGTTATCACAGTGAAATGTTTAATGTTCATCTCATGTTGAACTAAATATTTGTATTTCCCCACCAGACATTGCACAGCTAAATGTAAAAGTCAATGCACAGTTTCTAGGTCTTTGATGGAGGCTTGTAACAAAATATGTGTTTTTATATATTGTGACGGCCCTCCCACTGGGCCTGCTTTGTTGTGTGTGTCTTCTTTTCTTGGTTCTGTGTCTCTCTCTGTCTTGCAGGTTGCTAGTGGGCGGGGTTTCGCTGCACCTGGGAGTAGCTGGCCAGTTTCCTCGGTGTATCACCTCTCTCACACTCACTCCAGGCGCTCTGAGCGGCATTATGATTTTGTTTGATTGGCCTCGGCCCTCTTTGTGATTTAGTTTTAAATAAATATTTGTTTAAGTTAAGTAGATCGTGTGCTCCCCCTTTATTTTTGTTGTGACTTGTGAGCCAGGTCGTGACAAATTGGGGGCTCGTCCAGCCGTTATATCTTGTGATTCATTCATTGGGGTTACTATTGTCTGCTATGGAAGTTTTGTGAATGAAATCACGTCATAGTTTACTACGGATAGCTGCATGCTTGCGGAAACACGGAAGCCCTTAGTTGCTGAATACAAGGTGGAGTATATGATCAGCTGCTTAAACTCAAGTAGTGTTGTGTTATCTGTGTTGTGCCCCAGCGTCAGTGAGTATATAGTTGGTGTTTTTGGTCAGGAATTGTGAGTTTGGTGGGGGGTTTTTTTCCAGCTTTCCTCGTCTTCAGCAGAGTCCATGAGGCTGTGCATGGTCGTTAGCAAGTCGCTGTACCTCTGTCCCTGCTAGGCTGTAGGCGGACTCCCTTTGGAGGTCGTCAGGGGGGCTGGTTAGTGTGGTGTGAAAGTGGTCGGAGCTGTTGTCTCAGGAGCACATGGAGGTCGCCATATGCTGGTTGCTTTCCGGGCTGACGGGCTATCGTCATTGCCGGTACATAATTCTGATTATTACAGGATATGCAGTGCATAAACCCACCACAAGTACCACCTGAAGATTAGGGAGGGAGTTTAGTAAGATCATGATCAGGCAGTTAGGGGGACGGAGCTGCAGTGAGGCGAATTGACCGTGTGTTGTGTGTGCGTGTGTGTGTGTGTGTGTGTGTGTGTGCGGCTCTGGCTGGGTCGGCGGGTTGGTGTTTTAATCCCGACTGCATCGGCAAGCAGGCTGGTATGGTACCGGGGTAGGTAGCCGTAAATTCGAGAGAGTTCAGCATTGACTTTTGGTTGGTGCAGTTTATGAGATGTCTGAGATTACCGATTTTGTTTGTGCTCCCACGGAGGAGTTTTTGGATAAGTGCACCAAAGAACAATTACTGAGAATAGCCGATCATTATAAAATCGAAATTTCGGACAAACGGTTAAATGACACAGTCAAAGTATTTTGAGGGCTAATTTAAGTGAAATGGGGGTATTAGCCATAAGTGAAGAGCAACCTCCGCCTGCTGTTTCAACAGCTGTGTTCTCCCCTATCGTGGCAACTGGAAACTTTTGAACAGCAGAAAGAATTGTTAATGTTGCAGCTAGAGCATGATAAAATGAAGCAGGCAGCGGAGATCGAAAGGCAGTTGGCTGTGGAAAGGTTACATTATCAGACTGAGCAGGCGAAGTTGTCTTTAGAACAGTCCAGACGAGATTTATTTAAAAGTAGGAAGTATGTAAACGAGCCTCTAGCAGCATGGATTCGTCTCCGATATGTCCCGAGGCACCAGATGACTGTTTTGATGTTTGGAATAACCTCCGGTTGTTGCCCAAGTTTAATGAAAGGGACCCGGAGACATTGGTCTCTCTGTTTGAGCTTGTGGCGGAGTCGAGGCAGTGACAGGTGTCCTGCCAGAAGTTGATTTTTTTTTTTTTTTTTTTTTTACCAGAAACTGATTTCCGGTCCACGGGAGCGCGCACAGTCGTTATAGTTGAAAGCGAAGCTTCTGTGGCTCTGCGGCAGGCTTCATCGGGCTCAGACAACCAGTTTGTTTATGATCATCTAACGGTGTTTATTTGTGTTTGCGTTTGATAGCCTCCTGTACGTCCAGTTGCCTCATATCGCTGTTGAATAGACTAGTTAGTGATTTAAATCTGGCTCGTATTTGCGCTAATAAAGATATTTGTCACCGAAGGAGTTTTTTTTCTGCACCAAAATTACATTAGATCCTCAATAGAGTAATTTGACCCCAAACAGTGCTTTGTACGGTTTGAAAAATGATTAAAGGAACATTACAATGCAAAAAATCAGCTTGTTTTGCTTGCCAAACACTGATTCATGCCTCTGGTATTGTATGTAGAGGGATATTTTGCCCTGAAATGACTTTGGGTCACTCAGAAAAATGAAATTTACAAGATTTGACCCCAAACAGTGCTTTTAACCACTTGAAAATTGAGAAAAAGGGACATTACAATGTAAAAATCAGCTCATTTTGCTTGCAAAAAACGGATTCATGCCTCTGGTATTGTATGTAGATGGATATTTTGCCCCAAAATGACATAATATAACTCAGCAAAGTGAGATTTACAAGATTTGTCTCCAACCAGTACTTCTGGCCACTTGAAAATGTAGAAAAAGGGACATTAGAATGTAAAAATCAGCTCATTTTGCTTGCCAAAAACTGATTCATGCCTCTGGTATTGTATGTAGATGGATATTTTTCCCCAAAATGACTTAATATAACACAGCAGAGTGAGATTTGCGAGATTTGACTCCAACCAGTACCGTTGACCACTTGAAAAATGAGTAATTTTAAGTCTATTCAACATGAGGCAACTGGACGTACAGGAGGCTATCAAACGCAAACACAAATAAACATCGTTAGATGATCATAAACAAACTGGTTGTCTGAGCCCGATGAAGCCTGTCGCAGAGCCACAGAAGCTTCGCTGTAACTATAACGACTGTGCGCGCTCCCGTGGACCGGAAATCAGTTTCTGGCAAAAATCAACTTCTGGCACGACACCTGATTCTGCTCGCACTTTGATGCTTCAGTGCGCTCTGACGGGCAGGGCGCAGGAAGCATGTTCTGCCTTATCTGCAGCTGATTGTAAAAACTATCTCAGTGTTAAAGCAGCGGTGTTGAAAGTGTATGAGTTAGTCCCGGAGGCGTATCGTCAGCGTTTCCGGACGTGGAGGAAGGGAGACAGACAGACCCACCCTGAGTTTACCCGTTATTTGAACTTTCATTTTACGCGCTGGTGCACTGCATTAAATGTCAATAGTTTCCAGGAACTGTGTGATCTCATCGTGTTGGAGCGGTTTATAGATTCTTTGCCTGAGAATATTGCTCAACATTTAAGTGATCATAAGGTAAGAACTGCACTAAAAGCTGCTGCGTTAGCTGACAGTTATGTGTTGACGCACAAGCGCTCATTTGGTGAAGTACGCGCTCGGCACTCAGATCTGAGCGAACTTGCGGAGACAGCTAGGGTAAGTTATTCCTCCACACGTAAGTCTGAATTCATCGATCGTCATGGAAAAAGTGCAGAGAAGTTATGCCATTTTTGTAATAAAAAGGGTCATCTGAAAGCTGATTGTTATGCTCTCAAGGCTAGGACTCAGCAGAGTGGACCTGCGGGGCAGCCAAAGGGGGTTTGCCTCGCTCTGTCCGGACCGAAACTGACTTCAGCAAGTATTGAGAGTCTGAATGAGCAGGAGAAGTTGCCTTCTGGTGAGCTGGAGAGTTTCCTGCCGTTCATACCAGATGGATGTGTTTCTCTGGTGGGAAGTAACATCAAAATACTATTTAAAATTTTACGAGATACTGCTGCATTTGATTCATTTATTCTTTTGTTTGTTCTATTTGTTCTGTACCAGTTCTGGGAATGGGGATGAAAGCGTTGCAGGTCCCATTGCACAATATTATGCTTCACTCTGATCTCTTCCAGGGAAAAATATCAGTAGGCGTGCGTCCGGCGTTGCCGATAGAAGGCATCACACTGGTCTTGGGAAACGGAGTGGCAGGTGGGCGTGTCTGGGCTGATGCCCCGCCGCTGTCTCCGGTAGTATCTTCTGTTCCGCTGTACTGAGATGGAGGGGGACTGGGAGGAGGGGTCACCTTGGCTTATGTTGGCAGCTCGTGAGGTAACGCAGGAAAGCACATGTTTCAGCTGTAATGATCTGGTGTTTGGGCATACTGTACGTGGTCCATTCAATCTTCTGTATGATCATTGGAAAGAGACAGATACTTTTTAATCGATTTATTTAATCGATTATGTAAATGGGTTTCGTCACAGGCTGTATGGCGCTGGCGAGCAGGCACAGAAAAACCTGACTTCTGCACAAGGTAAAATGAAAAAGCTACATGACCGACCATAAAACATTTAAGAGGAAAAAAATTCAATGTGTAGGCTCATGTGAACAATTAATGAAATCAATAAAATTAGTAACATGTCAAGAATTCCACATATGAATTTAAAAAACTGGCAACAAAACATTATCAAAACATAAACACAGCTGAAAAAACTATCAAAGAGAAAAGGGTTGACGGATAATAATTTGTCCTCACACACATAAAACCCCGTTTGCCGACCGACAAAACATTCAACGAAGAAGAAGTGGTTTCCTCTTCCTGTCTCTCCATTAGCCCGTTAGCTTGGAGCATATTTGCTTAATCGTTGAGAACATTTGTCGGGTTTCTCTCGTTAACAGCAGATCTGTTAATGAAGCAGTACAGCCTGTATGTACAGTAGAAGTCACTGAAACAGACTTTGTGAAGTGTTTGTGCTTCTTCACCTCAGACTCCCTTCATGTTAGCCGCTAATGCTAACTGGAGCTAGCTGTGCTCTCAAGCTAACATCAAACCGAGAATGAATTCGGCTACAGAGCGATACAGACGGATTAATGTGAGCTCAGATATTCCAGTGTGTTTGTTTAGCTGGTTGTGCAGACTGTGATGATCTCTTTGTCTGAATACATGTTCAGTCTCCAACATGTCAACGAGTCCTCTGGAGCTAGTGAGCTTAGCTTAGCATGCTAAGTGTAGAGAGACGGAGCTGCAGTGTGTTGAAGGCAGTTTGTGTGGAAAAAGTGTCTGTGATTGTGTGAAAATGTCTGACGTCCAAATGCTGAAATCTTCAGTGAATCATAGACTGACTGTAGCTGCTGAGGAGGAAATGATTCTTTTCAAAGAGGAGAAGGATCGACAAGAGAAACTACTGGACTCTGTTTTTAACCCTGAGCTCCACAGAGCAGGTTTGTTCACTTTGAACCTTCAACACAAGTTTGACAAACACACAACCTTATTCTTTGATTGACTTCCTGCACACAGATAGATGTGGACATTGATTTGATCTTCTGTCTCATATTTCTGCTCGAAGGGATTTCTTTTCTCCTCCATGACTTGTCTAATCAATTTCAGCTGCTCCCTCCTGAAAATATGATATATAACTTCCTCAGACTGACACTAATTCACTGATGCTGCTTCTGCTTGATTATGAAGGAGAGACGTTTCATAACATTAGATATTTGTATTAGTAGATAATAGACTTATATCTTCATTATTGGAATCCTTGAAGGCAGGAAGAGAATATTTACAGCCTAACTAACAGCTGAAAAAAACTGAAAACCTGCTCTGACAGTATTAAAATAACAACAATAGTTCCAATAGAACTGAGCTGTAATTGGCTGTTATACTTTCTATTAAACTCTCTTTATGCCATTTCCAAAAAAGATAAGCTTTAGTATTGATAAGTAAGTACCTCAAACTACCTTGAAATCTGTAGATAGCTTACTAGATTACCTGCTTGTATTTAATCTGAGATTTATAACTTTAAGTGTTCTGATCAGCTCAGTTATTGGCAAGAGTTGAAAAAACTCCATCATCTAGTGATGTTAATAAATATATAAAGAATTCATGGATCAGTATTTAAATCACCACAAAATCTAAAGATTGAATCCCTTCTACCTTATGATGAGAATGACTTAAACAAGAAATTTCCTGAACATCTGTTGATCACTTTCTGAGTTATCTTACACACAGAGAAAAATGTTACATCGATGTTGAAAGAAAATCTGCTCAAGACAAATGAATCCATTCTGTGCACAAAATGTGTCCCTCTGGTAATGATGTTTATATTAACCAGAGTTCCCCCGCCCTTGTTCAGGAGAGTGGCTGTTTTTAATCCTCAAACTCTTATTTTTATTTTCTCCTCTGCTGATGAACAAGCTTCATCCACAATCATCATGACGACTTGTTTTTCTGTGAGTCTGCTGTAAGCAATCACACGACCCAGGGTTTACCCCAAAGCCCCTTCAGCCCCCCCCCCCCCCCCCCCCCCCCCATCAGTTTATATGAGAGTTTTAAGGGTCTCATGGTCTCAAAAAAGCCTAAAGTTCCCACAGTTTAGTCCATTTAATTGGGATCTGAAGGCTCTGACTGCAACAGTTCAGTTTCTTCATTAGGGGTCTACAAAAGTTGTGATATTCATGGTCAAAGTCCTATCAGACGATATTTGTGTTTCTAGAGCCTAATTGTTCCATTTTTGTCCTCAGATGTCCATCAGCTGATAGTGAAAGAAGAAGAGGTTCCCCCTGAGCAGCAGGAGAGGAGCTTCAGTCTGAAGCAGGAG
Source organism: Cetoscarus ocellatus (assembly GCA_037902135.1). NCBI lineage: Eukaryota > Metazoa > Chordata > Actinopteri > Labriformes > Labridae > Cetoscarus > Cetoscarus ocellatus. The sequence goes on along the minus strand of JBAMNC010000067.1, from coordinate 1,877,451 downwards.
AACCCAGCAGAACCAGCACACATTAAAGAGGAACAGGAGGAGGTGTGGATCAATCAGGAGAGAGAGCAGCTTCAGGAGCCGGAGGAGGACGAGATCATCAAGTTCACCTTCTTTCCTGTAAAGAAAGATGCAGAGGAATATGATGAAGAAGAGAAACCTCAGTCCTTCCAGCTTGATGAAGACCAAAGTGAAAAGAGCAGAGACATACAGCATTTGAAAACAGAAGCTGATGAAGAGGACTGTGGAGGATCAGAACCAGACAGAGACTTTAATCCACATTTACAGCCAGTTAGTCTAGATGGGACTTCAGACCTTTCTGGATCTGATACTGATGACAGTGCTGATTGGGAGGAGAGCGATGAACCTCAGGAAGGTTCAAACTCTCAGCAGAACAAAGACAGAGCTGTGAGTGATCAGAAATGTAAGACTGGAGAAATATCAGTGAGCTCCTCTGAATGTACTCCAAGAATTGGATCAAAGAAACATCTAACTGAACACAAAGGAGAGAAACCTTTCAGCTGCTCAGTTTGTCAGAAAACTTTTAGCAGAAGAGCTCTGATGGTGAAGCACATGAGAGTACACACAGGAGAGAAACCATTCAGCTGTTCAGTTTGTGGTAGAAGATTTTCGCAGGATGGAAATTTGAGTAAGCATATGAATGTCCACACTGGAAAGAAAGGATCCAGTTGTTCAGTTTGTGGTAAAAGATTTGCTCTACATGGAGATCTGATGAAGCACTCAACAGTTCACACAGGGGAAAGACCATTTATTTGTTCAGTTTGTGGCAAAACATTCACACAAAGTAGATCTCTTAAGGCTCACTCTGTTAGCCATACTGGAGAGAAACCATTTCAGTGCTCAGACTGCGGCAAAAGTTTCTTTTTTCGCCAAAGTCTAATCCAACATTCACAACTCCATACAGAAATGAAGTCAGTGTCTTGCTCTATTTGTAACAAAGTGTACCAGAGTAAAAGACATTTACAACATCACATGCTGCGTCACTCAGAGGAGAAACCTTTCAGCTGCTCAGTTTGTCAGAAAAGTTTTATCATGAAAGCAGACATGTTGAGGCACATGAGAGTCCACTCAGGAGAAAAACCGTTCAGTTGCCCCGTTTGCGATAAAAGGTTCTCTCAGAAAGGGCCCATGGTGGAACACCTGTCTGTCCACACAGGGGAGAGACCGTTCAGCTGCTCCGTTTGTGATAAAACATTTTCAAGAAAGGGACATCTGAAAAGACATGCTGTTCTCCACACAGGGGAGAAACCGTTTAGCTGTAGCGTTTGTGACAAAAAGTTTAACCAGTTAGTGCATGTCAAAAAACACAAGTGTGTTGGTAAGATCAGTGTTGATCCAAATTCATTTTTCCTGAATCTCATCTCGAAAGATTAGAGGAAGACGTCTAGTTGAGCTGTTTGAAGAAACATCATTAAACATATGTTATTATTGCAGAAATTAAAACTGATTTGAGAGCTCATCATCCTTAGCTGGTGTTATACCAGTGTAGGTCTTTATTCATTATCACGTCTATTAAAACAATCTCTGCATGTTAAGACTTGTTTACCAAACTGGATTGTGATTGGTAGACTTTATTTTCAATTTTAAATGTGAAACATATAAGAAATACTCACTTTGGGGAAACTGAAGCATTACACTAACCCATAGGTTGCTTTTTTGTTTCCATCACACTGCTTTTTTGTGTCATGGCATCATTGGGCACTTTCTGTCTGCCCCATATTCTTTACATGCGAGGCCATCATCTGTCAAACCCATGACTGTGTAAAGAACAATAAGGAAGGAGTTTGTGGACATTTTACGACATGCTGATGCAAAACTTTGCAGGAAATGTGCCAAAATCTCCTCTGACCCTGGAAAAAGGCTACTGTTCAGTTACACAAGGGTGAGGAACTGGTAATCCTGGAATACTACTGTTAAATCTATAGGCAATAGTTCCATGATAAAATTACCATCATAATATATTCCATGACCCTGAAAACCCTCACCTAGCACTCAGAATCATGTTGATATCATTATTAGTTAAACAGTTATTGAGCAAAAACAGTTGTTCACTTAATGGCGGTTATCTGGATCACCACCAAAATCTAATCATTTTTAAGTTGGGCCATTACCAACATCTCCAGGAAATTTCAGCAAAGTCTGTCTGTTAGTTTTTTGTGTAATCTTGTTAACAAACAAACAAACAAACATACGCGTCAAAACATTAACCTCCGTGGCGGAGGTGAAAATACAAAACCAAATGTAATTATTAAAGGGTAGAAATAATTGACAAAAATTACGTTTCCAAACTTTTTTAAGGAGTACAGATGTACGCTAAAATACCCTCAGGAGTGAGTAAACACAGTAACTCAGAAAATATGAAACATGGATTATAAAATATCTACTTCTTTGATCAGCTGTGTGAGCAAACTGAACATTAAACTCTTCAGTGCTTCGAGTTTTTACCTTCCAGCATTGATCCATTGTTTTGTAATAATGAAACAGAGAAGTGTGTCACGATGTGATTGTTAACATAGAAGGAGACACTCCATCAAGGTTTGTGTGTGAATCTTGAGGTGATCCTGCCTTCATGTTGAATTTCATATGAAGAGTGAAGTGTGTTAAATAAAACAGGAAAAGAGGCATGGAGGTCTGTGTAATCGTGCAGCATTTTTGAGGATTTTTCTTCATTATTTCACGTGCAGCTGTGTGTTCATTGTGACTGTAAAGGTGCGTTCACACTGAACGCAACCTGAGCGACCACTCTCCATGTAAAGTCAATGTACAGCCGCGATGGGGCGGGGCTAACCCTCCTGTGATGCAACGGCCGTGATCTAGGGGACCTGGTCGCTCGTCGCTCCGTCGCCAAAGTTGAAAAAGTTGAACTCCTCAGGCGATACCGCTTGTAGCTGTGCGGCAACAGCTAATCAGCATTGTGTGGGTGTGTGACAACACCCGTGACAGACAGTTTTTATTCCGGTTCACAGAGTGGCAATCCATGTCTGTGTGGGAAACGTTAGTTAGTGAGGACATTAGTTCCGCCTAGACACAGATGATGCTGCTGCAGGGCCATCAGCTGCAGTGCTTTTTGGTTGGTAGGTGAGTGAAAAGGATACAGTTGGAATAATGTCAGCTTATACATCCTATTATATGATATATGATATGATCGTGGTGAAACTCGAGCGGACGTGATGTCACTGAGCGACGGCGACGGGCGACAGTGACCAAAATGAGGTATTTATGGACACGCGACGCGACTTCAGTGGGCGACGCAGTTATGGTCACAAAGTTGCGTTCGGTGTGAACGCAGCTTAAAATGTGTTCAGGTGAGGGATTAAGACTTCTGGATGTATGATCATCTGTAAATTAATGAACAGCTGTGATTAGATTTTCAGTAATGATCTGGAAACACCACTCAAACCACCTAACCTCTCATTGGTAGTTTCTGTGTCTAGTTTGTGGTTATTTCTCTCTGACACTGACGTATAAACCGCTGCGTCCTCACGTCTCTGATCATTTTCACTTTTATCTTTATCACTTCTGTCATCCTGACACTGTGGCCAGTTTTATATTACAAAAGTTTATCAGAGGACGACCACATAGAGAAAGAAACTGGAGCAGACGAAAATGTCTTATGACGTCACAGCCCAAGGTGCAACATGGTAAATAGCATCAGTTTTCATAACTGTGCTTATCTTTTATGTTTTATTTTGAGACTTTTATTGTAAAATACTAACTTTAACACAACAAAGTAAACATGTCTTTATGTGGAGTTTCTTTAGAAGTTAATGTAGGAATGATCCCTCTGTTTTTCTACATGGTTGCTGCTGAAAAACTGCAAATATTTTCTAATATTTTACTCTGTAATGTAATCTCTAGTCAAAAAGAAGAAAACATGGTTGTAAAAATTCACACAGTTCTTGCTGATGTCTGTTTAACCCTCACAACTCCAAGACTTTTTCTGCTTTTTTGGTCCACCTGGACTTTTTTTTGTAACACTTCAAGCAAAATCAAGCTGAAGACTTTTTTTCTCAGGACAAATTGGGCTGTCAGATTATTTATGCTGTATTCATGTCAGATTTATGTGTTAAAAGTTGTGCGACCAAAGAACTAAAACAGAAAGGAAATCTCACAGAACTTTAAACAAATCACACAGATTTATTCTGAACCAGCCTCCTCACATCTGGAAAAAAATCTCCTAAACATCCATAAATGTGGAAAAAACAAAGTATGATGAGAGACTTGTAGCAAAAACTATTCACATTCTTACACTTGTTCCCAAGTTTTCATTTTTGTCCTGGAGGTATTAGATGCAATTTCAAATGTCTCAAATGTTTCAAAAAGCCACATAATATCACTCACTTTTACTTCTTTTAGTATTTTGGAAAGTGGCAACTTCTCTCACATTGTTCTTTCACTGCTCCTAATTGGACGCTACTGTGAAGAAAACAAGAGAAGAAGAAAAACTGCAATTCTTATTGGTCTATAAGACTAACATGAAGTTCCCACTTTCTCTAAAGGTCATAATAGATGTCGAATACCAGTACTGCTACACTTTTATTTAGGAAAATGTGATAAAAATCACTAAAAGTGGATTTTTGCTGGTCGATCCATGAATGTAACATTTCTGAAATATAACTATGTACTTCAGGGCTGAATTAGAAGCCTTTATTTGACCTAAAGCCATTTTGAAATTTTAAATTGTAATTTGTCCAATCCGAGATCTTTTCTACTGTTTCATAGATATTAGTCAACAGTCTAAGTGTTACCACCGGTGATCCCCTGGAGTTTGGAGGGTTAATATTAAGTTGATTTGCTAAATGTTTCTTAATGTTCTGCCCATGAGTGATTAATGTTTGTAATCTGTACATTAAAAATATAAATATATGTATATAGAAATAAGAACATAAAGTACTGATGTAAATAAAGAATACAGTACAGGTCTTTTAAGTGTTCAGTATAACATTTGTAATGCTTGGTGCTGTACTAATGAATTTCACTTGTCATTAAATTCTCTTTTATTTGAGTTCGCTCTGTGGTTTGGTCATATGTTGATACATAAAACATGATTTTCTGTGTATGTGACATGATGCACCTTAAACAGTCTTAACATATTTTTAAGTCATCTTTGTAAAATACAGAAATCCATCTGCTGTTCAGTTTTAGAAAAGTTGTTGAAATCACTTCGTGCTTATCAGCGTCTTCCAGAGACTCATTGATAAACTTCAGTCCTCAGGTGGGGGTGGTGTCCATCATCTGGATTTCAGGAGCCACTTTAAGACCACAAACTGTAGCAGCCTACTCCACAATGGAGGTTTTGAACACTAGGTCCCCATGTCCCCAACCTCCTCAGAGGAGGTGAAAAATGAATTTTGGGAGGTTGGAGTTTAGGACTTTATTAACCAGGGTCCATCCAACTCACCATCATGTGGTGATCAATTGACTGCTCTGGTCTTTTAATTAGCTGAACATTGAACAATACTGAAATAAAACCTTAAGAATAAAGTCATTTTTATGGTTAAGCTTTATTCTTGACACTTCTACTATTTTTGCTATTGTATTTAAACTATGTGTTTGATTTTTTTTTTTTTTCTCTTTTGTCTTTAAATTGTACTTCAACTTCATTCTCAACTTTCTGACTTTATTCTTCTTATTTGCCTTTTAATCTATTTTCTGTGGTTTGTCCATTGTGTGCCAGAATTCTGATTCGACTCCAGTTCAGCTGGTTCTGCAGAAATAAGCCGATTCCCCGAGTGTGATGTGATTCACTCATGTGCTGAAGGCCAGACTGAATTAAAATAAAGAAAAGGGGGGTTCAATCTCCAACCGCTGGGGGCAGCATTACGCTATACACTGTGCAGCCAACTTGATTATCACCTGAAGAAAAGAAGACGAAGAAGCAGAAGAAGACGAAGAAGAGGGTTCCTCTTCCTCCCTCTCCATTCGCCCTTTGCTTGGTGCATTTCTCCTCAATCGTTGTGAACATTTGTCGGGTTTCTCTCGTTAACAGCAGATCTGTTAATGAAGCAGCACAGCCTGTATGCATTGAAACAGACTTTGTGAAGTGTTTGTGCTACTTCACCTCAAACTCCCTTCATGTTAGCCGCTAATGCTAACTGCAGCTAGCTGTGCTCTCAAGCTAACATCAAACCGAGAATGAACTCGGCTACAGAGCGATACAGACGGATTAATGTGAGCTCAGATATTCCAGTGTGTTTGTTTACCTGGTTGTGCAGACTGTGGTGATCTCTTTGTCTGAATACATGTTCAGTCTCCAACATGTCAACGAGTCCTCTGGAGCTAGTTAGCTTAGTTTAGCATGCTAAGTTCAGAGTGCAGTGTTTTGAAGGCAGTTTGTGTGAAGAAGTGTCTGTGATTGTGAGAAAATGTCTGACGTCCAGATGCTGAAATCTTCAGTGAATCATAGACTGACTGTAGCTGCTGAGGAGGAAATGATTCTTTTAAAAGAGGAGAAGGATCGACAAGAGAAACTACTGGACTCTGTTCTTAACCCTGAGCTCCACAGAGCAGGTTTGTTCACTTTGAACCTTCAACACAAGTTTGACAAACACACAACCTTATTCTTTGATTGACTTCATGTACACAGAGAGCTGTGGACATTATTTTGATGTTTTGTATCATATTTCTGCTCAGAGGGATTTTTTTCTCCTCCATGACTTGTCTGATCAATTTCAGCCGCTTTCTCCTGAAAATATGACACAAAACAAGCAGCTCAGAACTTCATCAGACTGATACTTATTCACAGTCTCTGGTTCTTAATATATTATGTTATTAAAAAGAAAATAGACTATATTGGAAATATTTCCAGATAAGAACTCAGACAATGTTATTATGGATCCAAATTTGAAGTTAGTACATGCAGCTTTCACTTTTATCCCCATGCTGCTATGAAACCAAGTGCATTTTGAACATTAGAAATAAGAAAAACAGTCACAAGATTATATTTTTTATTCTGAGTAATCTTTAATTTTTGATCGTCAACCCCAGATGAATCAATTTAATAGCACAGTTAGAATTTTGATACTTTGTTGTTTTATTGTCAGTTTTAAGTGGTTATTGATTAAATATAGCACTTCTAACTAATTCATCAATACTTACATCGTGGACATGTAAAAATAATGTATTTTAGGCTTTTTATTTTTGGATATTTTTGTTCAAATTGGTGCTCCATTGAAAAATTTCACAGACGTGAAACACTGGCTTAGAGGTAGAAGGCAGCCTCAAAGTTCTTCATTAGTAAAATACACTGTTTGGTCCGACTGTTCATTCTAAAGTGTGTAAAAGTTTTTATTCAGAATGACTCGGTAATGTCCAAAAAGCTCTAAAATAATATGCCTCATACAAACAGCCTCTTAGTTGAGTATTCTTCAAGGTTCAGTCTCAATGGCATCAACTTTGGTTGTTACCTGACGTGTTCATGGTCTGGAGGCTCTGACTTCAAAAGTTTTGCCTAATGTAGTTCATTAAGTCATGCTATTCATAGTGTTTTCCACTTGACTCCTCAGACTTCCAGCAGGTGATAGTAAAAGAAGAAGAGGTTCTCCCTAAGCAGCAGGAGAGGAGCTCCAGTCTGAAGCAGGAGAACCCAGCAGAAGCAGTAGACATTAAAGAGGAGCAGGCGGAAGAGTGGAGCAGTCAGGAGAAAGAGCAGCTTCAGGAGCCAGAGGAGGACGAAATCATCAAGTTTACCTTCTTTCCTGTTTCTGTTAAAAGTGAAGAAGAAGATGAGGATGTCAGGGAGGAACCACAGTCCTTCCAGCTTCATGAAAACCAAAGTGAAGAGATCAGAGACACAGAGCATTTGAAAACAGAAGCTGATGAAGAGGACTGTGGAGGATCAGAACCAGACTTTAATCCACACAGTCATTTACAGCCAGTTAGTCCAGAGTCAGATGAGACTTCACGCTTTTCTGGATCTGATACTGATGACAGTGCTAACTGGGAAGGGAGTGATGAACCTCAGGAAGGTTCAAACTCTATGCAGAACAAAGACAGAGCTGTGAGTGATCAGAAATGTAAGACTGGAAAAACATCAGTGAGCTCCTCTGAATGTGCTCCAAGCTCTGGACAAAAGAAACAACGGCATGATCACAAAGAACTCCAAAATGGAGAGAAACCTTTCAGCTGCTCAGTCTGTGGGAAAAGATTCCACGCTAAGAGAAATTTACAACAGCACATGCAATGTCATTCAGAAGAGAAACCGTTTAGCTGCTCAGTCTGTCAGAAAACTTTTACCACAAGAGCTCTGATGGTGAAGCACATAAAAGTCCACTCAGGAAATAAACCATTTAGCTGTTCAGTTTGTGGTAGAAGATTTTCACAGAATGGAAACATGATTAAGCACATGACCATCCACACAGGAAAGAAAGCATTCCGTTGTTCAGTTTGTGGTAAAAGATTTGCTCTCCATGGCAATCTGATGAAACACTCAATAGTGCACACAGGGGAGAGACCGTTTATTTGTTCAGTTTGTGGTAAAACATTCACACAAAGTGGATCTCTTAAAGCTCACTCTGTTGTCCATACTGGAGAGAAACCATTCCAGTGCTCAGATTGTGGCAAAAGTTTCTTTTTTCGTGAAAGTCTGAGGCAACATTCAAATGTTCACACAGAAGTGAAGTCTGTTTCTTGCTCAATTTGTAAGAAAATATACCCAAGTAAGAGACATTTACAACAACACATGCTGCGTCACTCAGAAGAGAAACCTTTCAGCTGCTCAGTGTGTCAGAAAAGTTTTATCAAGAAAGGAGACATGTTGAGGCACACAAGAGTCCACTCAGGAGAGAAACCGTTCAACTGCTCAGTTTGTGGTAAAAGATTTTCTCAGAGGGAACATATGATGAAACACTCGTCTGTCCACACAGGGGAGAGACCGTTCAGTTGCTCTGTTTGTGGAAAGACTTTTTCAAGAAATGGAAATCTGAAAAGACACACTGTTCTCCACACAGAAGAGAAACCGTTTAGTTGTAGTGTTTGTGACAAAAAATTCAATCAGCCAGAGAATGTCAAAAAACACACGTGTGTTGGTGAGAGCAGTGTTGATACAAACTAATGTCTTTATAATCATATCTCTAAAGAATAAAGGAAGGTGCTTTATTCACCTGTTTGAAAATCTTTACACATCAATAACTGATGTTATAGCTGTTCAACTGAATTACGATCTGATAATATTTCACTGCTGTATTACCAATATCTGTCAGAAAACACAGCTTTAACCTTGGTGGCTGTTTATCCTCTCTTTGTCTTCCTGCTTTTAATCTTAGTTTTATGGTTCCCTCTCTGAAACCTTTGACTTCTGAGCATTTTTATCCACACAGGTAGTTCCTTCATTACTGCTCTCATCACTTTCTCTGTGATTAGTTTTATATTATAGGTTTGTCAGAGAATAGAAGGAGGCCCTGTATGACATGATGGCCTGAAGTGACCTGCATTATAATCTAAAGTGATGACAGACTGATGAGTTTCTAACATCAATTTTCTGAAAATGCCTTAAATTTGTTAGCTACCAACATCATTTTCAAGAAGGCAAGCATGTAATAATGTGCAGATTTCCTTCTAATGTCAACGTAGAAATGGTCCCTCTGTTATTCTGTGATTTTTAGTCTTTCTGTCAAAACAAATGCATGATTTGAATAAATTGACACTCCTCTGCTGACAGCTGTCCAGTGTGAGGTGAGGATTGTTTGAGGTCTCTGCCTGTCCAAAGTGTTTTTCTTGACACTGTAACTTTGCGCAGTGCTGCTTAATATTCTCCTCTTTAGTGATTTATGTTGTTAAAAATACAGATAACATTAATTTTGAATTGATGCTTTTAGTAAATGCTTTTTCAACTGTTTTTTTTATTTTACTTTACATGTCTTTATTGAAAATTCATCCAATGTTACCTACAACAGTCTTAACATGTTAAAGTAATGAGTGGAAACCCTGGGCTCTGTTGGTTGTAAAGTTTTGAAATAGTGGTTACATCAACAACTAACAAGGTCTGAATTTTCTGATACAACAAAGACATTGGTGATAAATATTTGGCTCATGAGTCAATTGGTTTTGATGCCAGATGAAGCACATTCAAAGGAAAATAATGACAACTATGAGCAGAGAAACATGTTAAAGTTTTCACAAATTGATTCAAAGATCCTGATAATGTGAACTGACAATAAACAAAAACACATTCAGCTTTTATATTCGAGCAGTGTTGAGCAGCTAGTACATTTCAATGGATGTCAGGGACCTTAGGAGGAGGGTTAGGGCAGCTTGCAAAAAGGTGGAGTTGACATTTTTTTCAGGTCCACGAAAAAAGTCAGAATTCTGAGATTGAAGTCAGAATTTGGAGAAATGAAAACATAATTTTTAGAATTAGTCTGAATTGCATCTCAAAATTCTGACTTTTCCTATTAGAATAACTTTTTTTACAGACATAAACAAATAAACCTCTCAAATTAAAACTCAGTGGCTCTTTTCTTCCTCCATAGAAACCTACCTGCACTGATGCCATTACACTTCAGGGGGAGTCAGACACATTTAATAGATAAGTCCACACTCCAAACCACTCATCTGTGACAATGCCCGAATAACCAGTTTGCCAAACAATTAATGAATGCAGACAAAGGGGCATTTCTGCAGAGGTAATGCACTAATATGCTGGAGGCCTAACACTTCGAAGTAGAAGAGAAAGAGGGTCCCCGCTCCAAGCTGTTGGTGTAGCTGTTCTGAAATATCTCCTAACTTTCAAGAGTGCTGAAGTTCAATACACAGCTACTCCCAGACTGTGGAGGGCAGCATTACGCTATACACTGTGCAGTACACTGAAACATCACTAGAAGAAGAAGGCTCCTCTTCCTGTCTCTGCGTTAGCCCGTTAGCTTGGAGCATTTCTCCTCCATCGTTGTGAACATTTGTCGGGTTTCTCTCGTTAACAGCAGATCTGTTAATGAAGCAGCACAGCCTGTATGTACAGTAGAAGTCACTGAAAAAGACCTTGTGAAGTGTTTGTGTTACTTCACCTCAGACTCCCTTCATGTTAGCCGCTAATGCTAACTGAAGCTAGCTGTGCTCTCAAGCTAACATCAAACCGAGAATGAACTCGGCTACAGAGCGATACAGACGGATTAATGTGAGCTCAGATATTCCAGTGTGTTTGTTTAGCTGCTGTGTTTTGAAGGCAGTTTGTGTGGAAAAAGTGTCTGTGATTGTGTGAAAATGTCTGACGTCCAAATGCTGAAATCTTCAGTGAATCACAGACTGACTGTAGCTGCTGAGGAGGAAATGATTCTTTTAAAAGAGGAGAAGGATCGACAAGAGAAACTACTGGACTCTGTTTTTAACCCTGAGCTCCACAGAGCAGGTTTGTTCACTTTGAACCTTCAACACAAGTTTGACAAACACACAGCCTTATTCTTTGTTTGACCTCATGCACACTGATAGCAGTGGACATTATTTAGAAGTTTTGTATCATATTTCATGTAAACCAGGCTGTTCTGCTGATATAGCTACTTGTGAGACTGTAGTGTGGACTAAATTTGTCAAACTACTGACACCTTTTGAATAAAATGGGTCTTTCTTCATGTTTATTTGAGTCTGGTGCTATTTCTTCAGACAAAAGTAGGAACAGGCTTTGATCTGAGTTAATTTTAGGAATTAGTACATTTTTACTTGAATGGTGTTCATTATGTCTTCAGTTTCTAAGAAATAATTTTCTTTTTTCTTTTATCTCATACATTTCACTTTTACCTTGAAATGTTTCTGCAGACACTTCCGCCTTCCTCAGAATTGTCACTTGGTGGTAAGTGTGACGTGTCTGATATGACATGACATGATACGAAACATGTCAAGGTACGTGAAAAGTATACATGTATGAGATAAAAGAAAAAAGAAAACTATTTCTCGTACATTTTAGCTTGATCAGCCTTTTTATTAATAACCAGCCAGTCCTCACAGGTGTGGCTGATTGTTTTGTCTATCTTACATAAGCCTTTTCATGCCATTTACACCAAGGTATAAAAACACCAAAGAGGCTCTTAGATAGTATAGGGCTTAACAACATTAAACTGATTATACGTTACAGTTAAGGTACAAAGACATATCTGTGCTGACAGAAACAGCTTTCTAAAGGGAGAATCAGCAGGCCAGACCACGGAAAAAAAAATCTGAAATCTGCAAATGTTAGATCAATAACTGAAAATTTAATTTAATATTCCTTCAAAATGTTCTGCCTTCTTTCCAAAAGTGTAAAGGAAGATATGAAAGGTGCTCTTTGGTAAGTAAGGCACACCCACTTTATAAGACAGTTCCAAGAGACTGTCCCAAAGAAGTCAAAGATTTGTTCTATCTTATTGTTGTTTGAGGTTCTCAAGACTGTGAGGTCAGACTGAAGATGGTAAGGCTCATTGAGCTTTAACAAATTCATATCCATGTTTTATATCTTGTCAGAAAATTCTGCTTTTCTCTAGAGCTTTATTCTTTTCCATTTTTGTCCTCAGACATCCCAGAGGTGAAGGTAAAAGAAGAAGAGGCTCTCCCTGAGCAGCAGGAGAGGAGCTCCAGTCTGAAGCAGGAGAAACCAGCAAAACCATCACACATTAAAGAGGAACAGGAGGAAGAGGGGATCAATCAGGAGATAGAGCAGCCTCAGGAGCCAAAGGGGGATGATATTATCGAGTTCACTTTCTTTCCTGTGAAGAGTGAAGAATATGATGAGAAACCTGAGACCCTCCAGCTCAATGAAAACCAAAGTGAAGAGAACAGAGACACAAAGCAGTTGAAAACAGAAGCTGATGAAGAGGACTGTGGAGGATCAGAACCACACAGAGACTTTAATCCACACAGCCATTTACATCTCCTTAGTCCAGATGAGATTTCACACCTCTCTGGATCTGATACTGATGACAGTGCTGATTGGGAGGAGAGTGATGAACCTCAGGAAGGTTCAAACTCTCTGCAAAACAAAGACAGAGCTGTTAGTGATCTGAAATGTAAAACTGGAAATACAATAGTGACCTCCTCTGAACCTGCTTCAAATTGTGGACAGAAAAAACAACTGCAGGACTTCAAAGGAGACCAAACAGGAGAGACACCTTTAAGTTGCTCAGTTTGTGAAAAAACATTCTCCTACAAGAAACATTTACAGCAACACATGATCATTCATGCATCAGAAAAACCTTTCAGCTGCTCAGTTTGTAAGAAAAGTTTTACAAGGAGGGAAAACATGGCCGTGCACTTAAGAGTACATTCAGGAGAGAGACCATACACATGCTCAACTTGTGGTAAAATATTTTGGGCCCAGAGGAACTTAAAACAACATGTGCAAAGTCATTCAGTGGAAAGAATTTTTAGCTGCTCACTTTGTGAGAAAAGTTTCACAACAAGAGCTCAGATGGTGAAACATGAAAGAGTGCATACGGGGGAGAAGCCATATAGCTGCTCAGTTTGTGGTAAAAAATTCTCACAGAATGAAAATATGACCAAACATTTGACTGTCCACACTAGAGAGAAACCATTCAGTTGTTCAGTTTGCGGTAAAACATTTGCTCTCTATGGAAATCTAATGCAACACTCAATTGTCCACACAGGGCAAAGACCCTTCAGCTGCTCAGTTTGTGGTAAAACATTCACACAAAGTGGATCTCTTAAAGCTCACTCTGTTGTCCACACTAGAGAGAAACCATTCCAGTGCTCTGATTGTGGCAAAAGTTTCTTTTATCGTGAAAGTTTTAGGCAACACTGTATTGTCCACACAGCAGTGAAGTCAGTTTGTTGCTCAGTTTGTAATAAAACATACTCAAGTAAGAAACACCTACAACAGCACATGTTATGTCATGCAGAAGAGAAACCTTTCAGCTGCTCAGTTTGCAAGAAGCGTTTCATGAAGAGAGGAGATGTGATGAGACACATGAGTGTCCACACGGGAGAGAAACCGTTCGGTTGCTCAGTTTGCAGGAAAAGATTCACAAGAAATGGATCTCTCAAAATACACTCTGTTTGCCACACAAAGGAGAAACCATTCAGTTGCAGCGTTTGTGATGAAAGATTTGTTCAGCTTAAGTATGTCAAAAGACACAAGTGTATCAGCGAGAGCAATGCTGATACAACATAATTTTGATTTATTTTATCTGTCTGGTCAAGGGGAAAGCTGATTTGTCTCTTCTTGCATTATAACAATATCTATCCTCTCCATGTGTTACAGCTATAAATGTTAATATAGGGATGATCTCCCTGCCATTTTCTGCTGCTGACTAATGAAAACTACACAAGTCTATCATTATTACAGCAAAACGTGAAACTGTTTCAGCAGGTGGCTGTTTGGGATCAGTCTTCTTCTGTCTACTGTCTCCATCTGTGAAAAATTAGTTATTTCTTGGCACTGAAACTTTGATAAAAGTTTGATCAGTGTTAAAATGTGTGCATTAATAAAATTACACTTGCATAAAAATCTAAACATAAAGACAATAGAAATGTAACACAATAAAAAATGCAATTTAGACCTGCTCTCAATGTAGAATTTTTTTTTATATAATATGTGCAAAAATTATTACAAAACTGTCCTGAAAATGTGTTGTCTTCATTTTTTTAAGTACAATTTATGTTACTTTACAAGATGCATTAAAATGTCTTCAGTAAAGGTCTTATGTCTTGGTGTGTTTGACTGTTGACTTCATGTCTTTGGTGTCCATTAAGCAACAACTTGATTTAGGTTCAGTTTAACAAAAACGAAAATTGTCATCTCTGTAGAGGATCAGATGTTGCTCTCTTTCCCTCCACTTTGGCTAAAGGAGGCTATGAAAATGAGCTCTGCAATAATTGGCTGTCCAAATCATACCTGATTGTAGGTCTCAGGCCATAGAGTAACTTACAGAGCAGTCATGGAACCTGCCTGTGAAGAGCAGCATACACAAATGTAGGTGGAGACTGTATACTTGTGACATCATAAAACCCAGGAAGTGAAAATCTGAGCGTTTTAAGAGGCATTTTCTTTAAAGAGGGAGAGAGCATCTCTCTGTGAACTGAGAGTTTAGTAAAATGAGTCACATTCTTCTGCTCAGAGACATTAGATCGTATTTAATTATGATGCAGGGAATAAAAAAGAAAGAAAAGAGCTGAAGAACAATTTACAAAAAACTCTGCAAAGTGCAAAACAATAGCAAGAGTATCTTAAATGAGGAGCATTGCAGAGGAGAGGAATGTTTTGATTAGGTTTTTGGAAAAGTACTGGACTGGGCATGAGACTGACAAACGAGAAGGAATTGAGCTGGGACTGAGACCAAGAGACGGCAGAAGTGCAACTGGCATGATGCTGTGTGTCGTACAACCAACAAAGAAGAAGAAGGTTCCTCTTCCTCTCTCTCCATTAGCCCGTTAGCTTGGAGCATTGCTCCTTAATCGTGTGAACATTTGTCGGGTTTCTCTCGTCAACAGCATATCTGTTAATGAAGCAGCACAGCCTGTATGTATAGTAGAAGTCACTGAAACAGACTCTGTGAAGTGTTTGTGCTACTTCACCTCAGACTCCCTTCATGTTAGCCGCTAATGCTAACTGAAGCTAGCTGTGCTCTCAAGCTAGCATCAAACCGAGAATGAACTCGGCTACAGAGCGATACAGACGGATTAATGTGAGCTCAGATATTCCAGTGTGTTTGTTTACCTGGTTGTGCAGACTGTGATGATCTCTTTGTCTGAATACATGTTCAGTCTCCAACATGTCAACGAGTCCTCTGAAACTAGTGAGCTTAGCTTAGCATGCTAATAGTAGAGAGACGGAGCTGCAGTGTTTTGAAGGCAGTTTGTGTGGAAAAAGTGTCTGTGATTGTGTGAGAATGTCTGACGTCCAAATGCTGAAATCTTCAGTGAATCATAGACTGACTGTAGCTGCTGAGGAGGAAATGATTCTTTCAAAAGAGGAGAAGGATCGACAAGAGAAACTACTGGACTCTGTTTTTAACCCTGAGCTCCACAGAGCAGGTTTGTTCATTTTGAACCTTCAACACAAGTTTGACAAACACACAACCTTATTCTTTGTTTGACTTCCTATACACTGAGGGCTGTGGACATTATTTTGATGTTTTGTGTCATATTTCTGCTCAGAGGGATTTTTTTCTCCTCCATGTCACTCCCCTACTATTCTTCTCATTTAAAACAAACAAAAAATAACTGCTTTTGATCACCTTCATGTTTGATGAGTGGGTTTTACAAACTTTTAACCAAATTAAAGAACAAAAAACTCATTTGTCATCAGGATAGTGCAATATTCATTTATTCAGTATAGGAACGTTTTTTTCCAGAATAGAAGTCATTTTAGAGATAGAAAGCTTGTGATCCACAGCGACTATATGTTAAAATAAATGAGGTATGACATATAAATATATGTTTTTATTTGAATTAACATTTATTACAAGATATTAAGCTAAAACTTTTCAACAGTGACCTTTACTGTTTTGTTTTAAATGTTACTCATTGACACAAAGGGGTAGTAGTGATAGAGTGATTATAGCTGTACAAGTACATAAAAATTGGATATTTCCAGCAACCTTGAATTACATGTCTTGATACAGAGGCCACGACACAAACCTCGTTGTGTTGTTTTTAAAATGTGGGCTCTGACTACCCCTTTTCAGAACTCCCTACAACTTTTATAGCTTTTTGTAAACACAAAAACAGAGAGACCAATGGATCCTTTGACTCAAATGTCAGGTTCTAAGAGAGCTTTGAAATGAATGCTGCATCATGGAGTTCGGTTTCTTCCACCAACTTTTAAAATGAACCATGTGCTTCACTACCAA
This sequence comes from Cetoscarus ocellatus, assembly GCA_037902135.1. NCBI lineage: Eukaryota > Metazoa > Chordata > Actinopteri > Labriformes > Labridae > Cetoscarus > Cetoscarus ocellatus. The sequence goes on along the minus strand of JBAMNC010000067.1, from coordinate 1,860,664 downwards.
AAGTGTATTTTACAACTGCTATCACAGCATTGTAGGCCGTATCAGTTCTGTTAAATCTGTATTGATGCAAGTACTGGCTTCGACTAAGTGATGACATATTGCTTTATCAATATTTTTTTACAAGCCAAAGTTATCATATATGTTAGAAGTGTATTGCTACACTACAGCAGACAAAGCCTGAGAGAGGTCTTTTATCTCTTAGTTTAACCCTTAGAGAGCATTTCACACACAAATAACACATTTTTAATCAAAGATGATTAGAGAAGTGTCATTTTAGATTGAAAGTGAAGAACTGTTTTTGCCCTTCTAACTAGTTATAAAGTAATTTGCTGAGAAATGACCTGAAAAATCGAAATTAAATATTCCTCGGAATTTATTATCTTCCCTTTTAAAGTGTCTAGATGAAACCTTCTTGGCTTGAGACAAATAATTAAAAGAAACGCTGCTGTCCACCAAAACTTACCAGGAATTTCTGTTTTTTCTCAAGCTTGACATGTTCTATTTTTCTTAACAGATGTCTATCAACTGATCGTGAAAGAAGAAGAGGTTCTCTCTGAGCAGCAGGAGAGGAGCTCCAGTCTGAATCAGGAGAACCCAGAAGAATCAGCACACATTAAAGAGGAACAGGAGGAAGTGTGGATCAATCAGGAGAGAGAGCAGCTTCAAGAGACAGAGGAGGACGTTAGCATTAAATTCGCTCCTGTCCCTGTGAAGAGTGAAGAAGATGATGAAGAGGAACCTCAGTCCCCCCAGTTTGATGAAGACCAAAGTGAGGAGAACAGAGACACAGAGCTAAAAACAGAGGCTGATAGAGAGGACTGTGGAGGATCAGAAGCAGACAGAGACTTTAATCCACCCATTCCTTTACAGCAAGTTAGTCCAGAAAAGACTTCAGACCTCTCTGGATCTGATACTGATGACAGTGCTGACTGGGAGGAGAGTGATGAACCTCAGGAAGGATCAAACCCTCTGAAAAACAAAGACAGAGCTGTGAGCGATCTGAAACGTAAGACTGGAGATCCATCAGTGAGCTCCTCTGAATGTGCTTCGGACTTTAAACAGAAGAAACAAATGCAGAAAAACAAGGAAGGAGAGAAACCGTTCTGCTGCTCAGTTTGTGGTAAAAGATACAGAAGATGTCAAAGTTTAAATGTCCACATGCGACGCCATTCAGCAGAAAATCCTTTTAGCTGCTCAGTCTGTAAGAAAACTTTTATCTGGAGAGCAGCGATGATGATGCACATGAGAATCCACACAGGAGAGAAACCTTTCAGTTGTTCAGTTTGTGGTAAAGGATTTACTCAGAATGGACATATGATGCGCCACTTGGCTGTCCACACAGGAGAGAAACCATTTAGTTGTATGGTTTGTGGTGAAAGATTTTCTCAAGATGGACATCTAAGGCGACACTTGACAGTCCACACAGGAGAGAAACCGTTTAGCTGTTCAGTCTGTGGCGAGAGATTCTCTCAGCAGGTACATCTGAGGCGACATTTTACTGTCCACACAGGAGAGAGACCCTTTGGCTGTTCAGTTTGTGGTCAAAGATTCACTCAAAGTGGAGCTCTAAAAAGACACTCTGTCGTCCACACAGGGGAAAAACCATTCAGATGTTCAGTTTGTGGTAAAAGGTTTCCTCAAGATGCACATCTGAAGAAACACTTTATAGTCCACACAGGAGAGAAAAAGTTTGAATGCACAGAATGTGACAAAAGTTTTTATTGCAAAGCAGACAAGATCAGGCACATGAGAGTCCACACAGGAGAGAAACCTTATATTTGTTCAGTTTGTGGCAAAGGCTTTGCTCTGCAGGGAAATCTGATACAGCACTCAATCGTCCACACGGGGGAAAAACCATTTAGTTGCTCAGTTTGTGGTAAAAAATTCACCCAAAGTGGATCTTTAAAAACTCACTCTGTTATCCACACAGGAGAGAAACCATTTGCTTGCAAAATCTGTGGTAAAAGTTTTTCTCATCACGGAAATCTGAGGCAACATTTAAATGTCCATGCAAAATGAAACAGTGTGGAAGCTCATTATTTTAAATAAGATATCTGAGCTAAAAATATTGACTAAAACATTTTTTTCAGGGGAAAATATTTAAGCTGTTCTGTTTGTCAGAAAAGTTTGATCAGCAGTGGAGGCACAGTGAGACATACTGGAGTCCACAGGAGGGAGGTGTACTCCCTCAGGGAAGGAGAAACCATTTTGTTGTTTGTAAAAAAATATTATATAAAAACTGAGAGCTCAAAAAGGTACTCTATTGTCCACACAGGAGATGGGGTGGTGAGCTGCAGTTTTAGTAAGAAAAGATTCTTTTAAGTGTGTCAGAAGACAAAAGTGTGTTGGTGAGAAGTTTTTTGTTTTTTAATTTCATCCCTCCAGCTTTGAGGATGCTACATGATCTGTCTGAAGCGTCAAACATCAGTTACCACAGCTGTTAACATAAAAGATGATTAGCTTAACTGCAGAAGTTTACTTCATGTTTATTTTTTTATTTTTTTATGAAACAAGTAAGATCCACCTGCTGTTTTACAAGGTTGTTGCTGCTTTTAGTGATCATAACTCCACCATCCTCTTTTGCTAAATGTTGTTAGTGCTACGATCATACTTCACAAATAGTGGGTCCTTATTTATGAAAAATGTATTAAATGGTTTGACAGATTCAAATATAAGCATGTTGAACAAAAAGCGTATTGTCCAGACCTGATATTGTGTAAAGTGTTTGAACACTAATGTGTTAGGACTTGTTCTTGACAAAATAAGGCTGCTTGATCCCATAAATTCTGTTTTTATCTATTTTTTTCTTAAAACAATTTTTACGTATTGTATGTCTCCTATAAAGATCCCAAGCTTTTCAAATAAAACTAAATTCACAATAATTCTTTATTTTTTGTGTCATCTTTTCCTACTTGGCAGCCAACGCAACACACAACTGATTCATGATGTAACAAGAATATACAAACAACAAATTCAGTGTGCAGTCTAAGGTTTAAATCAACACCAGTAAGGAAATTAGATATTTGATACATGTTGGAAACAACACTGAACTTGCCATTTAACTGATGAAAAGCACATAACTTTTGTCAGGTGGTATTTGGTTACATCATTTTCTTAAAATTTCTCTTTTTATTTGTTTTCCTGAAACACAAAAAAAATAATATTGCCCTTACCCCCAAGATGGCGCCACGGACGGCTGCCACGGTGTGTTGGTGCGCTTTGTTTTGTCTTGTTTTGTTCGATAATTTTAGTTTTTGCCTCGCAATCAGGAGCTCTTTCACCAGAGATGAACTCCTGAACATCAGGGCTACAACTCCAGTGGATCTAATTCCCACATTCATGGCATCATCTGTGGACTTATTGGACATTTTGGTCAAGGGTGCGCTCACCTTTGCCAACACACTATGCAGGAAGCGCCGCAGGAGAGGAAAACGTGCCGGTGCGCTTGTGCGCCTCCGCCGACGCGGACATCGCAGGAATATTTCTCTCCAACGTGCGTTCTCTGTACAATAAAATGGACGAACTTCAATTACGGTTGGGAAAAAACAGAGACCTCTCTTCTTCATCTGCCCTCTGCTTCACGGAGACCTGGCTGTGTGGGAATACTCCGGACTCTGTGCTGCAGCTGGCGGGGTTCCAATTTTTCAGAGCGGACCGGCAAGCCGAACTCTCTGGCAGGAAGAAAGGTGGAGGTATCTGCTTTTACATTAACTAGATGGAGTAACGATGTGACTGTGATCCAGAAACACTGTTCAGCCGACCTGGAATCTCTCTTCATTAACTGTAAACAATTTTACTCGCCCCGTGAGTTCGCTTCATTCGTTCTGGTCGGCGCTTACATCCCGCCAGCTGGCAGCGCACAGGAGGCGCAGCGCGCTCTGGCCGATCAGATACAGTGTGTGGAGCGGAAAACCCGGACTCTCTGATTATTGTCCTCGGTGACTTTAATAAGGGAAATCTCACTCACGAACTCCCCAGATATAAACAGTATATTAAATGCCCCACCAGGGAGGAGAATACTGTGGATCACTGTTACACCACCGTTAAAGACGCCTCTCATGCCGTGCCCCGCGCTCCGCTTGGTGAGTCTGACCACGTCATGATCCATCTGCCTGAAGCTGTGGAGAAGCTACAGGCATGCTTGGACTCTACTGACTGGGATGTCTTCAGGGTTTCTACCAACAGTCTGGACGAGTATACAGATGCGGTGACGCCATACATCAGCTTCTGTGAGGACAGCTGTGTAACATCACGCACCAGGGTGAGTTTCAACAATGACAAACCCTGGTTCACTGCTAAACTCAGGACACTCAGGCTGGAGAAGGAAAGGGAAGTGTGGACAGAGACAGCTTCAGGGCAGCTACACTGTTAATCCCAAAGTTGATTGTAAGCAAATAATTTAAGTAAATGTTGCTTAAAAAAAAACGAGTTTTGTTTCATTACTTTAATGATTTAGGTGTATTCTATTATTATAGCATGATTGCAGAGTGTACTTGTTTTTCTGAACTGAATAAACTTAAAATTTCAAGGTTTTAATTTAAACTTTGGGTTTACTTATATTTAAGTTAAATTGACTTAAAATTTCAACTTTGCACTAAAATGCGGCAAGTTTTTTCATTCTGATTGGCTGGTTGCTATTCAAAACTTGGCTGGGCTTGTTTGAGACAAAACTGCGCCTTTTCCTTGTTTGAGTCACAGCAGCAAAGAAGATAGTTTCTTCCTCGATTGACTGGTAGCATTCTGGAACTTGGTAAGTTTTTTTGTTAGTTTGTTTTTACTGATTAAGACAAATGATTTTGTCTTCATTGAAGCTTAAATTACTTTAAAAAATCTACTGTTTATTTTCCTGTGCTAATTTTATTGGGAACCATTATCAACAATTAACTGTGGTTTATCCCAGTGTCACTCCTAACCAGTTCTGCTAAGCATAGTTGATAAAACAAAAAAATGTACTTTGCTGAAAGTAGAATAAATGTGAAGAGCAGTCGTAATACTACTGTTCTCTCCTCAGACATGAGAAAATGCTTTGGAAATGCAAGTATTGTTCTGCTAGATATGGGATACAGTGCATTTCAGACACTGTAGTAAAACATTTACACTCTTGCTAATGCCTATTTGATGTTGTGAATTACTCTTAATTTGTAACAAACTGGTCTTCTTTGTTTGTTTTTTTTAGGTCCTTTAGGAACAGAGTTGTTGGGAGAAACCTTAAGGAAGCCTTCTTTGGTGCCTTTTTTGGCCTGTGCCCAGGCTTGATGGAAATCTTCAGAAGGAAGAAAACTCTAGCTGGTCATTTGTTATCTGACCCATTACAACAAACAAAGGTGGGTTTACTTTTGTGGGGTTTTTGTGTTTGGGAAGAAATTATCATCCATAAATGGTTAGTTAAACACATTACTGAAATACCTCGTCCTTGTGATATTCATGCAGACAATTTTGGTTTTGGCTAAATTTGCTAAAAAATTTGAGAGAACAACATCCTAGTTCAGGGCTGTCAAACTCAAAGCAAAGGTGCCAGATCTTGTCAGTGATACAGTTAAGTATGTCCTGTGAGATCTTTTCATATTTCTATTATAACTGCCCCCACAGTATGAGGTCTGCAGATTTCCTCCAGTGCTTTGTCCTTATAGGACTCCCAATCCTTCTCGGGGATGATCCGTCCAAATTCCTCAAAAGCAGCTCTGTGAGTATGGACATGTTATTGCTAGTGCTATCTGTTCTTTTCTCCACATATTAAAAAAATTCTTGAATGGGATGGACAGTTGCCCTAAAGCATGAGACAAGCTGTTGACATGCATGTCTTTGTTTTCCTTTTGTCTCTCAAACTCTGTAGGATCAGCCCATTGTTGCTGAACCCCTCAAGAGCATGAGAAAATACACTCACCTTCATTCAGCAGGTAAGGCTGAACTTGGATCAGAGCTGGCTATCACCTAAACTTCAAACTCTGAAAAATACCCTTGCCTTGTAAGACTGCTGTCCAGGCTGTCACTAGGCTTACATGGGTACATTTTAAGCTGCAGTTCAAGCTAAATGCATATTGTTAAATGTTGTGTTCCCTGTACAATTCAAAAGATTTTCTACTTTTATGAAAAAAGACTTTATGCTCACAGTTGAATCATGAGTATACAATGCTGGACTGTGCAAGGCACCCATCAAGATAATATTCTACTACTCTAATTCTAGTGCAAGTGACAAAGGGTCCTTGCCTAGAAAAATAAACTGAAAAGTTTCCCATCAGTATGGGTTATAACATCTTTATTGGGCTCTAATTCTTCTGCGCTACAGATCTGTCACTAAAACAGTTAATTCATTGTGATTAAAAAGCAAGATACTTCAACAAAAATGTAAATCGTAAATTGATTGTTTCTATATTTGCTTAATAAAAGAGAACATAATTAATGCCCTGCTTTTTTGTATTTCTTTAAAGATATATATATGTTTTACCAACACAAATTTTTGGAAAATTAATTTTAAGTTAAATATTTGTTAAATGGTATAATTTTTGAGCTTTAACAAGTTAATAAATGTAGTTTAATGAATAAGAAATGTGTCTGATTGTAATTAAGAAAATAAGTAAGTGTTACTTAAAATATTGAGTTGACTGGTTCACAAGAGAAGGTTGTTTTTACAACAAATTGCAAGTACGAATAACTTGTCTTTCAGTAGATTCCACTTAAACAGTTAAGCCCTGACCATTTGGAACTGCAGTTGAGTATACTTAAAATAATTGATTAGTTATTTCATTACTCAAACCATTTAAGTGCAATCACTTGCCTCAAATTTTTTGAGTAAAGTCAAATCATCCGGGTTAACAGTGTAAGCGTGAGTTTACCAAAGCAGTGAGAGCTGCTAAACGACAGTACTCAGAGACACTTCAACAACAGTTCTCTGCTCACAACACTGCTTCTGTCAGGAAAGGCTTGAGGAAAATAACCAACTACAAGCCATTGTCCCCCCACTCCACCAACGACCTGCGCCATGCAAACCAGCTGAATGAGTTTTACTGTCGCTTTGAAAGACAATGGTCAACTGACGACCCCATCCCCCCATTTCACACCGCCAGCCCACTTCGTCACACCGGCTCCATACCCCACACCCCAGCAGGGGCTCAGAGCCCCCCACAGACCGGCACCCCAGACCCCCCCCCCAGAGTCACAGCTCACTATCCAGGAGAGAGACGTCAACAGACTCTTCAAGAGGCAGAAGCCCCGCAAAGCAGCAGGGCCTGACTCTGTCTCCCCCTCCACCTTGAAACACTGCGCCGATGAGCTGTCTCCAGTCTTCACAGACATCTTCAACACGTCACTGGAGACATGCCACGTTCCAGCCTGCTTCAAGACCTCCACCATTATCCCCGTTCCAAAAAAGCCAAGACCCAGTGGACTTAATGACTACAGACCTATTGCTCTGACCTCTGTGGTGATGAAGTCTTTTGAGCGTCTTGTGCTCTCTCACCTCAAAGCCATCACAGACCCACTCCTGGACCCCCTGCAGTTCGCCTACAGAGCCAACAGGTCTGTAGACGATGCTGTCAATCTAGCCCTCCACTTCATCCTGCAGCATCTGGACTCAGCAGGGACCTACGCCAGGATCCTGTTTGTGGATTTCAGTTCTGCCTTTAACACGGTGTCCATGAGTCCGCTTACAGACTGGAGGTGGACCATCTGGTGACCTGGTGCAGCAGGAACAACCTGGAGCTCAACGCCCTGAAGACAGTGGAGATGGTGGTGGACTTCAGGAGAAACCCAGCCCCCCCGCTCCCATCATACTCTCTGACTCCACAGTACTCACCGTGGAGTCTTTCTGCTTCCTGGGATCCATCATCTCCCAGGACCTGAAGTGGGAGCTGAACATCACCTCCCTAATCAAGAAGGCACAACAGAGGATGTACTTCCTGAGGCAGCTGAAGAAATTCAACCTGCCAAAGACTATGATGGTGCACTTCTACACAGCCATCATAGAGTCCATCCTCTCCTCCTCCATCACCGTCTGGTACCCTGCAGCCACCGCTCGGGACAAGAGCAGGCTGCAGCGCATCATCCGCTCTGCTTATTATTTTATTTTATTTTATTTTATTCTATATTTCTATTTTTGATTACTCTTATTACAATGCTTGCACCTTATTTTTATTTTTATTATTATCTTTTTACTTATTGTCTGTTTGTACTTTGCACCAACAGCACCAGAGCAAATTCCTTGTAAGTGTAAAAACCTACTTGGCAATAAATCTGATTCTGATTCTGATTCTGAGAAATCATGCTGCCTCCATTGGCACTCACATCTCCCCTCTGCAGCCCTCTCATGTGAATCTCCTGATGACCTACAGTAGTTCATATACAACAGACTCAACGCTAGGCCAACTGCTTCCTAGAAGACCTAAATGTTATGCTTATACGTTCTTTTTTAACAGACAAGAAGGTTTTTAGTTCATACCTTTACATGTTTCGACAGAGCTCTTCCGTCTTCATCAGTGTCACCTGATGTTCATGTGACGTGTCCCTTTCAGCTGATCTTATGGACCTAAAAGTTGTTTGCCCAAGCGAGAAAGAGTTTACAACCCAGAAACGATTGTGGTCAGATAAACTGCACATCCAGCTTTGGTATGTTCATTGTCTATTAGTGACACTGTAGGTGACTTTTGTCAGTTCAAAAGTGTTCAGGTTGTACAGAGGTCAATCTTGAATCACGTCACATTTAAATATTTACTCTGGAAAGAATTCTCTAAAAAATCCAAGGTAAAAAAAAACTCCGTTTTGTCCTTAGAATTACTGTTCACACACATTTCAACAGGGGGCAGAAAAGCTTCAAGAGCCTAATTCATACTACCACAGAAGCATGAGAAGAGAGAGAAGCTTCCGCGATGAATATCCGGTTAGCTTTGAGCATTTTTCTTAATCGTTGTGAACATTTGTCGGGTTTCTCTCGTCAACAGCAGATCTGTTAATGAAGCAGCACAGCCTGTATGTATAGTAGAAGTCACTGAAACAGACTTTGTGAAGTGTTTGTGCTACTTCACCTCAGACTCCCTTCATGTTAGCCGCTAATGCTAACTGCAGCTAGCTGTGCTCTCAAGCTAACATCAAACAGAGAATGAACTCGGCTACAGAGCGATACAGACGGATTAATGTGAGCTCAGATATTCCAGTGTGTTTGTTTAGCTGGTTGTGCAGACTGTGCTGATATCTTTGCCTGAATACATGTTCAGTCTCCAACATGTCAACGAGTCCTCTGAAGCTAGTGAGCTTAGCTTAGCATGCTAAGTGTAGAGAGACGGAGCTGCAGTGTTTTGAAGGCAGTTTGTGTGAAAAAGTGTCTGTGATTGTGTGAAAACGTCTGACGTCCAAATGCTGAAATCTTCAGTGAATCATAGACTGACTGTAGCTGCTGAGGAGGGAATGATTCTTTCAAAAGAGGAGAAGGATCGACAAGAGAAACTACTGGACTCTGTTTTTAACCCTGAGCTCCACAGAGCAGGTTTGTTCACTTTGAACCTTCAACACAAGTTTGACAAACACACAACCTTATTCTTTGTTTGACTTCCTGTACACAGATACCTTTGGACATTAATTTGATGTTTTGTGTCATATTTGTGCTCAAAGGGATTTCTTTTCTCCTCCATTACTTGTCTGATCAATTTCAGCTGCTTCCTCCTGAAAATATGACAAAAAACAAACAAATCAGAACTAATCAAAAAATATTTTCAGTTTTATCTCAGGGTTGCCATTACGGGGGAATCAAAGGGTTGCTCTGTTTCATGAAGTACATAAGTGACAATCAAAGAGCAGCATTTGCATAATATTGCAGTCATTGTTTTTCAACAAAATATACAGAGCTAAATCACAATATCGGTTTGACTGAGGGATCTCAATGGCTCTAGCAGGGTTGATTATTGATAATTCCAGGGATTTTGTGTAAATTTTACAGATGTTGACTGAAACTCAGATAAGACAAGTTTCATGTTTTTTTCCTTCTTTTAAAGTTAAACAACAGAAAATTACCTTTGCACAAACAAACATTTTTAAAGACTCTTCTTTAAATATATGTAAAATAAACACACATCAGAGAATCTGACAGATTGAATGAACACATTTCTTCCTGTAAATATGTTGCAGATGTGTGTTTTTTTTTTTAACTTCATAATCATTAAAGCTGTTAATATAGATATTACAGCTATTTCTCTGTCCATAGTTGTTATTGATTATACCTCCAGATTAACTACCTTTACAACCTTATAGAGAGCAGGACCCTTTCGAGCCTCATCTCAAGGGGCTTTCATCACATAAATGAATTATATTCTTTTGTAAAGTGTCACCAGATCACATCTGCGGTGATTTGGCATCTTAGAAATCAAGATTGATTGATATTTTTTATTTGATATTTAAAATTGAATAGTCTGCCTCACTGAGTGAGAAGAAGGGCTGGGTTAGGCCAAGCAGCAGAGGAGCAAGAAAAAGACCTTTTAGTTTTACAAAGAGGGCTCAAAACTTTTTATTGTACATGAATGTTAAGCCAAGAACACATACCTACACTTTGGTTCAAACCTGACACACCAGAAGGACCAATCAACATGGACTTGTCTTTGAAATAGTCCAAAGTCTTCCCAAGGTTAGAGCACTAAGAAAATAAATGTACATTTTTCTGGTGATTAATGTTTTCTGATTTTGTCCTCAGACGTCCATCAGCCGATGGTAAAAGAAGAAGAGGTTCTCCCTGAGCAGCAGGAGAGGAGCTCAAGTCTGAAGCATGAGAACCCAGCAGAGCCAGCACACATTAAAGAGGAGCAGGAGGAGGTGTGGATCAATCAGGAGAGAGAGCAGCTTCAAGAGACAGAGGAGGATGATGTCATCAAGTTCACTTTCTCTCCTGTGAAGAGTGAAGGTAATGAGGAGAAACCTCAGTCCTTCCAGCTTGATGGAAATCAAAACGAGGAGAACAGAGACACAGATCATTTGAAAACAGAAGCTGATGGAGAGGACTGTGGAGGATCAGAAGCAAACAGAGACTTTAATCCACACAGTAATTCAGAGGCAGTTAGTCCAGACAAGACTTCAGACCTTTCTGAATCTGATACTGATGATAGTGCTGATTGGGAGGAGAGTGATGAACCTCAGGAAGGTTCAAACCCTCAGCAGAACAAAGACAGAGCTGTGAGTGAACAGAAATATAAGACTGGAGAAACATCAGTGAGGTCCTCTGAATGTGCCCCAAGGTCAAGGCAAAAGAAACAACAGCAGAAGCATAAAAGACACCAAAAAGGAGAGAAACCATTCTGCTGCTCAGTTTGTGGTAAACGATATCCTCACAAGAAAAACCTTCGCAATCACATGATAAGTCATTCAGCAGAAAAACCACACAGTTGTTCAGTTTGTCAGAAAAGTTTCAAAAGGAGAGGACATCTGGTAGAGCACATGAGAGTCCATGCTGGAGAAAAACCCTACAGTTGTTCAGTTTGTGGTAAAAAATTTTCTCAGTATGGAAATCTAAGACAACACTCAACTGTCCACACAGGAGAAAAACCCTTCAGCTGCTCAGTTTGTGGTAAAAGCTTTTCAACCAATGCACATATGATGCGTCATGCTGAAGCACATACTGAGGAGAAACTATTTAGTTGCTCCGTTTGTGCTAAAAATTTTTCAACAAAGTTAAATTTACAACGTCACTTGGAGCGTCATTCAGAGGAAAAACCATTCAGCTGCTCAGTTTGTATGAAAAGTTTCACCACAAGAGTAGATGTGGCATCTCACATGAGAGTCCACTCAGGTGAGAAGCCTTTCAGCTGTTCACTTTGTGGTAAGACATTTTCACGGAAAGGAAACTTGTTACAACACTCACTTGTCCACACAGAGGATAAACTGTGTAGTTGCACAGTTTGTGGTAAAAAGTTTGCACAGAGTGGATCTCTAAAAGCTCACTCTGTTATCCACACAGGAGAGAAACCATTTCAATGCTCAGTTTGTGGCAAAAGATTTTCTTTCCGTGAAAGTCTAAGACATCATGCAAGTGGCCACACAGAGGTGAAATCATTTAGTTGCTCAGTTTGTGAAAAAAAATTCCCCAGTAAGAAACATTTACAACAGCACATGATGTGCCATTCAGAGGAGAAACCATTTCAATGCTCAGTGTGTCAGAAAAGTTTCAACAAGAGAGAAAATATGTTGAGTCACATGAGAGTGCACACTGGAGAGAAACCATTCAGTTGTGCTGTTTGTGGTAAAACGTTCTCTCATAAGCAGCATATGACGCAACACTCACTTATTCACACAGGGGAGAAACCCTTCACTTGCTCAGTTTGTGGGAAAGGATTCACTCAAAGTGCTAATCTGAAAAGACACTTGACTGTCCACACAGGGGAGAAGCCCTTTGGCTGCAGTGTCTGTGGTAAAAGATTCACTCTGCAATGTTATGTCAAACAGCACAAGTGTGTTGGTGAGAGCAGCGCTGATCCAGAATGATGTTTGCTTCATCTATGTGGGCCAGTGTTGAGAAGGCTGTTTGATCCACAGTCAAAGTAAGCATCAGCATCATAAAACATGAATTATTGTAATTAGAACTGTTAAATTAAGAACTGATTACCTTTAGCCTGGCTGAATGGAAAAGTGAGAGCTCTATCTAGAGCCATAAAAGCTGCCTTTAAGACAGGTGACAAAGAAGCTTACAACACTACCAGGGCAAAACTGAAAGCTGGCATCAGGGAGACAAAGCGTAGGACAGACCTCAACACCAACAACAGCAAAGACATGTGGCAGATGGTCAAAAGTGTTACAGGCTACAAAAGCAGTAGTGCCCCAATCGTGTGAGGCCACGTTACCAAATGAGCTAAACACATTTCCTGCTGAAAGTGAGCATGAGTAAAGCTGCTGGGCCTGATAACATCCCTGGCTGTGTACTTAAAACATATGCCAAACAGCTATTAGATGTCATTACTGACATTTTTAACATACAACATATAACATATCACATCTGTCACAGGAGTGTTGTCACCTGCTTGAAGACAGCCTCCACCATCCCGTGCCTAAAAAGTCTGCAGTGTCTGATCTAAATGACTACCACCCTGTGGCAGTCACTCCCATCCTGATGAAGAGCTTTGCTCCAGCACATAAAGAATAACATCCCTGCCAGTCTGGACCCTCACCAGCTTGCATTCAGAACCAACAGATCCACAGAAGAGGCCTTCTCCACTGCCCTTTACTCACCTAGAGAAAAGCAACTCCTACAATCTGAGTGCTGTTTGCTGATTTCAGCTCAGCATTAACACAATCTCCACCATGAAGCTGATTGAAAAACTGAACACTCAGGGCATCAGTGCCACTCTCTGCAACTGGATACTGGACGTGGAGCCACATTTAAATTTCATTGTGCAACCTTTGGCACAATGACAAACGTTCTTGTTGAGGCAGGATGGAGATGGAAAAACATTGTTTACAAATCTGAGGAAGAACGCAAAAACCTCACGTCTCTGCAAATGTTTTTCTGTGTGATTGAAAAACTGAGTTTAGCTCATACTATTGTGAACCAGAATCAGAACAGCAGTATAGCATGTGGACTGTATGAGCATGAAAGAGAGACTGAGAGGGTCTGATTATTTTGTTTTATGATTAAACTGTGATCCGCACTCAGGTGGCGCTAATGAGTAAAAACATGGTTTACAACCAATTTATAGGAAAAAAGAAGAAGAAGCCCCCCCCCCCCCCCCCCCCCCCCCCCCCCCCTCCATTCGCCCGTTAGCTTTGAGCACGTCTCTTTCATTGTTGTGAACATTTTTCGGGTTTCTCTCGTTAACAGCAGATCTGTTAATGAAGCAGCACAGCCTGTACGTATGGTAGAAGTCACTGAAACAGACTTTGTGAAGTGTTTGTGCTACTTCACCTCAGTCTCCCTTCATGTTAGCCGCTAATGCTAACTGAAGCTAGCTGTGCTCTCAAGCTAACATCAAACCGAGAATGAACTCGGCTACAGAGCGATACAGACGGATTAATGTGAGCTCAGATATTCTAGTGTGTTTGTTTAGCTGGTTGTGCAGACTGTGATGATCTCTTTGTCTGAATTCATGTTCAGTTTCTAACATGTCAACGAGTCCTCTAAAGCTAGTGAGCTTAGCTTAGCATGCTAAGTGCAGAGAGCAGGCGCTGCAGTGTTTTGAAGGCAGTTTGTGTGGAAAAAGTGTCCGTGATTGTATGAAAATGTCTGACGTCCAAATGCTGAAATCTTCAGTGAATCATAGACTGACTGTAGCTGCTGAGGAGGAAATGATTCTTTTAAAAGAGGAGAAGGATCGTCAAGAGAAACTACTGGACTCTGTTTTTAACCCAGAGCTCCACAGAGCAGGTTTGTTCACTTTGAACCTTCAACACAAGTTTGACAAACACACAACCTTATTCTTTGTTTGACCTCCTGCACACAGATACCTTTGGACATTATTTTGATCTTCTTTCTCATATTTCTGCTCAAAGGGATTTCTTTTCTCCTCCATGACTTGTCTGGAGGACCCGTGTGGGAAACGTGTGGGATGAATAAAGGTTTATTCTGTTCTATTCTTCTATTCTAATCTATTCTATTCTATTCAGCTGCTCCCTCCTGAAAAAAACAGCTCAGGACTAATACCTGGTTGACTGAGGGATCTAAATGGCTCAAGCAGATAAATTCTTGATCTATTTAGCAATTTAGTGTAAATTTTACAGACGCTGACTAAAACTCAGATGACACAAGGCCCATATTTTTTTTCTTTATAGTTCTTTTGGAAGTCAGATAACAGAAATTTACCTCTGTACAAACAAACATGACCACAAAACACGTGGCTTTTCTTTAATTATACGTTTGGTAAACACACCTCAGAGAATCTGAGAGACTTAATGAACTCATTTTTTTCCTGTAAACATGTAGATGTGTTTTTTTAACTTCATGATCATTAAAGCTGTTAATATCGATATTAAATCAATCTCTCTATCCACAGTTGTTATTGATTATACCTCCATATTAACTTCCCTTAAAACCATATAGGGAGGAGGACTCTCTCCAGCAACGTTTCTTGTAAATAAATTTAATTTCCTCTTCTGTAGAGCGTCATGAGATCACATCTATGATTTGGCATTTTACAAATAAAGATTGATTGATTTTTTTAATATTTGTTATTTATTGGTATATAAAACTGACTTTTTGGCCTCTCTGATTGAGATGTAGGGCTGGGTTAGGCCAGACTGCAAAGTAGGGCTGAAAGATTTATCATTTTGGATCGAAATCGCAATTTCAGACAACCCAATCATGTGATTGCCAAAGCTGCAGTTTTTTGCAGTGCTCCTGACTGACCCAGAATCTGTTGTGTCAACTACTTTACAAATTTGCAGGCAGTTTGCATTTACGGAGGTGCTGGTTAGCAGGTCAACAACACAAAGCCTCTGTTAAGAATTAGAAGTTGGAATTTCCCTTAAATAATGAAAACAGATTATCATCAATATTAGATGACGAATAATGTGTTATGTGCTTTTGATCAATGATTTCCTTACTGTTGTCTATACTGTAAACATAGTGAACATTGCACTGAAGCTTGATTTGAAGAAAATCATGAATCAAATTGAAATCGCAATATCTGGCAGAAAAATTCTTGCTGTCGTCTTGCTCGTAGCTCGTAGCTTTTCTGGTGATTAATGTTTTCTAATTTTGCCCTCAGACATCCATCAACTGAAGGTAAAAGAGAAGGAGGTTCTCCCTGAACAGCAGGAGAGAAGCTCCAGTCTGAAGCAGGAGAGCCCGGCAGAACCAACACACATTAAAGAGGAACAGGAGGAGGTGTTGATCAATCAGAAGAGAGAGCAGCTTCAGGAGCCAGAGGAGGATGATATCATCAAGTTAACTCCTGTCCATGTAAAGAGTGAAGATGATGATGAGGACAAACCTCAGTTCTTCTATCTTGATGAAAACCAAATTGAGAAGAGCAGAGTCAAAGAAGACATAAAAACAGAAGCTGATGTAGAGGACTGTGGAGGATCAGAAGCAGACAGAGACTTTAATCCACACAGTCATTTAGAGGCAGTCAGTCAAGGCAAGACTTCAGACCTTTCTGGATCTGATACTGATGACAGTGCTGATTGGGAGGAGAGCGATGAACCTCAGGAAGGTTCAAACTCTCTGAAAAACAATGACAGTACAGGAGAAACATCAATGAGCTCCTTTGAATATGCTTTAAGTTCAAGGCAAAAGAAACAACAGCAGAATCAAGAAGGAAACCAAAAAGAAAAGAAACCATTCTGCTGCTCAGTTTGTGGTAAACGATATTTCCACAAGAAAACTCTGTGCAATCATATGATAAGTCATTCAGCAGAAAAACCACACAGCTGTTCAGTTTGTCAGAAAAGTTTTAGCAGGAGAGGACATCTGGTAGAGCACTTGAGAGTCCACAGTGGAAAAAAACCCTACAGTTGTTAAGTTTGTGGTAAAAAATTTTCTCAGAATAAAAACCTGAAACAACACTCAACCGTCCACACAGGAGAAAAACCCTTCAGCTGTTCAGTTTGTAGTAAAAGCTTTTCAACAAATGCACATATGATGCGTCACGCTGCAACACATACTGAGGAGAAATTATTTAGTTGCACCGTTTGTGCTAAAAACTTCTCAACAAAGTTAAATTTACAACGTCACATGGAGCGTCATTCAGAGGAAAAACCATTCAGCTGCCCAGTTTGTATGAAAAGTTTCACCACAAAAGTAGATTTGACATCTCACATGAGCGTCCACTCAGATGAGAAGCCTTTCAGCTGTTCACTTTGTGGTAAGACATTTTCACGGAGAACAAACCTGAAACAACACTCACACATCCACACAGAGGATGAAGTGTTTTGTTGCACAGTTTGTGGTAAAAAGTTTGCACAAAGTGGATCTCTAAAAACTCACTCTGTTATCCACACAGGAGATAAACCATTTCAATGCTCAGTTTGTCAGAAAAGTTTTAACAAGAGAGTAAATATGTTGAGTCACATGAGAGTACATGCCGGAGAGAAACCATTCAGTTGTGCTGTTTGTGGTAAAACGTTCTCTCATAAGAGGTATATGATGCAACACTCACTTATCCATACAGGGGAGAAACCCTTCACTTGCTCAGTTTGTGGGAAAGGATTTACTCAAAGTGCTAATCTGAAAAGACACTTGACTGTCCACAAAGGAGAGAAACCATTTGGCTGTAGTATGTGTGGTAAAAGATTCACTCTGCAATGTTATGTCAAACAGCACAAGTGTGTTGGTGAGAGCAACGCTGATCCAGAATGATGTTTGCTTCATCTATGTGGGCCAGTATAGAGAAGGCTGTTTGATCCACAGTCAAAGTAAGCATCAGCATCATAAAACATGAATTATTGTGATTAGAACTGTTAAATTAAGAGCCGACTTCCTTTAACTGCTTTGTTGTTCATGCCTGTCCTCTTTATTTCATGATTGTTACAGTTTTTTTTCTGTTAAGTTAATGATCCCTCTCCTATTTTACATTACTGTTGCAGCTCTTACTGAACACAGAGTAGCTCCTCCATTATTACTGTCTTCATAATGATATAAAAGGAAACATGAGTTGGATTCATCTTTGCAAACATGGCAGGTGACTGCTCAACATGATCTGTTTTTCTTTGAGGTCTTTGCCAGTGAAATAAAAATTTTGTCTGACCTCTGTAGCTTTGTTCAATTACTCTGAGTGCTGTGCTCTTACCTTAATAATGTTGAGTCTTTGTCCTTTTGGGAAAATCAACACTCATGCCACTTTATCAGGCGCACTTTGCTTTTGCACTTGGCGGTTATCTGGATCACCACCAAAATCTAATCATTTTGAAGTTGGGCCATTACCAACATCTCCTGAAAATTTCAGCAAAATTCATCCGATAGTTTTTTGTGTAATCTTGTAAACAAACAACCAAACAACCAAAAAACATACGCCAGAAAAAACATAATCTCTGTGGTGTATGTAATATGTACAAGAAATTTGCTCTCTAACAAAACTTTTGGTTCTAAGTGAACCCCCAAACCCCTTTATCTTCTTTTTTAACGATATATAGAATGATGAGCAGCAACCAGCACATCACCAGGATCATCAACCAACCTTTGCTTCTGTTTTGTTTAATCAGGCTGGTGCCACCAGTCAGTTTAAAATAAGTGTGTGTTCATGAAGAAAACTAACAAAATCTGCTGAAACAGGATTGATAAGGACAATTATTGGTGCTGCTTTGGCTAAGCGGGTTGGATCCTCGCACTTGCCATGTGTAGAGGCTAAAAGCCCAAGTTCAGATCGGACCAGTAGCCCATTTACCACGTCTCCCCCGACTCAGACCTCTCTATGTTATCAATAAAGGCCAAAAAAGCCAATAAAATTACCCCAAAAGAAGGCATTGTTTCCAAGAAAGTACAGCTATAATTCTTTACCATTGTTTCTGTTGAAGTCTCTTTTATGTGTTTGTACAAAACAGCAATTTCAGTGTTTGTCAAATAGACTTTTATTATACTGACCAGTCAATGCATTGAAAAGAAGCCAAAACTGCCTTAAATAATGTGATTAGTTTCTTGGATTAAATATTACCTATTGCATATAGGTTTAAATTTATGTAGATGTTGATTCAGTAACTTATTTGACAGCTAAATATATTTGACCTTTTCAGTGTTCATCAAATTGAAGATGTCCGTCTGGCATTGAGGTTCATTTTATAAAATGATCCTCTATGTATTCAAACACATCATCACTTCCAGTGTAGACACCACTTATGTCATAATGAATATACTAGGACATCAGTGTCACAAGAAGATGTCAATACTGGACACAAAGGCAGGATGGAGTTGGAAAAACAATGTTCCCAAATCTGAGGGAGAAAGCAACATCTTAGGTCTCTGAAAATGTTTTTTCTGTGTAATTTAAAGACTGAATTTTGTTCACATTTCAGTGAACCACAATCAGAACAGCAGTATAGCATGTGGACTGTATTAGCACGAAAGAGAGACTGAGAGGGTCTGATTATTTTGTTTTATGATAGCACTCTGAGCTACACTCAGATGGCGCTAATGAGTAAAAACATGGTTTACAACCAACTTAAAATGGAGAAAAGAAGAAGAAGCTTCCTGTCTCTCCATTAGCCCGTTAGCTTTGAGCACGTCTCTTTTAACGTTGTGAACATTTGTCGGGTTTCTCTCGTTAACAGCAGATCTGTTAATGAAGCAGCACAGCCTGTATGTAGAGTAGAAGTCACTGAAACAGACTTTGTGAAGTGTTTGTGCTACTTCACCTCAGACTCCCTTCATGTTAGCCGCTAATGCTAACTGAAGCTAGCTGTGCTCTCAAGCTAACATCAAACCGAGAATGAACTCGGCTACAGAGTGATACAGACGGATTAATGTGAGCTCAGATATTCCAGTGTGTTTGTTTACCTGGTTGTGCAGACTGTGATGATCTCTTTGTCTGAATACATGTTCACTCTCCAGCATGTCAACGAGTCCTCTGAAGCTAGTGAGCTTAGCTTAGCATGCTAATTGTAGAGAGACGGAGCTGCAGTGTTTTGAAGGCAGTTTGTGTGGAAAAAGTGTCTGTGATTGTGTGAAAATGTCTGACGTCCAAATGCTGAAATCTTCAGTGAATCACAGACTGACTGTAGCTGCTGAGGAGGAAATGGTTCTTTTAAAAGAGGAGAAGGATCGACAAGAGAAACTACTGGACTCTGTTTTTAACCCTGAGCTCCACAGAGCAGGTTTGTTCACTTTGAACCTTCAACACAAGTTTGACAAACACACAATCTTATTCTTTGTTTGACTTCCTGCACACAGATAGATGTGGACATTAATATGATCTCCAGAGGTCTCTCTGTGTGACCTTATGAGTTTACCACTCGCCCATTGTCATGGATGGATTATTTGATTATCATCAATACATATAATCATTTGTAATGATAGTGTTTTTTTTTCTTATGACGAATAAGTGAGCAGTGTGAGTGTGTTTATTATGAAGTTATGTAAAGGGTAAGATATATGAACAGGAATGTGTGCAGTTGCTGGTGTCGATAAGGAAAGGATTTGTTTTAGTCCATGTTCTCACGTAGGCGGGTAACTTTAAAAACGCTCCAGTCCACATGGAAATCCATAAATGTGCTGCAAATCTCTGTTTATTACCTTGTAACTATCAATGATGTGCACCTTCCTTTGCAGTTTTCTTGCTGATTTATTTTTATGTCTATTCCAACGACAATGTCAAACTGGTGTTATAGTTTAACTTGTGGCTGTGTTACCTTTTGTTAGCAGGTGTGTTGAGTAAATATTTCATTGTTTGTACTACATTCCAATACATATCTGATAATCTTGATCTAATCCTGTTATGATAAAGCTTTGTGGGTGCTCTTGTTTGTTTCAATCAATCAATCAATCAAGCTTTATTTATAAGGCACTTTTCATACTTAAAAGCAACACAAAGTGCCTCACAGAGGCTAAAAACAGCATAAAAACAACAAACCCGTCCATCCCACCAATATCTGTTGTAACCACAGAGCAAGCAGCCATGGGTCACCAGTCAACATGATCACTTGTGAAGCGATAACACCGCTCTCTTCCAAAACGGTGGCAGAGTTCTTTTAATCCAGCATCATAGTGAATTAGCGACAGAATGTCTGTGTTGGCATGTAAATAGTCCAGTTATCAAAATTTAAAAATAGCAACAGTTTAACAACATCCACCGCAGGGCATGGAGACATCAGAGAGAATGTGTCACAAGGCTGCATTACCCCGCAGAGTGTGAA
This sequence comes from Cetoscarus ocellatus, assembly GCA_037902135.1. NCBI lineage: Eukaryota > Metazoa > Chordata > Actinopteri > Labriformes > Labridae > Cetoscarus > Cetoscarus ocellatus. The sequence continues at coordinate 1,839,922 of JBAMNC010000067.1, read as the reverse complement.
GTTTCAGACCCGAAACGCTACTTTCTCTGTCCACACACAGATGTCCATATCTGCGTTTTCTTAACCTTGAGCTCATTTTTTCAAAATATTAAACCCACACCTAGCACTCAGAATCATGTTGATATCATTATTAGTTAGACAGTTATTGAGCAAAAATGACCGTTCGCTAATGTTGGTTATCTGGATCACCACCAAAATCTAATCATTTTTAAGTTGGGCCATAACCAGCATCTCTTGAAATTTTCAGCAATATACATCCAGCAGTTTTTGTGTAATCTTGCCAACAAACAAACATACATCGGCAAAAGCATAACCTATTTGGCGGAGGTAATAAAGCAGGAATGTGATAAATAATCAAAGGAACCAACAGAAATACTCTGTGTGTAAAGTAAGGCTGTCAAATTAAACAAAATGTTACTTTTCAATACTATGTTTCATCAATAATTTTGTACAGCCACATTCAAGAGTATAAAAACTATCTGAGAAACAGATCTGTAAACTCATTTTTCAACCCAGTTAGCTCTGGTTTGATAGTTTAAACTTGCCAGAAACAGCTGATTTTTCTCGAGTTTGATGCTTTCCATTATTGTCCTCAGACATCCATCAGCTGACAGTGAAAGAAGAGGTTCTCCCTGAGCAGCAGAAGCAGGAAAACTTCAAAGAACCAGCTCACATTAAAAAAGAGCAGGAGGAAGTGTGGAGCCGTCAGGAGAGAGAAAAGCTTCAGGAGCCAGAGGAGGACAATGTCATCACTTTCCTTCCCGTTCTTATAAAGAGTGAAGATGAAGAGGAAGACGAGGAGGAGAAACCTTCTGATGAGGGCAGAGAAACAGAAGCTGATGAAGAGGACTGTGGTGGATCAGAACCAGACAAAGACCAAAAACCACACGATCGTTTACAGCAAGTTAGTCCAGTCAAGACTTCACACCTCTCTGGATCTGATACTGATGACAGTGCTGATTGGGAGGAGAGTGATGAACCTCAGGAGGGTTCAAACCCTCTGCAGGACAAAGATGGAGCTGTGAGTGATGTGAAATGTAAGACTGGAGACACATCAGTGAGCTCATCCAAAAGTTCTGGACAAAAAAAAGAACAAAAAGGAAACCTAGAGATATCATTCGGCTGCTCAGATTGTGGTAAAAAATACTCAAGTAAAAAAAGTTTTCAAGAACACGTGCTGCGACATTCTGCAGAGAAACCATTCAGCTGCTCATTTTGCCAGAAAACTTTCATCAAGAGAGATGAGATGGAGACGCACATAAGGGTTCACACAGGAGAAAAACCATTCAGTTGCACAGTTTGCGGTAAAAAATACCCCAGTAAAAAATATTTACAAAAACACATGTTACGTCACAAAGAGGAAAAACCCTACTGCTGCTCCATTTGTAAGAAAGGTTTTATCAAGAGAACAGAGATGGTGACACACATGAGAGTGCACACAGGAGAGAAACCATTCACTTGCTCGGTATGTGGAAAAAGTTTTTCTCAAGGTGGACACCTGAAAGAGCATGCTTTAATTCACACAGCAGAAAAGACGTACAGCTGCTCAGTTTGTGGTAAATGTTTCAAGCAGAGCAGAACTCTGAAGAACCACTTGGCAACTCACAGCAGTGGTGAAAAACAGTTCTCTTGTTCTGTTTGTGAAAAAAGATACTCGAGCAAGAAAAGTTTACATGAACACATGTTACGTCATTCAGCAGAAAAACCTGTCAGCTGCTCGGTCTGTCAGAAGACTTTTATCAGGAGAGCGGAGATGGAGACGCACATGAGAGTCCACACAGGAGAGAAACCGTTCAGATGCTCAGTTTGTAATAAAGGTTTTAAACTCAGTGGGAATCTAAAGAGACACTTGATGGCACACACAGGAGAGAGACCATTTTGTTGTGATGTTTGTGGTAAAAGCTTTTCTCAAAGTGAATATCTGAGACAACACGCATTGATTCACACAACAGAGAAACTGTTCAGCTGTTCAGTTTGTGGTAAAAAGTTTTCTCAAAGAAGAAATTTGAGGCAGCACATGATAATCCACACAAGGGACAAGGCATTCAGCTGCGCAGTCTGCGAGAAAAGATACCCGACTGAGAAGAAATTACAAATCCATATGGTGCGTCACTCAGCAGAAAAACCTTTCAAGTGTCCAGTCTGTAAGAAAAGTTTCATCACGAGAGCAGAGATGGTGACGCACATTAAAGTTCACTCCGGAGATAAACCTTTCAGTTGTTCAGTTTGTGGTAAAAAGTACACACGCAGTGCTCATCTAAAAACACACTCACTTGTTCACAAGGTGGAGAAATCACTGAGCAGTGATGAGCAGTGATGGGCAGTGACGTCACTTCAAATAGCAACATTAGTCAACATTAGTGAATGTAGCTTGATGCTACTTCCAGCTAACTAACTGGTGCCGTTAAGGTTTTCTGAATCACGTAGCTTTCTAGCAGCATAGCTGTTTTAAATCAAGTAGTGCAGTAACATCTTAGCAGACCAAATTCTTCCACAGCAAAGAGTGGGAGAGCATTCACATGATGTCACAGTCTGGGCGAGTGTGTTTGTCGCTATAAAAGAAAAGTATTTTTATATCAGTGTCGTCACTGTGTAAGCATTGAAGCCTTCGTCCATGCTGCTGCCCAGACCAGTATGAGTGCACTCACTGGAAACAACGACGCAGGCATTTCCTGAATGTAATAGCAGAAGGTTTGGGTTGTTCAAACTAGTCGTTTGGTCTCATCAGTCAAGTTTGAAACAGGATGATTCTGGTAGTTGACAGGAGTGATGTCTCTCTAATGTCGATAATTTGATAATTATTGATAATGACCTTGGTGTATTAACATGTCTCCTCAGTGTGTGTGAGCACTTCTATGAACGAGACAAAAAAATCTGCCGCATCAGGAGTTCTCCTCATATTTACAGCACCAGTAATGGCTCCAAACATCTTGTCCCCCCTGAGTTGACTTACTAGTGTTGCTTCCTGCCTTTGTTTTGTCAGCAGCTTGGTTTGCTGTAGTAAGCCCAGAGCAGAGCAGAGATAATAGAATGAAGGCAGGGTTGTTGACAACATGGCGCAGAGCAGCATTGACCTGACCGATCACCACAGAGTAGACCGGTAAACCAGTCAGAATGGACTGGAACCACATGGGGAAGGAGCAATAAAGGGGCAGCAGCAGAATCAGAATTGGTGTTTATTGTTGGGATGCACGATATTATCGGTTTGATATCAGCATCAGCCGATATCAGGCTAGAAAGTTAAGTATCGTATCGGCCACTATTGAAGTTTTTGCAGATATTTACAGCTGATTTATCAGCCACACCTATCGGATATATATTTAGGCTGGAATATCGGTAAATTAGACTAATGTACAATATTGACGCACCTTCTCATCACTGCATGGATACAGTCAAAAATCAAGGGTTTAATTTTTGCAAGAGTTAAATTACGTTTTTCTTGTTTTACATCTGTTTCTCACAAAAATATTCTGTAACACTGAAGGAAACAAGTCCATTTTTGTTAAGTACAGAGTTTGTGCTTTTGATCGGAAATATCTGCATTGGTGATAATGAATTAAAAAATATTGGCATATCAGATATTGGCAAAAATCCAATATCATGCATCCCTAATTTATTGCCAAGTACATCTGCGCATTCAAGGAATTTGACATGGTGAATTGGTGCAAAGACAATCAACATACTGTATAATTAGAATAAGAATAAAAATAATGCCAGGAGGAATAAACAACAGTATCTCAGATAGAGTGAGAATACTGCTGGATCAGGGACACTCTGTATATGAAAACTAGTTTTGTGTTTTTTACATTAATGATCACAGCAGCCATCGGAAATGTTAAGAGAAAACTTAAAAAAAAAATCAACACAGAGAGATGCAACAGAAAAAAGCATAAATAAATAAATTAATCAATCACAGCAGTCCAACCAAACATGAAAAAATGGAGTAACTGTAGTTAAAATGATTCAGTAATGTGACCGTCATGATGATGTTGGAGTTAAAACTGAAAATAAAGCTGTGACATGATACTTTAATGTTTCTTTGTGTTTTCTTACTAGCGTTTTATTCAACGGGAGACCTCAGTGCGAACTGTCAGGAAACGCTATTTTACCTCAGAAGTGGCTGCAAATTTTATTGAAATCTTGGGTAACCATCCCCCAGCTACTACACCTGCATCCTGTGATTTTATCGTTGAACATTTTATTAACAAATTAGAAAAAACTCTTGATCTCATTGCTCCACTAACCCCAAAGAAAGTACTGCCTAAGCGTACACCCCCGTGGAGAAATGAAGACATCAAAAAATTTAAAAGAAATTGCAGGGTAGCTGAAAGGAGATGGAGGAAAAATAAGATAACGATTCATTACCAGATTTACCGTGAACAACTAAAAATATACAATGATGCTCTCAGGCATGCAAGAACAACCTATTTTACCAACATAATTACAGATAATAAAAACAACCCAAAAATCCTCTTCGACACCATTGATCTTTTAATCAATCCCGTTTTTAACAGACACTAAATTACTCCTTCGGACTCTCTTTGTGAAGGCTTTGCAGACCACTTCAGGGGTAAAATTGACTTTATAAGATCCTCTGTGTTATCCAATAAGAATACTGTTTCTAATACATTAGAAAGTTTGTTTTTACCTGAGGAAACACTGGACAGTTTTGCACTGGTTGATGCTGAGATGCTTGGTAGAGTTTTCTCCCAAATAAAACCAACAACCTGCCTTTTAGACCCAATTCCCACATCACTTTTTAAAACTCTTTATGGATTTCTTGAAGTTGAGCTTTTAAATATAGTGAATTGTTCCCTTCAGACGGGCTCTTTCCCTGCTGCCCTTAAAACAGCAGTAGTGAGACCCCTTCTGAAGAAGAATAATTTGGATCCCAATGTTCTTAATAACTACAGGACAGTGTCCAACTTACCATTTTTAAGCAAAATTTTAGAAAAACTTGTTTTTATTCAGTTGAATGATTTTTTAAATAACCGCTCGATCCTTGAGAAATTTCAATCTGGATTTAGGACGAACCAGAGTACAGAGACTTTTAGGTGCAACTTGGACTTACACAAGCTTATAGTCCTTGTGCTACTGGATCTAAGTGCTGCCTTTGATACAGTAGATCACACAATTCTTTTAAATAGACTAAGACACCTAGTAGGCCTCTCTGGTACTGCCTTTCAATGGTTCAGTTCTTATCTAACAGATCGAAAATTTCTTGTAAGTTTGGACACATGCTCATCAAGGATCCATAAAATTGAATGTGGTGTTTCCCAAGGCTCAATTTTTGGCCCCGTACTTTTTAACTTGTACATGCTTCCATTGGGAGACGTCATCAGGAGGCATGGTATTTCGTTCCACAGTTATGCTGATGATACACAGCTGTACATATCCATGTACACAGGGCCGATTGATGCCCTTTTTAATTGTATTTTAGACATTAAATCCTGGATGGCAGAAAACTTTCTACAGCTCAACTAGGACAAGACTGAGGTTTTAATTATTGATCCTAAGGCTCAGGGAGAGAAACTTTTATCAAAACTCCAAACCCTGTCTTTAATTCCATCCAATCAGGTGAAGAATCTGTGCGTCATTTTTGACTCTGAGCTTAATTTTATTCCTCATATTAAAAATGTAACAAAAACAGGATTTTATCATTTAAAGAACATAGCCAGAGTCCGCCCCTTTCTCTCCCGGGCTAACACAGAGACGCATGCTTTTATCTCCAGTCGTATTGACTATTGTAACGCCCTGCTTTCTGGTCTTCCAAAAAGGAACATCTCAAGTTTACAACTGTTACAGAACTCAGCAGCACGTGAGCTGATGAAGACCAGAAGGCGGGCACATATTACACAGGTTTTAAAATTACTGCTTTGGCTCCCTGTGTGTTTTAGGATTGATTTTAAGGTCCTTTTAATGGTTTTTAAATGTCTTAGGGGTCTTGGACCTTCTTATCTTTCAGAATTGCTTTTACCATATGAATCCTCACGGACCCTGAGGTCCTCTGGCACTGGCCTTTTAATGGTTCCCAAAGTTAGAACACAGATATATGGTGAGGCAGCTTTCCAGAACTATGGCCCCCGTCTGTGGATCAGCCTGACAGAGGACCTGAGGGCTGCAGAGAATGTTCATATTTTAAAAGCAGGCTCAAGACCCACCTATTTAATTTGGCTTTTAACTAATGTCCTATTTTATCTATATTTTTATTTAATTTTATTTATTTATATATCCTAGCCCTCTTTTTACTTATTTTACTTTTTATGATATTTTAGCCATTTGTTAGTATTTTATGTTGTATTTTATTCTATATTTTATTTCATTTTATATTTTATTTAACTTTACTTATTTATTTAGTTTTAAGATTTTTAGATTTTTAGATTTGCAGTTTTATGTTTTTATTCCGTATCTCCAGTGTTTCCTCAGTGGGGGCCGCCTGCACGGGGGCTGCAGATGGTTGTGGCTGGGATGTCTCTGTCTCATGGTGGGCATCGTCTTGGCCCAGTGTGGGGTCTGCAGCACTGCTTTGTTGTGGTGGGCCCCTCACTGGCCCTGTAGCAGTGCACGCCCGGATGGAGGCATCCTGGCCCTGGGCTGTGGGTGGCGCCTGGTGCAGTCGGCTTCCTGGCATTTCCTGACCTGGCTCCTCTGTACTCAGCCACAAGCTTATAACACACTTTTAAGATCATTTTAGCTGTGTGCTTGTGTGTCAGTGTGTATGTGGTATGTGTGTGTGGTGTGTGTAGATGTGTGTGTATGTGCTGGGGTTGGAGATCGGGGGGGGGACTATTTTTAACATGTATAGCACTTTGTGCTGCATTTTTAATGTATGAAAAGTGCTTTATAAATAAAGTTTGATTGATTGATAGCTTTTGTGACGTGAAGCTTTTTTCTTCTTAAATCCCTGACGGCTCTTTAACAAAGTGTCAAACTAATACTGTTCTGTCGTCAGTGTGTGTGGTTTTCTTTTACAAACTTATGATGTGTGCTTATGTGTAAATATATGTATCTGTTTACATATATTTGCATGTTTACGTTTGCATGAAAACATTTTTATTAAATAAGTTTATTGACATATTAGAAAAAACAAAGTTTCAAACCATGAATGATTGGAATACAATATTGACATTAATAATTGTTGTAGTATATTATAAAGCTCAAAACACAGTAACACAGTACAACATGATAGTAAATAAAGATATCAGTGATGATAATAATGATAACAGTAGCAACAATAAAGATCCATCAATCCATTGATATCTATACAGCTTATTGCTTTTGGGGTAGCGGAGGGCTGGGGCCTATCCCTGGCAGGGTACAGCCTGAACTGGCTGCCAGCCAATCGCATGGTCACATAGAGAGACAGACAACCAGTCACGCTCACACTCACACCTAAAGGTGACTAAGAGGTACCACTTAATCTAATGAGCATGTTTCAGATCTGTGGGATCTAAAGCAGAACACACTACAGATTAATGGCTGACTTTTGGCTCAGATCCCTGCTTCTGACCAAAGTCAGCAACGGCTTGTTTATCTGGTGGTTTGAATGAATATCTCATCTGAATAACCTGCATTTTGAGGAGAGATAAGAGCTTTTTCATACTCCAGAAATGTCTCAGAAGAGTAGAGGATCACCCCAACTTTATTGTAAACATGTTCAGTGATTTGATCAGAAACCCTGATGTTTATGGAGTCTGGTGTTCTGTCACATTAATTAAAGAGAAAAAACTGATCAGGGAGTAAACGGCTCTTCTCTTTTGTAAAATCCTAACTAGGTTTTAATCAAGTTATCTGAAAAAACTCTTACCCTTGTTCTCCTGGTTCACTGCCCACTGTGTCAAAAAGATCCACTCGGATAATCCTGAAGAGCAGAGTCTGGAAAAAAAGGATTGTGAAAGCTTAACAAACCAAAGAGTAGATGAGGGATGAACTGTAATGAATTAAACAGATGGATGGTATCGTCGGTCCGTTAGGTGTCAGTATTTCACCCTCAAGTTTGTGAGGGTGAAATACGAAGAAGAAGAAGAAGAAGAAGGTTCCTCTTGCTGTCTCTCCATCAGCCTGTTAGCTTGGAGCGTTTCTCCTTAATCGTTGTGAACATTTGTCGGGTTTCTCTCGTTAACAGCAGATCTGTTAATGAAGCAGCACAGCCTGTATGTATAGTAGAAGTCACTGAAACAGACTCTGTAAAGTGTTTGTGCTACTTCACCACAGACTCCCTTCATGTTGGCAGCTAATGCTAACTGAAGCTAGCTGAGCTCTCAAGCTAACATCAAACCGAGAATGAACTCAACGAGTCCTCTGAAGCTAGTGAGCTTAGCTTAGCATGCTAAGTGTAGAGAGACGGAGCTGCAGTGTGTTGAAGGCAGTTTGTGTGGAAAAAGTGTCTGTGATTGTGTGAAAATGTCTGACGTCCAAATGCTGAAATCTTCAGTGAATCATAGACTGACTGTAGCTGCCGAGGAGGAAATGATTCTTTTAAAAGAGGAGAAGGATCGACAAGAGAAACTACTGGACTCTGTTTTTAACCCTGAACTCCACAGAGCAGGTTTGTTCACTTTGAACCTTCAACACAAGTTTGACAAACACACAACCTTATTCTTTGTTTGACTTCATGCACACTGAAAGCTGTGGTCGTTATTTTGATTATTTCAGTGATGCTGCTTCCTAATGTGCAGTTCTGATTATACATTAGGTCATTATTTGACACAACCGTGTTAGCATTCAGCTATTTTGGATTAATTCACAGTGTTCAGAAAAACTATGTTGGGAATGTTATTTTTCATCCTCTCCATCTGTTTCCATCACCCTGAAAAGTGTAGGTCAATGTCAGTGCAGCTCTGTGCCGTTGACAACAAATATTGTTCTTGATATCTATATTGACAATAATGAGTTCAGAAATATCAGCATAAATCAGAATATTTATCCTTAAAAACATGTAAAAGCTACAGACAAATTTTAGTCACTTTTGTCCGTCAAAGTGTTACTTTACACCTCTAAAACATTTCAGCTCAGTTATGAAAAGTTTTACATTTATATGCCCTTTCTTTTTAGTCTTAAAACTTATTTAATGTACAATAAACTTTATGAGAAGATGAACCAGAACCAGTTCACCCTCAAACGGGTTCCAGCTCTTTTGAGACATCAGTATATTTCTTTCTGCTGATTGGTCCTTCCTCTTAGCCCCATGTGTCTCTATGTGAGAGGCAGTCAGCACAACATCAAATGAGTCGAGGATGTGACCATGGCAGACAGAGAGGAGATAAAGTGTTACTTATTTTTACACCACATAATCTCATCCCAGATAATTGTCTGCTTTTGTACTTGTTTTAAACAAGAGCAGAGCTGCTGCTGCTGCTGGTCGAACACATGCTTATAGGGGTTCATTCATCCTACACCCTGATCTGAGTCGAGTCAAAACTCTGAGGGGCGAGCCTGAAGTCACATCTTTTGTGTCTTAAATGTGACTCAAGCTTGAGTCTCGAACTTGAGTCTCCATCCCTGAAAGAGAATTTGACATATAACCACTCAGAATTTACATACATCTCAATGTATTCCATGTGTCTCCTCAGATGTCCATCAGGTGATGGTGAAAGAAGAAGAGGTTCTTCCTGAGCAGCAGGAGGGGAGCTCCAGTCTGAAGCAGGAGAACCCAGAAAAACCAGCACACATTAAAGAGGAACAGGAGGAGGAGTGGATCAGTCAGGAGAGGGAGCAGCTTCAAGAGCCAGAGGAGGATGAGATCATCAAGTTCACTTTCTTTCCTGTTTCTGTAAAAAGTGAAGAGGAGGACAAAGGAGCGAACCCTCAGTCCTTTCAGTTTCATGAAGGCCAAAGCGAAGAGAACAGAAACACAGAGCATTTGAAAACAGAAGCGGATGTAGAGGACTGTGGAGGGTCAGAAGCAGACAGAGACTTTAATCCACACAGTCAGTCACAACCAGTTAGTCCAGACAAGATTTCACACCTTTCTGGATCTGATACTGATGACAGCGCTGACTGGGAGGAGAGTGATGAACCTCAGGAAGGTTCAAACCCTCTGCAGAACAAAGACAGAGCTGTTAGTGATCAGAAATATCTTACTGGAGATACATCAGACAGCTCCTCTGAAAGTTCTCCAAACTCTGGACCAAAGAAACAAAGACAGGAATATGAAGGAAACCAAACCGAAGAGAAACCATTTAGTTGTTCAGTTTGTGATAAAAGATATCCAAGTAAGAGAAATTTACGGCTACACATGCTACGTCATTTAGAAGAGAAACGTTTCAGCTGCTCCGTTTGTGAGAAAAGTTTCATCAGCAGATTTGAGAAGGAGAGGCACGTGAGAGTCCACACGGGAGAGCGGCCCTTCAGTTGTCCAGTTTGTTTCAAAAGTTTCACACAAAGTGCAAATCTAAAATCACACTCTGTAGTCCACACGGGGGTGAAACCATTCAGTTGCAACTTTTGTGGTAAATGTTTTTTCCAAAGTGGATCTCTGAAAGAGCACGTTATCATCCACACAAGAGAAAAACCATTCAGCTGCTCCGTCTGTGGTAAAAGTTTCAACAATCGTAATAGCCTTAAAAGACACTCTACTGTGCATACAGAGGAGAAACCATTTAACTGCTCTGTTTGTGGTAAAAGTTTTAAACACACTGCAGATGTTAAAAGACACTTGATCATCCACACAGGAGAAAAACCATTCAGCTGCAGCGTTTGTGGTAAGGCATTCACAAAGCTTGTGTATGTCAAAACCCACAAGTGTGCTGGTGAGAGCAGTGAGACTTCACAGTAAATGATAATGCATGCTTCTCTAATGCAGGGTACACACATAAAGATTATCAGACTGTTTTTGTCCCGACTGTCGTCCTTCCCAAACAAGGACGGCAAACTCCAGGTTATCTGATGTCTTATAAGATTATCCTATAAGATTATCCTGTGGTCTGAGGTGTGTTAAGGGTGTATTTGTCCTGATAATCAGCTCTGAAACAGGTCGGGGCCGACAACTGCAAATATTAAACTTGTTCAGTATTTAGGACCAAAAATCTTCATGTGTGTGGGGAAAGCCGACGACTCCTAAGTCATGGCTCCGTGAACTGTGATGTGGAATGGAATGAAGCCAATCAAGAAGCGAGCTGACTGAGAAACAAGGAAGCAGGCGTAAATTTCAAAAAGCATGGCTGACCTGAAACATAAAGTTGGGTTGACCTCAGAAATGGAGGACCATCTCACGTGTTCAGGATTTTTTCCACAGTCTTTTCTTTTTTTAAATTCAGGATTTTTTTGTCAAAAATAATCCCAAGACCACCATCATTCCCTCTTCTCGTCATCTTCCATGTTGCATGTCATGTTTTCTGGTTGTTGCCATGTTTCTTCTTCGTTTCTGTCAGATCACATTTGATCAGATTTCTGTCTTGGAGGACTAGATTCTAGACCGGTGGTGGGACAGAATGGTTATGTGTGTGGTGTGCTGTGTTGATATTATCTAAACACACCACACACAGGAAAATCCTTATGTGTGTACCCTGTTTTATTCTCTTCAGCCCGGGGCAGCCATTTACTCATTTCACTTCTCTTTTTAATTTGTGTTTTTGATTTTTTAATGACCTTTAACTCACCTCTTTGGTAACGCAGTCTGTATTGCTTTTGAAAATATCTTTAAAGAGCCACTTACACAGAGGTTGTCATTTTTTAATAAGTTAAATGACCTGAAATTATCCACAATAACATGATTTATTTTAGATTTATTGTGCTTGAAACAACATACCTTTAAAGAGTGTTTTTATGAGTGAGCCACAGAGTTTCTGTGTACAAATTTAATGTGATCCTGAAATTCTTGCTTTTTAGAAACTGAACTTGAGGTGTATTTAAATAAATATGTGAATCTCAATCCCATCATCGGAATTCTCTTTTGGACAACACTTCAGCTGGGCTCTGATCTTTGTATGAAACTTTGAGAAGGGCAGAGAGTCAGTGCGTCAAAGGGAAAATTGTGCTTTATGCCATGAAAGAAAAGCTAACAATATGAACAAATATAGACTTTTGAGTGAACACATTGCTAACAATATCTATTGAACTAAGAGGTACTTACCCTTGAAGTTATGGAAACAACTAAAAATGTAGAGTTTGAAGGGAAAACTCTCTTCAGAAGGGGAGTGAACATTAACAATGCCATGAACGGCATTGATGTTGAGCTTCAGTAAATCTTGCAGTCACCTTAAGAAACTTGCCATCCCAAAGAAAATGTAAACAGAGCCAAAAATAAACAGGAAACATAGCCAGCCTTGACTTTATTGCCATTTTCGTACCTTAAATGCTGCTGAAATATCTACAGAATGTTTGAATAAACCACAACCTTGAACTTTATTATCACTGAATGTCTAGATAAAACATCATCAGAGAATAAGGTGTTTGAGATGCTTTCTCATGTCTGTTAATAATTTAAATAAACTGTCACAGTGTAAGAAGCAGAGTGGTTTTAGTGGAGACTGCATACAAATGACCAAAAATACCACTGTCAGCGATAGAGTTCAGAAATATCAGCACATTATTGGATACTTGCAAAAATCAAATACCGTACATCCCTAATAAACACCAGCAGGAGCACTAATATACAGGCAGCCATGACATAATTAGATAATTGGTTTCCTTCCTTTGGGAGTGATAAAATTCCAAAACCAAATTTTTTTTAACTTCTGCTTCACTTTCACAGTTCCCGCCTGTAATACGTTTGGATTTAAATAAGTAAATATCCAATAATAACAATGTTACTGGTGAAAACTGTGCTGTGTTGTTAGAAGTGACTATCTCTAGACAGCCATCTTAATTTAATGACATCCAGATTCTGATGTTTCCAGATAGACGAGAAAAAAGTCGGAGGGTGTCCGTTCCAGAGAAGCCTTGATTTCACAAGTTTCTGTTTTTAGCTTTATTCAACAAAACAGCCCAAAAAAGGCCAAAATAAATAATTTGGGCCTATTTTGGGATTTCTTCCTCGTGTATACTAGTACAGACAGTAATTCGTGGAGGGTCTAAGAAAAATTAAACTGAAGATTCGGGAGCCCTCCCGTCCTTTAGGGGGCAGCACTGCGCTTTCGCAGAGTGAGAGGGTTCCTCGTCCTCTCTCTCCATTAGCCCGTTAGCTTGGAGCATTTCTCCTGAATCGTTGTGAACATTTGTCGGGTTTCTCTCGTTAACAGCAGATCTGTTAATGAAGCAGCACAGCCTGTATGTATAGTAGAAGTCACTGAAACAGACTTTGTGAAGTGTTTGTGCCACTTCACCTCAGACTCCCTTCATGTTAGCCGCCAATGCTAACTGAAGCTAGCTGTGCTCTCAAGCTAACATCAAACCGAGAATGAACTCGGCTACAGAGCGATACAGACGGATTAATGTGAGCTCAGATATTCCAGTGTGTTTGTTTACCTGGTTGTGCAGACTGTGATGATCTCTTTGTCTGAATACATGTTCAGTCTCCAACATGTCAACGAGTCCTCTGAAGCTAGTGAGCTTAGCTTAGCATGCTAAGTGTAGAGAGACGGAGCTGCAGTGTTTTGAAGGCAGTTTGTGTGGAAAAAGTGTCTGTGATTGTGTGAAAATGTGTGACGTCCAAATGCTGAAATCTTCAGTGAATCATAGACTGACTGTAGCTGCCGAGGAGGAAATGATTCTTTTAAAAGAGAAGGATCGACAAGAGAAACTACTGGACTCTGTTTTTAACCCTGAGCTCCACAGAGCAGGTTTGTTCACTTTGAACCTTCAACACAAGTTTGACAAACACACAACCTTATATTTGACGTGTCTGATTTATTTCAGCTGCTCCCTTCTGGAAATATGACACAAAACAAGCATCTCAGGACATCATCAAACTTTGATTCACGGCTGCAGCTTCACTGTGTCTTATGATTTTATAATAAAATTTTTATTTATTATGCAGTCAAACTCCAGATCGCTGCCTCATGAACTCAAATACTTTCTCAAAAGTCTGTTTTTCCTCTCCCAGTTTTATTCTTCAACAGTCGATGTAAACTAAACATTTTAGTTCAGTCTTGCTCTGCTTTTGGTCTTTACATGTGAGTCATTACTTTTAGTTTGTTCACTTCTTTTCTGCCAAAACGTATGAAGATGATTGTGTTTCACCTTCATTTGTTTAGACCCAGTTTTTACTTCATTCAAAATAGTCTATATAGTCTAATGCAAAACTACTTTGTTTAAAGTATTTAACTTGAATGGGAATATTTTTTGGAATGTTTCATTGATATCAATACTCTTATTTATCCTACAAATAGATTGATATGTTTTTATTTGGACAGGACTGAACACTTTATGTATCTTCAAGATTGTTGTAAATATGCCAGAAATAACGCAATGTGAATTTCAATCTAAATTAATCTTTATTGATTTATAGTCAATATTTTATCTCTTTTTGCTAAAAGATAAGACAGCATCTGCATATTTCTCATATATTAATACCACTATTGGTCATCAATAAGTCACCTTAAAAGGCGGATGTTTACAAGAGTGTACCAGGCTAAATGAAGACAAACTCAGGAATAAGTGAACGCCCACAGCTCAATCAAACCAATGAAACATCCTCCACAAAACATCTTAAAGCTGTTCACTTATAACTGTTTTTTCTAGGTCATACAGTGCATGCAGTGTGGCCCAAGACATCCCAACAAGCAGGCTGCTGCTTTAACATGCCTGTCTCCAGAGTGAACTACACATATCTTGACTTCATGACTGAAGTGTTTAATTATCCGTTTGCCCAAATATGAATGTTGATTCAGCTCAGGCTCAACTCTGCAGATCAGACAAGTGGGAGGAGAGAGGAAGCACTGAAATATGACACATGACAGCACATAATATGACACTGTAATCGAACCATCCTGAATATTCTGTTTCTATGACTGTAGACAGTTTATGGACGTATAAGCTCCTGTAAGAACCATTGAGGAAATTGTTTGCATAACATATGACCTTGAACAAACTACTGCTATCCAGGTGTTTCAGGAGCCTCATGTATTTAATGTTTTCCCTCAGATGTCCATCAGCTGATCATCAAAGAAGAAGAGGTTCTCCTTGAGCAGCAGGAGAGGAGCTCCAGTCTGAAGCAGGAGAACCCAGCAGGAGCAGCACACATTAAAGAGGAACAGGAGGAAGAGCGCAGCAGTCAGGAGAGAGAGCAACTTCAGGAGCCAGAGGAGGATGATATCATAAAGTTCACTTTCTTTCCTCTTGCTGTAAAGACAGAAGATGAAGATGATACAAAGCCCCTTTCCTTGAAAGCAGCTGATGGAGGATCAGAACCAGACAGAGACTTTAATCCACACAGTCATTCACCGCCAGTTAGTCCAGACAAGACTTCAGACCTTTCTGGATCTGATACTGATGACAGTGCTGATTGGGAGGAGAGTGATGAACCTCAGGAAGGTTCAAACCCTCTGCAGAACAAAGATGGAGCTGTGAGTGATGTGAAATGTAAGACTGGAAATACATCAGTGAGCTCCTCTGACTGTGCTCCAAACTCTGGACCAAAGAAACGACGGCAGAGACACAAAGCACACCAAATACAAGAGAAAGAGTTTATCTGCTCAGTTTGTGGTAAAAGATACCCGAGTAAGCAAAATCTACAAATTCACCTTCGCCGTCATTCAACTGAGAAACCGTTCAGCTGCTCATTTTGTGAGAAAAAGTTCAGCTGGAGGTCAGAGATGGAGACACACATCAGAGTCCACACAGGAGAGAAACCGTTCATCTGTTCAGTTTGTGGTAAAGGTTTCACACGCAGCACAGATCTAAACAGACACTTTAATGTCCACACAGGGGAGAAACCTTTCAGCTGCAGCGTGTGTGGGAAAAGCTATTCTCAAAGCGGACATCTTAAAGAACATGCCATCATCCACACAGGAGAAAAACCATACAGCTGCTCCGTTTGTGGCCAGAGATTCACACTAAGTGCAAATCTGAAGACTCACTTGATCATCCACACAGGAGAGAAACCCTTCAGCTGCGGGGTCTGTGGGAAACGGTTTTCTCAAAACGGACACCTGAGAGAGCACGCTATAATCCACACCAGAGAAAAACCATTCAGTTGTTCAATTTGTGGTCAAAGATTCAATGATCACTCGAACTTGAAAAGACATTCAATCGTCCACACAGGGAAGAAACCATTTGGTTGCAGTGTTTGTGGGAAGAGATTCACGAAGCTTGTGTACGTTAAAAATCACAAGTGTGTTGGTGAGGGCAATCCTGAATGAGGCTGTGCTACATTTCATCTGCATTTTTGTTATTTCATTGACTTAAATCGTCTTCTGTGTTACCCGTGATAATATTTTCTATATGTGTATTTAAACAACATTGTTTTTTCACTTCTCATCCAAGAAGCTTCTTCAGTTTCAAATGGCCGGTGATGGAAGCAGATACTTATCTTACTAGAGGAGAAAACAACAACGAAGGAAGGGGAGGAGTTGGAGAACGACTCATAGCAACTTATCACAGGATGATGCAACCCCTGAGAGTTGTTACCCTGAATGGGTCGTAGGGTAACGACTCTCGGGTATATATATATATATATATATATATATATATATATATATATATATATATATATATATATATATATATATGTATATATATATATAGACATATGAACGTGTCCGCCGCTGAACGGAACCGTCATATTGTTTGTGAAGAAGTCTACTTTTAAAAAGAAATGGTAAATATTACCGAAAATTAAATGGGTTACTAAGGTTTTTTTCCCCACACTAAATGTACACATAAAGAAAATCACTGTTGAATTCAGGCCGCATGGGGGTCTCGCGTGATTTTCATAATCACGTTTCTTTTGTTTGTTCTTGTTAGTTCACGCGCGATTATGTTAGCCAATCAGCATCAAGTATTAACGTCTTAAACCGGAAGAGTTGGGTTTTTGAGCAGAGAGAGAGAGAAGGTACACAGGCATGGAGGCGTCGAGGTATAATACCGCAGAGAAACTTTCTTTGAGAAATATCCTTTAATGGATGGCGGGAAGCGACCCTAAAGATCTCCAGACAGATCAGCGGACGAAATTCTGTCAGGGGTTATTATTGGAGGGGTAAGAGAATCACAAAGCTCGCCTTTTGAATCCATTCTTGAATTCAAAATGGGGTTTTTTCTTTATGTAACGATGTGTAACCAACCACAAGCTGGATAAAAGGTATATTTTTGTGTAGCAGCTAGCTGTCTAATACACAGTGTGGGGCAAAAAGTTGTTGACAAAAAATGTTTATGGGTTTTATAAATAAATAGGTCATGAAAAGAATGAAAAAAATAAATAAGATGTGACCTTAGAGAATCTTATGGGTCTGGTCTGTTTCATACAGGCAAGGTTTTGTGCCTGTATGAAACAGGCAAAAGACCTGTTTCATACCCCCCCCACCCCACCCCCCCCCCCCCCCCCCCCCCCCCCACCCCCACACCGTGAAAGATGGCGAGCTAATAGAAGGATAAACACCACCACCATCATCTTCACGATCTTCATTATTCATCGGGGACCAGCCCATTATCACCCATCTACCTGTGCAGTAGGAAACTGTGATACCTTTTTTTTTTCATTGAAGAAAAACTGAACCTAAAGATTCGTTTTTGATGAACTGAAAGGCTCTAAAGACTCTAAATGATTTGGTAATCAAACCAAATATATCTTTTATTTTGTTCTGATTGTTTAAAAGAAATTATATTATTTATTTATTTATTTTTTGTTGGTTATTTTCAATACAAATATTTTGTTAAAATCTAAGTCAATCTCCTGAGTTTTATTAAGTGTTGTTATCAGTTGTTTATATTTCCTCCTTTCGAGTTTAGAATCTTCTGAGTTAAAGTTTGCCTTTACATTATCTTATGTTGGTTACAGGTTCATGTTTAAATAGTCATTTTTAAGTAATCATGTGCTACACTGGCTACTACTACTACCGCTCCTTCCTGTTCTCTGTCTTTCTGTTAGTCCTCCTCCCCCTGTGTGAGGAGTTGTACAGTCTGATGGCCGGAGGGACAAAGGAGTTTCTCAGTCTGTTGGTCCTGCACTTGTGAAGGAGCAGTCTTTGGCTGAACAGGCTCCTCTGGTTGCTGATGAGTACTGTATGGTGAGATTCTGGCTGTCGGTTATTTATAGAAAATTTGGATATTTGTTTTGTATGTTAATGTGTCTATTAGCCATCTCTGCTGGATTATTGCTGTCATTTCTGTCTCTGGGATGAATGGAAAAGTTTATTAATGTTGCAGGGACCATGTTTTACAGTTGTGTTCAAAATAATAGCAGTCCCACATCACTAGCAAGATAAATTACTGTTTTTGTTAGAATTTCAACTTCTACACTGCAAGTAAGTTTCTAGAGGGTTTAGTAAAGGTATAGAAAACCAACAGGCCCAACAGGCATGACGTGCATGCTGCTGATTCTGTGAAACTGAATCATTCACTGAAAGGGGCGTGTTCAGAAAAATAGCAGTGCTGAGTTCAATTAGTGAGGTAATTGATTGTGTGAAAAAAATAGGTGTTAAACAGGTGGCCCTTATTTAGGGATCAAGTCAACTGACGCTGCATATGCTGGCTGTGCATTTGCCCTTGAAAAACAGAGTAAAATGGGTCGTTCAAGACATTGTTCAGAAGAAGAGCATTCTGTGATTAAGAAGTTAATAAAAGAGAGGAAAACCTATAAAGAAGTTCAGAAAATGATCGGCTGTTCAGCTAAAATGATATCAAATGCTTTAAAGTGGCAGCCAAAACCAGAAAGGCGAGGAAGACAAAGAAAAACGACTATTCGAATGGATCAGAGAATAACCAAAATGGCAAAGGCTCAGCCAATGATCAGCTCCAGGAGGATCAGAGAAGATCTAAGGTTGCCTGTGAGTACTGTAACAATCAGACCACGTCTATGTGAAGCCAAGCTACCAGCAAGAAGCCCCCACAAAGTCCCATTGTTAAAAAAAAGACATGTGCTGAAGCCGTTACAATCTGCCAGAGAACACACTGACTGGCCTAAAAAGAAATGGCCCAATATTTTGTGGACTGATGAGAGTAAGATTGTTCTTTTTGGGTCTAAGGGCCACAGACAGTTTGTCAGACGACCTGAAAACACTGAATTCAAGCCACAGTACACAGTGAAGACAGTGAAGCATGGTGGTGCAAGCATCATGATATGGGGATGTTTCTCCTACTATGGTGTTGCTCCTATTTATGGCATACCAAGGATCATGGATCAGTTTGAGTACATCAGAATACTGGAAGAAGTCATGTTGCCGTGTGCTGAAGAGGAAATGCCCTTGAAATGGGTGTCTCAACAAGACAATGACCCCAAACACACCAGCAAGCGAGCGAAATCATGGTTCCAGACAAACAAAATTCAAGTAATGGAGTGGCCAGCACAATTCTCAGACCTTAATCCCATAGAAAACTTGTGGACTCAAATTCAATTATTTTTTCCCATTTTCTTGCTTTGAAAAAGAATGTGCAGTGTCCCCAATGCATTTGTGTGCATTAAAATAAAATTTATTTGAAGAATTTTGAGGTTTACTCGCGTTTTTAAACACACTGCTATTATTATGAACATAACTGTATATGAATGACACTGGTCAGGGGCTTTATTAGGCTGTATTGAAACATTTTAGACATTTTAGTGAGGAAAACATTGTGACGTATTGCCCTGGTGTTAGTGGCACAGTAGTGCAGCAGGTAGTGAGTATGCCTTACAGCAAGAAGGTCGCTGGTTCAATCCCTGGAACAGGCAGGGCCTTTCTGTGGAGTTTGCATGTTCTCCCATTGCATGCCTGGGCTCTTTCCAGGAACTCTGGCTTCCTCCCACAGACCAAAAACACACTCATTAGGTTGACTGTAGATTGCCCTTAGATATGAGTGTGAGCGTGAACGGTTGTCTGTCTCTCTTTGTGGCCCTGCAGTTGGCTAGGTGTACCCTGCCTCTCGCCCAATGTCAGCTGGGATAGGCTCAAGCCCTTCAAGACCCTGAAAGGGATCAGCAGTATAGATGATGTATGGATGGATACATTTAACAGAATTATGCAGCACTGCTTCTTTGTGTCCCTCCTGGTGTGTAAGGGCACATTTTACAGAATTAGACAGGATTTTTTTGAGGATAATAAGCTAGTATTTATTGCTGCCATAGCTTTTTTTCTGTTTTACTATCAAACAAACAAAAACATAAAAACTTTTTTTTTATAAAGATGGAAACAAACATGTCACCTTTAAGCAACTGAAATTACTCGAGTACTTGGACAGAAACTTTCCCATCTATAATTTTTCTGAGCTCACTCCAGACTTGTCAGTATTTTTTATTGGATGGATATTTTGTGATATACTGTACTGATACATGTATCGTAATATTTATTGAATCTCCAGATTCCTTCCAAAAAGCACCCTTTAAGGTTGATGTGTGTGTCTGATAAATCAGCCTTAAATATCAACAGAACATTTTTTATCTAAACCATTTATCAACTTCTTACTCTGTTATCTGCTGATCCAGATATTGTGCCGATAATATAATGTACCCCTGATTATCATTGTATTTAATATTTATGTCTGTCAAGATTTTCATCTCTACAAATAAATAATTAATATATACAGTAAAACATACAGAGAAGCTTCTTTTCAGTATTACGGCACTTGTCAGTGGAAAAGTTGACCTAAGGACCTGAGGGCACCACCTACTGTTCATATCTTTAAAGGACAAGTCAAGACCTACCTTTTTCGTCTGGCTTTTAGGGTATTATATTTTTTATTAGATACTTCTTCGTATCTGTTTCTTTATTTTAATCCTCTTAATCTGTTTTATTTCTCAATATTATCCTACTTTAGCAGATTTTATTATGCATTTGTTGTTTGGCTATCCCATTTTACTATATTATTATTTTAAAATTAAATTTATTTTTTCCTATAGTATTTTTATCTCATTTCTTATCATAATATTGTTATGTCATTTTAGTTTTGGCTCTGTGTTTTTCTCATTTTTAACTGTTTTCTGTTTGAATCTCTTCTTAATGTGTGTGTGTGTGGGTGGGTGTGTGTGTGTGTGTGTAAGTGAGTGTGTGTGCAAGACATGGATCATGGGGGTGGGTGGGGTCTTGTATTTTCATTGTATTCAATTTTTTACTTTTTATTCACTTATTTTTATTTTATTTCTTTTATCTTATGTAAAACACTTGGTGCTATACGATTTTGTATGAAAAGTGCTATACAAATAAAGTTTGATTGATTGACTTTATAAAGATAAAACTTCACCCCCTTAGTCACTGTGAAAAAGACACAACAAACCAGTCAGAAAGAAAACTTTATTTACAAAAAAAAACACATCAAAGAGTGTGTTCAGTCACATTTTTCAAATACAGTCAAATGTAAGGTCAACCTTTATATACACGTTTCCTTTTCATCTATAGAGGGATGCTTCCAGATCACCTGTAACACATTTAAGCTTGTGTTCAAACTGTCTGTTCAGTAATAAAAATGATCAAGTGTAATGTTTTTATATTTAACTCATTGTTGCTGCATCATTTTACAGTTTTAACAGGAAATGTCCAAAAAAAAGAGGAGCTGAAACATTAAATCAGGGAGATGAACAGTTCTCGTGCTGCAGAAACACAAACAGCAGCAGCCAAACTCAGTTTAATGAAAGAAGGGGAGTCCGGATCGTCTTAGTTATGTCCTTTAGTGAAATGCTGATGCAGATGAATTCATGAACAAAAGAGAAACCGTCAAGATGCACCAAAAAACTTTTCAGCTTCTCTCGAAGCAGATGACGCTTACCGGCCATCTTATTAGATACAACAATTCAAAGACTTGTGTACAACAAATCCATGGCACCAATTCAGTGCAGTGAGGCATGTGGACAAAATCAAGACGGCCTAACTAACCAAGACCAAAACAGCAAAAAAGAAGTTTTAAGTAAAACCAAACTTCACAGAAACAATAAAAGTGAAATTATGTAAACGAATGTGACACCAAAAGCAACCGGAACAGAAGGAAGAGCAGCTTTATTCTCTGTTTAATCTCCCTAAAGTAAAACCACACTGAACAAAAGAGAAGACCTGAAATCAAACACTAGACTAACATTTTAAACTCTGAAACAAAACCAGAACAGGAGCATGATATTCTGTATCTGATTCAATACCACAGCAAAAAAAACAAACAAACAAACAAACATAGTCTTTGAATTAAGATATTTCTTTTTTTTTCTCATTTAACAACCTGCAGAAAACCTGCCGGAAAAATAACAGAAAATATGGCGACACATTTGCAATAAATAAGAATTAGACGTTCTATTTCATTAATGCTCGTCTACAATTTAATTTTTTCTCTAAAACGTCGTTCAAACAGCAAAATTGAGGCAGATGTTACAACCAGTTTAAGTGTTAAAATAAAATAGTTACAATAACATGTTCAAGAACTAAAAAACTAAACTACTCAGTCAAATGAGGTCTACTGTCACACAGTGCTGTCATATTATATTAGTATTATAAATATTATTCATGTTGATAGTGTAAATTCCTCTGCCTTGTTCATAGTCACTCTTTACTTTATTAATTTTTTCCTTCATGAGGAAGTTGATATTCTTAAAGATTCTGCATGTTGCAACTTGCTCTCTTATTTTTTTTTTCTTAATTTTTTTATGCTCTTATCTATTTTAATGTCTTTATTGATATTCCTGCTGCTATGCTTTGTATAAGAGCAACTGAAAGAACTGAATTTCTTTCTTCTTTCAGGAGAACAATGACGCTCCTGATAGTAGCGCTGTGTTGCACGGATAAATTCTGACTGATGCTGAAGGTCCCACCATCTGACTGTCATGATTTGACGTCTTTGTTATTTTTGCCAACTTCCCCGTAATCAAAGCGTGACAGAAGAGGAAAGAACTGATCAGTGATTGTTGAGCATCAGGACAAATTATTTTGATTTCTGGAGAGAACTGTTTGATTCTAAACTGGAATTTGTTTTTAACTCCCACCCCTAACTGTAGTTTCAGTTCTTCTCTGTGATGTGAATAAACTTTTTCAGACCTGCTTTAAAAATCAGATCCTCAATCTGTTTGATGAGCTTTGACTTTTTATTCAACACAGCTAAAAGGAACAATTCATGGCATCCAATCATTTAAAAAAAAAAAAATATGATTTGTAAAAGTATCAAAGTACTTTTTCTACACAACTTTAGGTCAAAGTATTAGCTAAATACTAGTTTGGGGTCCCCAGTCCAGCGCACCTTTCCCATAATTCATCTGGGATAGGTTCCAATAACCCCCAACAGGATAAGCAGTAGATGTCACAGGTGGATGGATATTACAGTATAGAGTCAACACAGGGATTCAATTATTAAAAACAGTAATATTATTGATTTTTGATCTTTTTTTGTTCAAGATTTTTTTCTTGAGTTTGAAGCAGATTCAAATAACCAGATAAGGTAATTCAGGTAATCTCGTCTAAAAACATGAATAAAAGAAGCAAATAACTTGTTTAAAAATATTAAAAGTTGATTCATAATTATCAAAAGAGGGATGAAAATGTAAAAACTGACACTCGTAAGCTGACTTTGTGTCCTGGGAGATGCAGACTGTAAATGCAGAACAAACGTTCTGCTTTAAAAAGAACTTCTGTTTCTCACTTTTGATGCATTAGTAAAGGTTTGCCTGGCAGCCGGCGCTTGTGGAAAGCCTCCTGACAGACAAATATTACACATCAGCATAAGCGACAAAAAACAAATCATATGTGGCCGCCCACAACACCGTTACTTTTCTCCTGCCAGTGTCTCGCATCAGTGAAGAGGAGTGAGGACAGAGGGAGATGACGGATCATGGAGGGACTGTCTCTGTTCACTTTGACTTTTCTGGCTCAGCAGAGCTCGTTCATCTGTTTAACAAAGCAGAGGTAGTGGAGCATTCATCTGTTTCCAGGGTTCCCACTCTTTTCAACCCCCCCCTAAATTTTGTACATTTACCCAGATTGCTATGTTTATGCCTCTTCTGTCCAGATGTCTGATTTACAAGATGTGCAGTCTATGGCTGTAACAAATCTATGAAATATGTGTTTTTATTTCCTTGCAAACCAAATCACCCTTCTGGGACAGCAAACACAACTGAACTGAAAAAAAGATTTTCAATTCATCATCGAGAAAGAAACTTAAATCTGCTCAGGGAGAGAGATTGATGAGCCTGTGAGTGCCTTCGCCATCAGTGTCTGTGCAATCGAAGCACCTTATTCACTATTTACAGGAGAAATGACCTTTTAAAATATTCTGAGTGCTGCGGACAACCGATGCTGCAGGACAAAAACCAAACATGCCTGATTCTCTGTTGGGCTGTCAAAAGGAATCTCAGAGAGGATTCGGTAAAACAGGAGAGTGAGTCATGTTGACAGGCCCCCAAACCCTTTGACTCTCAGATCAAATCATGATCATGTAGTCTGACCTTTGTGTGGCACATATGAGGAGATCTAAGCTTACGAGAGGCCCAAACAGTCATGATCAATCATGCTAATGTGACTTAACTCACAGATGGCAAACACACCTCTAGTTTAAAAACATATCCAAGAACATCATTAACTGAGTTCATCCAAACAGATCTTAATGATTTAAGATTATTGAGTGAGCTCCTCTAACCTGTACAGACTAAATGAAGAACATCTCTACGTCGTACTTTCACTGCTCTCGCCGACACACTTGTGTTTTTTGACATTCTCAAGCCGAGTGAATCTCTTGCCACAGACAGAGCAGCCGTACGACTTCTCCCCCGTGTGGATATTTGAGTGTCTTTTTAAATTTGCATGATCATTGAAGCCTTTACCACAAACTGAGCAGCTAAACGGTTTCTCCCCCGTGTGGACAATCAAATGTCTCTTTAGATTTGCCTGATCTCCAAAGCTCTTATCACAGACTGAACAGGGGAACGGTTTCTCTCCTGTGTGGACTCTCATGTGCCTCACCAACTCTTTCCTCCAGTTGAAGCCTGTCTGACAAATCGAGCAGCTGAAAGGTTTTTCTTCTGAATGACGTAACATGTGTCGCTGTAGGTATTTTTCAGTCGGGTACGATTTATTACAAACTGAGCAGCTAAATGATTTTCCCTCTGCATGGGCGTTCATATGTTCCTTCAGATTTCCATGATGAGTAAAACCTTTACCGCAGACTGAACAGGTAAAGGGTTTCTCTCCTGTGTGCACTCTCATGTGCCTGATCATCTCTTGCCTTGTGGTGAAACCTTTGTTGCACTCTGAGCAGTTGAAAAGCTTTTCATCTGAGTGACGCAGCATGTGCTCTTTTAAATTTTGCTTACTCGTGTATCTTTTACGGCAAACTAAGCAAGTGAACGGTTTCTCTCCTGTGTGCACTGTCAGGTGTCTTTGCAGAGCTCCATTCTTTGTAAAACCTTTACTACAAAATGAACAAGCGAATGGTTTCTCTTTGGTGTGGATTAGAGAATGTTGCTTCAGAGAACTACTCTGAGAAAATTTCTTATCACAAATGTTGCAACTGAACGGTCTCTCCCCTGTATGGACAATCATGTGTGTGTTCAGAGCTGAGCTTTGTGTGAACCCTTTACCACAAACTGAGCACAAGAAGGGTTTCTCTCCTGTGTGGCCTCTCACGTGCAGCACCATCTCTTTTCTCCAGATGAATCTTTTCTCACAAAATGAGCAGCTGAAGGGTTTCTCTCCTGAATGCCGTAACATATGGTTCTGTAAATTCTGCTTACTCGAGTAGCTTTTCTCACAAACAGAACAGGTGAGTGGGTTCACTCCTGTTTGGTTTCCTTTGCTCTCCTGTCGCCGTTTCTTCTGTCCAGAGTTTTGAGAACATTCAGAGGAGCTCATTGATGTTTCTCCAGTCTTACTTTTTTGATCACTCACAGCTCTGTCTTTGTCCTGCAGAGGGTTTGAACCCTCCTGAGGTTCATCACTCTCCTCCCAATCAGCACTGTCATCAGTATCAGATCCAGAAAGGTCTGAAGTCCCATCTGGACTAACTGGCTGTAAATGACTGTGTGGATCAAAGTCTGTGTCTGGTCCTGATCCTCCACAGTCCTCTCCACCAGCCTCTCTTTTCAAATGCTCTGTGCCTCTGTTCTCTTCAGGTTTCTCCTCTTCATCATCTTCTTCAGTTTTTACAGCCACAGGACAGAAAGTGAACTTGATGATATCATCCCCCTGTGATTCTTGAAGCTGCTTTCTCTCCTGACTGCTCCACTCCTCCTCCTGCTCCTCTTTAATGTGTGCTGCTCCTGCTGGGTTCTCCTGCTTCAGACTGGAGCTCCTCTCCTGCTGCTCAGGGAGAACCTCTTCTTCTTTCACCATCAACTGATGGACGTCTGAGGACAGAAATGGAGAACATGAAGCTCCTAACACTCCTAAATTTTCTGATGTGATTTAAACTATGGATATAACAACTTTAACTGGACTCTCAAGATGGCAAGTTCAATTTCGACTTTTCAGTTTATGTTCGTTTTCTGGGCCACAGCCAATAAAAATTGTTTGGGGAGGGCAGAATCTTGCTAAAACACACCTGGAAGCTGATTGGATGATTGTGTCATTCACAATACTTGAGGGTCAAAGTATTTCCAATCCACTGAGAAATGCTTTCAGTTTTGTTATCATTTTACATTTAATAAGGAAATGTGATTCAGATCTGACAAAACTGCTACTGAAGCTGTTAGCATCTATGCTAATCTCTGTTGGAGCAGTTGCTTCTTGCTCGGGCCCATTACATAGCTCCCACCTCTTCCTGCTTTAAAGGCCTCTGATTGGTCATTACCTTTGTAGACTGAGCTCAACTGTTTTGGCTTAGAGGTTAGCAAGCGGGATCAGAAACAAATCATCAAGCCCAGTACGCCCTCCGTCTAGGACTTGGACTGGTTAGCATTACAGAGCTTGATGCTTGAGCTTGAGCTTGACTTTCTGCCTTAAGAGACCAAATGGATGCACCATGAGGTCTATGTGAGAGATTCTGTAACTTATCCTCAGAGCAGGTGATAGCAGAGAGTTAGGGTCATCTCACTGAGACTGCATTGTGTTTATTTTACAATGTTGTTCTGAAATAAATGCTGAAAATAAATCAGACAGGAGGACAGAACTCCCTCTGAGCACAAACATGAGACAAAACATCAAAATAATGTCTACATCTATCTGTGAGCATGAAGTCAAACAAAGAATAAGGTTGTGTGTTTGTCAAACTTGTGTTGAAGGTTCAAAGTGAACAAACCTGCTCTGTGGAGCTCAGGGTTAAAAACAGAGTCCAGAAGTTTCTCTTGTCGATCCTTCTCCTCTTTTAAAAGAATCATTTCCTCATCAGCAGCTACAGTCAGTCTATGATTCACTGAAGATTTCAGCATTTGGACGTCAGACATTTTCACACAATCACAGACACTTTTTCCACACAATCTGCCTTCAAAACACTGCAGCTCCGTCTCTCTACACTTAGCATGCTAAGCTAAGCTCACTAGCTCCAGAGGACTCGTTGACATGTATACTGAACATGTATTCAGACAAAGAGATCATCACAGTCTGCACAACCAGCTAAACAAACACACTGGAATATCTGAGCTCACATTGATCCGTCTGTATCGCTCTGTAGCCGAGTTCATTCTCGGTTTGGTGTTAGCTTGAGAGCACCGCTAGCTTCAGTTAGCATTAGCGGCTAACATGAAGGGAGTCTGAGGTGAAGTAGCACAAACACTTCACAAAGTCTGTTTCAATGACTTCTACAACACATACAGGCTGTGCTGCTTCATTAACAAATCTGCTGTTAATGAGAGAAACCCGACAAATGTTCACAACATTGAGGAGAAATGCTCCAAGCTAAAGCGCTAACGGACAGAGAGAGAGAGAGAGAGAGAGAGAGAGAGAGAGGGAACTTCTTCGTTGGTGGTTGACAAACAAACACGAGGCAAAACATTGATCCCTAATGGTGGGAAATAGTGGTTTTCCGTGGAGTGTAAAGGCATTGTAATGAGTTTTAATATCTCTGCCAAGGTGGTAATCTTTCTTCTAGCCTTGGTCCATGTTTTTACCTGCCCGTTAGCAAGATAACTCAAAAAGTTGTGGAAGGATTTTCATGAAATCTTGTCGAAATGTTAGTCATGGCACAGAGAAGAAGCTGTTAGATTTTGAAAGTGATCTGAATCCAGATCAAAGATTTTTTTAAGGATTCAATGACAGTTTGAAGTTTACACATTTTGGCTAATAAGTCATTTTAATAAATGAGAACCACCGTTTCAACAGATTTTAATCATAGTTTCAGAAACTGTTGATAATGGCACCAGGAAGATCAGATTACTTGGTTCGATTTTGGTGGTGATCTGAATCCTGATGTGGTTTCAGGAAGATTTAAGTATCCGTCAAAAGTTGTCAGATAGGGCAGCTTTCCACATTTTATCTAATAACGCTGCTAAGAATGACAGGAATGCCTCGAGGCTGAGGTTTGTACTCTCTGAGAACCTCTACTCTGGTTATGAATCAGATCAAAATTAATGCCAATCCTATGCTTCTCTAGTGAAAAGATGATTAGATAAAAATACATTTTTTTAGTTAGCCATGCCTGTTTTTCTGAGTTCAGTTAAACTTTTAACCAATTTATTAGGTCATTAATATGTCATCTTAATATTTTATGTTTCATTTGTAAAAACTGGGGATGGGGTTTTTCAGACCTGTTCACCAGAAAAGAGTTAAAACAAAAGTTGTAATCTTGTGACATAGAACACATATGTAGAAAATCTCCATAAAACCTCCAAATTTGCTCCTTATGATGGCAAAATGTACTCAAATCAATGAATGGATGAATGTCTGCTTTGGGCTTCTGTATTTTAATTGTTAAATATCAAGAAGTTTTCTAAAAGTAATGTGGTTATTAAAGCAAGAGCAGAATCAACAGTCTACAATTATGTACAATGCATTTTTGACATATTCTGAAAAATGTAAACATTAAAAGAAAAAGAATCATGCTTCTGATTTTTTTTTTTTTTGTACATATATTTTTTGTTGTTGTTGTTCGTGGGGAAACCGGAGCACTCAGAGTAAACCAAATCACCCAGATGTCATTAGAGGAGGTCATGCAATGGTGTGTGGCATTATTGTGACCTTAAGTTAGGTCTCATATCCTGTTGAGACTCTTCATGCTCCAGGCTTGAGTGAGGATTGTGCCACAAAGAGTAACCTGGGACCTCATGTACAAAGGGTGTGTCCGCACAAAAACGTGGCTTACGCTCCTTTTCACGGCAAAGATCAGATGTATCAAGAGTGAAATGACCATGGAAATGTGCGGTGCCTCACGACAACTTCATGGCTAGCGTACGCACGTTTCTACAGCATTTGTTCCTTAGAGAGCAGTGTTTCTCCTGAGTGTGAGAGTAACAGCAACTGTACAAATATTTTAATCCGTTCTGATTGTTTCTACTGCAGAGCATGATACCTTTAACTCCAGTCAACACGACATCCTGTTCAGAGTTTGACAAACACATTTGAGACTCCTGAAATGAGGTGCGTCGGTTGTGTTTACGCAGTTTCCAGCACGTATAGGTTTGAGGAGAAACGATGAGGATGACAAGTTACCAAAATCAGCGTCAAGTAAAGACATCATGGATGTATTTATACCATCAAGCAAATCAGACTTCAAAGCAATAATGTGGAGTAAAGCAGTGGGAGGGTGGCAAAGGGAATGGAACACAGAAGTAAGGGAGAGGCATCTACACAGAAACGAACAGAACAAGTTTTCAGAATTCCTTAAAATTGATGAAACAAACTGGTTTAATAGGTCTGCACTCTGGAGCAGAAGGCGATGGTAATTCACCGGCCACACCGGCTGCAAACCGCCTTTTAATGTTAAAGAAGAAGAGGAAGAAAATCTCCCACCAACGAAGAAGAAGAAGAAGAAGGTTCCTCATCCTCTCTCTCCATTAGCCCGTTAGCTTGTAGCTTGTTACAGCTTAATCGTTGTGAACATTTGTCGGGTTTCTCTCGCTAGCAGCAGATCTGTTAATGAAGCAGCACAGTCTGTATGTGTTGTAGAAGTCATTGAAACAGACTTTGTGAAGTGTTTGTGCTACCTCACCTCAGACTCCCTTCATGTTAGCCGCTAATGCTAACTGAAGCTAGCTGTGCTCTCAAGCTAACATCAAACCGAGAATGAACTCGGCTACAGACCGATACAGACGGATCAATGTGAGCTCAGATATTCCAGTGTGTTTGTTTACCTGGCTGTGCAGACTGTGGTGATCTCTTTGTCGGAATACATGTTCAGTCTCCAACATGTCAACGAGTCCTCTGAAGCCAGTGAGCTTAGCTTAGCATGCTAAGTGTAGAGAGACGGAGCTGCAGTGTTTTGGAGGCAGTTTGTGTGGAAAAAGTGTCTGTGATTGTGTGAAAATGTCTGACGTCCAAATGCTGAAATCTTCAGTGAATCATAGACTGACTGTAGCTGCTGATGAGGAAATGATTCTTTTCAAAGAGGAGAAGGATCGACAACAGAAACTGCTGGACTCTGTTTTTAACCCTGAGCTCCACAGAGCAGGTTTGTTCACTTTGAACCTTCAACACAAGTTTGACAAACATACACCCTAATATTTGACTTGTCTGATTTATTTCAGCTGCTCCCTCATGAAAATCTGAGAGACGAGAAGATGACAACACTGTTAATACACACGATCTAGTCTCAGTGAAGTGACCCTCACTCTCTGCTATGACCTGCTCTGATGATAACATACAGAATCTATCACATGGTACCTCATGGTGCAGCCATTTGATCTCATAAGTCAGAATATCTGAGTTGCATCATCACTACTCAGTAGATCAGATGAGCTTCAGTTCCCCCAACTCACACCTGGAGTGCATCTACAAAACCCAAAACCAGTGAAGTTGGCACGTTGTGTAAATCGTAAATAAAAACAGAATACAATGATTTGCAAATCCTTTTCAACTTATATTCAATTGAATACACTGCAAAGACAAAATTATTTAATGTTCGAACTGAGAAACTTTATTTTCTTTTGCAAATAATCATCAACTTAGAATTTAATGGCAGCAACACATTGCAAAAAAGTTGGCACAGGGGCATTTTTACCACTGTGTTACATCGCCTTTCCTTTTAACAACACTCAGTAAACGTTTGGGAACTGAGGAGACCAATTTTTGAAGCTTTTCGGGTGGAATTCTTTCCCATTCTTGCTTGATGTACAGCTTAAGTTGTTCAACAGTCCGGGGTCTCAGTTGTTGTATTTTACGCTTCATAATGCACCACACATTTTCAATGGGGGACAGGTCTGGACTACAGGCAGGCCAGTCTAGTACCCGCACTCTTTTACTACGAAGCCACGCTGTTGTAACACGTGCAGAATGTGGCTTGGCATTGTCTTGCTGAAATAAGCAGGGGCGTCCATGAAAAAGACGTTGCTTGGATGGCAACATATGTTGCTCCAAAACCTGTATGTACCTTTCAGCATTAATGGTGCCTTCACAGATGTGTAAGTTACCCATGCCTTGGGCACTAATACACCCCCGTACCATCACAGATGCTGGCTTTTGAACTTTGCGCCTATAACAGTCCGACTGGTTCTTTTCCTCTTTGGTCCGGAGGACACGATGACCACACTTTCCAAAAACAATTTGAAATGTGGACTCGTCAGACCACAGAACACTTTTCCACTTTACATCAGTCCATCTTAGATGAGCTCGGGCCCAGTGAAGCCGGCGGCGTTTCTGGGTGTTGTTGATAAATGGCTTTCGCTTTGCATAGTAGAGTTTTAACTTGCACTTACAGATGTAGCGACGAACTGTAGTTACTGACAGTGGTTTTCTGAAGTGTTCCTGAGCCCATGTGGTGATATCCTTTACACAGTGATGCCGGTTTTTGATGCAGTACCGCCTGAGGGATCGAAGGTCATGGGCATTCAATGTTGGTTTTCGGCCTTGCCGCTTACGTGCAGTAATTTCTCCAGATTCTCTGAACCTTTTGATGATATTACGGACCATAGATGATGAAATCCCTAAATTCCTTGCAATAGCTCGTTGAGAAATGTTGTTCTTAAACTGTTCGACAATTTGCTCACGCATTTGTTCACAAAGTGGTGACCCTCGCCCCATCCTTGTTTGTGAATGACTGACCATTTCAGGGAAGCTGCTTTTATACCCAATCATGGCACCTACCTGTTCTCAATTAGCCTGTTCACCTGTGGGATGTTCCAAATAAGTGTTTGATGAGCATTCCTCAACTTTCTCAGTCTTTTTTGCCACTTGTGCCAGCTTTTTTGAAACATGTTGCAGGCATCAAATTCAAAATGAGCTAATATTTGCAAAAAATAACACAGTTTACCGGTTTGAATGTTAAGTATCTTGTCTTTGCTGTGTATTCAATTGAATATAGGTTGAAAGAGATTTGCAAATCATTATATGCTGTTTTTATTTACGATTTACACAACGTGCCAACTTCACTGGTTTTGGGTTTTGTACTTGGGATATGACGTATTTTTCTGCTTCAACATACAGGTTCAAAAGTGAATAAGAAGCACCATTAGCTGCCGAAACATCACCACCTTTAACAGACCCAGGCCATGTACATGGAAGCTACAGGCAGAAGCAGTACTGATGCTACGACCCCACCTCAAGGCCTCTCACAGGCCCCCGAACCCCAACCCACACATACAGATCATACTGACATGAAAACAGCAGAAAATGAGCTGTGTGGCAAAGATTCCACTTTGTCCTTGCAAATTGCAGAAGTTCAATTTAAAGTTGATCATTTGTTGCAGTTGTAGTTTGGACACCTTTCTATTTTCCTCCTCATATGTCTACCAGCTGAAGATCAGATATGTTTTTGCAAGGCTCTACCCTCCCCAATCATTTTCTATGGCTGTTGCCCGGATGGATTAGTGAAATACTCTTTACACTGAAAGTGTTTATTTAACTCTCTATCCTGAGTCTCCGATTAAAGTTGTAATATCAATGGTTTACATCTTATCTGGAATTTCAGGTTTCTCTGGAGCTTCATGTTCTCCATTTCTGTCCTCAGATGTCCATCAGCTGATGGTGAAAGAAGAAGAGGTTCTCCCTGAGCAGCAGGAGAGGAGCTCCAGTCTGAAGCAGGAGAACCCAGCAGGAGCAGCACACATTAAAGAGGAACAGGAGGAGGTGTGGAGCAGTCAGGAGAGAGAGCAGCTTCAGGACCCAAAGGAGGATGATATCATCAAGTTCACCTTCTGTCCTGTTACTGTGAAGAGTGAAGATGATGATGAAGGAAAGCCTGAAGAGAACAGAGGCACTGAACATTTGAAAAGAGAGGCTGATGGAGAGGACTGTGGAGGATCAGAACCAGACAGAGACTTTAATCCACACAGTCATTTACAGCCAGTTAGTCAAGCTGAGACTTCAGACCTTTCTTGGTCTGATACTGATGACAGTGCTGATTGGGAGGAGAGTGATGAACCTCAGGAAGGTTTAAACCCTCTGCAGAACAAAGACAGAGCTGTGAGTGATCTGATATTTAACACTGGAGGACAATCAGTGAGCTCCTTTGAATGTTCTCAGAACTCTGGACAGAAGATACAGCAGAAGAACGTGAGAAGAAGCAAACCATTTCGTTGTGCAGTTTGTGGTAAAAGATACCCGGCCAGGAAAAATTTGAAACAGCACATGCTCTGTCATTCAGTGGAGACGCCTTCCAGCTGTTCCATCTGTGGGAAAATGTTCCCGCACAAGAAAAACTTACAGCAGCACATGTTACGCCATTCAGAGGAGAAACGCTTCAGCTGCTCAGTTTGTGAGAAGTGTTTTCCATGGAGAGGAGAGCTGGTGGCCCACTTGAGAATCCATGCAGGAGAAAAACCATTCAGTTGCTCCATGTGTGGCTTGAACTTTACACATCGATCAACTTTGGTGACACACCTTCGAGGTCATGCAGGAGAGAAACCTTTCGCCTGCTCAGTTTGTGAAGCAGCTTTCAGCAGCAGAAGAGATGTGGTCGTACATATGAGGAAGCACACTGGAGAGAAACCATTTAGTTGTTCAGTTTGTGGTAAAAGTTTTTCCTTACCGGGAAATCTTAAGACACATTTAAATATCCACACTGGGGAGAAACCATATAACTGTTCAGTTTGTGGTAAAAGTTTTTCTCAGCATGGGAATCTGATAAAACACGCTATCATGCACACTGGGGAGAAAGCATTCACGTGCTCAGTTTGTGGAAAGAGTTTCTCTCAGCAGGGAAACTTGATGAAACATTCTGTTATCCACACTGGAGAGAAAGACTTTAGTTGTTCAGTTTGTGGTAAAAAATTTGCCCGTCACGACAACCTGAAGCAACATTTGATGGTCCACACAGGAGAGAAACCGTTCAGCTGTTTGGTTTGTGGTAAAAGTTTTTCACATGTCACAAACCTGAAACGACACTCAGTCATCCACTCCGGGGAGAAACCTTATAGCTGTGGCGTTTGTGATAAAAAGTTCACTCTTCTCCAACACGTTAAAACACACAAGTGTGTTGCGGACTGCTGCACAGATGAAGGAAGCATAAAAATCGACCAACCAAACCTGCAGGGATTCATGTAGAGCCAAGTACAGCAGGTTTGAAAAACTCAGAGAGAAACTCGGCTTAAGCGTACGGTGTGTAAAGATAGGCCAGCAGGGCCAACAAAACTGCAGATGAGTTGAGACCGAAGAGTGTAAAAAGGTGGAGTCACAAGCCCAATTCACACAGCCCTTTCAAGGCATAATTTGATTTGAAAGTCTTTAATGTCCCCAAAGGGCAATTTGGTTTGCAACAGGAGTTAAAACACACATAGTATATCTATATCTCTCTCTCTCTCCCTCTCTCTCTATGTATATATATATATATATATTTCTTTTTTTTTTTTTTTTAAATAAAGTATTATTGATTAAGTTTGACAAGGGCCAGAGTGAGATGAGTCAGAGCTGCAGCTCTTGTGGGGCTCCCCAGTGTGTAGAGGTCAGGATCTAAAGTGGTCCAAAATAGGAACAGTCGTGAACCAGCTGCAGGGTCATGGGTCAACAGACAAGTTTCTGCTGCTCAAACTGCTGAAGGTGTTTGTTCTGGATCTGATAGAAAGCTGTCAGAACGCAGAGCATCGTGTGAGGTTGTACAGCTGCAGCACCTTCAGGGCAGGAGGCGGTCTTCTCATAATGCCTGATGGGTGAATTGATTTATCGATGCTGACTTCCAAACTACATCATGAACCTTTAATAACGAATCAACAGTGTGCACTTTAACTCTGAGAGGACAGTTCATCTGGGTACAACTTGTTTAATGTTATTTCTGCTTCATGAAGTTTTTTTTCTTTGCAGGAGAAAAAAATGGATTCAAATTGAAAATCGAGTTTTTTGAGAAGAACTTGGGGTTTATTTTTTGAGCATGTGGCCCAGCCCTAGTTTCTTTATTTGATGACTCTTAATCCCTGTTTAATCTCACTTTAGATGTGGACGTGCTCATTTCAGTTCTGCCTGCTTCTCTTCTCATCTTTTCTGCTTGGCTTTGACATCGTGTGGGACGTTTGAATGTATAACTATTTTTATTTGTTTGTTTTTATGTGTTTTTTTGTTTTGGTTCACTGTGTTTACCTTTTTTAACTGAACAGCTGATTTATGTCTCTTAGTCTGTTCTTGTATTTTTATTTATTTTTGATTCTGTGCAGCATGTTGGTCCACTGTGGTTGTTTTTAAAGTGCTTTTCAAATAAAATTGGATTGGAAACTCATTAAATATGACATATTTCTGTACTTTAGTCAAATGCTACAGAAAACATGAATAAAGTGACCTGACTTATTTTGTAGTGTCTGAATCTGTCTTTATGTTCAGTTCTGTGCAGAAATTTCTGTATGAAAATATAATTTCATGTGAGAACACTTTCTTTCTTTTAACATTTTTTATTGAAGGTCTAAATAGGAAAATCTTAAATATAACATGGGGCATTTTTCATTTCTCCCCTTAATAAGACCAGCATTAGTCAGAAACCATCTTCATATCCAGAAAAAGGCACATCGCTGATGGACTTTTACATCCATACAGGACAGAGTGAGAACCCCCCCCCCCCCCCCCCCCCTTTAATAACTCATCAGTTCTTCAGACTGCAGGTTGTTTGTGATCCATTAAAATAGAGACAGACACTGAATTCATCTTTAATCAGATTATTGCAGCATGAACTTCATAAAAGAAACATCTGATTACTCATGACTAAATTACTGTCACAAGCAGACATCCTCTGTGATGCGGCAGGTAAAAAAGATTTGTCCTTTGTCCTCTGCTCTATGTCCTTGGGTCCGTCCATGAGTCCATTTAGACAGAGAAAGAGACACAAGGTCAGTGACACGATGGGACGGCTACATCTCAGCCCCTTAAACTCCAGCAGGCCCACAGACTGGACACTTAAAATCATTTTTTTCTAACTTCAGGCTCCAATAATTTTATTTTTATCTTATTATTTCAGTGTTAATTTTGTTGACTAATTATTTTCATCATAGTTTTCATTAACACCCTTTTTTCCCCTGACAAAAAATAGACAGTAACCAATAAAAACAAGTGCACATGGACAAAAACTCAAACTAAATTAACTGACATTTTCATCAACAAATAATAACTAGACCAAAATGTTTCACACAGACTTAATCTAGTCAGACCTAATTTGGTCATGTAGAAAGTAGGGACAAGTTAGGAATATATCCAATCACAGCTACTTTGGTTGAGTGGAAAGGTTGGATGAGTTAAGAGGGACATCCAATCACAGCTGCCTTAGCTTTGTGGGGTCGATCCAATCAGAGCTCCTCTCTTTATGAATTGATATATTCATGTAGAGCAGGTTCACTGTTTGTTGTCAGTTCTGGTATTGTAACTGAGATGCTCTGCCAGGTAGCCTAAATAAAGGTGACTGCATTTCACACAAAAGTTCAATTTGTTTCTGTTCATTTATACATTCAGACTTTACTAGCATTCAATAAAGGGTTATTAGATGTTTCATTTTATCCAAGTGTAAAACATGACTTCAGAAATTCATTTTCAAATTCGACTAAATTTACAGCAGATTTCATCGACTCAAATGTTGTGATATTTCATCAACTACAACTAGACTAAAATTAAAACAATTTAGATGACTAAATTCTGAAGACTATAACTGACAAACTGTCAAATGCAGTGAGTAAAGCAAATGTAAAGAGCATATTAAAGAGGCTAATTAATAAATAAGCAGTTATGATGAATCAGTCATTCTTCTATGCTAAACACATGACACAATGGAGATCTTTACTTCGAATTATCGCTGCTCTCTCCAGCACACTTGTGAATTTTGAGAGTTGCAAGCTTGGAGAATCCCTTACCACAAACTCTGCAATTAAATGGTTTCTCCCCTGTGTGGACGATCAAGTGTCTTTTAAGATTTGAAGATTCGTTAAATTTTTGTCCACATTCTGAACAACTGTATGGTTTCTCTCCTGAATGGATGATCAAGTGTCTGTTTAGAGTTCCACGCTGCGAGAAAGTTTTACCACAAATAGAACAACTGAATGGTTTCTCTCCTTTGTGGACTCGCAAGTGTCTGGTCAAAGTCCCACTCTGTGTGAAAGTCTTGTCACAAATTGGACAACTAAAGGGTTTCTCTTTGGTGTGCGTCACAGTATGATTTCTCAGAGATTCTTTCTGAGAAAAATTTTTACCACAAACATTGCAGCTGTATGGTTTCTCCCCTGTGTGGACAACAGAATGTCTTTTTAGGTTTGATCGATCACTAAATCTTAAATCGCAGGCTGAACAACTAAATGGTTTCTCTCTTGTGTGGACTCTCATGTGCCTTGTTTCCTGTGATCTGTTGTAAAAACGCTTCTTACAAATTGAGCAGCTGAAGGATTTCTCTGCTGCATGAAGCAACATGTGGATTTTTAAGTATTTCTTACACAGGTAGCCTTTACCACAGACTGAGCAGCTGATTGGTTTCCCTCCTGAGTGGGAGATCAAGTGTATTTTCAAAGATCCACTGCTTGTAAAAGTTTTACCACAAACTGAACACAAGAACGGTTTCTCCCCTGTGTGGACTCTCATGTGCACCTTCATCTCTGCTCTCTTTATAAAACTTTTCTTACAAACTGAGCAGCTGAAAGGTTTCTCCGCAAAATGACGTTTCATGTGGATTTGTAAACTCTTCTTACTGGGGTATCTTTTATCACAAACTGAACAAGTTCTCTCTCCTGTTTGGTCTCCTTTGTGTTCCTGCTCGTGTTTGTTCGGTGTGAAACTTGGAGAACATTCAGAGGAGCTCATTGGTGTTTCTCTTGTCTTACATTCCTGATCACTCACAGCTCTGTCTTTGTCCTGTAAAGGGTTTGAACCTTCCTGAGGTTCATCACTCTCCCAGTCAGCACTGTCATCAGTGTCAGATCCAGAAAGCTCTGAAGTCTCATCTGGACTAACTGGCTGTGAATGACTTTGTGGATTAAAGTTTCTGTCTGGTTCTGATCCTCCACAGTCCTCAGCTTCTGTCTTCAGATGCTCAGTGTCTCTGTTCTCTTCAAGAGGTTCCTCATCATCATCTTCATCTTTACTCTTTACATCATCAGGAAAGAAAGTGAACTTAATAATATCATCCTCCTCTTGCTCCTGAAGTTGCTCTCTCTCCTGACTGATCCACTCTTCCTCCTGTTCCTCTTTAATGTGTGCTGGTTCTGTTGGGTTCTCCTGCTTCAGACTGGAGCTCCTCTCCTGCTGCTCAGGGAGAACCTCTTCTTCTTCTTCTTTTACCATCACCTGATGGATGTCTGAGGACAAAAAAAAAGAGAACGTCAAGCTAGAGGACAGAGGTGTCCAAACTCTGGTTTGCAAGCCACCTGCTGATGGTCCAGAATGAAGTGAAATATCTTCCACGCCAACTTTGGTTTGACTTGACTGTAAATGACTGCTCTTCATGGAGCTGCATTTGATCATCAGCTTCTGTGGTTTAAGTTCTTCTGTTTTCACTTGGGCTCAGGATTTTCCTGATGCCTGCTGCAAACCTCTTTTCCTTCAGGGTGATGATAAAGTTAAAGTCTTTATCTGTTCAGTCTTAACGGCACATGTCTGTATTTTTGAAGTAGGGTTGGATAATGAGGTGAATTCATACGTTAACCTTGTCACAGGGATCGACTGGCCTGTGCTCTCACTGAACTGTTATCACTTTATCCTTTCATGAATCCACTTCCACGTGGCTCTGGT
The DNA here is from genome assembly GCA_037902135.1 of Cetoscarus ocellatus. Classification (NCBI taxonomy): domain Eukaryota; kingdom Metazoa; phylum Chordata; class Actinopteri; order Labriformes; family Labridae; genus Cetoscarus; species Cetoscarus ocellatus. Next base: position 1,800,746 of record JBAMNC010000067.1, on the reverse strand, counting down.
ATCATTTTTCTCCTGCTGCATCTTTAACTACTTTCATGAGCTCTGAATGTTTTAGTCTGCTTAAACAATTTTGGCTCATGTCGTCTTTTCTCATGTCGTGATTGTCATGATCTTCCTTTAAGCTCCATGTAACAACTCTTTGGGACTAATAAAGTTTTTCTATTAAATAAAAAATATCATCGCAGCTAAAGTGTAGTTTGGGTCCAAAGCTCTCAGGAATATAAAGGCTGAATTCATCGCAAAATATTAAATTTGTGTGAATCTGGAAATCATTCAGCAGGAAGTCCTGCACAAATTAATAGAGCATCCCAAACTTTGAGTTAAAGGGCAGACTGATTAAAAAAAAAGAAATAATAAATAAAAACAAGCAGCAGGTTGGATTAGGGCTTCACAGTTAATCACAATTTCAATAAAATTGGAATATGACCCACTGCAGTTTTCAAATTGCAGGAGATGCAGTTTTTCTTTAAGGTCAATTATGTGTCAAAATATCATTTTAATAAAAAATATTTTGCAGCAGAGACACTTTGGTCCATGCATTATATACCAAAATCAATGATTTATTTGCTTGCATGCTAAAATGTCACAATTATAATTTATTTTGACAATATTTCAGTTATTCAGTCATTCCCTTTTTAACAACAAATTGTATCAAGCAGAGAGTTAGCAGCACTCTAGTTTCCTCAATTTGAAGCCTCTGAGATTTTTCTCTGTGTTTTGGAACAAAAAATGATGAAGCCTACATGCTCTGCTCTTTGTGATAATCTGAACAAAGAGCCAACTTTATTACATGTTTGTTCAGCAAAAGTAAAAAGCTATTATAGAACTACAAATATGGGGGTTCAATATAGAAGCAACTATACTTTTTCTAATGTAAAACATCTTGTTTGAGAGTTTCTTCATAAATGGGTGACTTGATCAGGTTGGTTCTCACGTCCGTTGCAATAGTGTATGAATTATTGATTATTGTTAAAATGATCAAAAATGATTCCTGTTGGGTCCCCGGGCATTTTTGTAGTCCTTGATGGCTGTTAGCTATCAACTATTATTTTAAACACACAACAGCAGTTTAATATTAAAAGCAGGAAACATCAGACGCATTTTATTATCTCCCATCAAAATTAAATCTCATGTGCTTCTGTTCATCACAATATTTATCTTAAAGGAGTTTTCTAAATCCTATTTATTTAGGAGGTGGGAACCAGGAAGTGCTAAATGGTAACATACTTCCACATTTTTAACTCATTCCTGCACCGCTCTGTGACCTCCACTGATCATGTGGCAGAAAATTTAACTTCATCAGAACAGAAATGAGAGTTGGAGCATCTTCAGGAAGTGACGATCATTTCTTTAATGCACAATATCTTCTGTCTGTTTTCATATTGCAGAAATGATGAACAGTATTGATTCCAGTTAGGCAGCAGTTTACTCAGCATGCACCAACATGTGAAAGATTTTCTAGTTACAATGGTGGTCAAGTATTTTGTTATTACATTGTTTTTAAGCTTTTATTCATAATAATTATTGAGCATTAGCTGTGGATCAGTGTGGTGAAGTTCAGAGCTGCTTGTTTTGTGTCATATTTTTAGAAGAGCAGCTGAGATAAATTAAAGGTCAAAGGTTCAACGCGAACAAACCTGCTCTGTGGAGCTCAGGGTTAAAAACAGAGTCCAGTAGTTTCTCTTGTCGATCCTTCTCCTCTTTGAAAAGAATCATTTCCTCCTCAGCAGCTACAGTCAGTCTATGATTCACTGAAGATTTCAGCATTTGGACGTCAGACATTTTCACACAATCACAGACACTTTTTCCACACAAACTGCCTTCAACACACTGCAGCTCCGTCTCTCTGCACTTAGCATGCTAAGCTAAGCTCACTAGCTTCAGAGGACTTGCTGTTAGCTTCAGCTAGCTTCAGTTAGCATTAGCGGCTAACATGAAGGGAGTCTGAGGTGAAGTAGCACAAACAATTCACAAAGTCTGTTTCAGTGACTTCTACTATACATACAGGCTGTGCTGATTCATTAACAGATCTGCTGTTAACGAGAGAAACCCGACAGATGTTCACAACGATTAAGGAGAAACGCTCCAAGCTAACGGGCTAATGGAGAGAGGATGAGGAATCTTCTTCTTCTTCTCTGTCTGGTTGAATCACTGCCCCCACAGGATACTGCTGGAGATACTTTAAAACTACACTTAACAGACGCGATGTGCAGGATATAAGCAGAGGTGGACAAATTCTCAAGTTAACGTACAGATACTGTGATTAAACTGTAATCAAATAAATCCACTCGAATAAAAGCTGGAGTTTCATCCAAACAAAACAGTCAAATACAAAACTAAAAAACTCCCGATGCCTTAAACATTGAGGGAGAGAGAAGTTCTGATGCGACAGATTTTTGGTGTGGCTCACAGAAGTGCTGTAGGGAACCATCACCCTTTAATGACAAGCTACGACCCAAATCCTGCAACATTTTCAGCTTATCAAATATATTTAATAAGAAGATGCTGCAGTTTGAGCCTGAGACAGACCAGAACATCACATTATGTCAACACAAAAAACAAGTTTAATGATACACCAAAATGAACTGCAGGTGATGATGTTGGAGAGTTGCTTCTCAGGGACAGAAGGTTTCAGGTGTAGCTGTGATGACCCTGCATGAGTGGATCAGACTGAACAGCTCTGTGTTCGTAATATTCAATAAGCAGCACGAAATAAGCCGTTGATCCTGAGGCTCTCACACAAAACACTTCAGAAACATGGAATTAAAAAGTCCATCTACAGAGAAATGGTCTAGAATAACCTTAAAAGCATGCAGCTTTAGCTGCGAACCTGCTTAATGAAAATATAACAAACAGCTTTAGTTAAAAAAGTTTTCAGTCAGCCTATCAGAGTATATCACCACCTGTTATGATACAGGGCGCTACACTGCATAACAAAATTCCTTCAAAATAAAAGCACAGCATTTTTTCTAACATATTGTTTTTGGCCAGGCAAAGGCTCTAGACCCACTTTTGGGTCAAGACCCAACAGTTTAGAATCTCTGCTCTGGGAGACATGTTAGACACAGCGATGGACTGATAAGCAAAAATCTTTAAAGTCTTTATCAGCAGGTGAAATGACATCAGTTTTAAAGAGTTATTTCCTCGCAGATGCGTTTTCTTCATCACAAAAAATACAAACAGAGGCACATTTTTGTCTCGAACGACCTCGACGTGCAGCGATGATATGAAAGACTTTAGACGCCTCCATCTGAAACATCTCCATCTTATTTTGTTTTTTTATGAAACGACATAAATTTGTCTTTTTTAACAGCTCACCTCTCTTGTCCCCGTTACATGTGGAGTTGAGTTCAACTGGAAGTCCAGGGCGTCCTCTGCATGGTGCAGCTGGTGTCAACGTGAAGACTTTAACAGATTTAGAAATAAAAGTGAAAGCTGTCCTCCACAGAGGACAATAAATAAATACACTGCTGGATCTAAGACTACTGCAGCTCTGAAAAAATTCTAAAAGTACAAAATCCAGTGAATGTTACTTTTTTCTTTGGATTTATTTAAAATCAAAGATTAACCCTTTGTCTGGCATTGTAACCATGTGGTAGACTTTTTTGTTGCCATACCACTGTACTGTACTGTGAAATCCCATCATTGTCTGTTTTTCCTTGTGTCCCTCTCTTAATAACGCTTGTAACACCAATATATATCCACAGGGTGCTGCTGTTGTACATTCATCTAATTGTTCGAAAACTAGAAAAAAATTGAAGTGAATCGTTGTTGTATTGCTCCTCAGAAATCTAACAGTAAGAGCATACATTGGAGTAAGAGCAAATCTTGTTGCATATTTCCAGATGCTAAAACAATCATAATTTAGTTGAAGGAAATAAATTAGAATATTAAAATATATATATATGATTACCCAGAAAACTGGGTCAGCTGCAATCTAATTTTTTCTCTCTGGGATGTTTTCATACGAAAAAATAAAATATTTTGTTGCAGAAATGAAAGAAGTCCATTCATGCCCAGGATAACCCTTAATAGGCAAGCCAACCAGCAGGTTGACCTGCATATCTGCTTCCTGATTGGATAATCTGAAAAATAAAACTGAAATGTTGCTAAACGAAGAGGCAGTAACACAATTTTACCAACAAATAATTTGCTGCAAATGTATTTCTTAGTTTGGAAGTCAAAGGAATAATGCAACAGTGAGTGTTTTGGGTAAATGTCTAAAATGAGGTCCCTGATGGTCCAAATTTGAACAAATTTCAAAAATTAAAATCCATCTGATTTGCCCAGTTTTAAATTTTAAAGTGTTTTTGTATTTCTAAAAGAACTGTCCCCAACGAACTTTTAACAAGGACTAAAAATATCCAGAGGCCCTGATGAAAACATTTCTGCTGTTTTTATAGTAAATCTTATATGATACTTATACTAAAACTATAAAATATACAAAATACGTATAAGTATATAGTATTTAATATTATTAACATATATACTACCAAAGGGCGGCACGTGCCCCTGAATGATTACTTACTTGATAAATTGTCACATGACTTATTTCTTTTATTCAATCATTTATTAAGTCATTGTGTTATTAATTTAGTTTTAACATATTTTAATTTACTATTGCTTGGTTATTCATACATATGTGTTATGTTTTTAGTTGGTTAATAACTTGGTGAATAGTAATATAATTTATGTTTTAACTGAATATTGTTCAAGTTTTTTAACTAATAGTTAATTCGGTTATGATTTGATGACTCATTACATAATTTTCATTTCTAACTACACTTATAACTTGATAAATCTCAATTTCATTTTTATAACTCTAAACACTTTCTTTAATTCTCAATCAACCTTTTTTAATATAATTGTAAATACTTCTGCGCTGCACCCGTTCGTCTTTATTTCTGTTTTTGTAAATCAGGGACCCTGCTGGCATGTTTCATGTTTGTGCGGATGTGCTTTTGGTCCTTCGGCCTTTAGTCCCTCAGTGTGGCCTGTTCCCTGCACTCAGATCATCATTCCCAGAATTTAAGACTCAGTCAAACCAAAGTGACACCTGTGATGCAGCAGCAGCAGAAACATTCATCAGGTTTAGAGAAATCTCCCGCACGCTGTCTGCACTCAGCTGAACATCTGCTTTGTCCTGGAGCCTTTAGAAAGACAGCAGGTTTCAAAGATCCACTCCTCTCACACAAACTGATGAAACAGACACACTTTTATTCCGTACTTTTCAATTTTATTGCAAATAACACAATAAAATAGTATTTTTTTAATAACAATATCGAGCTCATTCATTTGAATGACTTATTAACTAAAACGTCTCCGTCGTCTCTTCATCACTTCAGCCCGGTGGAGGAGGGAGGATCCTTGGAGGAAGACGTCTTCATCTGCATGAAAAAGAAAAACATGCACTAATAAATAAAAAGTCTTCAGGAGAATCTATTAATCTTCTTAAACAGTTACAGATGTGATTTACAGAGTCAAAACAGGATCAGCGTCATCACGCCAGTCAGTTTCAGATTTCTTAAGTTGTAAAGACGAAGATCAGAATCTGCCTCGTGTTTCAGTCACTACATCACTGTGTTCAGAGGGAAAATACATTACACCACGAGAAATGACAATGAATCTGTAATAATCCAAAGTAATTGGTGACTGTTTAGCTTATTTAACGACGTTATGAAATATGTTTATCGTGATGGTTTCTGCGACAGTCTTATGAAACATTACTAAATGAATTTCAGAGCTTTACTTTTGGCTTTTGGGCTCAAAATATTAATGGTGGCGTCATAAATCCTGATTAAAGATAATTGTACTGATGAATGAAACCTCACATATACAAAATTTCTATTTTGTTGGAAAAACACCCTTTATGAATAAATGCTGTATTATTATATTTAGAAAATGTTTTTTGTTCTTTAAATTGGTTTATAATTTCTAAAACACTCTCGGGGCTGTTAAGGGTGACCAGGAGGACTGATTTACTGATATCTTTCACATCTGATGTCATGTTTATACCGGAGGAAACGCTCCTGTGGTACAGTTTTTCAGTTGCGTCACATAAACCATATAAATGAAGTGTCACAGGAACGCCTCTGAAAACACTCAGTTCTTGAGTCTGATTTGAGTTCTTTTTTACGGAGCCCCTAAGGTGCCACGGAGAAACAAATATATAAATCGTGCGCACGAGATAGTAAAACGTGCGCACGTTTAAGATAAAACGTGCGCTCGATTTAATTACACAGGCAAGCGGCAACAGACAGCCGGGCTCATCAGTAGATGGCGGTAATGCCCCATAATATTGTGGTCACCTGCCGATAAAAACGAAGAAGAAGAAGAAGAAGCAGAAGAAGACAGCCGGGCTCGGTTGAAGCATCCCAGTAACCAGCCAACGTTAGCTGTGTCTGTGAATGTAGGAGTGCAGGGTATGTACAGTCCCTTAGGCTATTTATCAGTACCTTAAATAAAAGCTGCACAACTTTCAAGACTCAAGCAAAGCTCGTGTCTTGCTGCCACCCGCTGAATAAGGTGGAGGGAGTTAGCCCCGAAGTTAGCTACAACTTCGCCTCTGTAGCAGCAAACAAGTCCCCCCTGTGCATCCCAGGTCAGGACACTGACTGAATCTGAGTACTCCTTCCGCCGGCTGAGCCTGTTGTCTTTTAGTATGCACAGCAAAGTTCTCCAACTTAGGATTATTCCATCTCTCATGGCAAGAGCAGCAAGAATGTCATTATATGACATTCCAAGGTGGAAGTAAAAGTTAACTAGCTCACTTCTTCTCTCCATTGTGTGTGTCTGTAAACATCTGACGTCACTACGGGAAGCCGTCGTGGACAAGGACATTCAAAACGTGGAAAAAAAACTCTATTTCGAGCGCACGTTTTCCTATCACGATTTATATTGTTTTTTCTCCGTGGCACCTTAGGGGCTCCGTACTTTTTACTTTTACTTAAAGGATAAGTTCGGTTTCTACAGCTTTCACATAGTTTATAGAATGAAGTAGAACAATATACTCACCCAGAAGGCTTTCCTGATCCAAACAGTGCTTCGGGAGATATTTAGATCCAAAATCGAGCGGCGGACATCCGTATAAGTGGTTACAGACGGGGCATATGTATCGCCGCTACTAAAACTGCATTAATCGTCCAAAAACTCATTAGTTTCACCAACATTTCATCATGGTCCGCTCGCGCTACTCCTCCACGACAGTCCGGTGTCACTCCATCCATGTTTTTGTGACTGTGCTGACCTCTGAACTGAAAAGTCTCTTTCGGTTGCGCGCGCATGCGCAGTGCGGCTCATTGTTTCAGCGGCGAGCGGTGGCTACACAATAACTTTCTTCTTCCAGTTTTGTGCAAAATGGACGAATATCTATCGGATGAAGATGTTGTGGACGAGAACTTTGAATATGATGGGTGTCCTTACAGTTTCGAGCCAGAGAATACAGATGAGGAGCTCATCGAAAGGAGGACGCGGAGGCAAGAAACTTTTCAGTTCAGAGGTCAGCACAGTCACAAAAACATGGATGGAGTGACACCGGACTGTCGTGGAGGAGTAGCGCGAGCGGACCATGATGAAATGTTGGTTAAACTAATGAGTTTTTGGACGATTAATGCAGTTTTAGGAGCGGCGCTACACATGCCCCGTCTGTAACCACTTATACGGATGTCCGCCGCTCGATTTGGATCTAAATATCTCCCGAAGAACTGTTTGGATCAGGAAAGCCTTCTGGGTGAGTAAATTGTTCTACTTCATTCTACAGATTGTGGCAGTATGATATTGCCTTGTTGTTTCTGCGCTTGGCGCTATGGGTGTGTGTCGGCCAATGACCGCCTGGGGGCCCTCTATAAAAGGAGGTAGGGAAACCCCGAGAGGCCCTCTTGCTTGGCGCTTCCGCTCCACTCGCTTCCGGGTCAACCGGCATCCACGGCTCTGCACGCACGCAGGTAGGTTAGCTGATGGCTGCCTCTGTTGGCCCCTCTGTTATCTGCGGCATGGCTGTTAACACACATTTTGGCCCCTGTAGATACCTGAGTGTTCGCCCTTTGATGACTACGGTAGCAGCGTTGCTAGGAAATATCGCCTCTCTCTGTGTGGTTTATGAACAGTGATCGGACTGGTAGGTGACCCTCCTCATGCTAATCTGTTAGCTCTAGCCTCCTTTCTTATTTTCTATTCATGGTGACCCTATTTCTTTGTTTATCAGGGCCCCGGGTTCATAGCAGTAGGAACCGGGGAGACGGCTGCTTCGCTTTGCTTTCTTTGGCTGCTTCGCTGTGCTCCGCACGGCTGTGCTTTGTTCCGCTCGGCCCTGCTGCTCCCCCACACGGCTGTGTTGGCTCGCCAGGTGGTACCTGGTTGGGCTGCACTCTCTCTGGTCAGTGTTGGTATTTTATACGCTTGTCGCTCGGTGTGGTGTCTGGGGCTTCATCGGTGCACGTGCTCCAGGTTGGCTGGGAGAGATTCATAACCGGACAAGAGCCGCACGTGTAACCGGACGCTCCCACGCCTCGGAGGCCAACCGAGGGAATTATTTTATAGACTTTGGGGTTTGGGGGTTTAATAATTGATTTCATTTTTGTTGTGGTTCTTTTCTTCGGATTTATTACTGATGGATTAATTTCTTTGTGGTTTATTACATTTTGTTTTCTTTGTGATCTGGTCTTTTGGGGTTTATAAGTACTTGATTTCGTTGACATTGTGCTTAATTTCAATTATGGTTTATCGTTAATTAGTTTCATTCATTGAGTTAATTCTCTCTTTCTTTGGGGAGTTTACTATTTAGTTTATTTACTTTGAGAGTTTAATTTAGGTATTCGTAGTGGGGTATATAATTATTTAGTGTAAGGTTTTTTTCTTGAATTCTCATTGTTTTGTTTTCTTTTCCCTGTGTATGTATTGGGGTTTGTTGGTTTGTATGTATTTTGTTATTAGTTAGGGGGATTAGTTATTCCCTTTAATTGATATTATTTTGAATAATTTGGTTTAGTGGGGTTCTTTTTCTTCTTCTTCTTATTATTATTATTGTTTGAATCATTTGAGTTTGTATTATGTTCAGTTCCCCCACCTAATTCGTTTCTTTGTCCTTTCAGAGCTGGGAGCCTCGGGTGAAGGAGCTGGTGTCCAGGGTGGTGGTGTCCCCCTTTTGGTGTGCTGTGTTTCTTGGTTTGGGTCCCCCCACTTCCACGTCCGTGTGAGTGTGTTTGTCACGAGCGCCTGGGGTGGTTTTCTTTACTTGGGTTTCGTTGGGGATAACCCCCTCCCCCTCATCTGCACTTCTTCACTCCTGGTACGCCCCAGTCTCTGAAGGGTTTCCCTTTTTTTTTTTTTAGCTTCCCCTCTCCCATCTTTTAGTTGGGTTTTAACAAATTAAGAAGTTTTGTAATAAAGGAATATTGTTTTAAACTGGAACCACGTCTCCTGCCTGCTCAATAACGGACCTGTGTCCTTACGGTAAAAAGGGGGTGATTCCTTGGGTGACCCTCCCAAGGTGGCGTTGTCAGCATTAAGGTTTAATTGGAGGAATCGGGGAGGTCCAATCCCTCACCTTTAATTCCTCTTCTCCAAACTTCACAGAATGCGCCACAAAACTATGTGAAAGCTGTAGAAACCGAAATTATCCTTTAAGTAGAGTCATTGTGATACTGTTACTTCTTTAAGAGTATTTTTTTTTTTTCACTTGAGTACAGTATTAGTGCCCCCCTCCCTCACTTACCTGAACCGTCGCTCTGTCTCTGCACCAGAACAGGTCCATGACAGTCCACCGGGGGACAGGACGCGCATGCGCCCCTCGGCACATCACTGAGAGACTCGAGAGAGAGAGAGAGTCGAGTTTGGGCCAACACCTTCCTCCAGGAGAGGAGGCTGAACTGCTGACACCAGCAATAGGATAACCATCAGAAAGACGAGACGTATCTGAAAACAGAAGTTATGATGAGAAAGAGCATCGATAAAGTGAATATTTGAATATTTACTCAATAATAAAACAAACACTGACAAAAACTCTGGTCTAACTTTCTCATCATATCAGCTCTCAGCTCAGAGGATGCAGCAATCATCTGAACAGTTACATTAGAGCTCTAATTACCAAATATATATTTAAAAAAAAAAAAACAGAATTAAAGGGATAGTTCGTGTATTTGAAGTGGAGTTGTATGAGGGACATGTGCCTGAACATGCACCACAGTGTCTCATATATGAAATACTTCTCCCCTGGTGGGGTGGGTGGCTGCTCATCCTCTTTAGCTCGGGTCCTCTACCAGAGGCCTGTGAACTTGAGGGTCCTGCACAGCATCTTAGCTGTTCTTCCTTCTGGAGTGAGATGTCTGATGCTTCTCTGTTGGAGCCACTTGTCCAGTGTGGGGGTCACTGCCCGAGTGCTCCAGTGACCACAGACACCACTGTTGCCTTCACCTTCCAGGCTTCCTTGAGCTCTTCTTTGAGCCCTTGGTATTTCTCTAGTCTCTCACGTTCCTTTCTCCTGAAGGCTACATCTATCACTACGGCTTTCCTCTGCTGCTTATCCTTGACTACAATGTCAGATTTTGTCGGTCTGTATCTAGAAGTCCCACAGGATCTTGGCTCGGTCATTCTCGATCACCTTGGGAGGTGCTTCCCATTTTGACCTTGGGGTCTCCAATTCATATTCTGCACAGATGTTCCTGTGCACTATACCGGCTACTTGGTTATGGCGTTCCATGTATGCTTTTCCTGCCAGCATCTTACACCCTGCTATTAGGTGCTGGACTGTTTCAGGGCCCTCTTTGTTCCATCTATGCTTGGTGAATTTGCTAGCAGGAATCAGAACTCCAGTCGAGCGAACACACGGGCTTCTGTTAATGGTAATTGTCGAATTCCGATGCGTAAAACGTCCTTTGGACAGTCAGCCTTCTCTGTCACGGGAGCTAAACTCTGGAATAGTCTACCTACTGAGCTGAAGATGCAAACTAACTTCAAAGGTATTAAATCATGGCTGAAAGAGCAACAATATTGTTCCCACATATAAAACATTTGCGTGTATACATGTTTACCTGAAGGAACTTTTTCATTCACCTTTTTTTATTGAACTTTTATCTTCATCTGTTCTGGATGTTTTAATTCTGATGTATTTTCTAATGAACTGTGTCATGGGTATCTCTGTTATTTTTCATAAATTTCTCTTTGTACAATTTTATCTTTAAAAGCCTCCCATGGACTGGTGTCGAAAATTAGCACTGTGCTATAAACACTTACAGCAGTGCCTTTGGGACCTGTGTATATTTAAATATCACAGCATCAATGTTACTGTGTGTCCATGTCAAATAAACAATAAATAAATAAATAAAATTAGGAATGCAGTTATCTGCCAATAAGCGTGCCTATGTAACAGATAAGGAAAATAACACTGCATGAAAAACATATTTTTTTTGATTGAGGTATTAATATGTTTTGTTGGTGTATTGAAGGTTAATTTCACCAAAATCCTGTTTCACTCATGTATGCGGTGCGGTTTCAATGTTGTTAGGCAGTAAAGGGGTTTACCGCGTCACTTCCTCCCTCTCGTCAGTCTCCTCAGAGCTCGTTTGTCAGAAGTGTGAATTTACTCCAGAGCATGTGAGCGGAGCGCGAGCCGCTTGTTCATAAAGTGCAATACAAAAGTTCACAGTTTGAGATAACTTTCCCAACCGTCTTTTACTTAACTGACAGAACACTTCTGACATGAAATCCAGCCCGTTACTGTATGTATGTATATATATATATATATATATATTTTTTTTTTTTTTTTTTTTGTATTAACTTTTAGTCTGCTTTGAGCTTGACAGCGAGAGGCGTGTAGTGACGGTAACGACATACTCAGGCAAGATATTTTTTATGTCCAGTATGGATGAACAGTTTATTACAAGAAAGAGCAGAGTTAGCAAACCAGTCCAAATAATGAAGAGAGACTTCGTGTAACTGTGACTCTGTCTTTAAAAGTTTAACTACACAGAGATGAAAACATCAGCAAAACTTTAATGACTTTAATGACAGCCTGATTAAGTCAAAAATAAAATAGATATATTTAAGCATTTTTAGACTAAAAATAACTTTAAAGACGCTGACTTACCATCTTCAGTGTGACCTGTCTCCCACAAGTGTGTAATCAGCGTTGATTGAAAAAAAGATTTGTCTGTGTGGTTTCAAAAATGCTCAGTGAGTTTTTGTCAGTAATCAGGGGAGGCGACTGGAGGGAGACACCGGCCGCTTTATAGAAAGGGTCCGCCCCAGGTATACAGGGCGACGCGATGTGGGCCCTCTTCCTCAAACAAACGTCAGGAATAATGTGAGGAGATGACAAAGACAAACAACACTGTCAAGATTCAAATGATAGGCTAGATAAACTGGTGAAGGGCTGTTTCATTCTGAGTCTTGTTTCTCTGATCGTTCATTGATTCACATCCTTTAGAATTCTCTCTGAAAATACTGCATTTAAAGAGATTTACAGCGATATGATTGACTGAACTTAATGTGACACAAGAAGCTAAAACCAATACATTAGTAAAGTCAGGGCAATTTCATGACAATCACTGTTCATATAATTATTTAAGATACAAAGAACAAAATTGATAGGAACAATCCAAAGCCTCCTCTAATTACAGCACACCATCTAGCCGTCTGTCAGTGTTGAGCTTTGAGCTGGTAAAAAACTTCTGTCTTTAAATTATGATGAACTTTGGTTCAGATGTTCAATTCTCTGCTCTCATGCCTTGGACTTTAAATCATAAATATGTGAACATCTGCACATGAGTGGAACATTAATGAGTATAAAGGTCTAAACTTATAATTTTCAAATTAGTAAAGAATTATTAAATAAGTGTCCACACTGCAATGTATGTTTTAATGTAAAGAAAAATTAACTTAAAAATTGCCCAAACAATAAATGTTAAAAAACAACAACAACAAAAAACAAACAAAAAAAACCCCCACATCATTTCTAAGGCCTCTACCTGTTTGTGGTTCATCCCTCCAGTCTACTCAGTAATAAACCTGCCTGTATTTAATTATATACAATCTACTCTAGAAGTTAGAGAATAAAAGTATTAAGTCATAGAGGCTATGCCTAAAAATATAGCTTTATATCTTGTTAGTTATATATTTGGTTAATTTGAAGGTACTTAGTCATTTCTTGTGACCTAAACTTTTTGTCAGCAGCTAACGAAAAATTCAGACTTTTCAAATATGTGTTAATGATGATGCTGTGAACCAATTAAACATCTAAATTTAAAAAAAAGAAAAAAGAAAGAAAGTGATAAAGAACTATAATAGGACCAAGCAGTATTTTACTTGTTTAATTCAACTGATTTAAATATTACAGTCCTTGTTATTAACACTCAGATTAATTTTACAGAGCACATATCTGTGTTTCTGATATTTTAAGATGACAGGATTCGGTCCAAATATTTGGGTTATGAGGAGAAGTGCGGTCAAGTGTTGAGGCTGCTCTTGCAGTACACACATTTGTCCATAAGGTGCCGCTGTTCTTCCATTTAAAGCAGCAACAACAAACTTTGATGTTTGTGTGAATCAGAGGAGGAGGAGGAGTCACTGAGGTGTGTGAGTGCAGAAGTGAGTCCGAGGTTTGTTTTTAGGCTCACTCCGATCATCAGCCACATGTTTCAAACTCTGAAACACCTCTGAGTCTTCAGCCTTGACCCTTAGAGACTTTTAGATGAGAGTGAGTCCAGACTCTGCGAGTTTGTGTGCACAGACATGTAGTGAGAACACAGGGACAGTTGGGTGAGCTGACTGTCGACAGGTGAAGACAGAAACGGGACTACACCTTCACGGCTCCTCGTCGATTCTTCTCCGTGGGACCTCCGCCCTCCAGCCGCCTCTCCTCACGGGTTTACCCGCTCCTGCGGCCCCCATCGTCGGATCTTCCTCTGCGGGCACCTCGGCGGAGGAAATGTCGGAGGACAAATCGGATCTACCCAATGAGCTGCTTGGTAAGAAAGCCGAGGGTTAGACTGAACAAGTGTTGATCAAGAACAAAGTTGAAACTCTAGACAAGTTTTTGTAGTTTGCAGGAGCGGTTGTGGTGATTTTGAGGCCTTGGGCAAAGTCAAATACGAGGCCCCTTCCCAGTTATCTTAATTTTGTTTTAAACATCAACATTTCAAGGCTTTTCAGGAGCTGTAAAAAAAACAAATGACTGTTTATTTTTCACAAATATGTTAGCATTGTTTGAATAAGTGGCTGAAACTTAACCTTGCAGTGCAGCTGGATCAGCCTGATTCAATGTCTAGTCAGGCAGATCCGTCTTGCCAAGCTCCAACCTACAACTATTGTGAGAGACCCAAAGCAGGACAGTCCAATCAACGTCCTTTAGAGCAAGAGGAGGTGGAGCTACGAGGAGGACGACAGCAGGAAGTGACTGCTTGATGAAAAACGAACAACAGCGCAACAAACTTCTCCATAGAAAGGACATTTTTACTCCACTGCGACATGTTTGTTCTTCGAAGTGGCTCACATTCTGCTCTTTCCCTACTACATCATCTGATTGGCCCATGATGAATTTGACTGACAGGAAAATTCTCCAATCACCTCCTGGATCTTCCTCTGAAAGGTTCTGCCCTCCCCAAACTCTTTCTATGGGCTCTTTTCCAGAAGGACTAGTAATATAGATAATATTAATATAGTAATAGTATAATAATATTTAGATATATAACAGTCAGGCTGAAACTTACCTGAACTGTAATGATAGTGGAATGGAGCCAAAGGAAAGGACAAACAAAAAGGAACAGAGAGACACAGAGAGAGACATTACAGTGTATAAAAGGTGCCTCTCATGTATGTGCATCATCTCTGAATCAATCAACTAATTTATTCTCACATATAAATCAAAAGCAGGTGTGGACAGTCATCATTTCTCAGGATAAAGTCATTTGTGAAATGGGACTCCTGAAAATCTGTTTTTGTGACAGCTTTTCCTTCAGGCTCTTTTTGAAGATGGACAGAGATGCAGAGGTTTTTATGGTGAATCACTAAATACAAACTCACTGATTTCTCCTTTAGATTTGTTAAAGTTAGTATTTCAGATAACTGAGTCAGTCTCGGCCAAAGCTGAAGTAAATGTACAACACGAGTCGTGGAGAGTAGATTAAACTCATGGAAAACCCTTACTCCAGGACTTCCTGCTGTGTTAAACACTTTAAGTCTGCAAAACTCTCCTCAGGAGTGTAATTCAGTTATTATAATCCAACTTTAGAGACAAAGTGGCGGAAATACAGACGCAAGTGACATAAAATATCAGATATCAGTGAATAAGCATGTTAGTCTGTAAGGACTAGTGCAGACAGATGGAATAAAGAAAAAACCTTTAAGAGCACTTAAATATGTAAACCATCGCTGAGCTTTAACTTAGTTTCACTTCGCACTCTCGTATTCTTCCATAGCTCAGATTTGTCCTCAAACTTTCCCTCCATGTCTTTATTTTCACGTCTGTTCTTTAGTATGAAGCTGTTTTTCGTGCCTTTGGGCTCCGTCGGCTACCTGAGAGCTCTGCTCTGCCACTTCCTTATCTGAAGTGGGGGAGAGGGAAAGCTCTGGGAGAGAGGGGTGTGTCCTGTGAAATTCCTTTGGATCCTGAGATATTATCAACACACACCGACTGGATGACTGGGTGTCAGAGAGAAAGAGAAAAAGCCATAAATCAGCCGGAGGAGGAAAGCTGTTGACTCTCCATGAGACACTCACCACAGCTTTAGGGCTGAACACGGTTGTTGTAAATTTAGTCTCCATCTTTAGATGAAAATATGTTTTAGTTTAAACCTGAAGCAGCCCCTCCCAAATTGAAGACCTCTGCAGCTCATTTTTAAGTCTGAAAATCTTTTGGAGCCCAACAAAACCCTGACACAACTCAGGACTTCAGCACCCTAATTTATTATTTTCTAACAAACCTTTATTTTCCCAAAGTGTTCCCGCTGAGAAACAAAAATCTCTTTTGCACGGAAGTCTCATGTACAAAGGGTGCGTACGCACAAAAATGTGGCGTATGCTCTTTTTCATGGCAAAGATCAGACGTATCAAGAGTGAAATGACCGTGGAAATGTGTGGCGCCTCACGACAGCTTCATGGCTGGCGTACGCACGTTTCTACAGCATTTGATCCTTTGGCGACACTTAGAGGTGATGCTGGGAAACTTTTATAATAAAAAAATGTGAAAACAATTAGTCCGCAGACTGAGCTATGTGCACATCAGAGACAAAACAGTTAACACTGATGAACATTTACCACACCCACGTGTGTGCAATTACATTAAAGTATATAAAAGCACACGCAAAAAGGTGCAAAAATACCGTTTAACACAATGGCTGCTTTAGCGGAATGAGAAGACATTATAAATGGTGCAATACGAAGAGAGTGTGTGTTCAGAAAAGACTTACTGGCGCATGATGATGACTGGATCCTCAGCCACTTTAGGTTCCCGAGGGCGATCCTCCTGAAACTGTGCGCAGAGCCGCGGTGTAACGCATGTAACATTAAAGCACAGCGAGAGCCAGTTTTCCTAATGTGATCGCTATCGATGAACGATTAAACTAGAAAAAGCACTCAGAGAGTGCAGACCTCCGCCAAGGTGATCCGGATCAGTCCCAAAATTTAATCAGTTCTTCCATATCCCATTTCCAACAATCCCTGAAAATTTCATCCAAATCCGTTCAGAACTTTTCAAGTTATCTTGAACACAAACAGACAAACAGACAGACAGACAGATAAACGCCGGCAAAACATAACCTCCTTGGCGGAGGTAACAAAGTTTTTGTCTTTTTTTTCACCTGTGCTATGGCTCACTCCATGTGTTATGGCTCTGTGACGTCTTATTTCTCTTCTGCAGCATCTCTCATAGGGAAAGAGTGGCCGCCTTTAGGTTCATAAGAAATAAATAGCCCAGGGGCCGCGATTTGCTGACCCCATATGGCTGTGAGCAGCTATGAACACATTTGTTGTGAGTTACACAAATACACAGGTCTTTACCTTGGGGTTAATCAGAGTCACCCACATGTGCTCCCATCACCCCTGAGAGAGCAGTGTTTCTCCTGCCCCCCTCCCACCTGTTTCGGCCACACTTTTGGGGGGGGGGGGGGGGCAGCCATCCCCCTCCTCACATCCACCTTGATGTCGGACCACTTCTTTTTCACCTCTGCTTGTGTGCCCTCTGACCCCATGGCGCTGACAGCTTCACGCACTCTCCCACTCACTCCTCTTGTGTTTGTTGCTTATGCCGAAGGACAGCGTGCCAAAGGGCACATTTTTACGCACCTCCACTTCAGCGACTAGTGCCTCAAATGCACTTTTCACAAAATTATTTTTTTAAACCATCTTAGTCATTCTTTTTTTGATTTTCTGATCACGCAAAAAGGGGAATCTCAGGCGCAGGGCTCATTTAAATATGATTTGCGTATGTAAATGAGCTAAAATGCTCATTCCTGCTCATACCAGCGTGTAAGAAAACGTGTGAATGTGCTTGTTGCCATTATTGAACCCCATGTTTCTCCCCACTCAGAAAGAAAGAAAGCTTGAACTAAAGGTGCTGTATAAACCCTCTTACAGGGGAGTTACACATCATTTCCAGTCATTTCAGCTGTCGTATTCCTCATGTGATGTGTTCAGAGCCAAACATCTCACAGTGGCTGTAATCGTCGGTTGAGTTGAAGTTTTACCTCGGTTGACCTCTGTCGTTGCATAATCAGTGAGACGCTCTGAGGCAGTTTGTGTTTAGTTCGTTCTTCAGAAACATCTTATTCTGATTTTCCAGGTATGACATTTAACGGTTATTTCAGACACGGGTCATGAATCTACAGCAGCTCCAGTGCCAGGGTTTTCAGGCTGAGTCACACCCCGTGCTCTCTGTTCCGGCGTCTGCAGCTCTCACGCCGTGTGTCTCTGCTCTCAGCCATGAATGGAGCTTTTTGTTTCCAGCTGCTGTTGGTTTTTAACGGGACGCTCCGACCTGACGCTGCTCATCATTCTGAAACTAAACGAGAGACTGGAAGGACTTGTCTTTGTGTGCATGCAGCCTGAAGTGGTGCTCAGGAGGCTTTAAAAAGAAACAAACTGAGATCCGTATATGAGGTCAAAGGCCAATGCCACTGCAGTTAAAGGTGCATTATGCAGAATTTTGGCACTGACATTTGATATCCATAAATGTTTTATTTATTTGGCAAAGCAAATGATACAGAACTTTCCGGTACAATTCAGCGACCACTAGGGCTGAAAGATTTATCATTTTTTGGATTGAAATCAATTGCAGACAACGTAATCCTTTTGCAGTACTCCGTACTGACCCAGGATCTGTTATGTCAACTATTTTACAACACAAAGTCTCTGTTTAGGAGTAGAAGTTGAAGTATCCCTTAAATAAGGAAAACAGATTATTTATCATCAGAATTAGATGATGAATAATGTGTTATGTGCTTTTGATCATGGATTTCCTTACTGTTGTCTATACTGTAAACACAGTGAATATTTCACTGAAGCTTGATTTGAAGAAAATCACGAATCAAATTGAAATCACAATATCTGCCAGAAAAATCGCAGTTAGATCTTTTCTTAAAATCTTTCAGCCCTACTGACCACACTTCAGTTGTGGTCGAGAGAATGATCATTGCTAATCCAAGTTTTTAGTAAAATAAAAGAACAATCATAGCAAGTGGGCGTGATGAGAGGGCTTACTCCACTTCTACTGGTTTAAGGGCATAACAATGACATCAACACGTCACTCCTGATGTTTAATGCCACCCAGCATGGACGGATGCCTCTGCCAGCTGCTGCTGTTTCCACCATTGTTTGAAATCACGCAAAGACGCTTGAGGATGTGCAGTTGGCGCCACACTGTGTAAATTCATGTTTCCTGCCTCCTGAGACTCTTTGAGCTTTTAGCCCAAAGTAAAAAAAAAGGACAAAGTTAAATGATATTGATTCTCTGAGCAAGTTGTTATGATTCAAAACTGGAACTCATTTTTTGATTCCCATCCTCAGCCAGGAGAGAGGCGAAAGTTCCTCTCCTTCGTCCTGCTGTTACTCCTCGCTGTTGTCATGGTTGGAGCTCCTGCCCCTTTCTCCTCAAAGGAAGCTGATTGGTCAGTTTCTCTGCAGCCTGAGCTCCTGCTTGAAGCCTTGCCAGATAGATTAGCATGATTAATTAGGCAGATACAGCTGAGCTGCACAGCTTTTACTCGTTCTCTCCGGTGAATATGTATTATTACCAGTGTTAATTTTGACAGCACTTTTTAATTTAGTTTTAGTTTTTTTCTTAAAATATCTTTTAGCTTTAGTAATAATTAAGCCATCTAAAATGTTTAATTTTACTTTAGTTTTAGTTGATGAAATTTCACAGCATTTTAGTCGATGAAATCTACTGTAAATTTAGTCAACTAAAATATGAAGTGTAAAGGGTAAGGCATTTTTTATGTTTCCTTGAATTTCTGAAGTCATGTTTTACACTTGGATAAAATGAAACATCTAATAATCCTTTACTGAATGCTAGTAAAGCTTGAATGTATAAATGAACAGAAACAAATTGAACTTTTGTGTGAAATGCAGTCACCTTTATTTAGGCTACCTGGCAGAGCATCTCAGTTACAATACCAGAACTGACAACAAACAGTGAACCTGCTCTACATGAATATATCAATTCATAAAGAGAGGAGCTCTGACTGGATCGCTCCACAACTTATCCCACCACCACCAAGCTAAGGCAGTTGTGATTGGATGATTTCTACATGACCAAATTAGGTCTGATTGGATTAAGTCTCTGTCAAACATTTTAGTCGAGTTTTTTTCTGTTGATGAAAATGTCAGTTAATTTAGTTTGAGTTTTTGTCCATGTGCACTTGTTTTTATTAGTTACTGTCTAGTTTTCACAAGGGGAAAAAGTTTGTTGCTGAAAACTATGACGAAAGTAATTAGCTGACAAAATTAACACTGCTTATTACATCTTAAAAAAACTCAATTTTAGCTCTGCTCATCTTTGTAGTGAGAAATGTGACCAGCTCATATTTCTCATTTTTGAGCTCATATGAATCTGAAGAGTTGTTGCTTTTTGTGCCGAGTTGTCTGTAATGTTTTCTCTGTGGGTCTGGGAGCCAGTCAGACGGAGAAAGAGTCCATGTGTTTGTGATCAGCCTGCACGCCGCTGCTCCAGTGTTTTCACCGTCCACATGACCTCATCGTGTGTCCCGGCACACAGAGCGGGAGGAGAGATGCCATGATGTCATGAAGGGCCGGGCCAAACTCTCACACTCAGTTTCCCCATGTATAACCCTCACTTTACCCCCTCCTCTCTTCTCGCACCGCCCTGTTTTCTGTCTCTTTCTCTCTCTTAAATCCTCATAAGTTCTTCGCTCTCCTCCTTTCCCTCCGTCACTCCCTGGATTTTCCTACAGCTGTAAAAAAAAAAAAAAAAAAAAAGTCAAAACAACCTCCATCAGACTCTTTCCTCTGCAAAAGAAGAGGCAGATAAAACTTCTTAGGCAGTGAGACATGGCGCTGAATGACACTGTTAACCTCAATGACAGAAGATTTTATAGTCATACTCATGAGAAAGCATGCCTCGCTTCATCATGGAGGTTTAACAGCAGTGAATGGAGTCATTTTCACCCTCCAGGCTCGTCAAAAAAGCAGCCTGATCAGTGAAGCAGTTTTTTTGTCCTTAGACAACATACATCCTCACGTTAGACCCTCAGGTTTCAGGTGCAACCTGTTTTATCTTATGAGTCCGAAATTCACCCACAGTCAAAGCTACAAACATACAGTTAAAGTGTCAGTTGTCGGAGAGAGACTCATTTTGACTTGTTTGAATGTTGTGAAGTGACCCAAACATTGAGTCACTTTGATTGGTTAGTTTAATGTAAGCTTACTCTGATTGGTTGTTCAGAAATGTTTTCTTTTAACGTAATCATGCATCACCGTGAGCTTTAGTGGGGGAGTTAAATGCTTCAGTGGTAACATCAGATCACAGTACTATAAAAAGCGCTTTTGTTGCTTTCCATTATCAGCCAACGTTGCCAGATTTTCTGATTGAAATAAGCAACCAGGTTGATGAAAACAAATTCAAAGCAAGCAACCTCCAGCGATTGTATTTCTAATGTGATATATCGTACAACTATATATGGCTATATAAAACTGTACAATATACTGCACAGCTCCTCAGGAGGAGTAACAGGAAGACATAGGGCGGGAAGGAGCAGTGGCCTGTAGTCATATTTTTTATTTATATTCATGCTGCTGGAATGCTAATTTCCTGAAAGAGTCCCACCAAGAGATTAATAAAGTTCTGTCGAATCTAATCTAATATTACTTTTCTTTTTTTAAAGAGAAATCTACAGAAAACATGTTTTAGTTTTCATCTACATTTCATTTCAATTTCACAGTGACATTTTTTCTTATTTGGCTCTTAATTTACTTATTCAACATCCTTTTGTTTGGAGCTGAAACTTACTTTTTTTTATACAGACTTTATAACTCTGTTATCACTAAACATTCTGTCTAACCTTGATTTTTGTAACCAAACAGACATAGTCAGGCTTTTATCTAAGTTTTATGTTGATCCTCTACAGCTTTATTATGATGAAAACAGTAACAGCTATATTAGAAATACATTTAATTCTGGCTATAAGGATTTCTTTTTGGTGGAAACATCATTTTTGCCCCTCTTTTTACAGTAAGGTATACATTTGTGTGTGGAGTGGGATAAAATAGTTTGTGTAACTTCTGAATTGACTTTATATTGGTAGTACAGTGAGCATCAGATCCCTCCTGGGTTTGGGGGCACAACAAGCCCAAATGAGAAACTGCACCTTTGGAACAAGACAAAAAAAAACAAAAAGAAACGCAACTGCGAATATTTACAAGGAACTTTTCAAAAGAAGAAGCCCAAAGTTGCTTATACTTAGCAGACCTGGCAGCTTTGCTCTCACCGTGAGCTCAGATTTTTAGATCTAACGAGCTCAGAAATAATTCCGTCAATGAAAGTCTGCAAGTTGGTCTGATTGTTTTAAGATGAGGTAAAATTGTTGTCACTGGTGGTGATTAGGTCTATTCATGCTCTCTGCTGCAGTAAATCCAGACTGAAGAGCTGCTTCAGGCGATCTGGTCTTCTTTAAAACTCCTGCCTTATTTGTGTCATTCAGTGTAATCTGATCCATCCAGCTGTGGTGCTGTTAACCGTCCGGTGTCATGTTTCCTCGTCTGTTTCAGAGAGCGTACGAGAGGCGGTGGGCCGGAGGGTGAAGCTGACCCTAAGGAGAAGAGTCCAGCTGGAGGTCAAAGCTGACAAAGTGGAGAACAGAGTGCTGGTAAGAGACGCATGTTAGGTAATGCTGTGTGGACGTTTTGGCTCTGCGTGGCAATTAATAGTAGAAGGACAGGACAATATACGCAACAGTATTTACGCTACATTGATATAATTTCAAAAAGACACTTGGTAAGAGATTATTTAAGAAAGTAAATGAAAAAAACTAAATTTTTCTTCTGGCATCACCTGATTCGGGTGCTTAAATGTCTTGATTTATTGATTTTGACAGTTTTTTTGTCCTTGAGGGATATTTTGCCTTCCTTCAATGCAAGTCCTTCTTCTAGCAGAAAGATGAACCAACTCTTTGAAATATGAGATACAGCTTCTTCTTAGCTTTGCTGCTCGATAGGACCTCGCACACAAAGGCTCTAGAAAATGAAAATACAAATCAAAACTTCCTTTGTCACTTTACCGAGTTATGGCTTTAGATTCAGCTTGAGTGACAGTGTGAGATACTCTTTAACAAAGCTCTATTAATCACACTTCCAAGCTGCATCCATCTATTAATTATTATTATTTATTATTAATAGGTAAAAAGTTTGTTAGCTCAATGCTTATACATAATGGAAAACTCCATATGCATGCTAACAAAAGTTAGCTTTGCCGTTCAGGGAATTTTGTGAAGGAAAATGATTGAATCGAGGGGTGCAGGTGGCTTTAACCTGTGCACCTCTCATGTTTTGAGGCATCATCTTGTGCGGGTAGTCCCAGTTCAGCCCCACGTCCATGAGAAATGAGAGACAGCTTCATCTTAGTTTTGCTGCTCATTGAGACCTCACACACGAAGTCTCTGGAATACAACAATGCAAATCACAGCATGACTTTCTACCTTACATGGTTATAAAATCAGATTCAGTGTGACTAACTGCTTACAAGCTGCATTCATGTGTTCAAAATGAGCAAAAAGTTTGTTAGCTTGATGCTAACACATAATGTAAAATTCCATATACATGCTAACAAAAATTAGCATTGCTGTTAAATGTATTTTACCTTAAAAATGATTGATTTGAGGGGGTACAGGTGGCTTTAATCTGTGCATTGATCAGGTTTGAGGCTCTTTTCTTGCACAGGTGCCCTGG
This sequence comes from Cetoscarus ocellatus, assembly GCA_037902135.1. Classification (NCBI taxonomy): domain Eukaryota; kingdom Metazoa; phylum Chordata; class Actinopteri; order Labriformes; family Labridae; genus Cetoscarus; species Cetoscarus ocellatus. The sequence goes on along the minus strand of JBAMNC010000067.1, from coordinate 1,777,358 downwards.
GTTGGACTCCAGCCTCTGGTCTATGTGAATGAGAGGAAACTTTTTCTTTGCTTTACTGTTCTGTAAGGACTGTCACACAAAGGCTGTTTGAAAACAAAAATGTAAATCAAAACATGATTTGTCACTTTTCAGAGTCATAACATCAGATTCAGCGAGACTATCAATGTGTCTGTAAGCGCTATGAAGCCTGCTCACAAGATGCATCCATGTTTTCAGAGATTTTGTTTATTTTTTAAATATTTTTAGGTTGATACCTTGTCCCCAAATTCATGCTGTATAAAGTCACACAGCCTAAATGTTGAGTAGAGAAAAACTTAAAGAATACATCCTCATGGACACAGATGTTTTTGGTGATACCGGAGGTTATAGAGCTCACTAAGAAAGAGTTCAGGCTGCACAGCTTCCAAAGAGGAGTGTGTTGGTCGTTGTTTTATTACCTGAAATAATCACTTTTATTGCTCCACGAGGGTAAAGGCTCCAAAGGGTTGCATTAAAGCCGACATGTTTCTGCAGGTAAAGGTAGGAAGATAAGATGAGAGCAATGACGTGTAGGTTTATCAGATGGTAGAGTAAGGTCCTCAAGGAAGCGAAAATTTAAACCCGAGAGAGTTTTAACAGTAGCACAGATTTAGAGTCTCAGTATCAGTTCTCAGATTAACAGCAGATTAACAGGCTCGTAAACTCAGGTCTTAATGAGCTGAGCGAGGAGCTTTTAGCTGACCTGTGTGGGGATGTGAAATCTTTAGAAAGACTGCGGCTCAGGAGGCTCTGAGTCATGATCTGATGGTCACTGAGTGTCTGAATGTCACATCGGTGCTTCATTATTTTCATACACAGCTGTAGGGAGACAAATAAGGAAAAACTGAACTGGCTAGACTACTGCACTGCACTTTATATGGGGGTCAGTGACTCCTCCACTGCACGTCTGCAGTTTCTTCAAAACGCAGCTGCTCATCACAAACATGAGCACATATCACTTTAGAATTCATTTTAAACTTCTGTTATTTGCTTTTAAAGCTCTTAATGGCCTTGCTCCTCCCTACCTCTCTGAGCTTCTTCATCCTTTGACCCCCTCCTGATCCCTCAGATCAGCTGATCAGCTGCTCCTGACAGTCCCCAAAACCAGGCTCAAGCTCAAGGGATTTTGCAGTTGCAGCTCCAAAGTTATGGAACGACTTTCTGCTCCACATCAGGCAAGCATCGTGCTTACCTGTTTTTAAATCCCTCCTTAAAACTCACCTGTTTTCCTTGGCCTTTGACACTGCATGAGATGTCGGCACTGTGTGTCTGTATCTTATTCATATGTTATTTTAACCCATTTAAAGCCTGAAAAAACAAGTTATAGCCAGAAAGTTCCAATTCTTGGAGCTGAAGTGTTTATTTCACTTTCTACTTGAATCCAAAAACAAAATCAAAATTTCCATATATTTTAGCATATGTATATTTTTTGTATCTCATTTGATGCATTAGGTGTTTTTGGCAACTGATAATCCACTCGAGGACATTTTTATCATTTATCTGATTATATTCAGATTTTTTTTTAGTAATTGGTTGATCATATTGATTAGAGGAGATTAGAGGTATCATATCATTCTGTATCAAATATGATACAACAGGCTTTAAGGGGTTAATTCTTGTTTTTTAACTTCATTCTATGCATTTTAATTCACTGTTTATTTTATTTACTTTAATTTTATTTATATTATCTTAATTATTACCTGTACGGCACTTAAGCTCACTGAGGTTGTTTTAAATAAAAATAAATAAAGAATAAAAAATATATAAATAAAGTTGTATTGTATCTATCTATCTATCTATCTATCTATGCTCTGGTGTAAGCTCAAGCTAACACGTTCACATTATTCTTGTTAATTTAAACCTCAGACGAGGGTCAACAATCCTGAGCAGGTATTTAGCAGGATGATTTATCAGAAGTTGGAAGTCCTAAAGCCAAAGTGTCTGAGCACCCTGAGCACTTGTAAATCCTAAAATCACCGCCCTGCACCGAGTGAAGACAGCGGCGGGTGCTCCTGAGGTTTCTGTTTCGTGTAGCTGCAGGTCATGAATCTCTCCCTCACTTTAATAAGAGTGTTAAACCATAGAGCTCATCCATGTCTGGACAGAAGGCTGAACCTTTATCATCAGAACTTTATCAACATCATCACAGAAAGTTCAGATCCAGGTTTTTATTCTGACTTCTTCAAACATTTCTTTCCTTTGACCACATCTGTGAAAAATGTGACTGCGGCTCCTGTCAGGACTTGACTGAAGCTGCACACACACCACATTCCACAGCTGTGGAGCAGCAGATTAGAAACTCGTGCTGTAATTTCACGGTGAAACGCGGCAAAAACACTCACTGTTTCATGGAATGTGTCTAGAAGATTTTTGTTTGGCGAAAGTTCGGTGCAGATCAATTCCTGAAACTCCAGAAGAAAAATTAACCAGAGTGTGTTATAGGTAAAACAACGGCTGAAGAGGAAAGAGAGCAAACTCAGATGAGCGAAGTTTGAAACCTGAAAAACATCTAAGCTGAGACATTTGGATGTTGAAGGTTATTAAGAACAGTTCTCTCTGATGGAAAAACTGTCTCAGGAGGCTCCCACACCTTGATCATCAGGGAGAGGTGTCCCAGCACAAGCTGGCATTTTATTTTATGGTTATTAAATTCATCAGCATGAGAGAAAGTGAAACTGAGGAGAGGGAAGCAGTTTTATGATCTCCTGCAAAATGAAATTTCTTTGCTTTTAATGTGGTTAGAAGGGGGTTGTGAAGCAGAAGAAAATGGAACCTTTGACTAAACTCCCACTTTAGCAGAAATGCTCTCTCCCTCTTTTAAGATAATGCCTCTCAAAACACTTTGTTTTTACTTCCTGGGGTCTATGACGTCATAGATTTACAGTCTCCACCTATGTGTGTTTTCTGCTTGTCACAGGCAGACGCCATGACTGCTTTGAAAGTCCTCTCAGTGGCCTGTAACCCCTCTCATCATACATCACATGGGCAGCCAGTTAGCGCAGAGCTTTTGATCTTTATTCAAGCATTTCCAAAGGGGAGGTAAAAGGAGCTGTATATGATTCTCAAAAGAGACCAAACTGTCTAGTTTTTTTTAAACTTAAAAACTATCTATCCATCTATCTATCTATCTATCTATCTATCTATCTATCTATCTATCTATCTATCTGTATCAGCAGATATGAAACATATTGCCATTATATCAGCTGATAAATATCTTGTATTTTAGCCGCGGTACTAGTGTCTTTTACTGATGAATAAAATGCTGTTTTTTTGCTTCATGTCTTTTTCTAACACAAACGGACTCCAACCCTGAAAGGAACAGGTCAATTTTGGAAAAACTGAGGCTTTGCGCTCTTGCAAAAACCTTTCAATATCAGTATCAGCGATCATTTGTTTTGAAATGTTTGTAAGTTGGATGTCAGCAAAAATTCAATATGCTGCATCACTGCTTTTATCTTTAGAGAGAATTTAACGAGCTCATGTTTTGTCTTGAATCAGATTCATGTTTTCATTTTTGATGACTAATAAAATATGAACAATAATCAGTTTTTACTTCATAAAACTGGTCATTTTGTTTACAAAATTTTACAATCGTTTAAGCTTAAAAATCTGTCATTGTAGATTCAGTGCTGTGATCTCAAGAAACTTTTTCTCCAAACTTAACTGAGTTATTTTCATGTTGTTTTCTTCTTTTTAAAGTCACGTATAGGCCATTGTTGTCTAAAGTGTGCACAGTCCAGACTCCTCTCTGTTTCCATCTGTTTTTGATCTGAAAGTGTTGCTGATGTGGACTTCATCAGCTCACTCACACAAATCAACCTGCAGGCACATCTGTGAAACACCTGATCCAGATGTTTCCAGACTCTACTCACTGACAGCAGGTCCTCTTCAGAACCCTCATAGTCAGAAATAACTGTACTTTAAGGAGTATTTGACCCTGAGTGACCTTTGTTTTTTAGGTTTATTGTATAAACCAAGACTGACAATGTTTTCACTCTTCTGAAGTCTGCTGGATGTAAAATATTCTAACAAAGATCTTTTCACATCCAGCATTTCAAACCATAACTCAGTGAAAGACCTTCATGCCTTTGAGAATAACTACTCCTCTCTTTTTTGGAGAAAGCCTCCTGACAGGCTCTCAGTCTGCAGGACAGAAGTTCAACACATGGAGAGAAAAAAAGAGCAGATATGGTCTTTTCCAACTTTCTATAAAATCCTCCAAAGAGGCCAAAATCTCTGACAGAAGAACCAAAGACGTTCATGGACTGCACATCAGCATCGGTTCAACTTCAGTATCAGCTGATGTCAGCCATTTTTACCATGATCAGCTGTCAGCAGATAAAAGTGGAGCAGTTCAGATGTTTCTATGATGATTTTAAAAGGGAAAAGAAAATCATTAAACAAAATGTGGCATCATATAACAAAAATTCACTTAAAAACAAAAAAACCCAAGCTAAGAGGCCGTTTACAAGACAATGAAAATGGCCAAAAGTGGAGAGTTTTGACAGGAGAACGGTGCCCAGAGCTCCTGAATCCAAAAACTTTTAAAACCAGGGTCCAGAGTGAACAGTTTTGAAAATGCTTTCGTATCTGTCTCCCTGTAAACAGGAATCGCTGTTGTCAGGGAAAACAGTGCACAGTACTCTTTCAGATAAAGGTAGCATGTGCACCTTGGAACAACCACGTTTTCTTCTTACTGTGCTCACTTTGTTATTGCTCCTCCAACAAAATGTAGATTTGCTGCAGCAATACTCTGACCAGTGAAGACACATTTGTTATATTCGCCAAGGGCTGAAAAGTTTGTCTTCACTGGAAAGCATAAGTGTGCAGATGCATGTTGTAACACAGCTGTTTTACTATAAACCTACATCGCCAACTACTGGCCTGGCATGCCCACGTTTTCAGTCGTTCTTGCGCCTCCGTGTGAACGTGGAGCACTTTTGAAAACGCAAAGGAAAAACCTTTCCGTTTCTGGTGACAACGTTGTTGTGTAAACGAGGCCTAAAATACTAATGGGAACTGACAAAAAGTCTGGAGATAACTAGGAAGCATGAAGAAACAGCAGGGGGGATCCAGGGAAGCGTCACAGGAAACATGCAGGACAGACTAACACAGAGGAGCAGACACACAGAGGCTCACAGGGGTAATCAGACTAACCTTGCAGTGCAGCTGGATCCGCTTGATTAAATGTCTGTAATCAGACGGATCCACCTTGCTATCAGAGTCTTTTAAAGGAGGAAGAGGGGGGAGCTATGAGTGAGATGTACAGAGATTAGCATAGATGCTAACAGCTTCAGTGGCAGTTTTATCAGATCTGGACCGCATTTCTTTCGTAAAATAAAAACAAACTACAGTGAAAGTGATTGAAATGCTATTTTCGTGCCACTTTTGACATATTTGATGAGAGTTTGTTTCATGAAGTGGCTTAAGTTCTCTTTTTTATGTCATTGCTGTAGCTCCTGCCTTCTACTTTGTCTGATTGGCCTGTAATGAATGTGACTGACGGGACGATCGTACAATCACCAGCCGGATAAGCTTTTGAAAGGGTCTGCCCATTCCCAAACATTTTCTATGGACTGTTGCCCAGATGGATAAATGAAATATATTGTACGGTCCATCTGGTGTGTCAGGTTGATCTGCAGCTGCCTTGATTTTCACAATCCGAAAGCACTGGTAGGTTTGAATGTGAGATATTCAGTGTCTTTTTACTTCGTGTCTGCCCTCCTGAGTCCCCTGAAAGTCTGACAGTGAGATACATGTGTGGATAAGGACCATGGGAGATTTCAAGTGCAGAATATCTGAACATTTTTTGGAAATTTTCAGGAGTATTTATGTGGAATTGTCCTCAGTCTGATGTGTCTCTGTCTCTGTGTCCTCAGGCTTTAGCCTCACATCGAGCATACCTGCTGACGGCACGAGTCCCCTCTAAGGTCAGTACATCTTTGAGTACATGTTGGTTATACCCTTTTTTTTTTTTTATTCGTTTTAACCCTGTCTACTTCCTCCTCCTCTGTCCTCTTATCTGTCATCTTTATCCCTTCTCCTTGTTTAAAAAATTAAAGTGTCTCTCTAGTTTTGTTAAACCTCTTTTTTTCTTTAGCCATCATGTCTGTCCTCCTCCCCTCCATACCCCGTCGTCTTCTTCCTGTTTTATACCTGAGGTATCACTCTTGAGGTTTGTCCTCTGTCCTTCCATGTGGGACGTTGTTTTCTGTGTCATAACACTGTGAGGATCTTCTGTCCCATCTGACTCAAGGATGAAGGGCATAGATGTTGGAATTCTTTGGAATTCATCAATTTTAACAAATCACACCATCACAAAATCCCCCTTAGCCCTTCACCCTGACCCACATCCACTCTCACTGTCAGACAGTCATCTTCCTAGAGGAGTCATTCTGTTCAGGAATGTTTCGTTTTTGATCGTCAGACATGTTTCTGCTTGCTCCTCTCTGATGTAAATCATCTCTCTTTTGGTCTAGTTTTCTGATTCTGCACTGACAGAGGACACAACATGTCAAAGCACATTCCAGAAATTTAGGTAAAATCAGGTGAATCAAGAAAAACAGTGAAAGAGGTGGCACAGCACTCCTCATTTGTTCCAAAAGTAGCCGTGATCTTCATTCCATCATGACGGAGCTTTTCTTTTAAATTACCTTTACCAAGGAAGTTGTGCATTTGCTGGTGTTTGTTTGTTTGTTCTTCTGTTCGTCTGTGAGCAGGATAACTTGAAAAGTTGTCGATTGATTTTGATGATGTTTTCAGGGAATGTTGTTCAGGGTAAAAGGAAGATGTGGAAATAAACTTCCTTGCCTATCTTGGCTAGCAGCTAGGTGATTAAATGAGTTTAGATTACAATTATGATCACAAAAACAGAGTAATCGTCATCAGGCGATCACAGTCCTGCATGCCGAGCTTGCTCTGCCATGTGGGTGAAGTGCTCCCTCCTCTCTTCTCTTGCCACTCCTCTGCATCACGTAATTGAGCGCTGAAGAAACGGGCATATTTTTGATGAACAGAGGGGGTAAGCTCAGTGCTGGAATTGTGAATGAGACGTGAGTGACGTCACTGTGTGTCTTTCAAAGTAGGATTATGATTAGGATTAAGACTCAGATTTATTGTCATTACAAATGCACAGGTACAGAGTAACAAAAACTTGTGTAAAATAAAAGCTTGGGCTGATGTACTTAGTAATAAGACCAACCACATTTACTGTTGTTGTTCTGAAGTGTTTCCAGGGAAGCTTTTCAGGAACAGATGTGGCTCAGAGTCATCTAGCGCTTTTTCTTTGTCTCTTATAAGCTCTCTTCACAAGAAAACATGAGTTTTAAATCACAAAGGTGATGCACATGCTGTTAAAACTTTTTAACTCCGGGTAGTTTTCTGATAGGGATGCACAATATTATTGGTATAGCAATATTGGCTGATTTCAGCCCTAAAAAGTTAAGTATCGGTATTGGCCAATGTTGAAATTTTTGCAGATATTTACAGCCGATATATCGGCCACACATATTGGTCATATATCAGCTGGAATATCAGCAAATTACATAAATGTACAATATAGATGTACCTTCTCATCACTGTACGAGTACATTTAAAAATCAAGTGTTTCATTTTTTAAAGAGTTAAATGCTGTTTTTCTTGTTTCACACCTGTTCCTCGCAAAAATATACTGTAACACTGAAGAAACAAGTCAATTTTTATGCACAGAGCTTGTGCTCTCGACCAAAAATATCAGCATATCAGATATCGGCAAAAATCCTATATTGTGCATCCCTATTTTCTGATATTTTGAACTTGCCTATTTTTTTTATCATGCCTGTAAAACCTCAACCCTTCAAGCAAATCAACTTAAAGGCATCTTTTTTTTGTCAGGAAGACCTGGACTATCAGAGTATTTATGCTGTAACGATGTTTGATTAATGTATCAGAAGTTGTGTGACCGTAGAGATGAACCAAATATTAAAACAGAGTTTAAATCTCACAGAATGTCAATCAAATCACATGCAGGTCAATGATGAACATGATTTCACATCTGAATATAGTTCGCTCAAGCCTGTTTTCTGAGTTTGGGTTGTTTTGGGTTTGTTTGCTTTCTAACTTGCAGCACGTTTCCGTGTTTGTATTTCGTTCTGACCTTTGATTGTGTTTCTATACTTGAATCCTTTTTGTGTTTGAAGCGGTTTTCCTCTTATTGAACTGCATCAAGCTCTTGTACGCAATTTGCCCTCATCGGCCGCCGAAGATGTCATAAGATCTATAAGTAATCGCGCCTGATCATTTTGATGACAATATCAAGCAAAATAGTTGTGGTTATAGTTTTTCCATGATCAGGTAGCCCTAATTACATGTCAGAGGTTTGTGCTCTCTTGTTTGCTGTGAGAAATTATTGCTGGTGATGTGCCCCATAGAGTTCACTCAAAGGATTTGTTTTTTTACCTATCAGCCTGCTCTCAGTAACGCCAACAAAGGGTCGAGTTAATGGTGCATTCAGTCTGGTCTTGTTGGTCACTGGGACTGGGAATACTCTGTTAGGCTGGGATTTGCACTGCAGAGGTCGGCCAATCTTCAGGTGCCCCAAGTTTAATAGCTCGTAAAACTGGGATGCGATATAATTACCAGCTCCGACATCCGAGTTCTGAGGTAAATGGCACTTCAACCCATTCAAGTCGAGTCCAGCAAACCTCAGAGTCATGTGATCTCAGCTGGAGATCAGGGTTAAATGAAGCAACAGTTTGTAAAGCCGGCATGATTAAAACTAAGTCTTCATGTGAACCCTCTTCAGCCCTTTGCGTCCTCTCTTTTGCATGTTTTAACTTTAACGTTCTTTATTTCTCATCATCTTTTATTCCTCATGTTTCTCTGTGAACACACATTAATGCTCTCTACACGAAGCCTCGCTTCTTCTCTTACTCCTCTGTTTATCTGCCCTGATTTGTGGTTTTCCCCCTCTCTCTCTCTCTCCTTCTCTCTTTTTATTTTTTTCTCCATACGCAGACATCTGATAGTTTTACCCACAATGCATCTGTGAGAAAAAACAGCCTGTGGGAAAGGAAAACAGAGAGAGAGGAAGAAAAGTTCAACCTGGAGGGCGAGACGCAGACTGAGACAAAAACAGACTTAAGCGCAGAAATAAAGGAGAGTCAATATTTCCCTTAAACTGTGTATAAAAATAACACCTCTCTTTGTTGAAGCATATAAATGTTCATATTTAAACCACTTTTGTTGGAGAGTGATCCCTAATAACTGGTAAGGAAAAAAAGACATCTCATTTCCGTGGGGCTCCCTGTAGATGTCCGAGCTGAAGAAAGGAAATTTGAGGAAATCTAATTACAAATGAATCAGATTATAAGTCACAAAAAGGGCCTCACATGAAAAGTGAGGACCAAACAAGTGAAAATCCTGGTTTTGGACTTTGGAAGTTGGAGATTCTGGATCATCAGAGTTGTTTTTTTTAGAAAAAGGGAAGAGGATGGATGAGTCAAAGCAGTTTTAAAATATTACAGACTTTATTTGAGCAGAACCCTGGTGACCCTCAGTGTTTGTGTTTTTACTGCACAGTGAATCAGACCACACAACATGTAATGAATAAGAAAGACGGCACATAGAGACATTTGCCTCTGCTTTGAGGTTAATGTAGTGATGCTCCGATCATGTTTTTATACAGCAGCTGAGACTTCTGAGTCTGGATTTGGACTTTAGACTTTAGGGTGGGTATGAGGAGGTTTAAAGCACAGTTATTTCCTGCGCCCTGGCGTCAGAACATTCATTTTCAGACTAACACACCACTGGATGCAAAAGGGGAGTGCACGATCATTTACTATTTTAACAGCATGAGTGCACAGCGTATGAATGGCACATGCATCAGGTAAAAATTAGAGGAGACACCTGCGCTTCATGCCAAAACACTTTGCCCCATATGATAGGGCCCTTATTGTTTTTGGGTGTCCATATGTCACTTTTACATCTGTCTGTGGGAGTCAAAGCCTTGAGGGATTTTCTTTAAACTTTTACCTAGATATAGATATCCTCTTTTCAGTGTCTTTCATCAGGCAGGTTTATCTCACAAAGCTTTAGACTGGAACAACTGAGTCCTCGGTCCACAGGAAACGTCCCGGTCATGCCCTGGTGAAAAACTCAGCTGTTTGCGTTCACTCATACAACTCACCCACATAAAGTCTGGATAATTTCAGGGTTTTTTTGTAAGTGTGAATGAAGTTTATGACTGATAATGTTCAAAGCTCTCACAGAGTATAGAGTCTGTTAACAGCACCAACATGCTGCTTTGATCATTTATAATCAGCTGTATGTGTGCTGGTGTGTGTGTGGCCCCTGTAGTCAGTTTCTTGCAATCAGCAAGATTATTGATTAATCCATAAAGACTCCTGCCTCCTTCCTTCTTCTTCTCTGTGCATTACTTTCAGAGTGCTGAAGGAAGAAGAGCAGGGGCGGAGCGCAGAGGGGCAGAGGGGGCCTTAGCCCAGACCAAGGAGAGACCTGATGAATGCTCCCCAGTTATTCTAAGTTCATTTAGGGACTCACATGAATGATTTCCTCCCACTCTAAACACAAATGTCAATTTTATATGCAAAAAAAGGGGCCAAAAATAATGTTTCCGCAGAAATATTCATAATCAACATTATTATTTTTTATATCATATGGCTTCAGCATTCTGAAACTGTAATACAACATGTAGAAGATCTTTAATTTTTATTCTTGCTTCATAAATTAAGAAAATTGTTTTCATCTGTTTGACTACAAGTTCAAAGGTCAGAATGTCCGAGAATAACACGAAGCTATAAGCTTTTTTATAGGGATGCACGATATTATCGGAGCTATATCGATATTGGGATATATGAACACTTTTGCTGATATTTACAGCCGATGATTTGCATGTACAAATTGGCCATAAATATCCAACATTCTGGCTGTAGCATTGGTAGAATGTACAAATGTATCAGGATGGTTTTCCTCATCACCACTAAAAGTCCACTTTTACAAATCAAAAGTATAACTTATTAAAGAACTAGAAAAGCACTCAGAAAGCACTATTCTGGATCACCAGAATAGTGCTTTCTGTTTTTTGTTTTTTGTGATGTCAATCTGGATCAGATCCAGATGAAATTTACCTTGACGTTAGAGACATGGACCCCATATTGTCCTGTAAAATTGGAAGGAAATCCCTTGAAAAAAAAAAAAAACAGAGATATGACTTTTTTAAATTCCGCCCAATGTTTACTTATGGGATTTTTAAAACATTTTTTTATTTTTTTGCATCCAGACAAATATATCACCACCAAAATCTGATCATTTTTAACTTGTGCCATTACCAACATCTCCTGAAAATTTCAGCAAAATCCATCCAGTAGCTTTAGCATAATATTGCTAACAATCAAGCAAACATACAATGGGATAAACAAAACCTCCTTGGGGAGGTAATTAAATGTTGTGTCAGGCTGCCATAAACCTCTCCAGCCCTCTTGTTGTACCCTTGTTGTGTTCATCATGTGGCAGGTCAGAGCAGCCATGCAGGTATTCTGGTCTTAAATCTGCTTTATTAAGGCTCAGCGCTGTAAAACAAAAGTGCTCCGATAACAGGATCAGATCTGCAGCTGACCTCTGATCTGTTTTCCCGGAGCGGGCGGCTGGTTTCCCTAACTCTGAGTCAGTGAACAGAGGGCGGTTTGTTCCTCAGTGTGTCCTGTCCCGGCTGCAGAGGCAGAAAAAAAGACAATGGAGGAATTTAACAGCTGGCGAGGAAAAAGAGGGGAGGGGGTGCTCTGTGCCCTTCTGCCTCTGCCCTTCTCTGTTTAATCTTTCCTCAGCAGACACAGACTGACCTTTACCCTTCCTGTCCTCCTCATTTCTCTTTCACTTTCACTCATTTTTCTGTTTCTCCTTGTTTCCTTCTTGGCAGCGACCTCAGAGTCCATTTTTATTCTGACTTTATTCCTCCTCCCCGTGGACTCAAAGGGAAACGCGAGAGACTGCGGCTGCTCCACACACTGTTCTGCGGGTTCCTCCTGATTCTCTGAGGCTGATTTCTCTCACAGTTTGTCGGATTTATATAAAAACACACTCCTGTTGCAGGTTTATGGTACTGGTGTGGTCTCAGAGTGAGGTCATTGTATTTGTACCTGTTGGCAGATTTTTTTTACAGCCATTGAGACAAACAACCTCTGTACCCTAACCTTGCAGTGCAGCTGGATCCACTTGATTCAATGCCTGTAATCATGCAGATCCATCTTTCAAGCTCCAATCTACAACCACTGGGAGCAGCCCAATCAGAGTGTTTTAGAGCAGGAAGAGGTGGAGCTACAAGTGAGAAGACAGGGAGAGTGACAGCATGTACAGAGATTAGCATAGATGCTGACAGCATGTCTTTGTCAAATGATAAATAAACATCAACACTTCAGACTTCTCTACTGTAAGGATATTTCCGCTCCACTTATTACCTCCTCCAAGGAGGTTATGCTTTCGTCTGTGTTTGTTTGTTTGTTTGTTTGCAAGATGACGCAAAACTACTGGACAGATTTTGCTGAAATTTTCAGGAGATGTTGGTAATGGCCCAACTTAAAAATGATTAGATTTTGGTGGCGGTCCAGATAACCGCCATTAGCGAATGATGTTGAATAATGTTTTTGCTGAATAATTGTCTAACAATATGTGAGCTACCTTGGCGGAGGTGTATGCTCTCCAAGTGCTTTCTAGTATGTTTATGTCATGTTTTTGATTTTTAATCAAGAGCACAAACATTCCACCTACACTTGACCTGCTCCTTCTACGGTGTCGGTCTGTTTGTGTTAGAAACTGATGTGAAACAAAACACAAGAATTTATTCATTAGTTTATTTTACTTTTGGTTCAAGAAAATGGACATTCAGTGATAATGAGGTAAACCACTATGATACATTTACATATTCTGCCAGTTTTGCAGTCAATTGGAGATATCAGGCCAGTATGCTATGCCCAAAATAATGGCTTCAAATATCAGTAGAGATGTTCATATCTGCAGATTTTTATTGCCCCTTTTTCAGCTTTTGAAGCAACAATATTATCTGTAAATCTGCCAATTCAGATATTATACAGGTAATACTGAGCATCCCTAATTGATGTCAATCAGAATAATTGTGATTTAATTTTTTTCACTGTTCAGCAGCTTTCTTTAAAATCATACGTTCTCCAAGTAGGAACTATTTTAGGAACTGTCCTCTTCAGGCTCACAGGATGAGACAGAATCCCCAAACATTTTCTCACAGACCACAGCCAGTTGTTCTCCTTTGGGATGCAGAACTTATTTTTGTTTGTGATTTTTTTAAGCTGAAAAACTAAAAGGACCTCACTTTATTTTTTATTGACTCTGAAGTCTTAATGTTGAAATACAAGCTTGAACCATTTAATGTCATTCTCTGTCTCTGTTTCTTCGTTCAGGTCGAGCACTCCTTCAGCTACCTGGACATCCAGGGAATCAGCAGCAACAAGCCCACACAGGTACAAAACAAAACAAAAATTACAACATATTTACATGAACACACGCAACCACAGCTCAGAGTTACACAAACACATCGCCCGTATGTCTGAGAGAACAATACAGGACATGTTTATCAGCTGAGTGCTCCAGTGAACAGGAGTCTGCTTTATCATTATCCACACAAACACACAATCACACTAAATGAGTTCAAACCAGTGATCCTCCTGTCATGATGTTTTACATTTTAAAAAGCTAAATCTGTACCAGGGTTTAACTATAGAGGATGGTATTCATGCACGCTATGTTGGTGCAAATCAAGGCATCTTCAACAATGCAATTCAATGTGCTTCACACAAAACACATCAGACTGTTCAAGAAGAGACAAAAACAAGTAAAACAACGATGAAACACAGAGAGATAAAAGAAGAATAAAATGTTTCGTGCTGGCCTTTATCCTTAAATTAAGCAACAAAAGGCAGCCGAAAGACACAAATTATGAACAACAGGAAACCAATTTACTCTTATTTTAGGACTGATTCACTGCGATGGGTCTGCCTAAATCCTTTGAAGGCCTAGCCTATGTCTTTAGCAAAAGGGAGAGAAGGGACACGGAGGCAAACCTGTGCGTGGTTCAGTCAGTTTATTTCAGGATAACTCAAGCTTTTTATACAGTGTGACAAACAGTGATGTGTTACAGACTTTTACCCTTAACCCCCCCAACATGTGGGGCATAGGACAAAGGCTCTGTTGATTCACCAATCAATGAAATAGATTTTTAATCAGATGATAAATCACATATCAACACTTCCTCTGGAGGCTAAGGTAATAATCTTTAAAGGTTAAGTGATGCTGGTCAGTCGTACTCTGTGTTGTAAGGGATCTCCTCGTCAAGCTAGGACCAAACCCTGATGCTTGATCAGACTATGCTCAGTAAACTGGCTGTTGACGCCATTAAATCAGTCATTTGTTGTTTTTTATTTTTTTTATGTTTGTTTGTCGCCCCTGCAGTTGGTGCTGGAGCACGAGCGTGGCCCATGGAGCCTGAGGCTGAGCTCTGTGGACGAGGTGAACGAGGTGATCGCTCTCATCGGCAGCTGTCTGCAGCAGATCTGTCCCGCAGTGTCTCCAGTGTAGGTACCGAAGAGCTGAGACAGGAGGAGGGACACGGGGACGAGGCAGCGAGGAAGACACCAAACAGACAGAAATTAGAAATGAAAAAGAGGCGTGCAGCTTCAGTTTTCTGGAGCAGAGCAGGGCTGGGTGATTTAATGAGTAAATTCATGAATTCACTTTATCCGTTGCCAGAGATTAAAAATAAAATAAGATTCAGATAGATGAAAAAGCCCCTCCTGGCTCCCATACTTAACACCCTGCTTCATGTTTCCTTCCAGCAGAAAAGGAACGACAGCTTGAAAGTTTGAAGAAGAAGGAAATACTGATTTTTTTTTACTGTTTTAATTGCTTTTTTTTTTTTTGAGTCATTGTAGACGAGAGACTCGTCTACAATGACTCGGTTTTCAGGGTCATTGTAGACGAGTCTCTCGATGTCCAACTTACATACTGGACCTTTCATTGCAAAACTGCAGATCACACTTTATTTCCATAAATTCTTTGTGATTAATTGTCCTTTTTTTGTAACGGAAAACAGAAAGACCAAAACTCAGAATTATCAATCGATCAATCAGTCAAACTTTATTTATATTGCACAGTTAAGACAAATTCAATTGCAGCTCAAACTGCTTTACATTGAGACAAAAATGAATGACAAAGATTTAAATATATTTTTATTTATATATTTTAAATTTTCTTACAACCACCCAGCAAATAAACGCTCAGAAGAAGTCCATCTACTCTGTAATTGTAATGATAGTTGGTAGGATGTCAAGAGGATTTGGAGACTAATACACACTAGAGAAGCTAATGTAAAAGAAATAATAAAATAAAAATGACAGATAAAATATAAAAGAAAAGAAACAAGAGAAAAGGCAAAGCAATAAAACCAAGAATCACTGAACATAGATAAATAAACCACTACAAATACATTTTAAATAATAAATAAAAAACATGTTAAAAAATTAAAATTAAATCTCAGATAATTAAGTGAAAAAAGATTAAAACTATGTCAACATGATAAGATATACAAGCAAATAGTAAAAATATAAGAAAACATCAGATATTAAACCCTAAAACTTAAATTTAATAATAAAGTAAGGTAAAAAGCGATACTCACAAATAAATAAATAATTATAATGTCATTAGAATTAAGTTTTGTTTGGGAAAGAATTTTATTTTGAGGCTGTATTGCTAAACCCAAGAGTAAAGCAAAGTTCTTCAAAATAAAACAAGCTTCAGTGTTTTTTTTTTCAAGTCTTAATGATTCAAACTGCTGAAAAAGTTTTTGTGAGCCTTAAAGTTTCTCCCCTAAATAGTTTTCTCTCTGGTGTGTCTGTAAGGAAGAAAGGTGATGAAGAAGCTGAGTCTGAAGCCTGCAGAGAGGACGGCAGCGCTGCAGGCCATCTGGGATGAGCAGAACTCGGCTGATCTGGGACCCTGTGGTAAATAAAACACAAAAACATCAATGCAGCATGAACACATTTACTGTCACACCTCTTAGAAATATTAAAGGAATTCAAGAAGACAAAGAAGTTCAATAGCAGATCTACAGAAGCCTCAGAGGGACAATTTAGGGTTTTTCTCAAACTCCTCTGAGATTATTTTAAAGACTAAATATGCAGTCTGTTTTTTCAGGAGGATATTCTCATCAGTACTGGTGCATGTGTGATCATCTGGGTCTGCCGTACAGAGAGGAGGTCCAGTGGGTCAGTAAAGCTCTTTTTATGCTGTTTTCTATTAACATGACATTTATTGTTTGACTCTCAGCATCACGGCTTGGGTGTCTTTTAGGCACAGATTTGATATAACTTGAATGAAAAATACAAAGTTTACCAAGAAAATGTCCCCAACATCATTACACCACCAGCAGCAGGCAGGATCAATCCATGCTCTCGTGTTGTTCATACTAATTTCTGACTCTGCCATCTGAATGTGGAGCAGAAATCCAGACTCATCAGACCAGGAGACATGTTTACAATCTTTTATAGTCCAGTCTTGGTGAGTCTGTGTAAGTTGTAGCCTCAGTTTCTTGTTCTTAGCTGACAGGAGTGGCACCCAGTGTGGTCTTCTGCTGTTATAGATGATCTGCTTAAAGATTTGTGCATTCAATCAATCAATCAGTCTTTATTTGTATAGCTTCAGTTCATAACAAGTGTTCTCTCAAGGCACTTTACAATAGAGCAGGCTGACGACAAACTCTTCAATTTATAGATACACATATATGCATATATATGTATTTATTTAAAAAAGAAATATATGTATTAATTCATAACTTTTTCTAAAACTTTACCTGGCCTCCCCCGTACTTCAGTTTTCTTTGCTTTTTATTTGTTTACACTTGTTTTATGATTCCTGACTGTTCAATGTGTCTGTGTCGTGGGGTGGTTGGGATGGGGGTTTATCATGTGTGGGTTTTTATTTGTCTGTTTTTGACGCCATACTATTTATGATGATGTCAAGTGATGTGTCATTTGCTTTGCCAGCTATATTGCTGTTTCTTTGGTTATTTGATATTGATACTTGCCTTGTATGTGGGTAAAAACTAAATAAAGTTATTGTTAAAAAACTATATATATATGTATATATAAATATATATATATATATATATATATATATATATATATATATATATATATATGCACATCTGGACTAAAAATAAGAATGTATGATAAAGACAAACCCATGGACTCCCAGATCATAAATCTGTCCTCCTCTGGTGAATGTAGATGTAATCAATCTTTATTTGTGTAGAAATGGTCTTGGTTGCAACAGGTGGTCTGAGTTAATGCTAACTGTCTGTTAAGTCAACCACTCCAGCCGTCCTCCTCTGACCTCCTCCATCAACAAGGCACTTTGGCCCAGAGAACAGCTGCTCACTGGGTGTTCTCTCTTTTTTCAGACCATCCCCTTTTGACTCAGAGATGGCTGTGCATGAACATACCAGTAGATCAGCAGTTTCTGATACAGGCAGAGCAGCTCCTCTGATGCCACACTCAAAGTCACTTAAATCTCATTTGTCCTTCATTCTGATGCTCGTCCTGACCATGTCTACATGCCTCAATGCGTTGAGTTGCTGCCATGTGATTGCCTAATAAGCTGTTTGTGTTGACAAACACTTGTACCAAATAAAGTAGACAATTGTTGTATTTGTTTAGATTTTCATCTCTGAGAGGTGGTCTTTCTTTCTGTCGTCTGACCCCCTCCTCGTTTTACTTCCTCTCCAGGACGTGGACACGATCTACCTGACTCAGGACACCAGAGAGCTCAACCTGCAGGACTTCGTGCACCTGGAGAACAGGTATGCGCTTCAGACCACATTCACGAGAGCAGGAGTGTCCACCTCACTGAGAAACAGGAGTTAAAGGGATACAACAACATTTTTTGTCTTGCCTCACTCCAGAGTCCATGTCAAGCAGATAGACACCATGCTTTCCAACAACAGGGTTATATAGCAGATTAAAACATACTATATAAATAAGATAGATATAAACCAAAAAAATAAATAAATGTATAAATATTAATATAAATATAAATAAGAATGTGGCTACTGGCTGGCTAAAACTCCTTTTCGTCCTCAGTCTTCATGTTCCTCCTCCTCCTCCTCCCAAGTGAGGAGCTGTACAGTCCGATGTAGCACAGTCTAGGATGTGGGCCAGACCGGACCATCATTGTTTGAAGGGTCTAAAACAGGCTAAAAGTTAATCAGAAATATGAATTTGAGCAGAATAAGTCACTGTAAAAGCACTGACCGCTGCATTCATCTGCAGACCACTGACCAGAGTGATTTTAAGGCAACAGCTACTGTATGACAGCTGTTGCAGTGCATTGTGGGAACTGTAGTATGTGATGGGAGTGCTTTATAACAGAGGGCCATTAATAATTGATGTGTGAAATCATCTTGTATAATTCATCATATCCTAGGGCGATTCCTGCTGGCCTAGAGTTTGACATGTCTGAAAGAAGGCCAACATTTGAATATTGAGTTTAATTTTTGTACAGTATGGCACAAAATTACATTTGTCTTGGATTTAATATCTGTCTCCTTTCTTTGTTTTTGATCATATTTATTGTTTCTCCCGTCAGAGATCTGGTGCCAATCATCGCAGCTCTGGAGTTTAACCAGTGGTTCACCAAACTCTCCACCAAAGACTACAAACTGGTAATTTTGGTTTTAATTTCAGAAAAAAACCAGCTGGACTTTATGTTTACTTGCTTACATGAAATGCCTGTGTGTGTGATTGTGTGTGTTTGTCCCTGCAGCCAACAGACGTGTGTGATCAGATCCTCAGAGTCCTGTCTCGATCCAGTCGACTGGAGGAGCTGCTGCTCGACAACACAGGACTCAAAAGGTTAAAGACAGAATGAAGATCACATAAAAGACCCTACCTACTAATTCCTCCTTCACATACATTATAGATAAAACAAGTCCTTCATTTTATTAAACTATAAAAGATTCGCTTTGTTTTAAGGGGCTCCCTTCAAACATTTTTTAAGATGTGGGATCCCTTTTTTGTGAGCTGGACCTCCCAGTCACCCCCATGTGACTCACTAGTATCTCAGTGATACCAATTCCTGCATGATGGGTCCCGGACTGAGCAGCAGTAATTTATTTCTTTATTATTATATTTATATTATTATATTTATTTTTATTACTTTTATTTTATTTTAACTTATTTTTTTGTCTCTGTCTTGGATAATATTCATCCTATCCTTTCTCTTTTTATTTGGTCTTGTAT
The DNA here is from genome assembly GCA_037902135.1 of Cetoscarus ocellatus. NCBI lineage: Eukaryota > Metazoa > Chordata > Actinopteri > Labriformes > Labridae > Cetoscarus > Cetoscarus ocellatus. The sequence continues at coordinate 1,758,024 of JBAMNC010000067.1, read as the reverse complement.
TATCTTTATCTTGTAACTTTAATGTTTATCTTTTCTATCTGAAAACATTAATAAACAGACGGGGAAAAAAAGTCAAACCTACTGAGAAAAAGGCTTTGTTAATGTGATGAAGCAGAAATGTTTCAGATTCTGTTTGTTAATTAAATTAGAATAGATGAAAATAAACATTAAAGGTGTCTATAATCTGAATTTTGAGCAGGATTATTGTGCTTCCAAAGCTCATTAAATTTACCAACACATTTTGTGTTTTCAGTGATTTTGCTCAGAAACTGGCGACCGCTCTGTCACACAACCCGGCCTCCACGCTGCACACTCTCAACCTGAGCAACAACTCGCTGGAAGACAAAGGTAAACACACCTGTGCTGTGTTTTCCCTTTGTGGTTTGGCCTTGACTCGTCTCTTTTGACCCTGACTCCCTCAATCAGTGGTGTCAACGTCACATTTTAGTCTCAGCTCACTTACTGCTAGAGATTAGATGGTGAAGGCTGGCACTGCACTGATGAAATGCCCCAAATGAGTTAAAGATTAAGCACAGTACAGTTTACAGCATACCTGACCACAGGACCCCTCTGATCTCACTGCGCCCCCTGGTGATCACACAGCAGACGATCAGCTCAGTGGAGTCTGAGTAACGGTTTCTCTCTGCAGGAGTTTCTGCTCTGAGCGCTCAGCTCGCTAAACTGCCGATGGGCCTGAAACACCTGAACCTGTCCAGGACCTCCATGTCTCCTAAAGGTGAGGACACAGACCATGTTTTCAGTCAATCAGTCAAACTTTATTTGTAAAGCACTTTTCACACAAAATCTTGTAGCACAAGGTGCTTCACATAAAAAAAAGAAATGACAAAAATGAAAATAAAATAAAGAAATAAAGAGTAGAAGATTGAAAACAATGAAAATACAAGACCCCACCCACCCTCGTGATCCACATACAGCACACACACACACACACACACACACACACACACACACACACACACACACAAAGACATTAAGAGGAGATTCTAACAGAATAAGAGGACTGAGGAAACGCCGTCTTGAATTAAAAATGAGGAAACCGGGGAGCTAAGAGTAAAATGACACAAAGATAAAAAATCATGAAAAGAAATTAGACAAAAATACTATGGGTAGAAATAAATAAAACAAAATGAAATTTAAAATAATGATATGGTACAATGAGATAGCCAAACACCAAATGCGTAGTAAAATCTGCTAAAATAGGATAATGAAAAGAAAATTGATTAACAAAGAATAAAATTCCAAAACAATAAATCGGAACTGAAATGGAGAAATATAACAGATTAAGAAGATTTGAATATATAAATAAGGTGAAATAATAATGATAAATATAATCAGCTAAAAGCCAGACTAAAAAGGTAAGTCTTGAGTTTGCTTGTTTTCATGCTCAGTCACATGAACATAATAATGAGTAAAGACCACAGGACTGTAGACGTGTTAGATTTTGTTGTTTTGAAGTTGGAAATAATTCAAATTCATTGTCATTGTTTTTTTAAGGTGTGAACAGCCTCTGTCAGGCTCTCTGTAATAACCCGGCCGTGTCCTCCGCCCTCACTAACCTCGACCTGTCGGGAAACTCGCTCAGAGGAGACGATTTGCCGGTGCGTACAGGAATAATTACAACCCACAGCCATAAAGCTGAAGCCATGCCTGCTCGTGAACTCTTTTAGAGCTTCGATATCTTTGCAAAACACTGATGTGATGTTTAATTCCTCAACAGAACCTGCACAGCTTCCTGAGTCACCCCAACGTCCTGCAGACCTTAGATCTGTCCAACAGCGACTGCTCCCTGGAGACGGTAACGCACTGAAGTCCAAATCAGACAAAGCTGAATATTAAGTGATTTCTTTTTGACAGATGAAATACGTACATCATTTCAGTAGCACAGCAGGTAGAGCAAGTGCCACAGATAAAAGGTTGCTGGTTTGAACCCTGTGTAGGTCAGGGCCTTTCTGCCTTTCTTCCTGTGCATGCGTGGATTCTCTTCAGGCACTCTGGCTACAAACCAAAAAATATGTTCATGAGGCTAGATGGTGACTCCAGTTTGCTGGAAAGACAGATGTGTCTGTTCATTTTAGTCCAATTCATATTAGCTAGCACTGATATATAGCTACATTTTTTTATAGCAGGGTGGTAATATTTTTATTACAACCACAAACAATTAAAAAATGAGACTGTGATATTAAGATTTTTACTTTTATATATTTTCAGGTGTGTGCGTCTCTGCTCAGAGGGTCCTTGAAGCATCTGTCCGTCCTCAACATGTCAAAGACCGTGTTCTCTCACAGGTAACAGACTAACATGCACAGCTGTGGTCCAGTGTGACACTCTGTAAGTGTGCTGAGCGGCCGTGCTCATGTTTGAATCAATGGAGCCCAATGTGGAAAAAAATACATGCTTAAGATGCTGAACCTTCTCTGCCTTTTCTGTATATTGCTAACTGTCTAATTTTTCCCTCTGTGTAAGGCAGGGGTGTCCAAACTATGGCATGGGACCTAATTACAGCCTGTGGGACATTATTTATTGGCCCTTAGTGATTTAAAAAATGTAAAATTAAATGGGGCCCAAATTAGAAAGTGAAGTTTTTGATTCATTAGCTCAACCTGCACCATCCTGAGGTCCAGTGAGCATGAAGTGCGAACCATCTTCAAACACCAGCATTCATTCAGATTACAGCACTTAATGCAGTTAGCTCTTTTTTTGAAACTTCAGGATTTTTTGCTGATCCAAAATCAGGTTTGATACTTGTGAGGTGAGGTGAAGCAAAGTGGCCCGTCAAACGTGTATTTTTGAGGATGAACACCCCTGGTCTAAAGAAAGATACATTAAAGGTAACAGAAGCATTATCACATGGACAACAACAAGAATAAACATGATTACTGATCTTTTTGTGGGTGAGAAACATCGATTAAGGAACCATTTAAGGTGCCTGCAGGGTTAAATGGTTTTGTTTTAGCACAGACATCAGAGACATCACTCAACCTCTCTCGAAAACCCTTCAGTAACCAAACTTTTGCTGTTCCTCTGGCTTCATTCAACATTTTCTACAGTCTGTTGGTTCGGTTTTTATCATTTATGTTTTTATATTTTTACAGAAAATGTAAAGAGATCCCCTCGTCCTTTAAGCAGTTCTTCAGCAGCGCTCTGTCTCTGACCTCAGTCAGTCTGTCGGGGACCAGACTTCCTCTGGAGGCTTTAAAGTAAGAAGAACAGTTCAAAGGTCATGACATCTCCTGTACGAGCTGATTGTAAAACTGACTTCTCTCTGCAGAGGATTGTTATTGGGTCTCGGCTGTAACCCAAACCTCAGCGAAGTGTCTCTGGATCTCAGCTGCTGTGAGGTAAAAACTGACATCTACTGTTTCAACACACACTTAAAGAGCCCATACTCTGCTTTTTGAGTTTTTCTGCACTTTAGTGTTTGACATGTCTGCTCTGCATGATGGAGCACTTCTACACTAGAGACAAGAAGTCTGCAGCGTCAGCCCTGTCCTCTCCCTGGAGGCAGTAGCTGCCTGAAAGAGCTTGTTCCCCCAGCCCCCAAATAGACATACCAGTGTGACATCATACTATTGTTTAATTGGTAATTCAAGCCCATTGTCTCGTGAACTATGGACAGGAAGAGGCAGGAAAAATTGGTGCTGAGTAGGGCTGAACCAGGCAGCAACCTACAGGGCGGAAAATGTGAAAAAGTGCTAAAACCTGCAGTACTCAGAGTGTCCACTTGAGGCTGGCTGCAGAAACCTGAGACCTTAATGATTGTGTGCAGGAAAAATACAGGTTTTACAGCTTAAATTCACAACTTTACAGCCTGGTTCAAAAAACAGCTTCAGTCCAGAACTATAACACTGTGAGGAGGGACAATTTCGTACTCACGCCTGTTTTTCTTTTATTGAAGATTTGTTGAGGATTTTAAGTTTTGGAAACCCAAAGTCGCTATGGGTCCGACAGCCCTAACATGACCTCTACGTTGGTGAGTTGGTTGAGCCAAAGTTTGGTTGAAATGGCATGTGCAGTATGGCAGCGTCCAGTAGAGGGCATCAACGGCATTCCAAAGGCTCCTGTGATATTCAGACAGCTGCATTGGCATGGTCTTTTATGGTCTATGGGCAGAACTGACCAGTTACCACGGTGCAGATCAAATCTAAGAGGACTGGAGCTCTAACAGAGCGTCTCAGCCAGAGTGAGAATACAGCTGGATCAGGGGTACTCAGTGTCAGAGAACTAGAAGGTTTTAGGCAAATATCTGAATCTGAGCTCTGGCAAATTATGGGCTCTTGAAGTAACACCAAAAGAAGGGAGTTTTGTGGATTTATGATGAGATCTGAGTATGTTCTCTCAGCTTCGCTCAGGAGGATCTCAGATCTTGGAGGGCTGCATCGCGGAGATTCCAAACATTACCAGTCTGGACATTTCCGACAATGGTAAGGACAGATGTAGACCCTTAAAGCAGCTCTTGTGTATTTTGATGCTGTGATGTTTACACTGCTGTTTTTTTTTTGTTCAGGTCTGGACATGGATCTGACCACCCTGCTGGTCTGGTTGGCTAAAAACCGCTCCATCAGACACCTTTCACTGGGCAAGAACTTCAACAACATCAAGTCCAAGTGGGTCAAACAATCACAGCAGATAGAAATACATTAAATATGGATGATCTTATTGATGAAAAATAATAAATGATGTGGACAAAGTGCCTTAAATGAGGTAATCTTGTACCATTTTGGTCAAATTTTCTGTATGTTGTCTGTTACTTGATGAAATTTTATTGATATTATTGTTTTTTCACCAGAAATGTTGCTCCAGTCCTGGATAACCTGGTTCACATGATTCAAGAGGAAGATTCAGTGAGTCAGACTTTGTCTGTATGTTGGTATATTGTTTTTATTTCAACCATGTAAAACCTAAGTGAGAAAAACATTTATCCCTGGAGGGAAAATTCAGGATTTTTAGCTCTTAAATTGAAGATAAATGACAAAATTAAAGATTTACATTCTGCATAATGGTAGCATCCTTTTACTGTTCAACACTCCAAGTCAAATCTAAATAAATAAACCGTCTCTGTCTTTGAATCCCTCCAGCCGCTGACGTCTCTGTCTCTGGCCGACTCGAAGCTGAAGGCCGACCTCTCCATCGTCCTCAACGCTCTGGGCAGCAACACGTCCCTGACCAAACTGGACATCAGCGGGAACGCCATGGGGGACATGGGGGCTAAAATGTTGGCTAAAGCCCTACAGATCAACACCAAACTGAGGTGAGAAAATGAGCGTATTATAGAAAGTTCAATAATGGCTTTGGAGGGGGATTATGGTGCGAACCATCAATCTTAGACGTGGGAATTATGTCACATCCCAGTTAAACCACAAGCAAAAATATCTTTTCTGTAGACGTTTGTAGTGTTGATGATTTTTTTCTTTAATAAAGAAATTCGGTCTATGTCTGATAAAACTGCCACTGTGGCTTTTAGCATCTATGCTAATCTCTGTACGAGCAGCAACTTCCTGCTGTCGACTTGCTCGTAGCTCCACCTCTTCCTGCTTTAAAGGCCTCTGATGGGCCGTCCCAATCATTGTATACTGGAGTTTAGCGAGATGGATCTGCCTGATTACAGACATTCTATCAGGCTGATCCAGCTGCGCTGCAAGAAGTTGATATCAGGAACTGTGTGGGGCTCAAGGAAAGGCCAAGTATTTTCAGAATGTTCACACCAAAGATCCTGCGCAGCAAGTAAGGCAAAAAACCAGAGACGAGTACTGAAGCCATGAAAAAAGGGGCCGGCGTGTTATTCTCTACCCTCTCTCTATATTTCAAGATCTAGCTCACAAATAAAGGCATAAAAGCCCCAAATAAACCTTTTTTTCTTTTAACTTCCAGGCTGCATTTTCCATTTGAGAAAGATGAAATGAAAAACAGTACATGTTCAGTACTCCAAAAAGGAGTTCTGTGTCTCACTGCTTCACTTGTGCTCGTGTTCAGGACAATCGTGTGGGACAGAAACAACATCAGCCCTCAGGGTCTGCAGGACGTCGCTGCTGCTCTAGAGAAGTACCATCAGTTTCCAGCATCAAGGATATTTACGTTATCACAGTAAAGATCGTCCTGTCTTACTGTGTCCTGTCTTCATCAGGAACTACACCATCCGCTTCATGCCGATCCCGATCATGGACGCTGCTCAGGCTCTGAAGGCGAGCCCGGAGAAGACAGAGGATGCTCTACTCAAGGTCATCCTCCTCCTGATTTATCTGAATAATGAGTCTATGTGGATTTTTCAGCTCTCCTCCAACTAAAGAATTTATGTTCTCAATAAAGTCAAATTAAAGTCATTTTTGAGACACTGGCCTGTCAGCGAAAGTCTTTGTTGTTGTTTAAAGGGAAAAGAAAAAACTGCATTTCCCCTCTCCCTCCAGTTAGTTTGAACCTATGGCCGTGTTCTGTCTCTTGTAAATATGTTCTGCATTTCCCTTTGTAAGCAAGATTTAGTTTAAGAAATCTAATGTCTTAAGCATCCATTTTGAAGTTTGCTCCTGTCAACAGCCCCTTCAATGTCAAACAGAACAGATTATATATTTGTATTTGAGGTCCCTAATGCTTTGATAAATTTGAATGATAGAAAAATAGATACAGTATGTTGTGAAACATTTTTTATCATAAAAGGGAAAAAAACACAAGGGTTGATGTTTTATAGAGTTCTTGTATTCTGTGTTCTGTATCACATAAATTTTCACTGAGGCAACCATTTGTGCATATTATGAGATATTTTGTTTATGTTCAAGTAGAAAAATGATTCTGCAAAGTTTTCAGTTGTGTCTACTCGATGCTTTGTGGGACAGTCCCTGGGATTAGTTTGCAAAATATCTTGATTTCAGAAAAATTGTAGGTTGTACTGAAATTGTTATAGATACAAATGCATCCTTCCTCTTCTATGGTTTCATTTGAAAAAATGGATTTCCGCAGTTCATTCTTAATCTGTTTATATGTTTCTTGTTATAATAAAGGGGACTTGTGTGTGCTGAAAAAAAAGTTAAGGATGAAACTGCATCCTGTGTTTTGTGTTTGCTGCCTCAGATGGAGCAGTATCTGCTGAGGAACCACGAGACGAGGAAATATCTGCAGGAGCAGGCGTACAGACTGCAGCAGGGGATCGTTACTACGACCACACAACAGGCAGGACGATAAATATACTTAATTTGACTCAGATGTAGGACCAACATGTCTGTCTGCTGGTCTGATGGTCCTTATGTTTACTGACTCGTCACAGATGATGGACACGATGTGCGTGAAGGTCCAGGACCATCTGAACTCTCTGAGGTTCACAGAAAGCAGCGCCGCGCAGGACGACATGAAGGCGGCAGAAAATCTGATGAAAGATGCACGAAACTCAAAGACGGTGAGAGGCTGAAACAGCTATTTTCTGTTTTTAAGATTTATTTTGTGGTGTTTATGCCTCTGTTAAAGTGACAGGACGATGATTATAGAGAGAGGGAGAGAGAGCAGGGAAAGACATGCAGGTATAGTTGAGTCTGCATCTTTTCTCTGTTACAGAAGGTGCAGCAAAAACTTAATTTAAAGGGATATGGCAGCTTTTTTTTTTCTTTTCATTACTTGCCTCACTACAGAGTCCATGACAAGCAGATAGACACCATTCTTTCAACTGTGTGTGCAGTAACAAGGGAGAGACAGACAGAACTCGCCCACTGCTAATTAGCTTAGCTCAAACACTGGGAGTCAATGAGTAGTGTTAGCCTACCTCTGCCTAGTCATCAGATAAACTCTTCAGCAACTCTTAACAGTCCTGTGTGCTTGTTGTAACTCGTTTTTTTATTGTGTTATGTTACGTTATTAATTTCTAGAGTAAGATTAACACTTTATGTAATTTTTGAAAGAAATAAATATGAAACTAAACCACAGCACACATGCTCAAACCACTGCGGTTATGCTTTAAGAAGACCAACAAGCACTGCCCTTTGAAAACCTTTAAAACCTTCAGTCTCCATGTCATCTTCTGCCCCTTCAGCTGCTTCCTAACCTCTATCACCTGAAGAGTGGGGGTTCGAGGGGGGCGTGTGTAGGCGCCATTCAGGACAAACTGGAGTCGATGGCGGGGGAGGTGGCAAGGGTGATGGACGAGCAGCTGCAGGTAACAGTCGTCCATTTCTGTACCTTCACATGAGCACAACAAACACGCAGATCACTGAGCAAAAACTCAATCTTCTCAGACGATGCTGGTGTCGATGGTGGATGCCGCCGAGGGTCTGTGCCCTCACGTGATGAAGAGGAGCGGCCTTCGTCAGGAGCTGCTAAAGGCCGGAGGGGGGAGGATGAGCGTGCCCCGGAGCTTTGTCACCAACACGCTGCTGGAGCAGAGCGGGGTCGACATCATCAACAAGATAAGGTCTGAGCTGCTATTTCAGCTCCCAAAGTTGTGGAGACGTGAGGCTCACGCTTAACCACGTTTCCAAGGTCGTCACCCCTCAGCATCTACGTCAGCACATAAATCAGCATCAGACCAGAATAAGAGTGTCAGTCACTCTGCTTAAAATCCATACATCTCAAACATCCTCTGCAAACATGTCCTTAGTCACACAGCGACATAGATCTTCAGTTTTTTTGAGGAAAGGAAGGCAACAGTGAGCATCGGGATATGCAGAGCTGTTTGGGCATAAATTTGCTTTCAGTGATATCAGCCATAGTTCAGCTTTATTAGTACTGAAATTTGGGGTACATGTACTCAATTTTGGTCAAGTAGTGTTCAAGTAGACTTTAATAGTGAAGCAAAAATTGTCACTAGTAGTACTAGAAGATCATGAACAAGTAACACATAATTGTCTACTAGTTGATGATTTTGCTTCACCAGTAAGGTGTACTCATGTACTAGTACACCAAAGCCTTTACTAGTAAAACAAAATTATAGTTTACTAGAACTACTGGTAAACTCAAAATATCTCACAAGTAGTACTAGTAGACCATTTCAGTCTGCTAGAAGTACTAGTAAAGCCAAAAGATTCACTAGTAGCTAGGGCTGTAATGTGTTAGTCGACTTGTCGACTCATTGGTCGATAAGAACTCTGATTGGTCGACCAATTGTATTTTTTTTTCCTCTTCAATTTATTTTTTCCCACGGCGATTTACAGTCATCAGGAGGAACGTTCCAATTGCTAATGAGGGTGTTTTCAGACCATCCCGGTTTCACAGGTGACTTGCCTGTCTCAGAACACCCCCTTGTTTTCACCCCTTTGGATTCGCCCACCATCTGGAGACCTGGCTGGAGACAGGAGGATTGAAGAGCATCTACGTTGGCCGATTCAACGTCCAGTGGTTTGCTGAGTATTTATTTTTATTTTGAGCATCCTTCTCTACCCCCCACCAAGCCGCGCTCCGCCGAGCCGAGCCGAGCCGAGCCGAGCCGAGCTGTCCCCGCGCAGGATGTTAGCCCCCCACCCCCCCGCCAAGATGCCCCCGTCAAGACGCGCTCCGCCGAGACGATTTCAGTGTGTCAATTGACCAACAAATTCTTTAGTTGATTACAGCCCTACTAGTAGCACTAGTAGACCTTATGCAAATGAAGTAGGAGGGATTATAACCAAATCCAGCACCCTGATTGGTTGTAATATTTTTCAAAGTCAGTGGGAAGCCTGAATTTGCTTTTCCCTGCCCTCTTATTAGCATATACAGCGGTTGCAGTAGTAATAGTAAACATTTTTAAGTCTGCTAGTAGAACTACTGACACTTTTTGTCACTAGTAAAGTCAACTCACACACTTGTTGACAAAAATTGAGTACATGCTCCAAATCTGAGTACTAGTAGAGCTGCTTACAGTAGATAATGGCTTTCCATATCAGGAAAGACTTCGGCCTTTGAAGAGAAGATCCTGAATCTAGATGTTCCTTGACCTTCTGGTTTAAAAACACTTCTAGTCTGACCCTGGAGGCTCTTGGTTTGCTCCTTATTCACCCCTCTGTAGTAACTTCTGTTTCTGTGTGATCCAGATTGAAAACTGGGACTAAAACCTGGTTTAGTTCAGGTTCTGCTCCTCAGTCTGTGTTAACACATTTATATGAGCAGGTGTAAAACCCACACCCTGAGCTCTTTACTCTGACAGGTTCATGATGTGGATTCTGGGTCAGATGAGGATTTGAAACCCTAAATGGGATTTTCTCGTCCTGATGTTTCATTTTTGTGCTCATAGTTTCTCCTCTGTGTGACGCAGCGAGGTGAAGCTGAGCATGGCATCCTTTCTGTCAGACCGCATCGTGGACGAGATCCTGGAGTCTCTGTCTGGGTCGCAGCACACCCTGGTCTGTATTCTGTCCCTCTCTCTGTGTCTGTCTGTCTGTCTGTCACCTGGTCTGCAGCCTCTGTGTTCTGTCTGTTTTCTTTTTTGGGATTCTCGATGTTTAATTTTTGTTTTTATTTGTTAACACGATCGAGAGCAAGAGAAATCAAATCTCTTCTGCACTGAGTTTAATTACCTGTCTTATTGTTACAGTCATTAGTTTAAAAAACAGATGATTGACACACATTTGATTTTAGGTTTGATCAGAGCTGTAGTCATCTTAAAATGTTTACATTCAGTAAGAAAGCAAATTAATCAACATAATCCAAGCTTCATCTGTCTTTTTGAGGACTACAGAATCTGTAACAACCACCTAGACAGTGTGTGATATTGACATAAAAATAAGAATATCAGCTTTTACTGGAGCTTATATGACCAACATGGAATAGACAGTACCTTTCAGCTGGAGGTGTAAGAAAACGTCAATATATCTTAATATTTAGTGCAATACTGTATCAACATTTTTAGTGCAATATCATATTAATATATAGAAATTTAGGACTTTATTTTTGTATGGTAATGCAGCATGTGGCCACTAGCAGGCAGCAGACATTCATCCATTTGACTCTCCTTCACCCTGTGACATTTACTGTGGTTTTATTTTCATCGCTGGGACAGACAGTTAAGTTTAATACTGAAGTAGGAATCATACATAATATTAATAAAATTGATTAGAAGATGATTTTTAATGTATAAACATTGTGAGTTCTTCATGTTATCCCGAATAAAAGACTTTTTAGTGACATAGAGCCCTGGTTATGTTATCACAGTATATATAATATATATATATATGATATGATATATAATATCATATCATCGCTCATGTTTTGTGATATTAATCAATCAATCAGGCCTTTTTCTTTATACAGCACTTTTCATTGAAAAATGCAGCACAAAGTGCTTTACATGGACAGAAACAACAAAAGAACATGCAAGACAGACATGAATTAAGTCAATTAGAACAAGCATTAAACAAAAGGAAAAAAAGAACTTTATTAAAGACCTCGATTAAACAGAACTGTGGGGACCTGAGGAAATGCTATCATGAGTTTATCATGAGGAAACACTGAAGATGAAGTGGAAAACTAAGGATGCACAATATTGGATTTTTGACATATCTGTCATGCTGATATTTCAAAATCTATTTTGGCTGATGCTGATATTTATATGGATGAATAGAAATGACTGAAAGCAGTTATTTTTAGATCACACCTGCATCGTTTGTAAAATGCATTTTTGACAGTAAGGCCTGTGTGTACTGGATTAGCAGCGCTGACCTCCTTTATAGCTGAATAATACTTTAACCTGTTATTTCTGAGTTTAAATGTTCCCCAGAGGGTTTCCTCAGTGTCTCTGGTCTGTACTGCCATCCTGACTTTAAGTCAACACAGAGCTGTAGGTAATATTTAGGTTCAAATCAAATATGGTCATTGTAGCTTAACTTTACCAGTGAATTGTGTTTTCTCTGGACCATGTGGCAGACCCCCAGAGATCTCTCCACCTTCATGGGCTGCCTGTGTAATCTAGCATTGTCTGTTTGTCTTTCTGCTCACTCCTTTCCTTCTCTCCTCCTCAGACGGATCACCTGCTGAGAAAGTCTCAGCCTCTGCTGCTTCAAGAGCCTCCAATGGAGACCGAAGTTCTGGATGAAGAGATCCTGCAGCCTGAGAATAACCTGGAGCAGAGACAGCACCAGGACAAGAAGCACGGGCTGGAAGACATGGACACGTGCACGGTATGACCACATGACCCAGACTTTTGTGCGTATGTGTTAATAACAGGTGTGAAACAGGAACTGTGCTGCAGGTTAAAACATAGATTTATCCACAACTCTCAAGAGTCAAAGTAATGAAGCAAAATACATTAAATCATCTGCTGTAAGACCGCATATCTCCCCCTGCTTTGTGAATTTAAAGTTTCAATAAATGGGGATTTATTGTTTGTTTTTCTTCAGATGACTCCTAAATCAAAAAGGAAGAGCATTCTGGTACGGATGCTGCGGCCAGTTTCTGTGGCATTTGGTGAGTGAAGCAGAAAATCTGAAGTTTCTGCTATTTTTATGTCTCTGATGTACCTATGTCTAAAACATGAGACTGTCTACCCATGACATCACACCGGGACATAAACATACCCATAATGCCCCTCACATAAGTTGTAATATATTAAACTCACTCTGTACCTTAAGAATCTCACTGTATTGTCTTTTACTGTTGAGGGCACTGTAATGATTCCAAGTATCAACAGTTTCAGGTAACCTGGGGGGTGACTGAACAAATGTTTTGTCTGTCTCACTCATTACGGGACAACAAACTCACTTGAAGAAGCTGCCCTGTTGTCCCTTAAAGGACATTGTGAAGTCTGCTCATTTCTGGATCTGGAACAACCTCTTTAGCTCGAGTCTTTGTATTATGGATCCTCCTGATTGACGGACCTAGAATCTGGTGAATCCAGCTGTTTTACGAGTTTAACTGAACTCTCTCACGTGACCTTTCCTGATTTCTCTTTCCCCACAGAGATGGAGTTTGACCTGGACAAAGCTCTTGAGGAGGTTCCTATCCACGTGGAGGACCCTCCCCTTCCTCCCCCCTCCTCTTTAAAGCCTACAGACAGAACATCGTCGTACTACGGAGACCTCCCCCCTCTTCCTCCTCCCTCTTCTGGGAAGCCTGTAGACAGAACATCCTCATATTACGGAGATCTTCCCCCTCCTCCAACTCCTGCAGATTCATCAACCGTCTGTCTGAGCGAGCTGCCGCCTGTGGAGCATGTGACGCTGGAGCATCGCACTAAACACCGCCCAAAACCAAAGAAGAGGACCAAACCCAGCAGACCTCATGTAGGGCTTTCATCTGTTGTATATCAGAAGCTTGACTAGCACACCATGAAGAAGAACTACCGATCAGTTTTGGGGTTCAGTGCCTTGCTCAAGGGCACTTGAACCAGCCACCCTTTGGTCCCGAACCCAAGTCTTTACGGACTGACCTACTGCTGCCCCAAAAAGCTACTGCCGCTCTGGGTTACACATTGACCAGAAATTTTAAATTCACTATTAAGCTCAGTGATATTTCGTCACTGTGTACAAGCTTACACTGAGTGGCTTTAGGTTAAAAAAGAAAATCATGAGCAAATTATTTGTTGGAAAAAATCACGTCCGGAAGAACCAGCTACAGTACGACCCTCAGGTCTTATCAAAGTACACACTTAAATGGAAAACAAAGAGCCCAGTTTAAAAAGAGGAGTCAAGCTGAACTGAGCTGGTACCACTAAAGGAAAATCACCAATATGCTGCTGTTAATCTGAATGGAAACAAGCTAAAAGAAGCTGAATTGAATCTATATGTGCCTGCTGTAAATTTGTGTTTATTCTCTGCTGTTCATCTTGCAGAGGAAAGCTGCCAGCAGCAGCATGACAGCACCCGAGGCAGACCAGAATAATATCATGGGAAAGCTGGATGAAGGGCTGGACGACTTCTTCTCCAAGAAAGTCACCAAACTGAGTTTCAAGTAAGACCGTTTTCCTTAAAGCTTGTTCCAGAAAGAGAAGCTCGGCCTGGTCGAGGCTCTTGAAGTTTAAGTACAGGAGCCTTAATCAGGTCCAGTTTCACCTGTTATGAGGGGCACACACCGCAAGATAATTGGCCAGAGGTTCGTCCTGGATTTACGCCTCTGAACAAAGTCAGCAAAGACTCGATTATGAGGCTGTCCTATGATTGTCTTAGCTGATTATCCTGAGGTGTGAAGCCGTTTAAAGGTCCCATGTCCAGCACAATCAATTGTGTTTTCTGTTAATGTATTGGAGAGGCTTGGAGGGCAGAAGAACATGGACACCTTTTACTAAACTCTCTTGTTCATGGAAAAATGCCTCTGACAGACTGATGAGGAGAGATCACAACCACCAAAGATGATATAGGAAGCTAACTGCTAGCCATATTTAGCTTCAGTTCCTCCTAACATTGTCCACCATGCTTTTTTGCACCAAAGTGAGATTTTAAGCTGCAAGAGTAGAGGCCCTGGCTGTTGGTGAATAAGCCAACTGGTGTTTACTGTATCTCTTTGTGGCACACCTCACACTACAAGAGCAAAACAGTGAAGTCCTCATTTGCCTTCATGTGTGGGCTCACTCACTGTTTTAAATTCAGTGCCAGGCTGAATCAGGCTTTACTGTGACCTGGATGATGTAAAACCTGCAGAGACAAATATTTTTAAGGTGTTTTCATGGACAAAATGATAACAGAGTAGTCAGTTTTTATCAACTTTGATGACATTTCATTTTAATCAGTGAAATAGATTTGTGTATCATCAGTGTATTGAGTTATCAAGTGTCATCTCTGTGCTGGCAGCCTTTGATTCTGAATCTTCTGGTTAAACTCTAAAGACTGTTTTGTCTTTTATTATTGCATCACTCAGACTTCCCAGCATGAAGGGTTTGTCCTCCAGCACTCAGGAAGCACCTGACAAAAAACGTGAATCTAGAAAATCAGGCTTCTTCAACCTCCTTAAAAACCGGACCTCGCGCTCGGAGAAAAGCCAAGGAGCTGCCTCCATCACCCCTCCTCGCCCTACCTCCCCCACATCGGTCCCGCCCTCCTCCTCTATCAGCCCGGTGACAGAGGAGACTCCGCCCACATCGCCCCCTCCTGGCCCCTCCACCGAGCCCCGTCAGGAGCTCCCCAGGGCTCCGTCCTCGGACCACCAGGATTCTGAAATGGAGGTTCCTCAGGCGGCTCCTGGACCTGTTGAGGAGGAGACGGAGGAGAACATTGAGGAGGAGAATGAGAACACTGAGAAGAAGGAGAACCCACACATCCCCCGACATATCGGTGTTCCTGTGATGGGAATGGACCTGATGGCAGAGATGAAGGCGAGGATGGCTGCAAAGAAGGTGAGTTGGTTCAGTGATTTATTATTTGATTGTTTGTTTGTTTAATATAAAGTCGATCTATATGTTCAGGTTGTGTTTTGTACTTGGTGGGATTTTGTCACAGAAGAACATAAGTGTAAAATCTGAGGTGTACTCTGAATCATTTTACTGGAGAACAACATTGTAGTTTTCTTTGTAGTCATTCTTAGTAATTTTTTCTAAACCGTAAATCTGTCCTGAGCTCAACAGACAGATAAATGTCTTCATTTGACTCAAAGTTCTGTTTCTCTATTTCCAGTCTGAGTCCCTCTGCCAGCAGGACAAGCTGGACGATGAACCAGGTGAGTGTTTGATATCACGCAGCAAAGGTTTGCAGAATCTTTAGAAAGACACAAGGTTATTTTGCAGTTATTTTCTTTTTTAACTTAAAAAATTCAACAACAGCTTACATATCATGAACACCAACGCCAGACACACATATGAAAAAACAAAATAAAGACAAAGACAACAACAGACGTTATAGACATTATTAATTTAAGCATTGCCGCAATATAATTCATCCTCATAATCACTCATAATTCCTTGTTGATTTGCAATGATTCCCTCCAACTGGTGATGTTTTAAAAAAGAGAGATTTAGGGATAATAAACTGTAATTGTTATTGTTTGAAGGCTCACTGTAAAATGGAATGAATATGGAGAAAACCATTCTATCAAGCTCATCCAGAACATGTGGACAGAAACACAAAAGATGTGACATATCTTTAATTTCAGATTTACAAATAGAGCCATTTAAATTTTCCCTGATTTCCTTTGCAGAGTCTTGGCTAGTCTGTGACAGGAAAGTGTTTGTACCAGCCCACCCTCAAGGCTGTTATCAGATCTCCACAATGACGTGATAAACATGTAACACTTTAACTTATATATTACAGGAAGTGTAAATGAAAATTCTGATTAGTATGGGTTATTCCACGAAGTACAGAAATTGAGAACAAAAAGGAAACAAAAAAGAACCGTATTTAGCCCCTTACTGGCTAAAAGTCAGCTGGTATTTGGCTGGGATGGAAAACTAAAGTGGCTGCATCCGTAGGTCCTTGGACAAGACCCTTTGAGAGCCCCTCATGTGAACATTCATGCAGCCTGAGGACCTCGACTCTTTTTCATCATTATTTATTAGAGCCGTCTTAATCATCGATATCACTCACATGTCTTTACAACATTCTTGCAGAGAAATCAGACGTCCATCTTGTTGTGTCGGCAGACCCAGATGAGTCCAAACCAGAGCCAGCCCCTCGGTCCAAGCCTCCAGCAGTGACCCCCAAACCTCCCCCACCACAGGCTATCAAACCTCCACTGGGACCCCGAACATCAGGACCTCTCAGTCCAGCCAGTCCAGCCAATCTAACCAGTCCAACAAGTCCAACCAGTCCCACCAGTCTCACAAGTCCTGTTAGCCCTCGACCGAGCAGCACTGTCATCGGTAAAATCCCTCATCATTTTCCATGTTTTTACATTTTCAACATTTTTACATCTTTATTATCTTCAGCAGCACTGGTTTTATCACTAATCATGACATCTTTTTTCTTAATTAGGGAGGAGAACAGGTGAAAAACAGAATACATACACATAACAATGAACATTCTCCCCCTCTTCTTCTTTTTCTTTTAACTAACAGACAAATTTAACAGTGTCTCTGTGCCAGGTAAATCAGTAATAATAATAATAATAATAACAATAATAAATAAAGGAAATTATAAATCGTCAAATATTGACAATCCATTGAACAAAACATACTAATAAAGGACAAGAAGTAAAAAATAAAATTTCAGCTTTAGAATTGATGAATTAAAGAATATTGAAAAACAACGAAAGTAATGAAAATAATTTATGAGTATCCAGTGAAGCAAAAGAGAGTAATTATAAGCTTTTGAGAGAAAAAGTGAACGAATAAAGTGTACCTAGGATAAATGACACATTTAAATAAATTAAATTAAAAAATAAATACCTCAGAAATTATTGAAAAATAAAAAATAAAAGTGGGGGGGGGGGGGCAATCCAGAGAGAAGGTTGGTAGGGAGTTAAAGTAGCTGATTAAAGAGTCCCATTTTCTATAGAAATTGTTTGACCAGCCCTTTACAGTTAGACTTATCTTTTCTAATTTAAGAAAGGACATAATGTCATTAAGCCATAGATATGGATGGGGGCTTAGGAGATTTCCAAAGAAGTCAAATGCAGCTTCTTGCTAAAAGGGAGGTAAATCCTAGTATTTCCAATTGCAAATAGTTAATTTGGGGGTTTTCAAATGGAACTCCAAATATAGCAATATAGGGATCCATCTCCACCTCCACTTTCAGAACCTTTTCCAGAATCATAAAGAAGTCAGTTCAGAATTTCTGAAGTCTCGGACAGAAATAAAACATGTGACTCAGGTGAAAAGGGGAGGCATCACACTTGTCACATCGATCTGGGATATCAGGGTATATTTCAGAAAGTCGGGATTTGCTAAAATGTACTCTGTGTAATACCTTAAACTGAATAAGCTGAAGTCCAGCACAAGGAGCAACTGAACAAATATTCTGCAGTTTTATTCCACCATTCATCTATGACATCTTTTTCTACATTTTATCTTCCTCTTTGCTCCTCAGATGACTCATCTGAAACTCCAGGAGGAAGCACATCTCCCAAAGGACCACTGCCTGCTCCTCGCCTGAAGAGGGCGCCATCAGAGCAGGAGAGAGAGAGCACCAGCAGCGAGCCTGCAGGCCCGCAGTCTCCTCTGGAGGGTGAGCTTCTCTGCTTTATGTTTTTAAAGAAGTGAGGAGGAGCATTAGTGTTACAGTTAAAGCAGTTTTGGGGCCTTTTTGTCCCGTCAGGGCTCTTACACGTCCCACTTCTAATGAGACTAAAATGTAACATGAAGACACCGCTGGACACTGATTGGAAGGGTTGGGCGTTGTTATACCTTTCCTGTACATGTGATAAATGAAAACTGAAAATGGGCTGGTGCTTTAGTTGTTCCAGAACTGATATTTTTAAAAGAAGGTGAGAGCGTTTAAGTTTCTGCTTTTCTGTGTGATAATGCTTCTACTGCCTGATTCTTTAGATGGAGGGCAGTATCAGACAGTCAGGCAGAGAAGGTTCAGCATCTTAGGCTGTGATATTTAGAGATTATTACTGAAGTAAAGCACCTAAATCTAAGAAGTCTATGAACTGTGTTGGTATCAGATGAATAGGTACTGGTACAACATTGGGACTGGATTTGAACTCTCTTCCCTTTTAATTGGTATCACCGCAAGATTCCAAGACCAGGAAGTGGACTAACCTGTTCTTCTCTCTCTGCAGTTGAGTCTCCTGTAGATGGCGGCACATTCGAGGCCCCTGGTGCGGCGGTTGAGCCTGGTGCTGGAGGCAGACAGTGGTCGTCTCTGAAGCGATCGGTCAGTCCTTCTTCACTGAGGGATGAGGACCGAGAGAGAGCGAAGTCCCTCCCTGCCTACGGTGAGTCTTATTGTAGCTAAGCAGTAGTTGATCAGTTCAGTGCTACTCTGCACCGTGTTGTCAACAACTCTGCATTCATTCTGCCATCTCTGCTGTGCAGTAGGCTTGCTACCTCGAGCCAATGGGCTTAAACTGATGATGAAACAATTATGATGTCACACTGGTAGGTGTGTTCAGGGGCTTATCATTTTAGGCAGCCGCTGCGGCCAAAGAGGGGGGAGAGGGAAAAGTCCTGATGCTGCAGACTTTTTTGTCTTGTGCATAGAAGTACTCCATCACGCTGAGGAGACATGTTAAACACGCTAAAGGGCTGCATTTGGACTCCTTAAATAGTGCAAACGCTGGCGGAATTATGAATTATGGATATCAAATATCAAACAGTGTGACTGTACAGGTAATGGTTTCTTAAATCATGAAGGCCTTGGTCCTTTTCTCTAATTCTTTCTCTTCGTCTCTGTTTCAGTGAGCCCTCCGTCTGTGACAGACACAGAAGACGGTCCAGCTGAGGAGGAGACGACATCTTCAGCTGATGATCTAAAGTCTGACAACAAATCAGAGGAGGAGTCTGAAGACGCTCCTTCAGCCTGAGACCACAACATGATCTTACTTTATCTGATTCAGCTCCAAAGAAACTTTCAGGACAGACAGATGGATGTTTGAGTTTGCTTTCTAATCTCTAAAACTCCTGGTGAGGAGGGACCAGCGGGGATGGCTGCAGGTAAAGAACCACAGTCAGCCTGAAAGCCCCTGAATCTTCTGACCTGTTTATGCAGAAGAGACGGACGAGTCTGTTCTGACTGTCGGTGCATGCACACTAAACTTTTCAGCTGCCGTGCTGCACCATCACTAACTGTCGAAACTGAAATAAGGATCATTTTAACAAAAGCTGCTCTCCATTAGTTTAATTAATTACAACATATTTGCTGAGAAAAGTGCTTTGAAAGTGACGACAGCCATTGTCAACCCTGGGCGAGACATTAAAGTGTAGCATGCATGCACCCTGAAGGTTATTTCTGGGGGTGCGTTGTTGTTGCAAAGTGAAATTTACAAATGTGGTTGGCTTGGTGGTCAAATATCAAGAGCAGATGTTGATGCATCTGTAGATAATGTAATGTTATAAAACTAAACGATAAAAGAAGAGAAGATATTTAATCTGCTAAACAGTTGAACATCCCAGATCATGGAAATGCTCATATTTTCAGTAATAAGCTTCATAAATCTCTTCAGAGAGACATTATTAAACAAACTAAAGACAAATCATCGCAAAATATAGATACATATTCATACCTGCCTTTATTTTGAGCAGTTCAGTTTAACACTGATTGCCTTTGACTGATAAAATGCAGGTATTCAGTGACCTCATGGTACCTTTAAAGTGGCACTTTGTAAAATAAAACCTAAGTCCTGTAAGTTTCAAAGCCACAAAACTGTTGCTGTTCAAAACTATGCAGATATTTTGTACTTTAAATTCAGGTTTTCAGGGTATAAAATCAAATTCACTGTATCCTTTCTGTCGAGCTTGTGTTGATGATTCGTACCGGAGCTCGTGGACTTTATCGACAGATTTACTCACTGTATATTCACAAACTTCCTTAATTATGCCCCCCACTCTCCACCATACACATCAACACATTTATCTTCATAGATACAGACACTGTAGGTCGTCCTCTGATATCAACTCAACAAATCAATTCCAGTATCTCTGGATGATTTTTACCTGGAAACGAATGGGATTTGCCATTATAAACTTCAATATTTTTTTGTGACGTCAATCTAGATTGGATCAGCACCAAAATGTAATGGCTTCTTCCTTGGACCAAACCACACCTCTGTTAACATTTTCATGTAAATCCATGCAGGTGTTTTTGCGTAATCTTGCGAACAGACAAACAAACAAACAGACAGACAGATCCTGGCGAAAATACAACCTCCTTGGCAGAGGTAACGTTGACCAGCATGATGTCGCACAACTATATTTTGAAACTGCTATTTCATAATGCAAACAAATCCTTAAAAATCCACATCTGGATTCAGATCCCCAAAATCTAATCATGTCTTTTTTGTGCCATGACCAACTTCCCCTTATAGACAGATGGACAGACAAACGTTGACAAAAGCATGACATCTTTAGCTGAGGTCAAATTATGTGCATCATTATAGTTTCTAAATAGTTTTATTTTAGTAAAGCAAGGTCCCTGCAACATGAATGAACTTAATTATCTGTTCCAGTTAATGAAATGATAACAGTGACTGAAACAGAGTGTAACAGCTACGTCTGCTGCCAACTAGTGGCTTGAGGCTTGTATTTCAGTACAAACACATTTGCCATATTTGAATAAATTTAAACTAATGTATTTTTGATATTGTGCTTTAAAATATCAACATAGTATTGAGCCCAAAATATCTGCATATATTGGTGTAATGATCTTTTCTCACATCCTACTGAACATAAAGTTTTGTCAGTTCTGCAAAAATGTTAAGAGTGTTAAATTGAAATTTAAGGTGTGCAGGAAGTTTCCGTCAATTTTTAATGACTGAAAATATGAAAGGATCAAATTCTGAGTGTTTATTTGTATTTTTGTTGTTATCAAACATGTATTGACATCTTTTCATTTTTATTTTTATTGTTTAAGAATTGAGTATTATGAATATTTCAGCAGTTTGAAAATATGAGTATTTTGTCACCTGAGTATGTTTCATGTTCAGCTTCTTAATTTGATCCATCTGTCGACATGGAGTCGACAGGGGGAGTGCTCACTGTTTTGGCTTCACTTCTCGCCAGCTGTCATAACGTCCATCTTTTTACCCTGACTGTGGGACCAGCAGAGACAGAGGACAGATGTTTGTGGGGATTTTTTCTGATTTACTTCTTTCTTATTTAGTTTATTTCATCAGCTTTATTTCTGCTTCATGCTCACCATCACACACTGATCCCTGAATTATTCCTGCACTTCCTGATGGATTATGTGAGACTGTAAATATGTAAATATGAAATAACAGTGCTGCAGCTCTGTTTATAAAGAAAATGGGTTTATAATACAAGTGAAATATTTTTAATGAGAATGAAATATGCTGCATGGGTGCATTTTTAATACAAGGTGGTGGTTTTTATTTTGGGAAATATTTTATTATCTTTTTTTAAAAGAAAATCAACTTTTATAAAGACTAAGCTGTATGATATGTTTTATTGCCGATGCCAGTGGATCTAAACATCTGTCAGATATTCTGTTTGTACCAATAAAACTGTTTCACTCTTCACTCTGGAGCTTACAGAGATTTGCTTTAGTGTTGTTTTCAGTCCTGCCAAAGCATTCCTGGAAATAATCAAATAAATGTGCAGAAAAAAGCAAAATCTGATGATAATAAATGTTGGAATTATTACAGTTGTAGCTATTGATAATTTAACAAAGGTTAATATAGAGTATAATCAAATAAATATATAAGAAAAAAAGAACTGTGCTGCCCAAATCCAATAATGTGCATCCCAAATATTTCTGTAAACATGTTTCGTAAGTCATGAGGTTGGTTGTCACATTTTCCTGCCATTAATTATAAATATATAAATACATACATTATCTATACATAAGGCTAATACAATACTAAAACATATTCGAGGCTAATTTATAAAGATATGATCAATGTGTGCCTTGATATTCTGGCTTGGTTTTCGGAGAGCCTCATGTTCAAAAACTCCTTGGATAAAGAAGAGCAAACTGCTCTGGTTTGTATTTTTCATTCATATTATTTTCAGCAGCCCTTTATCAGGAGCACCCTCACCTTTGTGAAGCTGCAGGCCTCAGCAGCACACCTGAATGCAGCTCATTACCTGAAGTGCTGACACCTGCTCTGCTTGAACCTCCAGCCTGATGCTAATCAGCTCATCAGTGAGAGATGATAGGGGCTCCCACACTATAAAGCAGCAGAGTGTGTGCTGTGCTTCTGAAGCTGGATCAGCGGGTTGAGATTTTGTAAGTTAACCTGCCAGCAGCACGTGAGCACGCTGTTGGCTTCAGTGTTTCAGAGTTAAGATGGTTTCTGGATTTGCTTTGAGGTAGGACGGTTTTCTTTGCTCATGCACTTTCTTCATGGTCATTGTTGGTGTAGTTTGTTAATGTTTGTCTCTGTTTCAGGGTACTCTTGCTCTCGCTGTTGGCCTTTGAGCAACACGTTAATGGTAAGAATTTATCCCCTCAAATCTGCTTTTGTTCACCAACACTTTCTGATCTCAGATGAGTTCAAGCTTCGGTAAAGGCAGGGAATGGCACAGGGCTTAATGCTTTTATTTCCATCAAATGAAGAACAGTTGCTTCCTGTTTTTGTATTTGTTTGGTATTCTGCCTCTAATTATTGAGTCTGTTTTTTCTTGTCAGTATTGGTTTTAGGCACAACTAGGGACAGGCATTGCAAATTGGCTCAGGGTATAAATGCTGTAGTGTGCGGCAAAATTCTCTTGCTTACTCTCCCTACACAAAAACATTAAATGCATAAAGTAAAGGCCTAAAACTAAAAACAGGATAAGCGTGTTTAGTGCAGATTATTTAAAATGTATACATGTTGGAAATACTAAAGCAGTGTTAAGGCAAGAGAGCAGGTGCTTTGGTGATCAAATGAAACTTAAATTTTGCTTTTTCTAAAATTAAACCTTTTTACAAAGTAATCTGTAAAATAGATGGTGTTCTCTCCTGCTTTTTTTGGTTAAGATATTGTAAGCATTAGTGCCAACAACCAGTGTTTCAGTGGCCTGGGTTCAAATCTGAGGCATGTAGCTTGTTTTACATCAGTCTTTGTTATTGTCTATCCACTATCTATAACATCAAATTGCGTTCTCCCAGACTAAAGTACACCACCACAGCCTGTTCTTGAAATCTTAAAGTCATCTGGAGCCCACCAAAACCCTCACAAGGCTCAAAATAAACCCCTATGTATCAGTAAGTGCTTGGTTTGATTTATTTTCTGACTGAACTCCCTAAAACTCTACAAACTCCCTCCAGTACTTGTGTGTTTAAGGCACTGATGGCCAAATAATAAAGCCCTGCTTTGACTTCAATAAATGTAGCACACGGCCACTAATAAATGCACTAGCTGTATTTGGTTGTTTGTAGTATGACTTGCAATATGCTTGACCTGGCCAAGCTAACCCTTTCTTACCCACTGGTGCATTCCTGCCAAATTCTGTAAGTTTGAATCAGCAACTATTCTGCGGAACAGAAGCCACATTAAACTGAAACAATCTAGTGTAATATGTGAGCAAGCCTATGCTTCCCCCACCAATTCAGTAATTTCAGATTCTTGGCTTAAAAGTCAACTGTAGCCCAGCTAATGGCTAGTATAGCTTGACCAGATGTCTTGATTTAGCCAGTACAGTCCCTCTTATCAGGCTTTGTCCCGTGTCTCTACAAATAAAGATAATCGGTCCTGACTGGGACAGTCCCCATTTTAACTGAAATAACACCACAACATTTCACCATCCTTTCAGCACTCATTGTGCTGTATAAAGTCTTGTAATGGCAGTGCCCCAGCAACCACAACAGCACAAAATATTTATAATTAACACCTGCATTTTTGTTCTAGTATTATGACATAATTTTGAAATAATGTGTTGTGGATTTCTGATTTCCTTGTATCTGCTGCTCTGTATGGCATTAAAGTGCACTGAATTAATCTTTTTGTATCCTAAGCTCATGCATGTGGCCATTCGCCATAACAAAGTACTCCTATTTTGATTGGAATATCTGGTCACCCTGGGGTAGCACTGCTAAACTAGCTTTTTTTTTTTTTTTTTTTTTTTTTTTTTTTTTTTTTTTGGACAGAAGAAAACCTTAGACAGTTTGATTTTCATTTATGAATATTCCATGTTATATCCAACTCAAAATGTAAGACTGCAAAGATTTTCCCTTCTATAAGTGGCTATTGCCACTTATGGAAGGGAAAATCTGAGGCTGTTGCCATGGATTTACACTTTGGCTGTCTGTTTGCACTTTGCATTGTCTGTAACGGTACAGGAGGTAGACTGGTCTGATGCAAACTGCTAATTTTGCTTGATCTATGACTTAAAGTATTGGCATACTGTGGTTTTGGTAAATGGTTGCACACTGCATACTACATATGTACTAGTATGGTTTGTTTATTTGGACAGGATGGTGCATATTGATGAACATACAATATCATAGGAGTCCAAACTATGTAAATACACCAGATTTAGCACAATGCTAAGTTTCATCCGTAGTCCCAAACAAAGAAAATCATACAACCAAAGACCCTTAAAGACGGGACAATAACTATCTCCTGTTTGTCCCCCTGAGGAGGAGCAGCTCTGAGCTACAGGAGTGGGCCCTCCAGTGGTGTCACGCCGTACTTTAAATCAGCGCAGAGTCTACAGAGCAGCTATGGATCTGGGTCCAGTTATGAGCCCCCTGCAACCCAGGGAAGTTCTCTGAACACCTATGAACAGGGATACTCAGGGAGCCATTCAGCTGAAGACCTGCAGCCGGCCGTGGCACCTTTCAGTGGATTTAATGGAGTAGATGGATACAGTCCAGAGGGAAGTGTCTCCAGTTACAACCCTAATCCAATCATACGACAAAACCCACAACAGCCAAGATATGAGTCCAACCCAGCAGGCGTCGTGTCTCAGACCAAAGAGCCGATGTGGGACTTTGCTTTGCCTCTAGAGAAAAATGTGTTTGAGTCAACCATCGCTTCAAGTGGAGGAATCCAGTTTGGTTCTAAGCCTCAGTCTGAAGTTGCTGGTGCTGCAAGCTACCCATCCAAGCCCCAGCAACCACAGCAGCCCAGCTTTCCTTCTAGGCCCCAGCAGCCACAACAGCCTAGCAACCCATCCAAACCCCAAGAGCCAAGCTACCTGTCCAAGCCCCAGCAGCCACAACAACCCAGCTACCATGCCAGGCCCCAGCAACCACAGCAGCCTAGCTACCCGTCAAAGCCCCAGCAATTGGAGCAGCCGAGCTACCCGTCAAAGCCCCAGCAACCACAACAGCCCAGTTACCCGTCCAAATCCCAAGAGCCAAGCTACCTTTCCAGGCCCCAGCAACCACAGCAGCCGAGCTACCCGTCAAAGACCCAGCAGCCCAGCTTTCCTTCCAGGCCCCAGCAACCAAAGCAGCCTAGCTACTTGTCAAAGCCCCAGCAACCACAGCAGCCGAGCTACCCGTCAAAGCCCCAGCAACCACAACAGCCCAGTTACCTGTCCAAGCCCCAGCAGCCACAACAACCCAGCTACCCTTCCAGGCCCCAGCAACCACAGCAGCCAAGCTACCTGTCCAAGCCCCAGCAACCACAGCAGCCGAGCTACTCGTCCAAGCCCCAGCAACCACAGCAGCCGAGCTACTCGTCAAAGCCCCAGCAACCACAACAGCCCAGTTACCCGTCCAAACCCCAAGAGCCAAGCTACCCATCTAAACCCCAGCAGCAACAACAGCCTAGCTACCCATCAATACCCAAAGAGCCAAGCTACCTGTCCAAGCCCCAGCAGCCACAACAACCCAGCTACCATGCCAGGCCCCAGCAACCACAGCAGCCTAGCTACCCGTCAAAGCCCCAGCAACCACAGCAGCCGAGCTACCCGTCCAAACCCCAAGAGCCAAGCTACCTTTCCAGGCCCCAGCAACCACAGCAGCCGAGCTACCCGTCAAAGACCCAGCAGCCCAGCTTTCCTTCCAGACCCCAGCAACCAAAGCAGCCTAGCTACTTGTCAAAGCCCCAGCAACCACAGCAGCCGAGCTACCCGTCAAAGCCCCAGCAACCACAACAGCCCAGTTACCTGTCCAAGCCCCAGCAGCCACAACAACCCAGCTACCCTTCCAGGCCCCAGCAACCACAGCAGCCAAGCTACCTGTCCAAGCCCCAGCAACCACAGCAGCCGAGCTACCCGTCAAAGCCCCAGCAACCACAACAGCCCAGTTACCCGTCCAAACCCCAAGAGCCAAGCTACCTGTCCAAGCCCCAGCAGCCCAGCTTTCCTTCCAGGCCCCAGCAGCCACAACAACCCAGCTACCCTCTCAGGCCCCAGCAACCACAACAGCCAAGCTACCCATCCAAACCCCAAGAGCCAAGCTTCCCATCCAAACCCCAAGAGCCAAGCTACCCGTCCAAGCCCCAGCAGCCACAACAACCCAGCTACCCTTCCAAGCCCCAGCAACCACAACAACCCAGTTACCCGTCCAAACCCCAAGAGCTAAGCTACTTTTCCAGGCCCCAGCAACCACAGCAGCCGAGCTACCCATCAAAGCCCCAGCAACCACAACGGCCCAGTTACCCGTCTAAACCCCAACAACCCAGCTACCTGTCCAAGCCCCAGCAGCCCAGCTTTCCTTCCAGGCCCCAGCAGCCACAACAGCCAAGCTACCCATCCAAACCCCAAGAGCCAAGCTACCTGTCCAAGCCCCAGCAGCCAAAACCCAGCTACCCTTCCAGGCCCCAGCAGCCGAGCTACCCGTCAAAACCCCAACAGCCTAGCTTTTCTTCAATGCCCCAGCAGCCACAACAGCTGAGCTACCCGTCAAAGCCCCAGCAACCCAGGTTTCCTTCTAGGTCCCAGCAACCACAACAGCCCAGCTATCCATCCAAACCCCAAGAGCCAAGCTACCCGTCAAATCCCAAGCAACAGCTGCCGAGCTACCCATCAAAGCCCCAGCAGCCACAAGAGCCCAGCCACCAGTCCAAACCCCAAGAGCCCAGCTACCCTTCCAGGCCCCAGCAACCACAGCTGCCAAGCTACCCATCAAAGCCCCAGCAGCCACAACAACCCAGCTACCCATCCAGGCCCAAGCAACCACAGCAGTCGCGCTACCCATCAAAACCCCAACAGCCCAGCTTTTCTTCAATGCCCCAGCAGCCACAACAGCCGAGCTACCCGTCAAAGCCCCAGCAACCACAACAGCCGAGCTACCCGTCCAAGCCCCAGCAGCCCAGCTTTCCTTCCAGGCCCCAGCAACCACAGCAGCCTAGCTACCCATCCAAACCACAGCAGCCAAGCTACCTATCCAAGCCCCAGCAACCACAACAGCCGAGCTACCCATCCAAGCCCCAGCAGCCCAGCTTTCCTTCCAGGCCCCAGCAACCACAACGGCCCAGCTCCTCTTCAAAACCACAGCAGCCTAGCTACTTATCCAAACCCCAGGAGCCAAGCTTTCCATCTAAGCCCCAGCAGCCTAGGTACCCCTTTCAGCCTCAACAGGGTGTTCTTCAGAGCAAAGCTGCTATGTGGGACTTTGCTCCTGGCCCAGAACATGGTTCTCCGAGAAGTTCCGGATCTGTTCTGATGTCGTCCCCGGAACATCCCAGGTAGAGGAGGCCTCTTCAGCCAGTGTACAGCCAAAGTCAACTCCGGTAACACGAGGTATGTTCGTCTCATCCCTAGGGGACTTGAGTCCAAGTGGTTTTAGACAAGGTTCACTGACCTCTGTACTTTCTCTACAGGTTCCTGGTCACCTTGAAGCAATCTGACCTTGTAACTTGAAATTGAATAAAGTATTTGGAACGATCTTTGTCTGTTGGGTATCATTTATAAGACTCAGGGTTTGCTTTAGTATCATTGAAAGACCATGAGATAGTGGTTGTGTGCTTGCTTTCAAAATAAGTTAACTGTTCATTTGCTGCTCTTTGGCCATTCTCCAAAACAAATTTATTTCATGTTGGATTCATAGATACTCAAACTCTGACCTTCATCAGTTAAATTCACACAAATCTGAATATTTTCTTTACAGCTGTTCCTGAAACAATTACACAGCTACAATGGAGACATGGCACAACACACCACTGCAGACCCGTTGGGGGTTCAGTCATCTCTTAACACAGGGTTTGGAATTCAATCCCAGCCTCTGACCTTGGGCAAAGCACTTTTCCTAAATTTCTCACTGCTGCATCAGTGGTAGGATGTACTCCCTGTCAAAGGTACACCTTGCCAGTACCAGGTTGGACCTATTTGCCATCTTAATTCTTTGACAGATTTAACAAGGTGCTGTAACACGTTCCTCAGATTTTGGTCCTGATTGACATGATGGCTTTCACAGTTGGCATTTGTCTACTGCACATCTTCTGTTCCACATCTAAAGGCTTTTTTTTTTTTTTTTTTTTTTTCACATTTTACACCAAATCCTAGAAGTCCAAACCCTTTCGTTGACAAACTTAAGTTGTCAAGCTTTTTCCCCCTGAAGAAAACTAGACTAACTGAAAGGTGCACAGACAAAAACTAAATTGACATTCAACTAGACTAAAATGTTTGACAGACTTAATCCAATCAGACCTAATTTGATCATGTAGAAAGTAGGGACAAGTTAGGAATATATCCAATCACAGCTACTTTGGATGTGTGGAAAAGTTGGATGAGTTAAGAGGGACATCCAATCACAGCTGCCTTAGTTTGGTGGTGGGATAAGTTGTGGAGCGATCCAATCAGAGCTACTCTTTATGAATTGATATATTCATGTAGAGCAGCTTCACTGTGAATTCTGGCATAACAGATGCTCTGCCAGGTAGCCTAAATAAAGGTGACTGCATTTCACACAAGTTCAATTAGTTTCTGTTCATTTATACATTCAAACTTTACTAGCATTCAGTAAAGGGTTATGTTTCATTTTATCAAAGTGTAAAACATGACTTCAGAAATTCAAGGAAACAATTTAGAAGACTAAATTATGACAAACTATAAGATATTTTAGGCAATAGACTAAAAAGTAAATTTAGAAAGTGCTGTCAAAAGCAGCACTGGTCCAGACTCATCAGATGTGTTTCCAAACTTGTGCTCCTGTGAAGAAATATTTCTGCATACCTTGGTTGTGACGACTGGTTGAGAAGTCTTTCTATAATCTCAAACCACTCGGACCATTCTCCTCTGGCATCAACAAGGCATTTTGACCCAGAGACCTGCTGCTCTTTTCTTTAACGTGCACCAAGTGAGCACGATAACTACAATAGTTCTCAGCTGATTTTCGTGAAATTTACAAGAAGTGATTTGATTTTGATAGTGCGGATCCAGGAATTTTTGAAGTCTTTCGTTGACATTGCAAGACAGAGCAGTTGCCCACATTTTTGTGCCTCGGCTCAGAGTGTCAGAAATTCCTTGTTGGAGGATTGAGCTTCTTGTTTGGATGTCTCTTTGTAAACTTTAGAGATGGTTATAAGAAAATCCCAGATCAGTTGATCAGACCAGCCAACCTGACAACATGCCAACTTCAGGGTCACTAAATCAATTATTTTTCTGGGGCTCTGTTTGAACTTCAGGTCGTCCTGACCATGTCTGCATGTCTAAATGTATGAGTTGCTGCCATGTGATTGGATTACTAGTTATTTGTGTAAATGTGCATTTGAACAGGCATGCCTAATAATGTCCTGCTGCTTAGGTTTTTTCTTGCCGCCATGATGGAGGGATTCATGATTGGCTATATGGATTCATGTTGGGTGTTGGATGTATATATTTGTACATATATGTATCTATGCATATATGTGCATCCATAAAATGAAGAGCTTTATGCTCTATTGTAAAGTGTCTTGAGAGAACACTTGTTATGAATTTGCGCTATACAAAAAAAGATTGATTGATTGATTGATAATGTGGCAATTTGACTAATATGCTTGATTTCTAATAACTTAGAAACACTGATGAAGAAAAAAATATTTTTGTCATGAAGGAGCATTTATTCACACCTGTATGTTGAATTTACGGATTCTCATTTTGATTATTTTCCCCTCAAAAAACAAACTTCTCCATTTATAAACAAAAATATACTCTAAAAACATTAAATGAAAAGGAAAAATGTCTTCATAGATATATAAAAACTTCATTGTTTTCTGTAAAAAAAGTCCCAAAATGCAGAGAGTGCTCAAAACTCATGAACTGAGTGATCAACACATGAGCACACACGTGTTAAACTCCATTGTCTGTATGATCTCTGTGTTTGTCTTCAGTATTGCAGCCCAGCTTCACTTTGTTGCTACTCTTGTATGAAACTTCAAATGCTCAAACTCTTAAAACCTTAAACACTGAATTCTAGCAAGCTCCATTTGGAGACTAAAACCGACTTGGTGCACTTTGCCAAGCAGGTGGTTGATCTGGGTCAAATTACAGGGCTCATACATCAGGAGTCAAGATGGAGTCAGCTTAATCTCAGCCACATTTAGCCAACAGCTGTGAGGGTTGTGGAGCTCTGTTGATTTCTCCTGTTGGTTTTATGCCCTGCAGTGATTCAACGTTGGTCATGTGGGAACCTAAGATCTCAAAGTCTTATTAAAGCAGCTCCAGTGGTTGGTGAGGGACAGAAAAGGGAACCCGTCAGCAGCTTTGTAGAGATTCACAGTTTAGTTGACAAAAGTACTTCATCATGAGAGTGAAATTCACTTCAGAAAAAGTCAAATGACCTCTGGGAAATCCAAACAGTCATTACAATCATTGAAAGAATATTGACTGAATTCACCTTCATGGACAAATGTTCTGCTCAAAAATGAGACCTTAAATTTGGTCAAATCAGGTCTTCGCCATGCATGAACAGGTAGATTTGATATTCATTATATATATTAATTTTAATATTAGACTGGTCTCTCTATCCATGGTTGTATTGATTATACATCCATAGTAAGTGTCTTCATAACCAAATAGACATGAAGACCCTCTTGAAAATGAGATGCTACATCTCAAGCTAATGTTAATTTTGGCAGCACTTTTTAATTTAGTTTCAGTTATTGTCTTTTACCTAAAATATCTTTTAGTTTTAGTCAGAATTTAGTCATCTGAATTGTTTTAATTTTAGTCTAGTTTTAGTTGATGAAATTTCACAACATTTTTGTCGATGAAATCGCCTGTAAATTTGTTCGACTGAAATATGAAGTGTAAAGGGTAAGGCATTTTTTATGTTTCCTTGAATTTCTGAAGTCATGTTTTACACTTGGATAAAATGAAACATCTAATAACCCTTTATTGAATGCTAATAAAGTTTGAATGTATAAATGAACAGAAACTACTTGAACTTTTGTGTGAAATGCAGTCACCTTTACAATACCAGAACTGACAACAAACAGTGAACCTGCTCTACATGAATAAAGAGAGGAGCTCTGATTGGATCGCTCCACAACTTATCCCACCACCACCAAGCTAAGGCAGCTGTGATTGGATGTCCCTCTTAACTCATCCAACCTTTCGACACAACCAAAGTAGCTGTGATTGGATATATTCTTAACTTGTCCCTACTTTCTACATGACCAAATTAGGTCTGATTGGACTAAGTCTCTGTCAAACATTTAGTGTAGTGAAAATGTCAGTTAATTTAGTTATAGTTTTTGTCCATGTGCACTTGTTTTTACTAGTTACTGTCTAGTTTTCTTCAGGAGAAAAAAAGGTTGTTGACGAAAACTTTGACAAAAATAATTAGCCAACAACATTAACTGTCTCAAGGGGCTTACCTTTTAAAAAAAAGTTATATTCAACAAATGTGGCGGTAAACGAATAAAGATTGAGTCTTTATTCAGCTGAGAAAATGTGATGAGGACATATTTATGATCTGGGTGTCCACGGGTTTGTCTCTATCATAAATTCTTAATTTTAGTCCCTTTGTCTCTGCCTGGATGGATTCATCTCTGGATGGATGTATGTGTTTATACAAATATATACATTTATTGTGTGTATGTGTATATTTGCATATATGTGTATCTATAAATTAAGAGTTTGTCTTCAGCCTGCTCTATTGTAAAGTGTTGAGATAAACTTGTTATGAACTGGTGCTATACCAATACAGAATTATTGAATGTCGACCCTGGTCTCACTGTGACAGAGTTTGTCTGACGGTTTGTCCTCCTGGTGAAAGTGTGCTGTGGAAAGGACTCTCTGATCTCAGCTGTGAATCAGGGGTCCACATCAGCGTCCTCCCTCTCCCTCTGATGGATGTTATTAGGTTAGACTTTGAGGGAGATAATGACACAGAGCGCTGCCTTTTTCTGCAAGTGTGTGTGTGTTTGCTCCCTGTCATCAAGCAGTCAGTCTGTGTGCTTAAAATGACACAGCTCTGGTTCTGGTCCAGATCCTCCAGCTTAAGTCCAGAAGCTTCAGTCTGAGTCCAGATCTGCGCATTTTCCCTCTGAGAATGAAAGAATGAGAACATAAAGCGTGAATGAAGTCTGATTTGATCAAAGTTTAATTTCTTTAGCTGATGATCTGGTATTATCAACTTTGTGGCCTTAAACAGAGGATTAAATAATCGATAAGAAGTGTTGAACCTTCACAAAAACCTCAACAAAACTATAACGAACTGCCCTGAAGTGTCAAAATCACAAAGTCAGGATGGTGTTTGGATTTTTTCTGTGAAAAATGAGGCAATGGAGCAGGTTTGAGGAAGACGCAGTTAATCAGATTGACTTAAAGTCATAGTTCACTGAAACACTCACCAGGTGGCGCTGTAGTTTTTTTTAACTGAGTGTCAGAGCACTGCAGCAACAGCTGTTTCTACTGAGCAACAGTTAAAAATAACACGACTGAACTTCTTGAAATTTTTTTTCAAACAGGAGAAAAGTTTATTAGTAACTAAATATAAAATAACAGTTGATATTTAAATGCACATTTCCCTAAATAAATTTAAAAAGTGTAATTTAAAAATTAATATAGAGAAATAAACCGGATAAATTACATCAAATCTTTATTGGGTATATATATATATATATATATACACACACACACACACACATATATATATATATATATATATATGTGTGTGTGTGTGTGTGTGTGTATTAAGATAAATAGATAGATAGATAGATAGATAGATAGATAGATAGATAGATAGATATGTAATATCTTTTTATTACAATATATTAATTTCTTGGATTATTTTAATTTATTTGTATAGTGTGATACTTTAAGATGCTTCATAAAAGATCAGGACAAGGACTTTCTCTTTATGCCTTTTTATATTTTATTGTATTCTGTTTATTTCCGACTTTTTACTCATGTTTTTCACTTATTTAATTTCTATTTTTACTATTACACACACACACACACACACACACAAACACACAGATAGGCTATATATCTATATCTATATCTATATAGATATAGATATATATATTTCCTAAAGGGTCCCCCTCTCTACATGGTTGTAAGGTTAATTATTATGGGGGTTTAATCAATCAATCAACAACCATAAATAGATAGGTCGTTGTAATATTAACAGATAGAAAAATTTCAATCGGACAGGACTGATTTTGGTCGTCATGGTTACAGTAGTATATGTGTGATTTTTGCAGGAGCTACCTGGTATTTTAATAGACTGATCATTCTGAAATCATATCAGGGACCGTAAACATACTTAGATGGGGCTAAAACGTCAGAATATTTGCAGATGTTGGTCCACAGCAGCAGGCGTCCACACCAACGGTCCAGAGCAGCCACAGGACAGGTCTGAGTTTCTCATGAAGTTCAGGCAAAGCCGGAATTTTTCTCTTCGGGTAAACCAGAAAATTCATTTGCTGTATTTCCGGTCTTCTAAATTTCTCCATTGTGTTTTTTTTAATCTGCCTCCTTCATTAACAAAACGCTTCCAGCGCTGAGGGCGGGGCAAGGTCGATGCGCGTCCTCGTGCCCTCCTGCGCGCCCCCGTGTCTCCTCCCCTCCCTCAGCAGGCTGCGAGCGGCTCTCCTCTGCTCCGCGCTCTTCCCCTGCGCTCCTCCGTGGTGTTCAGTGAAACTCTCCGGAAGCCTCCCGGTGCCTCCTGCTCCTCTGTGGCCGAACATGAGCCTCCTCCCGCGGGCATGGATCCTCTGAGCGCGGGCTCTGCTGCTCCGCGTGTCCGCCTTCAGCGCTCCTTCAGCCGGGGAGCCGAGAGAGCCTGAGCGCGTCCTGCCGCTCCAACCCTCACGGAAACACCTTCTTTAGTTATCGATCATTGATCATTGATGGACTCCTGGTGAGGGTCTCTGCTGGTTTTCTTTGTGAAGATGGAGGCAGTGATGGAGAGGGAGTGCAGCGCTCTGGGGGGGCTTTTCCAGACTGTCATCGGGGACATGAAGGTAAATACTACAGTTTATGATGAATGGATCAAAATATCAGCCTAACAAAGACCCCCCATCCTCTGAGGAGCCTGTTGATCTGCAGCACGAGCGGACATTTGCTCTCCTCCGTCGGTTTATTGGAGATCATTAATTTGCTAATTAAAGGGTGGAGGAGGGAGGGGAAGTGGGTGTGTGCGGGATCTGCAGCCCTCATTTTCAGGACATGTTTGCCTTCAGCTTTGCCCCAAAATGACCTGAAAATTCATATAAAAAAGCTTCATGCTGGTGCAAAGAGTGACATGTAACAATATAGTAATAGCATAATGATGGTAGGGATGGGAAACATGGACCAAAAATAATAATTATTTTTCAACTGAATGATGATGCACGATGTTCGTCTATAGTTTTATTAGATGTCCTAATTTAAGGATTAAAATGTTGTAATAACTGTTCAAAATCAAACGATATTGATTAGAGGTGGGACATATAATGAGATTTTATTTAATTCTTTTTATTTGGGTTCTGTTTTACAAGGTCAAGATATACAAAATAAGATAAACATAAGATTAAAAATGCAAACGTAGAGCAAAGACAATGGACAGAAAAAGAAATAAATGTGTGTAAAATAAAGTATAATAATAATAATAATAATGCAGTCGATAGTTAATAAAAAATGAAAATAAGTAAAATAAACAGATCACTCATTCTTGAATGACTGTATATATATACTGATGATACTGTTTTATCTCAGGCAAATATTTACATATTTATGGATATATGCATCTATGGTTATGTTTCACTTGTGCAGGCATGGAAAACAGAGAAATATACACGGATCAAAGTTGACAAAGTTGGAAAAAAAACCCAAAAAAAAACAACTATTAGAAACATATAATGCTAAATTCATTAACACATGTAATATAACTGTATTTCTTAATTTAAGACAATATTAGTGAATCAAAATAATATCATGTGGTTCTTTTAACTAAATCAAACTATGTATTGATCAGGGCTGGGCAGTATATCAAGTTTTTATGATATATTGACATGTTTATAATTTGGTGTCTTTCAAATCACTTTGTTTTTTTTATTTAACAGACATTTAACATTTTATATGACTTCATTTTGCTGTTAGTGAGTGCAATGTCATGTGAACTAATTAATTTCCATAGCAGGGATAATAACAGGTGCACACAATGCTTTCTGCTCAATATTAATACCAGTGCCTTATGGCTTAAAAGTGGATTATCAGTGCCAACAGCCACATAAAACCATGTATTTGTCTTATTATTTGCAGACTGTATGACTGCAGAATGATGCTTCAGCTTATTTTTACAGAATATCTACATTTAAAAATCAACTGTTTCATTTATTAGAGAATACGATTTTTTTCTTCTTTTATGTCTGTCCTGTCATAAATAGTCGGCTCTTATCGGTATCATTATAACTTTTGGCAGTATTGAGTTTGGAAATATTGGTATTTCAGAAATCAACAAAAGTCTGGGGATGCACAATAGTGACTTTGCTGATCAGCCTATAACCCCAGTTATAATGTGTTTGAAAATACTGGCATATCCGATATCAGCAAAAATCAAATATAGTGACCCCCTTCTGCTTTGATTATTATAAATAGGTAATTATTTAATTTAGCATGTCTTTATGAGCATTATCAGTTTTAATGTTGAAAATCTAATGACGTGGTTGATATCATAATAACAATAAGTCCCAAATATTCATTATTTAGTAATTAATCGATTTTTATTGTCAAAATGGCCGACAAACTCCTGCACACTGTCTGAATTGGACAGGTATGTTGGTAATATAAGGAGAGTCTGTCAAACAGCCAATTAGTTCCACTCAAACCTGTTGACAGAAAATATTGATACTGATGTCAGTGATAATGATTTCAGAAGAATTGGGATATTGTCATTGATTGATTGATTGATTGATTGAATCTTTATTTCGAGCATAAACACAAATACATACATCAATAAAAGCAAAGGAATAAATAAAATCAAAACAAAAGCAAACACACAAAGCAAATTCCTCAAAGATGTCTAATGAAACAAAAGTCCAGAAGGTTAAGTATGCTCGAAAAGGAGTAGGAATCCTACCCCTTCAGTCTCATTCATCAATTCATCTATTATCACTTGAAATATATGAACTAACAAATATAATATACAACTATTAAATATTATATTATATAACTTAACCATATTACCACAATATTCTACAGCAGTATATTACCGCACTTTGCATATTATACAGTCACTATAAATATTTCATACATACTTATTAAATTATTGCAAATATCTTAGTACTATATCTAACCTTGTAGTACAATATTACAGTATTGTAAAGACTCTAAATATTCACTTTTACTACATTGTTGCAAATATATTAATGTTATGTATAGCTTATAATTATGTACCCTATTAGCACACTATTGCAAATATATTGAATATTATATATAATAGTGCATACAACTCCATATCATAATACTGTAGATACCATTTATATTAACTTATGTTATGTTTAATAATATACATCATACACCATATATTATTAAATTATAATAGAATACCCAATATAATATAATACCATATGAAATATAATATAATACCATATGAAATGTAATAAATAAGACTAATCACCTAACTACGTCCGTTCTTACATATCTATATCTATATATATATATATATATATATATATATGTATATATATATATTCATACATACTTGTAGACACACACACACATCTCTTTACCCAGGAAATACGCAACACTGGCAATACTCAAACACCTGTATACACCCAACTAACAACCTCATGTCCCCTCTTCCTTGTATTTGGCCCAGATCATTTCTTTGGATTTGTTTTTAAATTGGTTGATGGTTGGACATTGTTTCAAGTCCACACTCAGTCCGTTCCACAGCTTCAATCCGCAGTTTGATATACAAAATGTTTTAATTGTGGTTCGACATGTCAGTATTTTAAAGTTTAATGGTTCCCTTAAATCATACCCTCCCTCTCTTTCATGAAACATTCTCTACAGTTGTCTTGGTAATGAATTATTTCTGGCTTTGTACAGAAATTGCGCAGTCATTAATTCTATTGTGTCGTACAGTTTGATTATTTTCGACTGAATGAATAACGGATTGGTGTGTTCAATATAACTGGCATTATGAATAATTCTAATAGCTCTTTTTTGAAGGATGAATAGTGGCCTTAATGAACATTTATATGTGTTGCCCCAGACTTCTATGCAATAGTTTAAGTACGGTGAAACCAGTGAACAGAACAGAGTGCAGAGTGATTTGCTGTTTAAGAAGTGCCTTGCTTTAGCCATTATTGTAATGCTCCTAGATATTTTTGTGCTGATGTGTTTTATATGAGATTTCCAACAGATTTTGTCATTTATTATCACCCCAAGAAATTTGATTTCATGTACTCTTTCAATATTAACCCCTTTATCTGTACCGTTGGCTTGTTATTTATCTTCCTGTTACCAAATATGATGAATTTTGTCTTGCTTAAGTTTAATGATAATTTATTTGTATCGAACCAAGATTTTATTCTAGTAATTTCTGACGTGATAGTGTCCAAGAGCTGATGCAGATTCTCACCTGTGCCAAGGATAAACAAAATAAATTTGAGTAACTGTGATGTTTTACATATGTCATTGATGTAAATGATGAATAGTTTTGGTCCCAACACTGATCTTTGTGGCACACCGCATACAATATCCAACCATCTTGACTGTGCTTCTCCCATCTTCACAAACTGCCTTCTGTCTTTTAAATAGCTACTTACCCACTTTAATGCTATGCCCCTAATCCCATATTGTTCTAGTTTGCATATGAGGAATTCATGGTTTATTTTATCAAATGCTTTTTTTAGGTCAATAAATACACCAACTGCATATTTCTTTTTGTCCATGGAGTTAGTGATTTCTTCTATTAATTCGATTATTGCTTGTGATGTAATCCCATATCATACATCCCCACTAAAAAGTATTCATATGTTTATTTTTTAATTATAGTTATATTTAAGTTAAGAATTTGGAAAATTGAAATCCTGTTAACGTCCAGATTAACTAAAGTTGTTCTTTAAGTCTTCAGCTCAGTGATCATGTTCAGGCAGAGCTCCAGCTGTTAAATGATCCTCCTGCTGTCAGTCATTTTCTTCAGTTTGATTGTTTCTGTGTCTGTCTGTCTGTCTGTCTGTCTGTCTGTGTTGATCCACTCGTCTTTGTGCTGCTGTTAGACTGAAGACACATTACTGTTGATCCGTTTAAGTGGAACCGATCTGCATGTGTCTCCCTGAGGATGATCTGTCTGATCCTCTTACACTCTGAGCTTCACACATCATTTTTTTCTCTTTTTATCTGCTTCTGCCTCCACGAGAGCAAATCCACGGCCTGAGCCTGAACGTAGGACACTGTAGACATCAGATACCAGGAGGCAGATACGCAGAGAGAGTCTGTGTCGAGGACAGTGGAGCCTGATAAACGATAAACAAGAGAGGTGTCTCATTAGGAGGACAATATTTCAAACATCAGTATGATACACTTTAATCACCATAAATCCAAATGTTGAACTCCTGGTATGATTTATTACATTAGTGCATCTCTAACACTGTGAAAAGTTCGACTGCCAATCAATATCAGATGATATTATTAAAAACAAATGATTGTCATGCTTTTCACTTATGGTTAAACTCTACGCTCACCTCTGGGATGTCAACAAATCACCCGCCCACTCATCTGCTTCGTCATCGTCTTAAAGAAACCGTAGAGTCCACTGAACTTTGTTTTCAGTCCTTTTAGTCAAAGATCTTCATCCAGAGTTGAAGTCTGTTTTGAAATGTACACTGATACAGCCACAAACTTTGGGCTCCATGAAAAGATTTCAGATTGGGCCCTGTCCCAAACCAGCTCTGAACCCTCCTCAAACCAAGCATCTGCAAACTGATAAAAAAGATATGACAAAATCTATTTTTAATGGACCACTTTTAATTATTATAGTTAAGTTATTCTGTTTGAAGTCACAAAAAGTTTCTTCAGCTGAAGAAAAGGTAAAGAAACTACAGTGCTGTGAAAAAGTATCAGCCTCCTTCCTGATTTCTTATTTTTTTGCATATTTGTCACACTGAAATGTTTCAGATCATCGCACAAGTTTTAGTATTGAACAAAGATAACCTGAGTAAATACAAAATCCAGTTTATAAGTGATGATTTTATTTATTAAGGGAAAAAATCTCTCCAAACCTACATGACCCTACTATACAGGCCGTTTTGGCATTTGGACTGTTTTTAGCATTTAATTTGATCTAATTTGTCATATAATGTGTCTCAACTCTTTTTAAACTTCTGCAGATTTTATACTTGGTTTGCTCTGTAACCATTTTTTTTCTAAGGACCCAAATATTCTAACACTAGTTGAACTAAACACAATGTGAAAATACCAGAGAATATAATGTGAAACACTATAGTTCCCTTCAGTAAAAAGTCTTGAGGCTTAAATAACAGAAATAAAACATTAATAGAGGATTTAATTTGGATGTTCAGCTGATGTTTAGTCCAGGATTGATCCTTTGAAACAGGATTTTAGGGCTTGATGCTAAAATCTGTGACGACTTCGAGGGATAGTTTCCCAGAAACCCAAAATAATTCTGTAAAGAGAATCTGAATTTAAACACAGCAGAGTCAGCACTGAGTGGAATATTAACATTTACTCCAAAGTTTAAGTGAGACACAAACGTAGAGTCTTTTTGTTTTACCTGTTTTTCCTGCTGAGTTAAAGGTCGACCGCTTGTCCTGTATATTTGTCTCATAGTAAAGCTGTTTGAGCATTTGTTGCAGTCAGATGAAGCTAAAGCTAGCTAAAAGCCAAATTTATTTATTTTTGTGCAGGTTTACTGAAGAGAAAGTTTCTTGGAATTCTTTTAGATTGACAAAAATCATGTTGGAGCTTTAAGTTTTGTATAAAACTGGGAGAATAGCATAGGCTAAGATGGAGTAATGTAAGCTTACATCAAGCTTTATTGTCTATCACGCTATCCCTGTCCACATTGCTGCTGCAGTATTGAACAGTGTCATTGCACATTACATGTTTTTCTAGTAGTGTGTCGTGGTTAGAACAGATTTTGCAGCACTTCCGTTCACACTCTGAAGGTTTTCTGTTTGATTAGTTACTAGTCATTGTCATTGATAAGGAGCTGATGAAAACAGAGCGAGTCCTCGTGGATGTCCCTTTGCTTTGGTTCAGACACAGCCCCACGTCTCTCTCATCTTTATTGTGAGTTGAATAATGCACAGCATTTGCCCCACACCGTGGTCAGTCCACAGCTGTATTTTCCTACATTAAACTGGGCTGTGGTGAAAACAGGCAGGGTCAGCTGATCTCATTGGTGTATTTAGAGGATTATATGATTGAGAATTGGTTGAAACCGTTTTATTTCTGTGCTCTTCCTGTTTTTAGAATAAGATGTGAGATTGGTGTGATAAAGATGAACCAAACGGGGATTTCTCCTGTTAAAGCTTCAAAGAGCTGAATAAACAAACAGAGCCAAGGATTCCTGGAGGACCCACAGCTTGCTGCTGCTGCTGCTGCCTCTGGTTGTTGCCACGGTGACAATTTATGTCCTCAGTGACTGATTGATGCGGCGGCCCTGCCCTGGACTCGGGATGTGTGTTCCTGAGAGTGTGTACCAGGAACAGAGAGAGGGGATGTAATGAGATGTGGGCTCGTGCAGACGCTGTGCAGTTGATGAAATGATGAATGGGTGATGAAGAGCAGGAAGGAGAAACCATGCTGCATCAGAATGAAACAGAAAAGGAAAGACAGAGAGGGAGGAAGCGAGCGCGTGTTGTTTTGAATATGAAAGAGAGAGAGAGGTGACACAAAGGAGGCTAAATGTGTGTCACAGAAAACACCCTCAGAGTGTTTGGATGCATGCACGTGTGACCCCCCCTCCCCTCTCCACAAACCCTCCTCTGTCTGAAGCCTTCCTGCAGCTGCATCACCACCACCAGCAGCAGCAGCAGTGTTACCATGGCGACAGTAGTCAGGCGATGACGCTCGGCCTGATCAGAAAAAGGCTGAACACACCCAGCTCTGTGCTCGGCTCAGCTGTTCTGCTCGGTTACAGAGGATGGATGGAGGAGCTGACGGAGGGAGACGGAGGCTGAGCGCTTTTGAGTTTGTTTGTTTATCAGTTAATCATGTCTCCAGGGCGGAACATCGAAACAAATATTTATCTATTTTATATTTTGGCCCTCACATGGTCTGATTAGTGTGACAAGCATCAATATTGATGATTAAGAAGGAGGCTCCAGGAGCAAATCCTCTTTGCTGATCGCATTAAGAGCCCTCTGACACATTTCTTTATTAATTGATTTATTTATTTGAATTTTAGTGTAAAATCAATAAGAATAAGAATTTAAATGTTGCACAATACATATGCAGAGGTGATTTAGGGAAAAGAGCTGGGATGCTTTTCTACCGGGACTTTATAAGCAAGCGATGAACATGAGACCCATGACCCCTGACCTCTGAAACCTCCACTAGTCTGAGTGGACATTTGTGTGGCAGTATAGCTTAGTCCACAAGGGCTTGGACCGGAGGATTGCCCCATTTTGTGCCTTGAGTCAGTGGATATTTGTGCAAAGTTTAGAGAAAATCTCCCAAAGACTTATTTACCTTATTTAAAAGCAACAGGCC
The DNA here is from genome assembly GCA_037902135.1 of Cetoscarus ocellatus. Taxonomy (NCBI): domain Eukaryota; kingdom Metazoa; phylum Chordata; class Actinopteri; order Labriformes; family Labridae; genus Cetoscarus; species Cetoscarus ocellatus. The sequence goes on along the minus strand of JBAMNC010000067.1, from coordinate 1,715,609 downwards.
ACATGCCTTTGACCTTTGACCTCTAGGTTCTAATCCCTTCATCATCAGGTAAAAAGCTCATACTCTGTCTTGACTCTGGTTCTCATATTAATTTTCAATGACTGCTGCCGTGTGGTCTTGATTACCCTCTAGTTTTCATATACTGTGTACCCCTGATCCAGCTGTATTCCCCTTCTGTCTGAGACACTCTGTTGGAATCCCTGTCTCTTTAAGGCCCAGTCCGACTGGTCTACTATGATTGTTCAGTTCATCTGCTGATACGTTTCCCTTTTTGATGCTTTAAATTGGGGCTGGGGGATATGGCCAAAAAATAAAATTCCCATTTTTTTTATTTGAATTGATTTTTTCCCTTTAAAAAAAAAATGTCCAAGTGACACAAAAATGACATAAATCAAGTTTTGCCTTTATGCTGTGAAAATATATTCCCAAACCAAACAGAATTAACAGAATTTCCCTCTAAAAGTTAAAGTGTGTGTCATAAAAAGTTGATTATGTAGTTGAAACGTAGGCAGGATTGCCTATATAAACAATGAAAGCTGAGCTATTTTCACAGAATATTAACATGAAACAAATTTCAATCTCATTTAAAAAACAAATACAGGCCTATAAAAGTGTGTGACCTGACAAACCCTGACAGGGCCTAAAATGATGAAAACTGTCATTTTTCTGTGGTTATATTTTCAAACATTGCAACAATTTACAATAAGAGCAAGTGTAAGGCAAGAAAAAATATATTGATTTTTTATTTTTAAATCTTCGCAGGAAGTAGTTAGAATTAATCAATTTATTGCCTAGCCCTACTATAAATTTAAACTTTGTGATGTTTTTACTGAGACCACACTTTTCCAAACTAAGATGAGTTTGTGGTTTAATGCAAAGCTCCTTCTGATGGTGCTGAGACTTTGTTCTTCGTCATCAAAAGAGAGGAAGATTTTACTTTGGGATGCTTCAGAGCTGGGACATTTGTCTCAGTTCTGCTTTACAGCATCTGCTTGATGAATGTGAAGTCGGAGCCAAATTTCACTTTAAAGACCATAAATGTGGACGAGACAGTGACCTCAGCTGAGAGAGACTGGCCGGATGTCTTCTCATCTGAAACAGGGTGTTTTAGTTTCACTCCTGATCATTTCAAGAAAATAAAGAGGCAGTTTTGACTCTTTATAATGAGGTCAGATTAAAATAACAGTTGATTTCAGGCTGGTCTGATGTCTGCAGTGTTGGTTGTTTGATTGCTTTGCACTTCAGGCCGTTTTTATATAAAGGATCTGCCTCACTGGCCCTGCAGTTCGGGCCTGAAGGGGGGGTGGGCTGGTTGACTTCCTGTAGACCTGGGGGGGAGGAGGATTATAGATCTGTGTTATTGATCTGTCTCCTTGTCTGTCTGTTGGCTCTCTGCTGCGTCTGGGCTCCATGATTTATGTGTCGTATTAAACCCAAAGGATCCGCACGTGTGAAAGGATTTGATGACAAATTAGATTTTTTATTTTTATTATTTATGATTTTGTAGAAATTCAATCAGCATCCAATACTCTGCGCCTGTTAAAACTGTGTATTTTTGAAGTTCTATATTTATGAAACTTCTACAATTAAAATATAAAGACTCAATTTTTCCACTGTTTTATGCGTAGCTAAAAAAAGTTCCAGCATGATGTAAAAACAATAATTCTGATGTTTTATCGTCTCTTTTGTCTCCAGGGCAGTTATCCTGTGTGGGACGACTTCATCAGCAAAGCCAGCAAACTGCAGTCACAGCTCAGGTAACAAACACACTTTTTGATTTGTTCACAGGGAAAGGGAAGTCTGGACCAAAACTAACAAAAAAATCATTTAAAATCATTTCAAATGATTTTTTAGAACAATGCGGTAACATTCACATCAGCTCTCCTTGAATCACAGCGTTGAACACAATATGAATAAATTCTGCTGCCGGGGTGCTCTCAGTCAAATCAATAACAAAAGATGACATAAGAAGACCGAGGGATGACCTCTACTGTTAAAATATGAAGCCAATGGAGAAGTTCAGGAAGCTGCAGTTCTTCGAGTGACCACCAGAGGCTGTCTGCAGAAGCACCAGGAGTCACACTCACTCCTCATCAGCATGTTTTTAAGGGTGTGTGTTAGGCTTAATCAGGGGCGTGGCTGATATGATGACAAACCAGCATGCTGTAGCTGATCATTAACAGGATTAAGGCCATCGATTGTAAAAGAATTAGATGAAACTGTGCCGTAGGAGCCTTTGCAACGCTGTTGATGCCCCCTAATGGATGCTGCCATACTGCACGTGCCAGCTCAACCCAACTTTAGCACCGTCTACTCACAGGCGTGCTGTTGTCATCCATGATGTCATGACTAATCTGGACTGACAGGTGGTGCGTCCACGGTGAGTGGGTGTGGAAACTGTGACCAAAATTTGACCACCTGCATAAACAAACTTTGGGTGAAATATAAAGGTAATTTTTTGTGCATGCAAATTTTGCCCCTGAAAGACAGGGTTACAGAGGAACTGACATAATTTGATGTTTCTGTGTTGCAGTGGCAGTAAAATGAAAAGAAGTGGTTTTAATGAGAGTCAATGGGGCCAAAAAGGGCTCCGGGGGGAAGACTGTCATTTTTTTTATCTAAACAGTTGAAAATTTTTTCGACACAGTGTAGATGCTGGAATTCCATAGTTCATTAAAAGATGAACCAATTAGATTTTATTGTCTTAGTATGATAATGTCTAAACTTGAGAGCAAAAAAAATAAAACTGAAGAGCCCTTGAGGGGTCATAGGAGGACCTGAGGGCTAAGGAACTGCTTGGAGACTGTTATGCCTCTCGTTTATCTGTGGCTGCCCCGATTCGACTTTGCTGTCAAGACAACAAGAGAAGGAGAAATAGGTGCATCTGATCAGTCATTCGATGACAGTGTATCAATCAGTCATCAATTAATCTTTATTTGTGAAGCACCAAATCATAACAAATATGATCTCAAGACACTTTACAATAGAGCAGGCCAAAACCATACCCTTTGTTTTATAAATATGTGTATACAAATATACATATGAAAAAAAAAAAAAAATATATATATATATATATATGTGTGTGTGTGTGTGTGTGTACATATATAGATATATATATATAGATATATAGGTATAGATATATTTATACACACACACAACATCTTCACAATCAGCAACAGTTACAGTGAAGCAGGCAGGAAGTCCTGAGCAGATCCAGACTTCATTTTCATTTCATTTCATTTATTTATTTATCTCAAACTTTTAAAACAAACAAACAAAAGCAACCAAATCAATGCAAAGTACTATGTACATCAAACTGTACATGTCTGTCAAACACATTAAGCGTGTGATGTTGAACATACATTCACATCTTGAATGAAACCTTTATTGTCACTAAGGGAATTTGTCTTGCACAGAGAGCATAGAAACTCAAACTACATAGGACATCAGCAACCACACAGGACAGCATATTATAACATTTAACAGTAAGCCAAGAATAAAAACATAACAATGACAGTAATAACAATAATGATGATTAAGTAAGTAAAAATACATCCTTAAGGGGCCTCAAAAGTGCATTTTTCACTCAGGAAGACAGTTGAACCCCTTTTCCCTCTGGAAGACCCCTTAAAATAGATGCTGATATGCCGGCACACAAGGCTGCCCATGAGGGGGGATGAAGGGGAAAGATTTCTGGGCCCCAGAGTCTGGGAGGGGCCCTTAAGGACAGGCAATGAAATGGTCCATTCTAGTTTAAGAAATGGTTTGTATATCTATTATGTATAGTGTTTCTTTTGATGTAAATACTCATCATAACTTGATAAAACCATTAACAGATTTCTTGTAATTGCTGCCTCTCAGTAAATTGGTTCAAGCTTTTCAGTTTGTATTTCTTACATTGTTGGTGGACTTATGGCTGCTAGCTTTGAGGATATTATTATCGTACTTCTTAATATCTTATTTTTCTTGTACTGCCAGGTTAAAGAAACTAGTTCTAACGGTCCAGCATTTGTGCAGTGAGATTACATTGGGGGCCTATTCATGAGGCCTTTCAGGGGCCTAGCTTCTCCTGTGTGCTGCCCTGCACGCGCGTCCTGTGTATTAGAGACTTGGTGGTTTGTAACAGTATTTGACATTTGTGCCTTTAATTCTATTACTGATTTGAAACCTCACGATGTCATGACACATTTCTTGTGTCCTCGAGCAAACAGAGGGAAAAGTGACAGGTGAGCAGAGCTCATAAAAATCCAATCAGTCTGCTTCATTAAGTGTTTAAATGTCAGATCACTGCGGCTGTGGAGCCGCTTCACTGGGTCTGAACACACATGTGCACACAAACAAATACACACAACACTGAAGATCACGACAATACACAAACAGGAAGAGAAACACACACCTGCACCTCCTGATGCATCACGGACACGACCTGCTCACTTCCTCCAGACGATTACAGACACACACACTCACTGTGACGCTGCAGAGATTAATGATGAAGCGTAAAGTCATTATCAGGGAGACGGATCTGCCGCAGGTCTGAGGGCCGAGGAGGTCCACGCTGATGACACTCTCAAACACAAAAACACAAACCACTGAAGTAACTCACAAAAAGACACTTTTAACACAATAACCCATATTTTCACAGTCGTCATGAACAGAAAGTCAGATACAAACTGATGAAGAAGTGGGCATTGAGTTACTTTCAAGGCACTCACAGTTCTTCTTCTTCTTCTTCTTCTTCTTCTTCTCCTCTCAGGACGACGGTCATGGCTGTAGCGGCGTTCCTGGATGCCTTTCAGAAAGTGGCAGACCTCGCCACAAACAGCAGAGGTGAGCTGTGAACATGTTTTTGTTTGCTGCAGTGATTCTTGGGTGTTTTCTCTCTCAACACCACTGAGCAGCTGCTTCATATCAACGTGTTCCTGGTGAACATGAGGCTCCATGATGGTCTGAGTGTTGGTCTTTGGTCAGCTGATTTGGTTGACATTGACTCGGGCTCTAAAACTGCTTGTTTTGGGGCTCTTTTGTTACTCAGATGTTGATTTTATTTGGCTTTCATACAGAGAAATCACTAGGGCTGTAATGTGTTAGTCGACTGGTCGACTCATTGGTCGATAAGAACTCTGATTGGTCGACCAATCGTATTTTTTTTCCCGCTTCAATTTATTTTTTCCTGCAGCGATTTACAGTCATCAGGAGGAACGTTCCAAGTGCTAATGGGGGTGTTTTCAGACCACCCCGGTTTCACAGGTAACTTGCCTGTCTCAGAACACCCCCTTGTTTTCACCACTTTGGATTCGCCCACATTCTGGAGACCTGGCTGGAGACAGGAGGATTGAAGAGCGTCTACGTTGGCCTATTCAACGTCCGTTGGTTTGCTGAGTATTTATTTTTATTTTGAGCATCCTTCTCTACCCCCCGCCAAGACGTGCTCCGCCAAGCCAAGCCGTCCCCGCACAGGAGGGTTTCCCAACAGAGTTGGACCCCCCCCGCCAAGACACGCTCTGCCGGGCTGCGCCGAGCCGAGCTGAGCCGCCCCCACGCAGGAGCCCCCCCCCCCATTAGTCGATTTTTGGTCGACAATTTCAGTGTGTCAGTCGGCCAACAAATTCTTGGGTTGATTACAGCCCTAGAAATCACATTGCAGTTGGTTGGTTTTAAAGCTGGTATCATTTCACACATGCAGATGAGTTATTGAGCCATTAAAGGGATAGTTCTTGTTTTTTTGAGGGTATAGCTTGAGGCCAACGGCACTAGTTGATATAATCGCCAGCTTCAGTGTTTAGAGCTCCTGTGTTTAGATCTTTTGTGTAATGTGACATGATTGTTATTTAAAAACATCGTTGTGAAGGGATGCCTGATAGCCCTGCTGCTCATAGGCTGTAGTCCTTGACGTGGCTTAAATGTGACCTGTGGCTTCTTTTCACCATGTCCTCCCATACTCTCTCCCTAATTTTGAACACCTTCTGCTGTCCTGCTGGGAAAAAAAGAAAAAGAGAGAGAAAAACTATATATATAGAAGAAAATAAAAATAAAATAGATAAAATATAATGAAAATAATAAAAAAAAAGGTAGATAAACAAATCATACATATCAAACATATCCAATCAGTTCAAAGAGTTTCTATTCTTCCCCTAGAAAAATAAATGTGAATAAAATAAACAAATAAATAAATAAACAAATATAGAAAGAAAGAGGGAGTGGTATATTTGGCCTCAATAAACAGAGTTCCAATCTTGATTCAAAACTAAGATAAATAATTAAAACACATACAAGTACACATGTACAATCCATTTTTAATCACACAGTTCTGACTTTTACTGCCACACATTATGAATTCAAACATCTGTGAAGATCATGAACTTGGACATCATTCTCTCTGATATCTCTTTGGTTTCACTCGACCCGGGGACGTGGGCTCTGCTCTGACAGATGAGCTGAATTATTGAACAGCAGAGGTCATCTCTACCTGCAGTCTGTTTTATATTCTCCATGTGCGGCACGGTTCTCCAGGACAGGAGCAGCGCTGGAGAGAGGAGTCATGGGAAACAGAGCAAGGCAGAGTGTGAAAATATGGGCTGGAAAACAAACACCGATGAGAGGGGAATGAAATGATGGAGGAGGAGGAGGAGCAGGTAGAGGAGAGGTGCAGGATGGAGGGCAGATGGTGATGGGGAGCAGAGGGAGGATGGAGAAGGATGGATGGAGGGGGGAGGGGGTCTTTTGGCTGTCGTGTCCAGCAGGCTGCAGCTCGGTGCTCATGGCAACAAGATGGAAATCAGAGCAGGATTCAGACGCAGGAAGATAAGATGGTTTGGTCTTTACTCCTCGTTTATCCTGAATCAATCTCTCTAATTATCCTCAAATCTTTGATTTATCTCAACACTCGAACCAGCCATCCTCATATCTTCACGTTTGACCTCAGTTAATTCAGCTGATTCTGCATTCTGTCCTGGCTGACATTGCGAGAGATGGAGTACACCCTGAAGTGGTCGCCTGCCAATCACAGGGCCACACAGAGAGACAGACAACTATTCAGGCTCATACTCATTACTAAGGGAAATTTAGAGACATCAATCAACCTTATGAGCATGTTTTTGGTCTGAGGGAGGAAGCCAGAGGACCCACACATGCACAGGGAGAACATGTAAAGTCCATGCAGAGAGGCCTGGGGCTCAAACCAGCAACCTTCTTTCTGTGAGGCATGTGCACTACCTGCTGCGCCACCATGCCACCCTTCAATAGTCTGGGAATCATCTGTGCACGTGATGGAGGAGCACGGTGTATGTAGGGGGCGTGGCCTCAGTACCCCTGCAGTAAGCAGTGTGAATGTGCACGTGATTGAAGATTAGCAGAGATATTCCTAAGTTGGTGCATGAAATCTGTTTTTTAGTCAACATTATGCTTAAATATATATATTTAAAATCCTGGTGGAGAGCTAACCTTCAGTTTTGTAAATTCCAGGTTTATTCCTGTTAATTCTTACAGAATTTTGCAACCCTATCAGCCTTACATATCGCCCTTATATTGGCCGTAATATCAGAAAAACACACAAATGTACTTTAGTGCTGCTCCGTGTCATCACTGTTGAGCATCTATGGATGAAGCAGTTTAGTTTCTGTTTAAAGAAGGGGTCCAAACAAACAACCAGTCGGCCTTGTTTCCTGCACAGAGAAATAAACACAAACAGGAAGTAGATGTGACAGCTGGGGGGTGATCCTCCTCTCTCTACCTGTCACAGTGAGTGCACATGAGTATATTGGTCCCTGGTTACCATGGCAACCTGCTCCATCCTGGGCGATTAGGCTCTTGGAGGTCACGCCGATATGTCAACACCTGGTAACTGGGTCTGGTGGAGGAGGAGGAGGAAGAGAGATGGAGTGAGGAAGAGAGATGGAGGGAGAGAAGAGAGTGGAGGAGGGAGAGGAAAAAGAGAGAGGAAGAGGGATTATGTTAATTAGATGGATGTCGAGCAGGAGGAGTAAAGGAGTTAGTAAGAGAGGAGTAAAGATGATGGTCTCTGAGTCAGAGGGTCCTGCTGAGCCTTGAGGAGGTCTCCATGTTCTTCTTGGGTAAAAGCAGGAGGTGTTGATGAGGCCTTCAGACTCACATTTTACCACCAAGTTTTGATAGTTAACTAAATATTAACTGCAGTGAGTCGCACATTTAAAATATTTGTAATGTTTTTGTTTTTGACACATTGATGGGCCACGTGTCCTCTAAAATGATAATTATAATAATAATAATTATCATTATTATTGTTATTATTAACATGAAGCTTCAGTTTTGTTTTGGCCTTTCCCTATGGTGTGGGGGGCCTGACGAGGAGGACTCTGAAGTACCTGAGCACTGGACCAGGCATCACTGTACTGCCATGGATGTGTTTCGGGGGCCGGTTGGTTTCGAATAAAAAAAGTGAATCTGTAACCTTTAAATCCACAAAACTAAAACTAAGATCAATGCAACAGCGAAGCATCAATAACTGATCAAGTCAGGAACAGATCATCAAGAACAGAGGATCATATCAGAGTCACTGTGCACTTTGACCGGAATCTGTTTTATTTCTGCATGGATTTGAGATTTTTCTGAAAAAAGCTCCTTTACTTTATTTCTTATCATTTCAGACACTTGAGAAAGTGTGACTTCAGTTTTTAGTTATAAAAACTGTAGCCGGACTCGAGCGCTGTTTTCAGTAGAGCTACCAAGTACAGGTTCAGTTGGCTGTTAGATCAGGATTTACTGATCCAAACAGATCCAAACAGATCCGCAACTATCCAAACTGATCCAAACTGATCCAAACTGATCTGCAACTTTCCAAACTGATCTGCAACTTTCCAAACTGATCCAAACTGATCCAAACTGATCCACAACTTTCCAAACTGATCCAAACTGATCCACAATTATCCAAACTGTTCCAAACCGAACCACAACTACCTAAACTGATTCAAACTGATCCACAATTACCCAAACTGATCCAAATTGTTCCAAACCAATCCCAACTGATCCACAATTATCCAAACTGTTCCAAACTGATCCACAACTATCCAAACTGATCCAAACTGATCCAAACTGATCCACAACTATCCAAACTGTTCCAAACTGATCCGCAACTATCCAAACTGATCCAAACTGATCCAAACTGATCCACAATTATCCAAACTGTTCCAAACTGATCCATAACTATCTAAACTGATTCAAACTGATCCACAATTACCCAAACTGATCCAAACTGTTCCAAACCATTCCAAACTGATCCACAATTACCCAAACTGATCCCAACTGTTCCAAACCAATCCAAACTGATCCCAACTGATCCACAGTTATCCAAACTGTTCCAAACTGATCCAAACTGAACCACAATTACCCAAACTGATCCAAACTGATCCAAACTGATCCACAATTATCCAAACTGTTCCAAACTGATCCATAACTATCTAAACTGATTCAAACTGATCCACAATTACCCAAACTGATCCAAACTGTTCCAAACCATTCCAAACTGATCCACAATTACCCAAACTGATCCCAACTGTTCCAAACCAATCCAAACTGATCCCAACTGATCCACAGTTATCCAAACTGATCCAAACTGATCCAAACTGATCCACAATTATCCAAACTGTTCCAAACTGATCCATAACTATCTAAACTGATTCAAACTGATCCACAATTACCCAAACTGATCCAAACTGTTCCAAACCATTCCAAACTGATCCACAATTACCCAAACTGATCCAAACTGTTCCAAACCAATCCCAACTGATCCACAATTATCCAAACTGTTCCAAACTGATCCACAACTATCCAAACTGATCCAAACTGATCCAAACTGATCCACAACTATCCAAACTGTTCCAAACTGATCCAAACTGATCCACAACTTTCCAAACTGATCCAAACTGATCCGCAACTATCCAAACTGATCCAAACTGATCCAAACTGATCCACAATTATCCAAACTGTTCCAAACTGATCCATAACTATCTAAACTGATTCAAACTGATCCACAATTACCCAAACTGATCCAAACTGTTCCAAACCATTCCAAACTGATCCACAATTACCCAAACTGATCCCAACTGTTCCAAACCAATCCAAACTGATCCCAACTGATCCACAGTTATCCAAACTGTTCCAAACTGATCCAAACTGAACCACAATTACCCAAACTGATCCAAACTGATCCAAACTGAACCACAATTACCCAAACTGATCCAAACTGTTCCAAACTGATCCAAACTGATCCACAATTACCCAAACTGATCCAAACTGTTCCAAACTGATCCAAACTGATCCAAACTGATCCAAACTGTTCCAGACTGATCCAAACTGATCCAAACTGATCCACAATTATCCAAACTGTTCAGAGTTGATCCAGACAGACTGATGGAAACACATCAGAGGTGTGTGTGTCCTCAGAGTGTGTGTCAGTGTTTGTGTTTGTGTTTGTGTGTGTATTTGTGTTTGTAGTTTCCAGCAGGTGGTTGGAGCAGAGTGTAAAGGTTGAGCAGCTGATAAATTAATAACTAGAACACTGAGAGAGACGTGCCTCACTGACACACCTTATTATAAATGAGGATTTATTCTCCACACCAACACGTTCACCCTGCTAGAAGCTTTAATAAAAATAATCCATCCATCTGTCTATCCATCAACCTTGCTGATCATTTATCGATCCAGCCATCCATCATCCATCATCCATCATCCATCATCCATCCACCCATCCATAAAATGATTTAGAAAAAATTTGTAGTTATTTTAGTGAACTATTTTATTTTTTTTTTTTTACTCTCACATATATTTGATGTGTAATTTTTTCAGTTGCAGGATTAATATCTTTGGTTTCAGATTTCCTTATTTCACCTTCAGATTTTATTTTTTTTAGTTTCAAACTTTTGGTCGTGTTCTGGGGGGAATCGACTGAGAAGGGCGTGGGATTGTGAGTGACAGCATAGCAGAGCGTCCTTAAATGATGATGCCTTTTGGAAACGTGGGTACTTTGTTGATCTTACTCAACACTTTCTCTACACTGTATTCTCTTCATACCTGTAAATAAAGTGATGCTAAAGACAAAGATACAGTTTACAAGCAATTCCAGACATGTCTTGGTAATTACTGATGTTAAAAAAACTGGAAAAAATGCCTGATTGTTAAGTTTAACACTCATGCCTAAAGAAACGATGTGTCCCTATTCCACACAAGACAATGAACCCTGCACAACATTGCGTCATGAATTACTATGGCGTGCTCTTCACCGATATTTTATTAAAATAATTACAGAGTTAAATCAAAAGTATATTTAAATTTAAAAAATCTCATACACTTATTTTTAATTTAATTAAGTGTTTAAATTAAAAAAAAAGATCAAGAACAAACATTGAAATTTAAGTTTCAAATTTTATTTTTTCCATTTTATTATTATTTTTTTTAAATACTTTTGACCTGGATTTGGCTCCATACAGACGAGTCTTCAGGACTGAAGTGAGGTGAAGCACCAGGTGACTTCTTCATGTGATGTCTACAGGCTCTGTGTTCGCTCTGGAAGATCAACAGCTGCAGAACTTAGATTTGATTTAATCTGCTTCTTATTAGAGGTGTATGTCCTCATCCATGTCTCTCAGCCGGTGAACAAAGGACACATTTCCTGGAGCTTTGTGTCCTCTGAGACCGAGCATGCCCGTCATCACTTCTCTTTTTGCTTCGTCAGCTCTGATATTATTCCACGTGTTCATGGTTTCTGGTAAACAAACGAGCAGAGAGCGGGGCAGGGTCCGGATAGAAACTTCATCAGAGGCGTTTGTGTCTGATTTCCATGAAGCCACGAGAGAGTTAAAGTGTTTCTTTAACAGCCGACAGCCAATCAGAACGAGGGAGAGCTGCCCGGACAGGACTGTGGACGTTCACCTGAGAGACAAACCCTGTCAGCACACCTCCCTGACACACTCATTAATGCTGATGTCTGAGCGTGTGGACCTGGGGCTGGACCGGCTCTGTGCTCTGTTTCTCGGGCTGAAGTTCCTCCACACTTCTCTGTAACAGGAGTGTGAGCTGCTCCTCAGATCACGGCTCATTACTCTCACCGTGTGTGTGTGTGTAATTAAGAGAGAGAGCTCTGAGTGTGTTCAGCTCCTCACTCACTCTGTCATTATCTCTGTTGACTGAGGTCTTCTGCTCGCTCAGGCTCTCTGCTCGGCTCTCATTCTGTCATCTGTTTACTGTCAACATGTTTCTGCTCTGCTGCTCATGTTCACCTCAGGCTCTTCTACACTCTCCCAACCTCTAACACTGACATAGCTCACTTAAGCAGGGTCCACACATCAGGATTTTCTAAATCTGAAGAGATGTTTTATCTGTTAGAGACCCCACATATGAAGATAAAAAATCAGTGTGTGTGGTGTGCTCTGATAATCTCAACACAGCACACCACACACATAACCATTCTGTCCCACCACCAATCTAGAATCTAGTCCTCCAAGACAGAAAGCTGATCAGACGTGATCTAACAAAAACCAAGAAGAAGAAACAAAGCAACAACCAGAAAACCCAACAGGCAACATGGAAGAGGACATAGGAGAAGAGGGAATGATGGTGGTCTTGGGACTATTTTTGACGGAAAAATCTTGAACTAAAAAAAAGAAAAGACTGTGGAAAAAGTCATGGAGACAGCTGAGAAATCCAGGAGAAATCCTGGAAACTTTATGTTTCAGATCGGCCATGCTTGTTTTTATTTACTCCTGCTTCCTTGTTCCTCAGTCAACTCACTTCTTGATTGGCTACATTCACGGAGTCATGACTCAGGAGTCGTTGGCTTTCCCCACACATGAAGATTTTTGGTCTTAAACATTGAACAAGTTTAATATTTACGATTGTCTGCCCTGACCTGTTTCAGAACCGATTATTAGGACAACTTCACTCTTAACACCCCTCAGACCACAGGATAATCTGATAGAATTATTTTATTAAACAGAAGATAATCTGGAGTTCGCCGCCCTTGGTCAGGAAGGGGGAAAGTCTGGACCAAAACAGCCCAATAACCTTTATGTGTGTACCCGCTTTAATATTATTTTGATGATGTGATGTTTTTTTGTGTTTTTTGTGTAGTTTTGAACACATCCTCTGTTATTTGTTAACTTTGACACCGACAGCTTTAAGACCTGACGTGTTGAAACTATGAGGGGTTTTATTTTTGTTATTTTTTCTTGTCAACAATAAACAAAAAAAAATCTTTTGTTTGTTTCTGATGCAGCCACACCTTCTGAAACACAACAAAGATTTTTCTGTGAATATTTCATGGTAATATTTGAGATTGTGTTCAAAATTAAAGGGTGAACAAAAACTTTCCACCACTTTATGGCTGAAATATCGTCAGTAGATATCAGCATAAATTTTAATATCTGCAAACTCCACACAGAAAGCCCTGCCTGAATTAGGCAGTCGAACCAGCAACTTTCTCACTCTGAGGCACCATCATGCAGCCCTATTTTTAATTCAGACTTTTAGCAACATTAGCCTCTTCAGAGGATCTTTAAAGCCTGAAACAACTTATTAATACCAAACCCTCTGATCTGAAGGAGCTCTGTGTTTGTAAGCTGCTGAGTCAGCACAGGAGCATGTGGTGTGATAGTGTTTTAAAGTGTCAGGAGTGAAGAGCGTCAGATTTCAGTGTTGTTTCTCTGCAGATTAGAAACCTGTTCTGCTCTGATATTGTGTGTGAGTTCAGGCTTCACAGAGAGCGACACTGCTGTCTGGATTTGAAGGTCACAGTCACTTTTTATTCACTCCTATTAAACTGATGTTTCAGCTTTTGGATCGAAGGCGATCAGGTCTCTCTCAAGTTGTTACAACATCACTACAAGACACTTCTCATAGTTTTGCCCACATAGGTACATATGAACAAATGAAAATGGAGGAAGGAATTGTAGAGTATCTGTAACAACTTCTGCCAAGGAGGTTATGTTTTGCTGGCATATGTTTGTTTGTTTATTTGTTTGTTAGCAAGATTACACAAAAACTACTGGATGGATTTTGCTGAAATTTTCAGGAGATGTTGGTAATGGTATTTTAAAGTTTAAAAAGAGAATTTTGAAAAACAAGGCCTTTAAAGTCTTTGATTAGTTTTGAATGACAATGCCTTTAAAAGTTTGAAAAAACTCTAAAAAGGTCTTTAACAAGGTTGATGAATTATAAGCCTTAAAATCCTATGAAATGTCTTGAATAAGATTTCTAATCATAGGGCCTTAAAAGTCTTTTAATGTCTTAAATAAGATTTCTAACTTACAAAGCCTCATATAGCCTTATATATAAGGTCTTAAAAGGTTTTAAAAGTCTGTTATTCGGTTGTTGAATTATAATGCCTTAAAAAGTCTTAAAGTGTCTTGAATTTCTTTATCAGATTCTTGAACCATTAGGATTTAAAACGTCTTGTAAATTATTAAAAAGTTTTTAATGAGATTTCTGAGTTAAAAGAAATTAAAATCTTTAAAATTCTTAAAAGGTATTTAACAAGGTTGTTGAATTTTAAGGCCTTAAAATGCTTTCAAATGTCTTAAATAATATTTTTTAAATGAAAGGCCCTTTTAATGTCCTTAAATGTCTTATATAAGATTTCTGAATTACAAGACCTTAAAAAGTATTCAATCAGATTTTTGAATTAAAAGGCCTTAAATAGACTTAAAAAGTATTTAAAAGTTTTTTTTACAAGAATTCCAAAATACAGGGTGTTATTGTGTCTTGAATTAGTATTTGACTAGTATTAAAGACCTCTCAGAAGGGCCAACAGGTGTCTTCATAGCTCAAGGGGATTGAGAGTGGACTGAGAGTTGGATGGTCCAGGGTTCAAGTCTTACCCTGTATTGATGGATGTTTAAGTCTACTGTCCAAAGGCAGGAGTCAAGAACTCAGGAAGCCTGACAGGTGTATGTCTTCATAGCTCAAGGGGATTGAGAGTGGACTGAGAGTTGGATGGTCCAGGGTTCAAGTCTTACCCTGTACTGATGGATTTTTAAGTCTACTGTCCAAAGGCAGGAGTCAAGAACTCAGAAAGCCAGACAGGTGACTGTCTCCTTAGCTCAAGGGGATTGAGAGAGGACTGACAGTCTGATGGTCCAGGGTTCAAGTCTTGCCTTGTCTCGATGAACGGTGAAGCTCAGGCTGGAGCGGGGCCAGGGGTGATGCTATTTCCCCTGGTGTTCTGGGAGAGGTATCAGCAGGGGGTTGTGAGACAGAATGTCAGCAACGGCTGAAATTTTACACCAAGGTGTCAAAGCTTGTATTTTCTATAAAGCAACGAGACTATTAAGAGAGACCAGCCCGAGATTCACCTTTGTTGACCTAGTTGCAGAATTGGTGGGGATCGAACCCAGAATTTCCTGATCCTTTGGGGCCTAGAGTTGCACATCTTACCACCAGACTATCGCCGCCCTTCACAATGGGAGATGTTTTCGGGGTGCATTTATCCTCAACACTTGGGATAAGGGACGTTAAAATCCATCAAGACAAAGCAAGACTTGAACCCTGGACCATCAGACTGTCAGCCCTTCATCTATCTCCTTGAGCTATGGAGACAGACTCCTGGTGGTTTTTCTGTGAGGTCTTGACTTCTGTCTCTGGACTATAAAATCCTTTGAGATGAGACAAGACTGATCTCAGCAGACCCAAGACTTGAACCCTTGCCCAGCAGAGTCACGGTCCTTTCTCTGTCTTCGAGCTATGAAGATGGACAGATTTAAAGTCTAAAGTCCAAAGACAGGCGTCAAGACATCTCAGAAGGACTAACACATGCTTGTCTCCATAGTTTAATGAGACAGATAAGGGGCTGGGGGCCAGAAGGTCTCAGGCTCATATCTTGTCTAATTACCTCCACCAAAGACGGTTTGTTTGTCTGTTTGTTGGCAAGATTACGCTGAAACTACTGGACAGATGTTGTAGAGATGTTGGTAATGGTCCAATTTAGAAATGATTAGATTTTGGTAGTGATACGTAGATCTGTATCTATGCAAAAAATTCCCAAAATTTCAAAAATTCCCATAAGTTTACATTGGGTCAAATTTTAAAAAATCATATCTCTGCCATTTTTTAACGGATTTGCTTCCAGTTTTACAGGATAATATGGGTTCAATGTCTCTATCATCAGGGTAAATTCCATCTGGATCCGATCCAGATTGAGATCATGAAAAAAAACTGAATTTTATAATAGGAAATTCCATTGACAACATTCAATAATTCATATAAAAATCGAAATATTAGATGATGTTATTTTGCTCTTCTTTTTTGTTTCTTAAACAACTTATCCATTCAATAGTATCAAATAAATGAACAAGGGGGGGCTTTGTCTTAGTAGAAGTACAGGTAAAAAAAAAAGGAGCAAAACATGCATCAACTGTATGTAAGAAAAAAAAGTCATAATCAATTAGAGCCAGCTACAGGATGAAAAAATATTAGATAACATAGTTTTCTGTCTTTCTGCATCAACAAATCAGGTAAAATCTGGTTTAATAGGTTTGACATACCCAGTCCATTTGCTCCAGATGCAGTAAAATCTTTCCTTTTGGACCTTGAGGGAGAATGACAGCCTTTCCATCACATATATTTCATATACAATGCCAAGCCAATCATCAATTGTTAGTGGGTAAGGTTTTAGCCATTCCTTGTGACTGCCAGAAGAATATATACCAGTTTATCATCATTTGAACACCATCTATCAGATAGAATGTCGCCCATTTATACTGTATCACATCTATTTGGAATATTTTTAATGTGTTGGTAGATTATCTGCCAATAAGGGATTGTCTGTTTGTTTTAAAGCCACGGTAAGAAAATAGAGGACACACCTGGTTTTGGGAATCTTCTTGTTTTAGTTGTAATCAAACTCCGGCACAGTCTGACCTGCTCAAACATGTCGGCCATGTTCAACAGGAGCTGAAAATCCACCAGAGTGAGCTCTGCTACAGCACCGCCTCTGGACTCTTGATGCACCTCAGCGTGATGTGGGAGAGTCACACTGATAGTCTTTAATGTTTAAATGTTTGCACTGGAGAATCTTTTCCTCCATTTAGCAGCAGTCCTGCAGAGTTTTGTCTGAATGGAGGTCAGAGCAGCTGACAGGACAGCAGCTGCTTCTTCTGATGACATTTATCACCGTCTACTGTGACCCCACTGATCCCAGAACCACACGGCACATACCAGACCAGAGCCCCTCACACCAGAGCTCAAGACCAGTGTACCAAACCCCCGTTATATCAGGAACAGGTCAAGAGCTCACCTGCAGAAACAGCACCTGATCTCAGACTGATGAGGAGCCACGACTGGATGATGTGGACCAGAACTGTTCCTTATTGGACTTCAGCTTAATGGCAGAACACGACACGTCTATTTCTTTTTCTTCTTGAAAGATGCACACATGTATTCAGACATCATCATAAACATAGAACTCAAACCTTACATTTATATTTTTGTTTGACACCATGAAGAAGAAAATGGAGGTGATTTGTGGAATCTAAAACAACATAAACTTAATAATCTGTGGTCATATCTGAACCAAAAGACAGGGGGCACTGTATAAACTTTACACATAAAGTAGGAACATTTAGAAAGGGTGTCTGTGTTGTTAAATTCTGTCCTCTTAACCAAACGCTGGTGGAGCATTAATGTTATTTAAAAAGTGATCAGGACTTTGCTTGATTGTTTGATCCAGAAAATCAATAAATTTCCAATAATATGTTTATGACTTCTATTGTTGTTGCTTGTGTATCAAACAGGCATCACTATGATTTGTTTTTACTATAATAAAATGCTCCCTTTTACTGATAGAGTGATAATTCCTCATTTGCCCAGCAATTTCAAATAAATAATCACCCGATCAATAATCATATCGCTGCCAGTGATTCTTTCTGTGGATCAGCCTTCCTCATGGGAGAGGATTACGGATGAACTATACTATAATTAAATGTAAGTGTTGGCAGAAAACTGTCTAAAAATAGTTTCAGCAGATATAAAATTATATTATATATTGGCTAAACATATAAATCAATTATATAATCAGCTGTAAAAATGGTAAATGTTAAATCAATAAATAAAACAGTAAATAAATTAAACAGTTTCAGAGTGTTTGTGTTCATGGACATGAAGACTGTAACAGAGTGAGAGTAGACACCTGAGACCTGAAACAGGAGAGCGCAGATATTTCAGGGTCGACATTCAGAGAACTCTACTGTAACACCCCCCCCCCCCCCCCCCCCCCCCCCCCCGAGCACATACATGCACAGTAGGGCCGGGAATCAATCTGTCCTCTTAGGAGACGTCCACACAGATGGGACGTCCACACAGGAACAAGTTTAGGAGCAAACCTTTTTATCGTTTGGGAGTATCATCCACATAGATTTGATGTTTTGGGAGCCCGAAGATGCACATTTTTGAAACCAGGTCCAGAGTGAATAAAAGGGCTGTGCATCTTCAACGTCTCGAGATTCAGTTTGATTAAAATGATTAAGTTAGTGATTCAGTTTGACTTGATATCATGATGCAATGCAATGAGAAGTATCCTTGATTTTACTGCACCAGACCACATTTTAGATTAAAATAAAAGCAGTCAGATAAATACAAACTCTTGTATTGATTAGAAATTACTTTTGAGATCAACTGCAGCATCAATGTCTTTTCATCGTAAACAAAATAACTGCATTTCAGAGACTCATCTTCCTAAACTTGCTGCGGCATCTGCAAGGTCTAAATGATTATCGACTGTCTCTGCATCGATGCATCTTCATCCATGTCCACTTCATGATGCATCAATTAAAAGATTTATTATTTTTGGCTCCCCTACAACAACATTGAGAGGGAAATCGCCTGTTGGTTGCCTCAAATGCTGCAGCAAAATTATGTCACTATTCAGACCATCAGCACTTTCAATCAACATTCTCCTGCAGTTCAGTCTTCTTCTTCTTCTTGAGTTTGTTTCCATCGCATATGCTCTTATCTTCTTCTCTGGTTTTAGTGTATGTCTATGGCAGCGTTAGAGTGCCAAATACTTGCCTGGCATGTACACTACAGTGTATTCAGTTTTTTTTTTATCTCTGCCAAGGAGGTTATGTTTTTGCTGTTTTTGTTTGTTGTTAGTTTCTTAGCAAGATTACGCAAAAACTACTGGACAGATTTTGCTGAAATTTTCAGGAGATGTTAGAAATGGCCCAACTTCGAAATTATTAGATTTTGGTGGTGATATGTATATTCATCTGGATGCAAAAAAGTCCCCTAAATTTCCAAAATCCTGTACATTTACATTGGGTGGAATTTCAAAAATCATATCTCGGCCATATTTTTATGGATTCACCTCCAGTTTTTACAGGATAATACGGGGTCTATGTCTCTATCATAGAGGGAAATTTCATCTGGATCTGATCCAGATTGACGTCACAAAAAAACATTGAATTTTGGAATGGGAAATCCCATTGTCGACATTCAATAATTCACATAAAATCAAAATATTAAGTGATGTTCCCAAAACTTGTTGTGTTCACACAGGATAACAACCTCCATGTATGTCCTGAGTTTGGTCTGGATCCTGGCTCTACTCTGGATCTGATGATCCAGAATTGTGTCTTCTTCAGGGGTTGTGGAAAAGCCACTGCTGGAACTGAGCTGCTTGGCAAAGGTCTGCGCTCTCTGAGTGTTTTTGTGGTTCATTTATTTATTTATTTTATTTTAGAGAAACCTTTTAAAAACGTGAGGACAGAACCTGAGAGACTTGACTATGTTTCCTCATGAAGTTCAGTTTGAGACAAAAGTCTTTAGACTAAAGGTGCCTCAACAAACAATCAGAAATGGCCAGTGTGTGTTAAAAATAAATGACTGACTGACTGACTGAAATAATGCCTGAATTTATAAATATGATCCTCTGTGGTTTATTCTAGGGTTTTAACAGATCGTGTCCCTCGTTGTCCCTCGTTGGTTTTTGATCTGTGTTGTCCAGCCCTAACTCACACACTCCTCCTGCAGAAGGCATCCTAAGCCCATATGTGTCTGTGTGGTATTCCTGGACTGTATGACCCGGTCAACCTGACACGAGTGGTCAGGAATTCTGTTTACTACACTCACACACAGTGACCCAGTTTAAGGGGCATTCCAACAAGTTTTGGAACATCTGAGGGCTAAAATCAGACGGAGTGACCCTTTAATGTGACGGAGAAACAAGATCCTCCCTTTGAATTCTTCTCTAAAACTGCTGAGCAACTCTGACATGAAAACTTTAATCTGAGCCCATAAAAAATGCCTTAAATTTACTTTTATAATCATTTTAATTATCCTGTTCTGTTCCTTGGATGTCAATACAGGAGAGAAGGGGACATTTATTTAGAGTGGGCTCTCATATATAAAGTTTAAAACACACAGAGGAGGTAAAATGACTATCTGCAGTCACTTATTGATCTTAATCATCTGAGACGTTTGTCTGTTGATCTCTGTTCTCTCTAACGTGATGCAGCTCAGTGTTTGGTGTCATTAGAGAGATTGAAGGTGATGCTGCAGAGGCTCCTCGATGACATGAGAGACGTGCTGAAGTGGTGAAGTGACCTTCACAGAGAGAGAGAGAGAGAGAGACTGATGCAACCACGAGGAAACCCTCTGCAGCTGTTTTACTGCTTTAATAAGCTGAAATCTGACTGGCTGATCAGAGGGCTGGAATAACCAATCAGACTGCAGCTCATCAACTTTATATGTTTAGGTAACTTTGACAGGATTGTTTTTCTTAACTCTTAATTTCTGCCTTTTCTGTCTGAATGCCGTTTTTGAGACCAAAGCACTATGATACTGAGATAATGTCTTTACAACTGAGCCTCAACAATCCTGATTTAAAAGACTTACACACCATCACTTCCACATTTTAGGCTGATATAAGGTTTTCAGTCTTGATGATTGTTTCGGTTTTAGTGTTGTAAAATCTGTGCTCAAATGTTTACATGGATTTGCTCCTTAGCCTCTCTGCAAACATATAAAGAGACTAAAGCCAGAGACACCAAACCCTGGTCGATTCAGCAGCAAACCTGCTCTCATGTCTGTTTTTGTGTTGTTGCCTCTGCCAAGGAGGTTACGTTTTTGCTGGTGTTTGTTTGTTTGTTAGAAAGATTACACAAAAACTACTGGACAGATTTTGCTGAAATTTTCAGGAGATGTTGGTAATGGCCCACCTTAGAAATGATCAGATTTTGGTGATGATCCAGATAACAGCCATTAGGAAACAATCGTTTTTGCTCAATAACTGTCTAACTGATAATTATATCAACATGATTCTGAGTGCTAGGTGTGGGTTTTCAGGGTCATGAATCATATTATGATTCACTCTCTGAGTGCTTTCTAGTTTCAAATCTGCACTCAGATGTTTATATGGACTTGCACCTCAGCCTTTCTTCAAACACACAGAGAGAGTACAACCATAGCAGCTTCCAGAGAAACACCAAATTCTAGTCAATTCAACAGCAAACCTTCTCAGATGTTTGTCACTAAAGTGCTCTTTTTCATTTCATGTTGTGAATAATTCCACTTCCGTATGATTCGTTTAGACTGATAGTTTTCATTGTTTCTCACAAAAGCCCATCGAGGGAGGGGCTGGCAAAAGTGCAGTCACTACGAGCACTGTAAAACATGCATTAAGAGACTGTTTTCAGTTTGTCTCTTCATCTCGCTCCACTTCCTGGAAAAACAAACTCCCGCAGATCCACGAGACCTTCAGCCTGATACTCCAGGACTCTGATTTACAGACTGTCCTTCTGCCTCACAGAGTGGGTCCCCGTCATGTCCTGCAGCTCCTCTCAGGGTGAGATGTTTGAGTTATTGTCCCAGTCAGACAGGCTAAGACCGGTTTGATGTCCAGGCTTCAGTTCCAGGTCACTTCTGTTTGCTGAGACTCCGCTCTGAGGTTCGAGTTCGAGCTTCACTCACTGTGAGGGGTCACTGTGTTGGAAAAATCGGTCTGGATTCTATGCGTGCCTTAAATTAAGGTTAGGTCCACTCTGTCTGTTGGACCACAGTTGTTAGTGTGCCGGAAGCTTCTCCCTCTGGTCTCTGGACTGAGGTCTACTCTGTCGTATCATCATCTTAGTATCAGGCTTGAGCTAACTCTGGGTGGTTGAATGCCCTCAAGAGGTCTACAAGAGTCAGACCATGAGAGTGCAGAAGGAGGTCTGGGTTGGGTTTTGTGGAAGGGGGTTTCATAAAAATCCTGTAAGAAAAGGATGAACATGAGGCCCAGTGAGCTCTAGCTCTGAAGGTCTAGAAGAAAATCAAACTGGACATTTGCATGTTTTAACCTCCACCAAGGAGGTTATGTTTTTGCCGGCATATAATTGTCTGTATGTTTGTTTGTTAACAAGATTATGCAAAAACTACGGGAGGGATTTTGCTGAAATTTTCAGAAGATGTTGGTGATTAGATTTTGGTGGTGATATGTATATTTGTCTGGGCAGAGATAAAAAAAACATTTAACTTTACAATAGGAAATTCCATTGACGACATTTAATAATTCATATAAGATCAAAATATTAACTGATGTTACCAAAACTTGTGTTCATACAGGATAACAACCTCCATGTATGTGCTGAGTTTGGTCCAGATCCTGGCAGTATTCTGGATCTAGTGATCCAGAATTGTATCTTGTACAGGGGTTGTGGAAAAACCATTGCCGGAACAGATCTGTTTGGCAGAGGTCTGCGCTCTGCGAGTGCTTTTCTAGTCTTTATGATGTGAACAACCCGTATGTGAGCCATAGATACTGCATTGGCTTTGAATGGCCTCCTCCAGTCTGCACTGCTGAAGGAACCGGTTACTTTCTCCACTGCTGTCCAGCCAAACTTAGATTACAGCCTGAAATCAAAGAGGAAGCTGTGAGGACTCAGCCAAACCAGCGCCTGTATCAGAGCTGTCCCAAAGGGTTTTTGTCTTTTAACTTTATTTCTCCTCTTTGTCCGTCCCCCTGTATGTGTTTGGTATCATGATCATGGAGTCTCTCTGCCAGGGTTTTATCAGGTCGTGTTTGTGTTTTATCGGGTCGTGTTTAGTCTCACATGACGCCCTGAGGCTTCGTTTAAGTCAGCGGTCCGATCAGAGAGGGCTGTGGGTCAGACAGAGGCGCTGCTCTGTCCCTCTGAATTGGGTCAGCTGGGTCTCAGTAACACACAAACACAGTCGGGTCAATCATCTGAATTGAACAGGAACTAATTGACTGACCGTGACCCTGCAGGAACTCCAGCAGCCTGTTAATAAAACAACAACCTATTTAACGAGAGGGAACTTTGTTTAGAGTCAGATTATTCTCTAGAGCTGGACGATGTTATCAGGGTATAGGGACGATCAGTTTGTTCTTAAATGTAGGAGGTGTTGGACATCCCCGCAGTGTCTCTGTTTCATATTTTAGGGCCGGTATTCTTAAAAACTCTGGTTTTCCTCCTCTGTTAAAAAACCCCAAAACATCCAGTCAACACAAAAATACTTAAATGCACCACTAGTGCAGTTTCTTACCACGTTACAATGTCCCTTATATGCTTTTTTCTTATTGCAGTCTTTTTTGTTGCTCTGTTAAAGGTATAGTTCTTGTTTTTTTGAAGGACAGCTGTGTGAGGTACATGAGCCTGAACGTGTGCCACAGTGTCACAGGTCAGTTCTCTCTCTGTTCAGAACAGACGCTAATGCTATACATTGCTTATACGTGGGGCCAAACTCTCCTGGAGAAATCAAGCCACAAAAACAACTTGAGGTCATCACATGCTACAGTTTGTTTATATCCACTTAATTTCCACTACCAAGCCACTTTGATTAGGCACTATTTTGAGACACGGCACAGGCAACGTTGGCAGCATTTGCACCATCTCAGTGTTTTCAAAGCTGCATCGTAGTGAGGAGGCAGCTGAAAGTGATAATAATAATCATTATAATACATTTTATTCATAGCATACATTTTACCTTTGTGCCAGTCTGAGCTCTTGCATTGCCACTCCCCAACCAGAGCCCTAAGGTCCTCTGACCAGCTGCTGTTGGAGGTCCCCAAAACTTGACTGAAGTCTAAAGGTGACAGGGCATCGCAGCAGTTGCCCCTAGACTCCAGAGCAGTCTCTTTATATATATTAGAGCCTCCCACACCCCTAGAGACTTTTACATCTTCCTAAAGACCCAACTCTTCTCCCTTCATAAAGCACAGGCACTGTAGTTTTCTGTACTTTTACTGTTTTTACTTCACTGTTTTAATTTATTGCTTTATTGTTTTTTTTATCTTGTGTGTTGTTGTGTTGTTGTATTGTTGTTCTTGTACTCTCGACATCATTGAAAATGAGGGAACACCCTCAATGATTTTTCGAGATCAAGTAAAGGTTGAATGAATGAATTAATGAATCGTAATCTATTCATTTATTTACTTTTTTATGTGTCCTGTGTTTGATGGACTGCTGTCTTCTTTAATGTGCTTTATAAATAAACTTGACTGACTCAACACCTACAGGTGGTACAAAAAACTGCCAGGGTTCAGGTACGAAGCAGATCCCCTGATGGAGGGTTTAATGTTTAGTGTTCAGACCCACTCAGGACAACCTGTGTTTTCTGACACCACATTAAAAATCATCTAGATGCCTGAATGTAAACAGGCTTACAGAGTGGTCTCGTCTTAGTTGCTCTCTAAGTCTCTTAAATGTCCTTAAATTACTGGGAGTTTGTGATCTTTACCCTGATCTTAGTCTGAGTGATTAAGAGTTTTTTTGTCTGACACAGTGATAGAGATTTAAAGATCTTCTTCACCATCATCCTTCAGACTGTAAACCCTGTTGTCTAGATTATTCTTTAATTACAGTCATTTAGAGCTGAGACAGAAGCCCGTCTGCAGAGAGAGGAGGAGGATGAAGAGGAGAGGGCGCAGGAGGAGGTGTCAGTGCTGCAATGCAGTGTTTACATCCCCGCCCCGACACACACATGCACACGTATGCTGTGCACATGGGTGTCACAGACCTGAACACCCCCTCATTTAAAGAGGAGCTGTGACCAAACATGAACAAGAAATAAACTTCAAATCATCTGAGATGCTTCGTAGATCTTTCTGCTAAGTTGAATTCCAGATTCTTCAAATGTTTCGGTATTTGAATGTGTGAGATTGTTTATGTTGTTGTTGTTGTTGTTGTTGTAGCTCCAGACTGACAGGTTGAGGTCAGCCGATCTTTACCCCAGGAGGAGTGCTCTGTCTGGGGGAAAGAGGGCAACTATCTAGGTCACCATGGAGCTCCTGCTGCTCTTACCTGCAGTTGGTCTGCCTGGTGGTGTCTCGTCCACGCTGCGGCTTTGCTCTCTATGGTGCACATCCTCACCTACTGGAAGCGTATTTAAAGCGTTGCCCAGAGCAGCTTGTAAAACGAGATCATAAAATCATGATTGAACCACAACTTAGCGGTCATTGTGAGATCACTAGCTAACAGGAAGAGCAACATGTAAACCACAGGTTATAATGCCTGCCAACATTGATCTGCTGTCTGCTTGGATATTATAGTGTTGTATTTTGTATTACCCTGGATAGCTTGGGTTACTTTTTTTGTCAGTCTGCTTGGTGTAGATTAACAGAGTTGAAGAGGCTTCTGCAAACCAGTGTGAAGTTTTGCTGCTGGCAACCACCTGAGATGGATATTTAAGGTTGTGCATGATTTGTAATGTAAAGATAAACCATTATAAACCAGTTAACTGGGCTTTTTGTCAGGGATTTAAGTGCATCCATCTGTGGAGCCCTGAATCAGAAAAAAAACATCAGAACGGCTCAGTTATGAAGTTAAAACCAGTCTGCTGAGGCTCCTCTGCCTGTTGTCATTCATGCTCCACACACTCGTTTCACTGCTTAGTGTTTTCAAGACTGCAATCAATCAATCAATCAATCAATCTTTATTTGTATAGCGCCAATTCATAACAAGTGTTATCTCAAGACACTTTACAATAGAGCACAAAGCTCTTCATATTATGGATACACATAGATGCATAGATACATATATACATATAAAAATACACATATACATATATATACAAATATATACATCCAACACCCAACATGAATCCATATAGCCAATCATGAATCCCTCCATCATGGCGGCAAGAAAGAACCTTCTGTTAAGCAGCAGGAAATCTTGAATGTGGACCCCAGTCTCATGATGAACAGCAAATCCACACGATGCTGTGTTGGGTGTGTGGGCAAAGGGAGGGAGGTAAGTGGAGACAAGTGGACTAAAGTAAGAACTAAAGCTAGTGACAGATCAATGGACCAATCATAGACCTGTCGTCGTCAAATTTGTTTCTGCTGCAAACAAATTTATTAGAGGAGGGTCCTCATGTCTGTGTGGTTGTGGTGAAAATTTTATAGAAGTATAATCAATAAAAGTCTTACTGGAAGTAAGAATTTATGGTAGTGATGAACTCATGGGTGCCCAGACCACAAGTGCATCCCTACCATATTTGTCTCCGTTAAGTATAAATGTATTAATGGTAGACCTCTTGAGATGTGACACCTCATTCTCAGGAGGGATCTCATGTCCATGTGGAGCTAGAGATAGTTACTATAGATGTATCAACCATGGATAGAAAGATCATGTTAATATCAACATTAACAGCTATAATGATTATGAACTGGAGTGAGATGGCCAAATATGTGTTATGTCTGTAATTGTAGTTATTGAGGCTTCGTGACTCCACAGCAGCAGGCAGTCTCCACCAAGGATCCCAGGCAACCTAAAAGACCAGAGCCAGAGAGACGAGTACAGGAGCAAACAGAAAGGGGCAGAGGCAGATATGGAGAGAGAGTGTGAGAGAGAGAGGGATAGAGCCCAATGTGCCAGATCCCCCCGGCAGTCTAAGCCTATTGCATCTTAACTATATGTCTAAACTATGGACTATGAGCTGGTCCCTAACTGAAAGCTTTATCAAAGAGGAATGTTTTAAGTCTAACCTTAAAGGTAGAGAGGGTGTCTGCCTCCTGAACCGTGGTCGGTAAATGGTTCCAGAGAAGAGGAGCCTGATAACTGAAGGCTCTACCTCCCATACTACTTCTAGAGACTGATGGCACCACGAGCAGGCCAGCATTTTGGGAGCGTAATGTTCTAGAGGGGTTGTACGGCACTACAAGCTCTTTGAGGTAAACTGGTGCCTGTCCACTGAGAGCTTTATAGGTGAGAAGAAGAATCTTGAATTCTATTCTAGATTTAATGGGAAGCCAGTGCAGAGAGGCTAATACTGGAGTAATGTGGTCTCTTCTCCTAGTTCTAGTCAGCACACGTGCTGCAGCATTTTGGACCAGCTGAAGCAAGATTTGTCCTGACTTCTGTGAGATTCACAATAGCCGTAGCATGCTAGTAAGATAGCAAGGTGTGCTAAATGGAGTACGAAATAAGACAACAGAGACCCCAGACTGTTGAGCAGGTCAAGTCGTACATCAATCAAGAATGTGAAAGAATACCAATCACAAAAGTTCAACGTTTGGTGTCCTCAGTTCACAAACACTGAGTGTTGTTAAAGGTGATGGAACATCATCATCAGCATTTTTGGAAGGCGTTGGAGGTATTAAATTCAAAGCAAGTTAATATTTGCAAGAAAATAATAAAGTTTATTAGTTTGAACATAAATATCTTTTCTTTGTTGTGTATTCAGTCAAATATAAGTCAAAAAGAATTTGCAGATTTTTTTTTCTGTTTTTCTTTGTTTTACACAACATCCCGACTTCTTTGGAGTTGGGGTTTGTATATGTACATATGTGTGACTATAATTCTTCAAAGCACTGGATTTGAGTTCTGATTTTCTTATTTGTTGTGCATCTGAGCTGGAAATTGTTGAGGCATTGTGTTTCCGTCCATCCATCTTCCATCCATCTTCCATCCGTCCATCTTTCACATCTAACATGTCAAGAATGTTTTCAGGGATTTCCTTCAGACTCTGCACAAATGTCCACTCTGACTTCTCCTCTGTCTCTGGGAGCCATGTGAAGCTCAGAGAGACACAAACTGGTTCATGCTTTAGCTCCTGGTTACTGCAGCTTTAACCCTTTATCTGAATGTGCAGCCTCAGATGACAGATTCTTCTCTGTGTGCTTCAGGAGGAACCAGGGACATCGGCTCGGCCCTCACCAGGATGTGCATGAGGCACCGCAGCATCGAGGCCAAACTCCGACAGTTCTCCATGTGAGTCGGTCTGTTTGTGTGTGTTCGTGTGTGCATTAAACAGGTGTAGCTGCTCTCCATGATGACATCCTCCTCCTGCTTCTGTCCTCCATTATGCTCTCATTTTCCAGATCCCATTTAATCAGATTATTTCACAGAAATAACGACTTTAATCAGATTAGTATTAATGCATTTGTTCCAATCAGAGGGATGCATTAATTCAGTTTTATCTTTTAACAGATCACCATCCCATAAATATCTGAAAACCATTTACTCCTCTGGGTTTAGTTTGTTAGAATAAACCCTTAGAGATGTACCATCTGGTTTTCAAGGGGGTCCAAACATGATCCAAATGTACAAGAGCACATTGCCAGAGATAAAAGTTCAGAACAGCAGTACAAACTCTCCTCATAACATGACGGAAGTGGAGAAATATCATTACTGTGGAGTTTGTAGCTTTGTTATTTGTTTATCATTTAATAAAGAGGAGTGGACCAGATCTGATAAAACTGATGCTGTTAGCATCTATGCTAACCTCTATGCGAGCAGTCACTTCCTGTTTTAGTCTTACTTGTAGCTCCTCCTCTAAAGGGCACTGACTGGGTGCACACAATCGCTGTAGATTGCTGTTTGGCAAGATGGATCGGCCTTATTACAGACAGTGATTCAGGCTGATCCAGCTGCTGCACAAGGTTATGTGAAACAGGCAACCATTGACAAACCCGCAGAGTCTATTATGTGCTGTATCAAGATGAGAAAGGTCTGATTTGGATAAATGATTTCACAGTAGTCAAAGAGAGGGAGTATGAGTTGGGCAGTGAGTTTCTTCTGCTCTTTGTATGTGAACCAGTTGTGAGAAGGATACAAGACGCTGATTTCAAAATTCACTTTCTGTAAAATATGATCAGTGTGTTTGGAAAGAGAGATTGGAATCAAGAAAGACACAGAGATACTTAAAGTGATGATTTTTGTAGATTGACAGCATCTTTACAAGTAACTACACAGGGTCAGAAATGGATTTAAGCTTCCTTCTGGTTAAAATTACATACGACTGTGTGTTTATGCTCCCCATCCACCTCCAGTCACATGCCAACCTCTCCTTGTCCATCTTGTTCCTTCTCCTTCTTCTTCCTTGTGTCCTTCATCTCCCTGCATGGGCTCATTAAGTCTCTCAGTGAGGAGGGACTGAGCCACTCAGGCAGAATCATGAAGAAGAAACCTCCTGCAGAGTCAGTAAACAGAGAGGCAGAGTAAACATGGACAGTGTAAAGGCTGAAACAGATAAGGCTGCTTATGAGGTGATGATTTTAAGTGACATTATCTGTTTGGTTTCTGGAGGAACTTTTGACTCCAGTCATTGCTACCAGAGCTTTGAAAAAACTATCGTTGGTCAACCGAGTAACACAAAAATCATCTTCTTGTCCCAGCACTGTGCTGCCACTGCCCAGAAAAGAGTTGCATAACCATCAGGAGATATTCCAATTCTTTATTCTATTCTATTGTACTTTATTTTATTTTAACTCTTTATTTCACTGATATCTAAAATAAGAAGTGTTCAATGAGTGTAAACTTCTGTCAAGGCATTTCTGACATTGTCAGCCCAGTTAAAGGGATACGCCAACATTTTTTTTGTTTTCGTGTCTTGCCTCAGTCGTGAGTCCATGACAAGCAGCTAGACACCGTTCTTTGACTGTGAGTGCAGTAACAAGGAAGAGACAGGCAGAGCTTGCCCACTGCTAATTAGCTTAGCTCAAATCACTGGGAGTCAATGGGTAGAGCTAGCCTGCCTCTGCCTACAGTCATCAGATAAACTCTTAAGCAACTCTGAATGGTCCTGTGTGCTTGTTGTGACTTGTTCAAATACGTAAGGTTGTGGACCTTTGTCAATCCCAAAGAAATCATCCTCGTCCTCTCTTAAAAAGTTGTCCATAATCCTTATTACCAATCTTCTTCTACTCTAAACAGAGGCTTTGTTTTGTTGACCTACTTACAAGCACATCCACGGTGGTCTGAGGATGTGCCCTGTGATTTAGTTCTGTATGTATTTCTTTCCAAACTTACATAAAGTGCTAATCTTAGTCTAAAAATATAAAATGTCACATAAAAGTAAAAAAACGAGTCACAAGCACAAAGGACAGTTTAGAATTGCTGAAGAGTTTATCTGATGACTGTAGGCAGAGGCAGGCTAATGTTACCCACTGACTTCCAGTATTTGAGCTAAGCTAATTACAGGTGGCTAAGTTCTGCTCATCTTCCTTGTTACTGCACGCAGAGTCAAAAGAATGGTGTCTATTTGCTTTTCATGGACTCAGGAGTGAGTGCAAGACACGAAAAGATAAAAAAAGTTGGCATAAAAAAATCCTGGATCCACATCCAGATTCGTATCACCACCAAAATCCGCTCACTTCTCTCTTGTTCCATGACCAACGTTTCTTGAAAATTTGATCAAAATCCATTTAGAGTTATTGGAGTTATTTGCTCAAGTCATAGACAATCATGTTTAAAAATCATTGTTTGATTTTCTCTAACATTTCTGGTGTATTTGTGTGTGTTTGTGTTTTTTTAGGGTGTTTCTGGACTGCCTGATTAACCCTCTCCAGGAGCAGATGGAGGAGTGGAAGAGAGTCGCCAACACTCTGGACAAAGACCACGCCAAAGGTTCACAACACACACACATGAACACACAACACACACACGCATGAACACACTGAAACACAGACAAGGAATAAGGAGAGACAGTCACTATGATGCTGCTGACATCATTTTAAGACAAAGTTGAATAAATTATTGAAATCCTTCTTTTGTCTGTTTCAGAATATAAAAAAGCTCGTCAGGAGATCAAGAAGAGATCATCGGACACTCTGAAGCTGCAGAAGAAAGCAAAGAAAGGTTTGATGTCTTCTGTTTGTTGTTGGCTTGTTAACTGTGGAGTCCTGAAGGCTTCTTTACAAACCGGCATGATGAAGGAGATCTTTAAAGAAGCCTCAACATTTATGAGCAGTCTGACTGAAGAGAGTCAGAATGTTCTGGAGCCACTGAGTGATGGTTAGATGTTTACTGGTTTGGTAACAGTTTCTTAATGAGCGCTGAATAAAGCCATGTGATCATTTTACAGCTAAATTCATCTTTCTTTCTTTTCCACATATCTGCTGCTCCCTTCATGGTGTCCCATCATGCACTGCTCCATCCAGCTGATGTATTTGGTGAGTGTTCCTCTCGATGGCACTGAAACATGTACACCCGTCCTCCTCTGGTTGATTAAAAAATGCTCCCACATTGTTTTCATGTTTGTGTGACTCATAAATACCAACCAGACTCTGAACAGCATTTTTATAAAAGATGTCATCATGAAACCATCCAACCAACATCCAACCACAACTAAAAACAGAGCAGCTGACACATCACACAGCTATTTACGACAACAGACCCTGAAATAAACCAAAAACAAATTAAGAAGCCAGAAAAATCTTAAACCATCAGTGATTTATGAGCTTGAGTCTCCTTTAAAGAAGAACTAAGGTTTGAACCGAGGACTTCTGTAATGATTTAAGAAAGGCTTCATTACGCATACGCTGGTCACGAACCATCTGGACCTTGGTGCTGAGAAATCACTCAGCCACCTGCCCTGTTAGCAGATCTCAGCTAAGCATTAGCATGTTAGCTTAAAAGCTGCCTGACAGAACTGCTGCTACAACAGTAAAACCTGATATATTACTCTCTAGTCTTTGCTCTTAAAGAAGTCTTATTATTAAATGCTTATATCAATTCAACCACATGATCTACAACCTTGAAACCTGCACCTATCCCCACTAAATCCACCCTCCTGAGCAAGCCTATATCAATTCAACCACATGACCTACAACCTTGAAACCTGCACCTATCCCCACTAAATCCACCCTCCTGAACAAGCCTGTCTGGGTCCCGTGTCTCTAGCACCTTCCCCTGCTCTAACCCTAACCCTAATCCTGGCAAAAACCCCCTTTCCTGTCGTGACCTTAGGGCACATGTTTAGACACCTATATCAATTCAACCACATGACGTACAACCTTCAAACCTGCACCTATCCCCACTAAATCCACCCTCCTGAACAAGCCTGTCTGGGTCCCATGTCTCTAGCACCTTCCCCTGGTCTAACCCTAACCCTAATCCTGGCAAAAACCCCCTTTCCTGTCTTAACCTTAGGACACACTTTTAAATGTCTATATCAATTCAACCACATGATCTACATCCTTCAAAGCAGCACGTATCCCCACTAATTCCACCCTTCTGAAAGAGCCTGTCTGGGTCCCGTGTCTCTAGCACCTTCCCCTGCTCTAACCCTAACCCTAATCCTGGCAAAAACCCCCTTTCCTGTCATGACCTTAGGGCACATGTTTAGACGCCTATATCAATTCAACCACATGACGTACAACCTTCAAACCTGCACCTATCCCCACTAAATCCACCCTCCTGAACAAGCCTGTCTGGGTCCCGTGTCTCTAGCACCTTCCCCTGGTCTAACCCTAACCCTAATCCTGGCAAAACCCCCCTTTCCTGTCTTAACCTTAGGGCACACTTTTAAACGTCTATATCAATTCAACCACATGATCTACATCCTTCAAAGCAGCACGTATCCCCACTAATTCCACCCTTCTGAACAAGCCTGTCTGGGTCCCGTGTCTCTAGCACCTTCCCCTGCTCTAACCCTAACCCTAATTCTGGCAAAACCCCCCTTTCCCGTCGCAACCCTAGGGCACACTTTTAAACTCATATAACCCATCAACCACGTGACCTAAAACCTTCAAACCTGCACCTATCCCCACTAAATCCACCCTCCTGAACAAGCCTGTCTGGGTCCCGTGTCTCTAGCACCTTCCCCTGGTCTAACCCTAACCCTAATCCTGGCAAAACCCCCTTTCCTGTCGTTACCTTAGGACACACTTTTAAAGAAAACAGGAATGTTGTCTCTGCAGACACGGAGCGGACTCGATGACTCTGAGCTCTGAACTGAGTCTTTGGCATCACCAGGACCTGAGAGTGACCCTTGAGGAGCCTTGGCTGTGGTTAGACCGCTCTGAGGCTGTGATTATGGAACAAGAAGGAGAACTTGGCTTCAGTGAGACTGATCAGAGGAAAAAGAGGAAACCAGGAGGAAGAAGTGGTGTTGGAATAAAATGAGAGGAGGAGGAAACAAAAGAGAAACATCTGCTGAGCCAGAGAGAAAACAGGAGGAGGAAAAGTTTAAGGCTTTAGAATTAAAGAGGGAGAAAGTTACCTCCGCCAAGGAGGTTATGTCTGTTTCTCTGTTTGTTAGCAAGATTACGCAGAAACTACTGGACGGATTTTGCTGAAATTAATAACTGTTACATGATTCTGAGTGCCAGGTGTGGGTTTAAGGGTCATGAATCATATTATGATGGTAACTATATCATGGAACAATTGCTTATAGCTGTAACAACAATATGTGAGCTACCTTGGTGGAGGTTTGCGCTCTAGCTCTCTTGTCGGATAAGTTAAACTTTTTTGCCAACAAGTTGATGAAAAAGACAGGATGGGACACAGGGAATAGTGTCAGTAGATAACGTGAGGTAGCAGGAATGTCAAAACAATGATGGCGAACAGACTGAGAGGGAAGGGGGAGATAAATCGAACCTGGACCACAGAAATGGAAGAGAGGTTGATCTGGTTGTGGCAGGAGCAAAGTATGAGAGTTTGATGCGTTCACTTGCTTTGACAGATCATGTGGTCTGTGAACCCTCTTCAGGTGCAGCTAGTAAGGGTGTGATCCCCAGTTTTTCAGTCGGGTCAGGTTTGGGAGCACATCCCGGGTCTGCACTTCGCCATTCAATGATATAAGCATGTAATTTCTAGGCTATCATGTGCAATGAAGTTTTACCAGGCAAGGGACGTCACCCCCTTTTAGCTGTATCACCAACTGTCATAGCCGTCAGCAATGCCCAGGGAGTCAGCCTGCATCTCCCCAGCTGCCAACCAACTTCCAGGTGTGTTTCTTTCAGGACTTGAACCAGCCACCCTCCAGGCCACAGGCCACAGGCCCTTGTAGACTGAGCTACACTGCTGCCACAGTCTTTCAGTCGTCTGTTAGTGTGATCCTGGATTTTGTTAAAATCTGTAAAGACTGTGAAGGCTGTGTGGTGTGTCCCAGCTTCAGTTATGCGAGTGTGTGACTTACTGAAAAAGTTGAGGAAATGAAAGAGAGGAGCAGGAGAAATGAAACAGATCAGCAGGAGGAGAAAGAAGGACGAGATGGAGAGAGAAGAGAAAAGCAAACAGAAAACGTGATGGGGTTTTATCCTTTTGGCACCACACTCATTGAATTCTTTGGAAAAACCTGCGGCAACTTTCTTGTCTCTTGAAGAAACTTTATTTTTGTTATCACTGAAGCGTCTGCCAGGAAAAGTTCTGTTAAAGTTTTACTCCAGACTTTCCTCTGTTTGACAACACAACCGCAAAAACCAACCTGAGATCTCAAAGGAACGATGAAAACTTAAATTACATGTTGAGGAGCTGCTGCAGCATCGATTAGATCACCAAATGGTTCCTTCTAAAGTTTAGAAAAACCTCTCGACAACAGTAAAGAGATCAGCTGTGAGGTTAGAAGACAAAAGCAGCAAAACAAAAAAGGCAAAAAATTCAGTTTGTTCCGTGACTGATGATCAGGAGGTTAAAGGTTGATTAGAGGCTCTCTTTCTGCCGGCGTTTGTTTGTGAACAAGATCACTCAAAAAGTTCTCAATGAAGTTTGATGAAATTTTCAGAGAATGTTGGTCATGGCAAAAGGAAGAAGTGATTAGATTTTAGTGGTGATCCGAAAAGGAATGTGGATCCAGGAATCTTTTAAAGGATTTGTTAAGATTGTGAGATAGGAAAGTTTTCCACAGTTTAGGGAATAACTTGGCTAATAATGTCAGACATGCCTCGTGGTGGTTTGTGCTCTGGGAGCACTTTAGATCTTGACATTACTGTCTTTAAAATATTTAAAATGGTTTTTAAATGAAGAACTAAGTCACTTGTAAAATTACCCTGACAGAGGTTTTGTTAAATTGGTTCTTTTCCATTTTCTATTGTAACAGATAAAGAAACTACTTTCAAGATAAACTTTTCTAACTAACAAATAAAAAATAACTCAAACACAATTGTAGAAGAAAAGAAGCAAGACTAAAAGGCACTCGGAGAGCTCAAACCTCCACCAAGGTAGCTCACATATTGTTGTTACATGTATAAGCAATAGTTCTATGATAAAGTTACCATCATAGTATGATTCCTTGACCCTGAAAACCCACTCCTAGCACTCAAAATCATTATTAGTCAGACAATTATTGAGCAAAAACAATAGTTTGCCTTAGATGGTTGTCTGGATCACCACCAAAATCCAGTCATAAGTTGGGCCGTTACCAACATCTCCTAAAATTTCAGCAAAGTCCATTCAGTAATCGTAATCTTGCTAACAAACAAAGAAACAAACAAATGCCAGCAAAGCATAACCTCCTAGGCAGAGGTAAAAAAAAAAGAAAATTATAATAAAGATAAATATAAAATCAGCACAGACTGAAACAAAGAATCAAACCGAAGATTTTCCCTAAATAAACATTTATTTTGTAAATCTCTGAATTTGTGTTGTCTTGCTTCTGTGACAGTTTTTGACATTTCTTCACAGAGACAGAACATTTCCCCACTAGAATTAAAAATGTGCGTATTTGTGTGTTTTTGTGGGTAGGTCGTGGGGACCTGCAGCCTCAGCTGGACAGCGCCATGCAGGACGTCAGTGATAAATACCTGCTGCTGGAGGAGACAGAGAAACAGGCGGTGAGGAAGGCGCTGGTGGAGGAGAGGAGTCGATTCTGCTGCTTCGTGTCCATGCTGAGGCCCGTGGTGGTGAGAGACAAAAACACTTTTAAATCTTCAAACACACGAACAGAGGACGAACAACTGCCATCTGAAGACTCCAAAATGGCCGCCAAAATCAACCTTAGTACCAGATCCTCATCACAGCGGGTCTGTAGGGCTGCAGTTGTGTTGTTAATGTGTGTTTTGTGTACTTGTGTATCAGGAGGAGGAGATGTCCATGTTAGGAGAAATCACTCACCTTCAGACTCTGACCGACGACCTGAAGACCCTGACCATGGACCCTCACAAACTGCCCGCCTCCAGTGAGCAGGTACCAGCAGCTGCTTCCTGTCCGCCATGTTTACTGGAGCATGTTTTAGAGGCTGGGTGATGTGGACCTGAAGCCAGATATTGATACTGTTGGCTTGATATTGACACGTGATTACAATATCAGAATTATAATCTTTAAAGGGAAAGTCCACAAGTTTTGTAGTAAGGTTGTATGAGAAGGTTGTAGCGCCAACCTGAACATCAGCCACGGTGACGGAGATCAGCTCTGCGTCTGTACAGAAAGAGTCGACAAGGAAGTGAGAACTGTGTGTTGCTGCAGATGAGGCCACCTCCCTCTGTGTAACATAAAAATAAAAAATCAGATGAAAACTAGAAGTGCAACGAACAAACAAATTTCCGCCAAGGCATTTCCAAAGTTGTCATATCTCGCACTGTTAACAAATCCTTAAAAAAATAATCCTGGATTCACATCTGGATTTGGATCAGCACCAAAATGGCTTCACTTCTTCCTTGTGCCACGACTAACATTCCCTGAAAATGCCTTCAAAACGTGTTGAGAACTTATTGTGTTATTAGAGAAAAATGTGGAAAACATGTTTTTTTTCCCTTTTTAATTTTTTTTTAACATGAACATGTTTGAACATTTTTTTATGTATCTTATATTTTTCAGTCATCAGAATTGTAAATGTTGATGAAACTTTTTTTTCTGAGTACCTTTTTTAAATTCAGATGTCTAATATGAATTTAAAGTTTTGCAGTTTTGTGTTTTCATAGTTGTTTAACTTTTTTGTATCTTTTAATTTCGTTTGGCTAACATGATTCTTTTTATTCTTCTAAAACATTTTAAGTTTATTTTTTTCTTCTTTTTACTTTGTAATCTTAATTTTTGTGTCTCTTTCTATAGTCCTTGTAATCCAGCGTGCTTTTCAGTTTCTCATCTTTTCTGTTGGTTAACTATTTTTCAAATTTCCTCTCTTGTCTTGGTTTAAAAACATGATTTTTCCCCATATGTATTTATTTCCATTTTCCAAGTATTACTCAGAGACCATTTGTGAACATCTCCATCAGTTAAAAAAGTGAACAACACTGATTCAATTAGCTAAACGAGGATTCCCATACATGATCATTTTTTACAGTAATGAATTATTGTAAAAATAAAAAGGTCCAATAACAACTTCTGAGGTGTCTAAGCTGGTCGTCAGAGGGGGTAGAGTCCTCTTTTTTGACTGCCTCGCTAGAACTTATAGTGAGAAAACCTCTCATCCCATGAAAACAAACTGATTTATCTTTAAACTTGATATTTTGCCTGGCCTTATGTCTGGAGCCTAAGAGCATGAGCTCCAATGTTGGTTTGTGCTTATGTCAGGAGAAGAATCGAGCTCAGTGGTGTGAAATAATAGCTCACACATGAAAACACACCCAACTTTATCCAACACACTAAGTTACAGCACTGGTATTTGCTTTTCCAGGTGATCGTGGACCTGAAAGGCTCCGAGTGCACCTGGTCCTACCAGACCCCGCCCTCGTCTCCAAGCACCACTGTGTCCAGGAAGTCAAGCATGTGCAGGTTGGTTGACATGGATACAGAAACTGACAGTCATCTCAACAAATAAACCAAAACAAACTGATGGATCATCTTCATTCTGCATGTGATCTTCTGCCTCCCTGTGGTCCAAACCAGGAACGGCAGCTCAAAGATCCAATTTTTTTATACTGAACCACAACAGATTCTTTAAATCAGAAAAGTTTGGTTCCCTGTTGAAGACCATTGTGATCTGATAAAAAAAAAAAACTTGAAGCAAAAATCTATTTTTCTTTACCAAAAGATAAACATCCAAATTCCAAAAGAATCAGAATCAGAATCAGAATCAACTTTACTGGCCACGTATTTTAGACATACAAGGAATTTGGCACCGGTTCACTTCACTCTGCAAGTACAGAATAGATACACACAGTGTATATCCCATATTATAAATAATAATAAAGGAATATCTTATCTTATAAACAAGACACAGGCAGAAATAACAAGGCAGGAATTAACATTTTAAATGAAAAGTTTAAAAATTAAGTTAAGGTGAGAATAGAAATAGAATAGAGTATGTACAGTATGTACAATGTGCAAGATAAAACAACACAAGAAACAAGGTGCACAGGTGCATATAAGTGGGAGGATGATATGTGCAATGAATGATCATATAGGGTAGATAGACGGACATTTGCAGTTATGAGTTCAGTATGGCAACAGCCTGGGGGAAGAAACTGTTCCTGTGCCTGGTGGTTTTAGCGTGCAGTGCTTTGTATCGCTTACCTGAGGGGAGGAGTCTAAACAGTTTGTGTCCAGGGTGTGAGGGGTCTGCAGAGATGTTACCTGCCCGTCTCCTGATTCTGGACTGGAACAAGTCCTGGATGGAGGGCAGTTTGGTCCCGATGATTTTCTCTGCAGTCTGTGTCTGTCCTGCCTGGTTGCAGATCCAAACCAGACCGTGATGGACATGCAGAGGACAGACTGGACGATGACCGTATAGAAGTTGACCAGCAGTTACGGACGGTGTCTATGTGGGGGGTCCACTTCAGGTCCTGTGAGATTGTGGATCTCAGAAACCTGAATGTGTCCACAGTAGACACAGTGCTGTCCTTGATGATAAGTGGGGACTCGTTCCCGTCCCGGATCAGTCCGATGACAGTTGTGTCGTCCGTAAACTTCAGGAGTTTCACAGATGGGTCCCCTGAGGTGCAGTCATTCGTGTAGAGGGAGAAGAGCAGTGGGGAGAGGACACACCCCTGGGGGGGCGCCAGTGCTGATGGTCCGGATGCTGGATGTAGTGTTACCCAACCTCATCTGCTGTCTCCTGTCAGTCAGGAAGTTGATAATCCACTGACAGGTGGAGACTGGCACAGTGAGCTGGGACAGCTTCTGGTGGAGCATACATAAACACGCAAAGTATGAGAGAGCGAAGCACCGAGGCAGCCGTCTGT
Source organism: Cetoscarus ocellatus (assembly GCA_037902135.1). NCBI lineage: Eukaryota > Metazoa > Chordata > Actinopteri > Labriformes > Labridae > Cetoscarus > Cetoscarus ocellatus. Next base: position 1,676,368 of record JBAMNC010000067.1, on the reverse strand, counting down.
GGCACCATCTTGGATGTTTGATGTTGGGACATTGAGTAAATGAGTGGCTGTCTTTTTAACCAAAGTTACCAAACATGATTTAGACCTGTGATCATCCACTGGCCTCTGTTGGGCCACATCCGACCCCTTACAGCTGCCCATTCAGCCCCCAGAATATCAAACTCAGGAATATGTGAGGGATATAAAAGGTTTAAGGGCATCTTTCTGTTTGAGTCACTTTAAGTATGACTGCAACCCCTCTAAACACTCTCATCAGGATACACTTTGACTTTGACTTTCATCTGTTTTAACTCCTCTCAGACATCATAAGCCAACATTTAACCAGGAGAACACAATCAGTGCTAGACAACAACAACTGCACCAGAAAGAAGCCAAAGCAGCCTCGTGTGGCCACTGCAGTGTGGGTGATAGGGACTGATCTCACAAACAAGTCTGAAAAAATTAAATTGTTAAACTACATGATCCGTTTTTTGTTCTGCAGCAGCCTGAACAGCGTGAACAGCAGTGACTCTCGCTCCAGCGGCTCCCACTGTCACTCCCCCACCTCACATTTCCGTTACCGCACCTCCTCCTCGTCCTCCTCGGTGCTCCCGCAGCAGACGCCTGCCCGCCTCTCCTCGGTCTCTTCCCATGACTCCGGCTTCATCTCCCAGGATGCTTTTCAGTCTAAATCTCCATCGCCCATGCCTCCGGAGACCTCGCAGGTAAGACCAGTTAGAGGGAAAAACAGTGAAGCACCTGAAGTGGACGTTTAGAGGCTGAGACGTAAAAACACTTTGAATGAGTCAGACCAGGTGATCCAGACACAGACACTCCCTCATTATATTCTGACCTGTGTTTCTTCTGCCGCTGAAGTCAGACGTCTCCGCAGGTTGCTAGGAAACAGCAATCATTAGCTCAAACTGCTGTGTTTGCGTCTGCTGAGTCACCATGAGGTTCATGAAGGTCTCACACAGCCAGACAACACACTCTGGATGTGGAGCTTTTCATCATACAGTTAATGTAATAATAAATAAATGAATCTTTCAAGAACTCAGTCATGTCCTTTAAAGTTTAGTTTTTGTCCAACCAAAGTCTAAAACCACAAAAACTGAACATTCAAACTGTAACAACTGAGGTGTGGGAGCGTTTTTACTCAGTTATTGACATCTGAGTATTACAGAAGTGCTCAAATCAATAAAACTTTAAAATATGAAGTGATATGAAACACAAGTCTGAAGAGTGATGTATTTTTGTAGGTTGACCCAGAAGTAAGCATCGTGTTGTTTCCTCAACAAGAAGTCTGGGATTTTTCAACAGTCTTTTATTTATTTTTTGATATTTGCTGGTAGTAAGGACCATGGTGAAAAAATTTATTGAACTTATAGGTTGTGTTGAGACTATATTCTGCTTTTAGTTTTATCTGCCTTTCAGTGTGTCTAACATGTCTGATATAGAGGTTGCATGGTGAAAATAATTGTACCAATTTTGAACCAACAATATTGTGCATCCCTAGTGGCGGTAACGCTCCATCCTCTTGATAGCTAACCACCATAAACAAGAAGAATTCTGGACAATTTAATGTTGTATAGGCCACAGATCTTGTTTGGTGTTTACCCTCCCACAAAACTGTTGAAAAATCCCAAACACTTTGAGAAAAGGGAATCAGAAGTAAATTGCGAACTCAACCCCTCGTTTAAGGACTCGTTGCTGCTCAATTCTGTCGTGGAGATCATTACCCTCTGAAACACAAATGTTTGTTGAATAGAATAGTTTGAATTTTACTTCACAAAGTTTATCACTCTGGCTTTGTGACAAAAATAAATATTCAAACATTTATCATGTTTCAGTGTTCAGTGATATTTGGTCCATATCAGTATCTGGTTCCTCATCTGTCCAGCTTAACCTGCTTCTGCTTCATTAATACCTCCTCTTCTTCTCATAGCTAATGCTAATGCTAGTCAGTCTTCTGCTTGTTCCTAAAGCTGCTGCCCTGACTCTGCTTGAACTGTTTGTCGTGCTGCTTCTTCTTCTGCTGCTTCTTTAACCTAATGCTGTCACTAATGATTCTCCTGCTCTGCTTTATCACTAACTTTCTCTTCTGCTCCTGTTGCTGTTCCTCTGCTCTCTGTGTGATCTGTGCGTGTGCTCTGCATGGCTCTGCTGCAGTCCTGTGTGTCTCCTTTACCCTCTGAGTGTGTCAGTGAGAGCTCTTCCTCCTCCTCCTCCTCCTCACCCTCACACAGCGAGCCTCACAGCGAGCTGCTCCAGGTGAACATCTGCACATGCACACATGAACACACTGAGAGGCTGTTTGTGCCCCGATGTGCACAACGACTACCACACACACACACCCATCTGATTATTCAGACAAAGACACACATGCTTGTGCACACACGAGCTCCTTAGAGGTGCTTGCACGACTGACACATGACAAATGAGCTTGTAAGACTTTTTGATGTTTTCCAACCTTGGCAGTAAACAACTAGAAAGCAGTCAGAGAGTGCAAACATCTGCCAAGGTAGCTCACATATTGCTGTTACATCTATGAGCAATAGTTCCATGATAAAGTTACCATCATAATATGATTCATAACCCTGAAAACCCACACCTAGCACTCAGAATCATGTTGATATCATTATTAGTTAGACAGTTATTGAACAAAAATGATCATTCACTAATGGCGGTTATTTGGATCACCACCAAAATATTATCAATTTGAAGTTGGGCCGTTACCAACATCTCCTGAAAATTTCAGCAAAATTTGTCCAGCTGTTTTTGTGTAAAATTGCAAACAAACAAGCAAACAAACATATGTCAGAAAAAAAAAACGTAACCTCCTTGGCGGAGGTAATTAACCTTGCACAACAGCTGGATCAGCCTGATTCAATGTCTGTAATCATGTGGATATATCTCGCCAAACTCCAATCTACAACAACTGTGCTCGGCCCAAAGCAGCACGGCCCAATCAGAGTTCTGTAGAGCAGGAAAAGGTGGGAGCTAGGAGCGAGACAACTGCTGGTACAGAGATTAGCATAGATGCTAACAGCTTCAGTAGTGGTTTTATCAGATCTAGACCACACTCCAGTATGTTTTGGTGAGAGTTTGTAGCTCACGTTCTGCAGTAGGTCCTGCCTACGACATTATCTAAACAGGGCCATAACGAATGTGATTGACAGAACAATCATCCAGTCACCTGCTGGATATGCTTCTGAAAGTTTCTGCCCTCCCCAAACACTTCCTATAGACTGTTGCTCAGATGGACTTGTGAAATATATTGAACGGTCTGGTGTGTGAGGTTAGTAAGCAATAAGTCATACAAACGTTTTATCAACACCATAGGGTGGTGCAGGGGTGACTCTTGATGTATGCCAATGCAGAAGTTAGCATCACGCTGGTTGCCTCAACTGCAAGCATTTGGGATTTTGATTCATTTGTTTCAGTGTTTAAAGCTTAGATTTATTGGCGAGAGTAAAATGTTATTATTAAGCTACTATTGAGCTACAACATAGCCGTTTGACTTCGAAGAAAATACAATATTTCCAGTGAAAAACGTCTTGTTTGAGAGTTTCCTCATAATCAAGTGACCTGATCAAGTTGGTTATCATGACTGTTGCAATAGTGTATCAATAATTGATTATTAAAACACAATCAGAAATGCTTGATGCTGGGTCCCCGGCCCTTTTTGTTGTCCCTGTTAGCAGTAACCCTAACCCTAACCCTAACACGGAAACACGGTTAAATATTCAAAAGCAGGAAACATCAGATGCATTTTATTATTTCACTTTAAACATTTAAATCTCATGTGTGCGTTCACCACAAACCTTATTTTCAGGCACTTATGCAAAACACTTGGTTAAAACAAGGATTTTGTTGTTTTTGTTCTGAATTTCTGTACATCATGACATTTTCCATGTTAAGCAAAATGTTCATGTATATATATCCCATAAAATGTATGTGGTAAGGGTTACATGTTTACCATGTAATTGCAGGGTAACATAACAACTATTAGGGGTGGGCAAGGAAATTGTGAAAAACTAAAGTGACTTTAACTGTAAATTGTCACCCACTTCTGCATTTTGGACTCATTCCTGCACGACTCTAGTATCATTTTTGACTTTATTCCGATCCAACTGGTTTAAGAATTCTCAAAGTCACCAGGACCAAACTCAAAGAAGGGACTGAATTATTAACCTCCAAAAAAAATTGAAACATCTATCTTAGGACATATTTCTTAAGCATTAGATCACTGAACTCCTCTGTCTGTCTGTTACATTTTCATATCATGACCTCCATCTTTAATTTTTGACCTGTTGCTCTGCTTCTCCATCCTTCACTCACCTTTAGTTCTCCAATGGTTGTGATCATCACACTGCCCTCTGTCTGCACGGAGTGGTACTGCAGCCCCAGGACACATACCTCCACCCTCCATACTTCTCCTCCTCCTCCTCCTCCCCCATCTCCTCGCCTTCCTATTCATCCGTGTCTCCCACCTGGCCTTGGGGTCGCTCAGGCTCCGGCCAATCAGAGGAGGTCCTGCCTCTCAGCCCGGTCCCGTCATCCTGCGTCCCATCCTGGAAGGTCTGATCATCGGCCTGAACTTCTCCCGCCTCTGTTCTGGTCCCTCATGGTCCTTTCTTGATTCTTTATCTCCATCTTTGTGTCCTTTTATGTCAATCATCCAAATTCTTTTGAACTGAAGTCTCTTTTCTTACAAAACCTAATTTCAAAAGAGTTGGGACATTGTGTCAAACCAGAATGTTTTGATTTGCTGTTGGACCAGTGACAACACCCCTCTGGGTCGTTGCCAATTATATCCCCAGCTATCCAAAACTGGAGTCCCATAAATTAATCAAAGCAAACTCAACTTAAAGGGATATGCCAACATTTTTTTTGTCTTCCTATCTTGCCTCACTCCTGAGTCCATGACAAGCAGATAGACGCCACTCTTTAGACTGTGCCGGCAGTAATAAGGAAGAGGTGGGCAGAGCTCACCCACCGCTAACTAGCTTAGCTCAAACACTGGGAGTCAATGGGCACTGTTAGCCTGCCTCTGCCTAAAGTCATCGAGTTAAACTCTTCAGCAGCTCTAAATGGTCCTGTGTGCTTGTAGTGAATCTTTTTTTTTTGCCGCAAAAATGGCAGAGATGTGATTTTTTTTTAATTACGCCCAATAATAACTTATGGGATTTTTTGGAAATTTTGGAAATTTTTGGACCTCAACGAATATAAGTATCACCACCAAATCATTTCTAAATTGGGCCATTACTAACATCTCCTGATAATTTCAGCACTCTGTCCAGTAGTTTTTTGTGTAATCCTGCTAATAAACGAACAAACAAACACCGGCAAAAACTTAACCTCCTTGGCAGAGGTAATAATGCCTGGGCAGGGGATCTAACTCAGTAAATTAAAAACTGTATTAGTTTGAGTATTTTATATCTTGCCTTTGTGCTTCATTTATCGTAACATAGATGAAAACAATTTGAAAATCACTGTGTTCTGTTTTATTCATGTTTTAAACAATGTCTCAAATCCTATTGAATTGGGGTTTGCAAGAAAATTGAATAAAAAATACTCAAAGTGTAAGAAAACAAAAAATTAGCAGTTATTGCCGATCTATTAATGATCATGTTCATCTGTAGGACTGGGCCAAACCAGGTCCGTATGAACAGGGGATGGTGAACACACTGAAGAGGAACAAAGACAGGAAAGAGACTACAGATCCCATCAGCCACCATGGCTCCGACAGCTCAACACCTGGAGAGGAAGCACCAGGTGTGAAAGGAAGCCCGTCTGTGACGTCAGCTAAGGTCAGGGCCTCTTCTTTTAAACACACTCTTAATTAATTAATTGGTCTGACAGGTTAATTAGTGACTGGTCTCTGAAATGTGGGCAGGAGGACCGAGAGGTTCACGAGGAGCTGGCCCGAGTGTTGGCCCGGGGCCTCAGGTTGGACATTCACGGCTCCAGTAGAGACTCCCTGCAGGGCTCGAGTGGCTACAGCAGCCAGACCAACACACCGTGCTGCTCGGAGGACGCCATCCCCTCACAAGGTAAACACAGCTCAAATGGCCCGCGTCACAACCCTCAACCCTGAAACCGGACACTGACGTCCCATCAGAGGAGGTCCAGGTCCTAAAGCTCTTCTTCTTCTTCTTCCTGCAGTTTCAGACTGTGATTATTACTCCGTGGGGGCGGATCAGGACGGCGAGCAGCAGCAGTCGTCAGACTTCGATAAATCCTCCACCATCCCGAGAAACAGTGACATCACCCAGTCCTACCGCCGCATGTTCCAGTCCAAACGGCCCGCCTCCACCGCTGGGCTGCCCCAAAACCCTTCTGCTGTCATCACCCCCGGGGTCGCCACCATCAGAAGGACACCTTCCTCAAAACCCAACCTCCGTCGGCCCTCTGGGGGCCTCAACTTGGGCCCCATCCCCATCAAGCCCCCAATGATCCCTGTGAAGACCCCAACTGTGCCCGAGCACCCGGGTTTCCCCAGCAGGTCGGCGTCAGAGGACGGGAACACACCGCGGACGCCGCTCAGCCCGGCATCCACCCCTCTGACCCCCGGCAGCAGCGGGTCCCCAAAGACAGGTCTTTGGCTGCAGGGGGCCGAGGGGTCCGATCCTCCCACCCCACCTCCACAGCCCAGCGGCCGGGTGGAGTGGGACCGCGGGTACCTGCCGGAGCTGCTGGAGGAAACGGAGTACGGCGAGGTGGAGGACTATCTGGTGGCGATTCGGCGAGGCGTCAGGCTCAAGAAGACGACGACTAACGACCGCTCGGCTCCGATCATTCACTGAGTGAGCGGAGGACTGACTGGAGACGGCCTGTGTCCCTCAGAGGGACGCACAACTGTCCACACAAATAAAACACAAACCAGAGCTATGGTGAAAAAACGTGCAGCGGAGAGGAAGAGGAGCAGGAGGAGGTCACCTGGAGACTGATGAGGAACAGTTCAGTTTGATTCATGCCGACGGTGCAATGAGGTCTTCACATGACCGCCAAATTTGAACTTTAAAAGAAAGAAAGTGAAGCACCTTCACCTTTTGGCCAAAAAAAAAAAAAAAGTCAGATTAAAGCCGATCTTTGTGGTGCCAAGAGGAGTAGCTAAAAAGAATGAAAAGAAAAATCAGGAGTGCTTTGGTCTGTGGCTCAAACACAGATGTTTATTCCTACACAGATGCAAACTAAAATCAGAGGTCAAAGTTTAAAGTATTTTGTTCAAAAGGGGGGCAGAATTTTCAGGTTGTGTTCAATGACCTGCTGAAGTAAAAGTGAAAATCTTGAGGCCACGACTTTCTCCACATTCTGTCCTAAAAAAGCGACTGCAGCACTTCTCTCCATGTAGCTCAAATAAGCTGCAGGTTTCTTTACTGGTATTGGTTCTGCAGTTCTAGTTAAATCCCTTTGCGGTCTCTGAGGTCCTGATCATGGATCATTCACCCAGCAGACCTGTACACATGAGAGAAGATGTTTAGGACAAAAGCATCTCCTAAAGGACACGAGCAGAGAATAAAAGACTGAAGTTTCTGAAGACACACACCTAGCTGTATCCCGATACATGTAAATTGTTAACATTGACTACACTTTTAACAGAAGTTCCCACAAGTTTTGACTTTTATTACAAGAAGAAAAAGGACAAGGGTACAATGAGTTTTAAGTGATTCTACAAGTTAAGAAGCTTAAATTCAGGTCCTTCCTGTGTGCACCTGGAACTTACATCCTGTCCATGTCCTTTAGGAGCTTCTTGTAGCTGAAATAACTTTAAACAGATGAAATGTAAATTTGTGCAGCTTGAAGGAAACACAGTGAGAGAGACAAAGATGGTAAAAGTGATGGGGTGTTTTCAAAAGATCATTTGTATGTATATATATTTATATTTTAATGTCTTCAAATGTTTGGTTTGTCACCCCCTCACGGCCTCTCGTCTCTGTTTATCGTGCCAAAAGCCTTCGTGCTGAAATTCTCTTGGACTTATTTTCATGTACAGACGTAGACTGAAGGTTTTCTGGAGCTTCTATATGAGCGGAGAGGGTATTTTTAAATGTGGAGTAGCATTAAAGAATGTTGAAGATGACGTATTGAAACAGACGGTATACTGACCTGCATGTTTTAAAGTGTGCCCTGATACCTTTAAATTAGATCAGTTTACTCCCACCTGAGCAGGTAGTACCAACAGTGTGATGGATGGAGTCTGTTTTATTATAATAAATATTCTGTATGATTTTATCTGAAAGTATAAACACAGTGATGAAGCTATCATTGAATATGTGACGCAGTACTTTAGACAGATTCATCTGTTACTCTGTCGGCCTTAAAGTTCACAAACGTCCTGTTCAGTGTTTAAATGCTGCTGAAATAACATCCGTGCATCGTACTAGCAAACACTCGACAGTCTGTGGTGCTGATAGAGGCTAAAGTGCTGATACTGCAGTTATTGGAGTGATGTGAGTTAATAACAGTCTGCTGATGGTGAACTCTTTTTGTTGGCCCTGGAGCGAAGCTGTTTTCCAGAGTCAGACATTAGTTTGTTAAATTAATTAATTAAAAAAAAAAAAAGGTCGACTTGAAGTTTGGAGACCTCAGAATTTCGTCTCTGCTCTTTGCAGATGATGTTGTTCTGTTGGCTTCTTCAGCTCAGGACCTTCAGCTGGGATGAGGGTCAGCAACTCCAAATCCGAGGCCGAAAAATGTTGGACTGTCCCCTTTGGGTGGGGAGCGAGTATATCAGGGTCTTTTTCATGAGTGAGGGTAGAATGGACCCAGAGATGGACAAACAGATCGGTGCAGCAGCTGCAGCTGAACTGTTGTGGTAGAGAGGGAGTTAAGCTGTGAGGCAAAGCTCCCAGTTCACCGTTCCGTCTTCGCTCCAGCCCTCATGAGCTCTGGATAATGACCGAAAGAATGAGATCGCAGATACAAGCAGCTGAACCGAGGTTCCTCAGGGATAGACTGAGGAGTTCAGACATCCAGAGGAAGCTCAAAATAGAGCTGCTGCTCCTTCACATTGAAAAGTCTGTTAAGGTAGTCTGGGCATCTGATTAGGACGACTCCTGGTCACCTTCCTGTGGAGGTTTTTCAGGCAGACCCAGAACCCATTGGAAGGCTTGTATATCCCATCTGGCCTGTGACCCGGATAAGCAGTAGAAGATGATGGACAGACATGAAGCTTGCCTTGGCCCTGTTTAGTGATGTTAGCCAGTCTTAGGCTTGTTATTTACAGCCAAAAATAAACAAAAATACGGGCAACATCATTTCTGTATAATCTGGGCAGCGAGATCAGAAATCTGAATTCTTACAGCCTCTGTAGTGAAAGTAAATCCTCTATTAGCTTCAGTTAATCTGACATTAACACCTGAACTCAAGTAAACCCTGCTGTGCAATAATATTCACCTTTATCTGCAACAAATGTACGAGCCTGTGATAGCTTGTTATTACTAATTGTGAGGTGAGCTAACGAGTGTTTGGTGGTAAATTAGCTAATGAGCTGAAATAGACTCCCCTGTTAAAAGAGCATCTCATTATTTCTGTATTTATTCTGTTCTTTTCTTTCTTTACTCAATTCTCCACTCTGTACCATCCTGTTTAGCATTTTAAACATTAAGGATTAAATCTGAATATGCATGTTGTTCCTTTTTTTATTTGGACTAAAGATTTCATAGTCGCTTTTTTCTACTGGAACTCCTTTTCAATGGGTCTGCCTCTCGCGGACCAGGACGTATGTAGATGCTGCTTGTCATTGAATCTGTTGAATTAATGTTTCATATTTAGTGGGACAGCAGTGTTGATGACTGAAGCCTGTTTGTTTTATATTAATGTTCATTCTGTCTGTTTTATATCAATGTTTGATCCCTGAGCAGGTCTGAAGAACAAACTCGTGAAGCTGACGCCGTAAAAAGTGGATGAAGCTGAATGTTCGGCCTGTGAGGGTGAATAAATGTTTGTTTTTGAGGTCTGAGTGATGCTGAAACACACCGAGGATGGAGAGGGTTATTCAAGCCCAAGATGAATCGGGAAATAAAGTTTACTCTAAATAAATCTGAAAAATAAAACTACAGCAAAGATCAAATCTCCCTGCAGTCCTTGGTGTGTTGAGTTTTTGTCTCTGGGCTGTTACAGCAGAAGTCTGTGTCTTTACTTTTATATTTTGCTTTTTTTAGACAAGTTGCCAAATTGAATACAGTTTTGCTGCCATGGATTTTCTTTACTCTTTTTTTATTGTGTTATAATTCTCTGAGGTGTTATATTTCTGAAATAGTGCCAATAAATGCATTTCAAAGGTACAAGTGTGGCTAAATGTGATCATTTATTTCACTGTACATTTCATCTATAGTATAAGAAATATTTTACAGCGGCACCGAGATACAATGTGGTGTGTGGCAAGCTGTTAGGGGAGCTATGGCAGACCAGACTCTTTGAAGAGATACACCAATTTTTTTTTTTTTTGTTTTCATGTATTGCTTCACTCCTGAGTCCATGACAAGCAGATAGACTCCATTCTTTAGAGTGTGTGTGCAGTAACAAGGAAGAGACAGTCAGAGCTCACCCACTGCTAAGCAGGTCAACAAGCACCTCTATGGTGGTTTGTGCATGCGCCCTGCAGTTTAGTTTCATATGTATTTCTTTCAAAAATGACATTAAGTGCTAATCTTAGTCTAAAAATAAGTAATCCAACATAGCATGGTAAATTTACAAGTCACAACAAGCAGACAGAACTGTTTAGAGTTGCTGATTACTGTGAGCAGTGGCAGGCTAACACTATGTCTATCTGCTTGTCATGGACTCAGGAATGAGGCAAGAGAGGAAAGTAAAAAAAATGTTGGCATATTCCTTTAAGCTGCACATGCCTCTCTTTTAGTGGCCCCTGCCTCACTTTTTGTGCTGGTATTTTACCTAAACTTCAGTCATTTATCCCAAACTTAGTGAATGTATTTGCAAATGAGTAAATTTGTTTGATATTATAATAAATATAATAAAATCTGACCTTCAGCTCAGACTCACTCAGCCTCTTTTAACCCTTTGACTTCCAAACTAAGAAATACATTTGCAACAAATTATTTGTTGGTAAAAAATTTTTCCCTTTCTCTTCATTCAGCAACATTTTAGGTTTTATTTTTCAAATTACCCAATCGAGAAGCAGATATGTTGGTCAGCCCGCTGGTTGGCTTGCCTGTTGAGAATTCAATCAATCAATCAATCAATCAAGCTTTATTTATAAAGCACTTTTCATACTTAAAAGCAACACAAAGTGCCTCACAGAGACTAAAAACAACATAAAAACAACAAACCCGTCCATCCCACCCCCAAAAATATAGAGACATATCGAGACACACACTCGCAGACATCAGCATACACACACACACACACTCCTGCACCCACACACACATACACACACACATTCACACAAGCTATCGTAAAAGAGAGACATGGCTGGGCACCGAGGTCTGAGGTAAGGGATAAGCCACCTTTGAGGACCATCAACGCTGAGGAGGGCTCCCGGCCCACGAGGAGCGTAGCCGGAGACTTCCCCACCCCGCGCAGACACGAGGCCCCACACCACAGTGCAGGGGCCTCCAGCCACGCAGGTGGAGCCATCCACCGGCAGCGGCCCCAGAAGTGGACCAGGAGCAGCTCCTAGTGTGGAGAGCCCCCATGAGGAAACACTGGAGCTAAAAAACATCAGAATAAAACAGTCATAAAAATATAAGAAAAGGGAGACGTAAAAAAGAGAGATAAAATAGCATAAAATGGATAACTAAAATAAGGTAAAAAATTAAGAATTAGATATGATAAGAAGGATAACTAAAAGAATAAATAAATTATGGAATAAATAAGTTATGAAGTAGAATAAGAATAAATATTGATGGAATACATAAGTCAATTAAATCAATTAAAAGCTTGAGTAAAAAGGTGGGTTTTGAGCCTCTTTTTAAAATTATCCTGGGCATGAATAGATTTCTTTCATTTCTGCAACAAAGTCTTTGTAATTTAAAAAAAAAAAAAACAGAGAGCAAAATTTAGATAATTAGCAGCTGACCCAGTTTTCTGAGGAATCATAGATACATTTTTTTTTATCATCAAATTTATTTCCTTCAACTAAATTATGATTGTTAGAGGATCTGGAAGTATGTGAAAAGATTTTCTCTTAATCCGATGTATGCTCTTACTGTTAGATTTCTAAGGAGCAATGATTCACTTCAGATTTTTCTAGTTTTCAAACAATTACGTTCATGTATAGCAGCATCCCCCATTGGCTACAAATTGGTGTTACAAACATTACTAAGAGAGGAAAATAAAGGAAAACAGACAAAGATGGGCTTTCAAAATTTTAAATACAGTGTTAATAAAGCAAAAAGTCAACCACACGGTTACAATACCAGTCAAAAGGGTAAATGCAGTAAATCTCAGCTCCTTGTCTCACTCCTCAGCTCTGATGGATGAATAAAAACACAGACAGCTTCACGCTGCAGACTCTCCTGTGGATGTTAACACTTCAGGCTTTATTATCTTTGCTTAAAATGCATTCTGTACCATCAAACCTCTGACATCAATGTTTCATGTTACAGGCATGTCTCAGTGCAGGACGGCTGCTGCTCACAGACCGTGCACTAGAGGGCAGCACGACACAGTAAACAACATTATTGAGAGATTACATTCATTCTGCAGCAGAGTGCCTCCAGGAGTTTGTCTGTTTCCCCCAAAGAAGCAAATAAAACAGAGAATAAGAAGCTTAAAATGATTTGACTCACAGTCCTGGAGAAAAACCTTCATCCTCTGAGACAGAAGCACAAACATGATTCAAACATCATCAAAAATCAAACATGTTCAGACTGATCTTGGTAACTTAAAAAAATTATATATATACATATATATATTAGGTTTATTTATTATTTACTAATGAATCTCTGATAATGAGAGAAGAATAATCCCTCCATGCTTTTACATTTGATCCAAACATGAGCGATTACAGCCAATTTAATCTCATATATCTCCGGTCTGAAATCAGGGGGATCAGCGCCTTTAGAGACAAAATCTGTTTAATCAACCCAACGTTTCCATAAAGGTTCAATCTGTTCCTCAAGTTTGAGCATTTCTTAACTTTTCAGGACATCCAGTACCTCCTCTAAATCATAGAGCTGCTGATGGCTGATCGCTGAGGCATCAGGATTTCAGGTTGTCCAAGGGGTCCTTTAACTTTAAGAAAATGTCCAATCCATTTCGAGGACTGATAAGACTTTGGAAACCAAGGATGACGGTCTTCAAGTTCTGTCTTGGATTGTGAATGCAGTTTTTTTTAACCAATTTGATGGCATTCCTTTTATGTGAACTCATGTCCACTCTGTTGTTAGGATGATTGGAGGTCAAAGGTCAGGGTCAATACATCTCATATTTATCCCTAAGACGAATCACACTTCCACAAAAACCACTCCTGCTACTCCTCTTGAGCTGTTACTGTCACAGGAAGATACACCACTTGGCCAATTTATTAGGTACACTCCATTCAACTAACTGCTTAAGTATTCAGTCAATCACATGGTGGTGATTCAAGAGACTTTGAACGTGGCATTGTTGTTGGTGCCAGACAGGCTTTATACACAAACATCTCAAGGGTTTACAGGGAATGGTCCAAAAAAAAGAAAATGTCCAGTGCTTGTTTATGCCAGAGGTCAGAGAAAAACAGCCAGTGTGATTCAAGATGACAGCAGTCTGAAGAAGTCCATTTCTGGACACACAACATGTCAAATCTTGAAGCAGATCATCTACAGCAGCAGAAGATCACACCAGGTGCCACTCCTGTCAGTTGAGAACAGGAAACTGAGGCTACAAATAACACAGGTTCACCAAATTGGACAACAGAAGATTGTAAAAATGTCTCCTGGTCTGATGAGTCTCAGATTTTGGCATAAACAACATGAAGCATGAATCTATCCTGATTTGTACTCTTGTGCTGTGTTCCAGTTGTACCGCCAAGTCGGGATTTCTGAGTTCCAAGGTCGGAATTTCCTGCTGGGAAGTTGGCAGATCCTCACTATCCCCGAGTTGACAATCGAAGATGTGAACTATTAATAAGGTCCTGTAATATTACGTTTATTAGCACTTCTGACTAGAGTGTGTCGCATTAAATCAGCCGTATACATAGTATTGTTCGACATATCTATATATATCTATATCTATATCTATATCTATATATCTATATATCTATATATCTATATATATCTACATATATATATATATATATATATATATATATATATATATATATATATATATGGAAATGCTATAATGTTATTTACATTCTTCATGTGGTATGTGCGAACTTTACAATGCAGGGCGCGCTAACAACGGCTAACAATAGCCTGGTGGCTCGGCAAGATTTTTCTGACCGTGTAACTGGAATTCTGATAATTCAGAGATGATGTCATTCCCACTCCCCTCTTCCCATTTCCGATGTAAATAGAAGGCAGCATTAATAGTTCAGGCTGCTGGTGGTGTAACGGCGTGGGGGACATTTTCTCTGCACAGTTGGGCATTCCAGTCCCACCTCGGCATGGATAATTGGTTTCTTCAATATGACGATGAGTTCACTGTACTCCAGTGGCTTCCACAGTCATCAGATCTCGACCCAATAGAGCACCTGTGGGACGTGGTGGAGCAGAAGATTCTCATCGTGGACGTGCACATGACAAATCTGCAGCAACTGTGCTTCTTTTATGTCAGTAATGACCAAAATCTCAGGAATGTTTCAGCGCCGTGTTGAATCTATGACCGTAAGAATTAAGGAAGAGCTGAAGGGGAGAGGGGACAGCACGGTGGCATGGCAGGCAGTGCACGTGCTTCACAACAAGAAGGTTGCTGGTTTGATCCCAGTGTCGATCAGGATCTTTCTGTGTGGAGTTTGCATGTTCTCCCTGTGCGGGAGACCAAAAACATGCTCATTAGGTTAATTGGTGATTCCAAATTGGCCTTAGGTATGAGTTTGAGCGTGAATGATTGTCTATCTCTCAGTGTGACTCTGTGATTGGCTGGGGACTGGTTCAGGGTGTACCCAGCCTCTCACCCAATGTCAGCTGGGATAGGATAATGGATGGATGCTGGCACACTGTACCTAATAAAGTGGCCTGTCAGTGTATATGGCCAACAAAGAGCTGTAAGCAAACCTTGTCAATAGAATTGTGAATCCCTAAGTGCCATTATCTTAAATAGTTGTTGCATCCCATTTCAGGATGCTTATCAAATAAAAGAAAATGACTTTACAAAATAACAATAATGTTAAATCCGGCCGTCGTCACCATGGAGACAGAGAGAATCAACAGTGTGCTCCAGGGTAATGATGCAGCCAAAAGCTGAAATGCTCGCCTCACCAAATTGAACAAAAATATATGAAAAATCCACTTTATTTACAAAAAGAAAACCGGAGAGAGCGAGAAAGAAAAGCAGTTAAAACCACCAAACCATCGTCTTCTGGTTTTAAGTGTTTCCTGCACGGTTTGGTGAGGAAAATCCTGACCATCTGTAGCTTCAAATCTGAGGAAACACGAGCTAAAAAACTAATTACACAGACAGCTGGACGCGAGTCAAGAGTCTGTGAGAGAGAAAGGAGTGAGAGGAGAATAAAGATGATCCAGAAAAGAGAGAGAGAGAAAAATAAATCTTATTCTGAGTTCATCAGTTTGAAGACAAAATAACAACAAAGCTCCAGATCCTAAACATTTCATTCATTAGTACAAACACGAAGGGGCTCCAGCATTAAAAAGCCTCTGATGTGAAGTAAAATCTAAGAGAGGTACATCAGGTCTTCATGCAGAGCACAGGAAACATTCCCACAGAGGTAGCAGAGGACGCAGACCCTTTACTTTATACACTTTTTTTTGTTGTTTTGTAAAAGATTAAAGATGCAAACAGCTTAAAGTTGTGCGTATCAACATTAAATCTACCACTGAAGTCAGTATCAACAAGCATTAAAGGGATAGTTACGGGTTTTTGAAGCAAGGTTGTATGAGGCACATAGCTTTAGCCTGAACATTAGCCACAGCGACACACAGCAGCTCTCAGTCTGTGCCTCTTCAGTCTGCAGCTCTCATCCTGCAGTCATCAACATTTATTCTTGTACAGACTTTTATAAACTATCAGGAAGAACCAGAGGAGGCGATGGAAAAACACTGTAAAACTGTTTGATGTTTTGGAAATAAACTGAGCTGGAATAACACTTTTTATCAGTATTACTGTGCTTGGTCAGGAGGACCATCTTCAAACATTTCTAAACCTTTATTTGGGATGTAGTGATATTTGTGTAACTGGTGATTATAAAGTCAGGCTGTGTTCTGATCAGGACGTTGTTGTGCCGAAACAAAGCAGCTCGTAGTGGAAAAGTAAGATTTGAAACAATCTGTTCATACTGTGTAATCACCTTATGCTGTTGTTTTCACCCAGTATTCTTTAAATTACTCAGAGTCAGTGGCACCATCAGCAGCAATAGTGTGTGGCTAGGGTTTAGGCTAATGCTATGTGCCTCAAACAGCCCCACTTCAAAAATCCTGAACTATCCCTTTAGGAGAAATATGAATTATTTTTACCACATAAGGACAAATAGTGTTTGTTTATGGTGTCTGCTCTATACACCCCATTCACACCTGCAGAAAAACCCTGAAATTATCCGGACATTACCCGGGTATGTGTGGATGCAAACTAACAAGTTTTTCATTCTGACGTTACCCGGGTCATTTCCTCACGCCACCCTTTATCCTAGTAAAGTCCGAGTATGCTGATGTCTGCAACCGGCGTAAACCAAGAAAAGAAAGACTCAAAAGGTCGGATAAGAACAAACCCTGCAGTGGGAGAAGTTCATCTGACTGTAAAGGGAGTAACATAAAACTCAAATGTGATCATCAGAAGTGTTGTTTCCACTTATCAAAGTTCTGTAGATCATCTGCTGTAAATGATCACCACCGGGTTTCTCCTGCACCCAAAGAGCTGCTGTTGGACACGGAGCTGAAACACTGCAGCTTTCTTTCTCTGCTTCATATTCACTCCTGTACCTTCAGTGCTCCTCTCAGCTCTGTAGTTGATACTGATACACTTTTTTACATGTAACACTGAAGTTAGGATATAAATGATCATATTACTTGTCTCCCTTCCTTCGCCCACAGGAGGTTTTTCCTTGCTGCCATGATGGAGGGATTCATGTTGGGTTTTGTATGTATATATGTATATATATATATATATATATATATATATATATATACACACATATGTATTTATCTATCTATCTATCTATCTATCTATCTACATATATATATTTATATGTATATACATATATATGTATATATATACATATATATATTTATACATATACATACGTACATATATGTGTATTTATCTATGCATATGAAACGTTGGTGTTCAGCCTGCTCTATTGTAAAATGTGTTGAGTTAACACTTATTATGAACTGGCGCTATACAAATACAGATCGATTGTTTGATTGATTAATTGATTGATTGATTGATTGATATTACAAACACTGATATCCGGCGTGGATATTTGACCTTGTGTGCCACTTTCTCCCCCGTCCAGCAGGACATACTCCAGATATTATCCTGATTATATCAGGGCTGCATGTGTGAAAGGGGCTATGCAGACTTCACCCTAAAATTAACCTTCCCACCGTCCGCCCCCCCTCCTCCACTGACTGACATGCAAACTGCAGGGAAACCTCCTGCTGTGAGGGACAAGGGCGAACAAGAAGGTCTTCCACTGATGTTTTCTGGCAAACATCAGTGTTGCATGTGTAAAAGAGCTTCAGACTCTGGAGTATTTTTTGACTCTGGCATCTATGACAGAAGTTTGAGTAACCCTATCTTGTAGAGAATCAGATCAGACATGAGTAGATCCTGCCCTGCTTTTAGCATCACTTTAGTACCTACAAATACAGTCTAAAATCAGTCAAGTGTCCTTCTGTGGTAGACATCTTTGGGGAAACTCCTTCAGAGAGTCCTGGAGGTGCTTCTGTCACTTTTGGCGACGACAGCTGCCGTTCGGCTTCAAATAAAACAGAGTAAAACGAGGTAAACTCGAGCTCCTGTTGCTGCTCCTATTTAATTAGAGAATCTAAACGAAACGTCCAATTAGAAGGACAAACTGAAGGAACAGACGGCTGAGCTGATGGAGCAGACAGAGTGAAAACATCACACCTCCTTTAAAGGTGGAGCTGTGAATTTAAACACTTGAATCTAATTTAGGGTGACATCAGCAGGGGAGTCTGAGAGTGACTGGGCTGTGTGGCTGTAGTTGTGTCTTTTAGTTTGGTTGTTTTGGGACTGTAGTGGTTCATGAAGAGTCTGATTGTGAGTCACTGCAGGGCTGTGCTTCCGTCTCCTTCTCGTCTTCATCGCCCAGAAACAGCAGCGGGAACATCCCGAGAATGCAGCCGATGGAGACTCCGATGGCTTTCCCCTGCAGAACAGAAAATAAAAGACAGGGATATATAAACGAGGAACAAATTCTTTACATTATTCTATCATGCCGAGCACAGATAACACTGAGTGATACTTCCTGACCCAACAGGTGTAAGCTTCAAGAGCCACAAAAATCTGCCGTTTCATTTGGTGTCACGATGATCAGAAACAAAAGACCGGTCTGGGACGCCTCATGAATCGTAATGGAGAGTCTGCTGTGTTTGTTATCATGCGTCTTTGTGAGGAATAAAAACCCTTAAAGATCTACAGGACTCTCTCTGAGAGATCCTGAACACTCACAAGGTAAACCCAAAGTCCTCCTTTAACAGCTTTTCTCCCTGAACTATCTATGAAGCCAGACCTGAGCTCCTCTGACTGAGCGGTTAATGGAGTCCAGGTGAGCAGCAGAGGTGGGCCGAGCTGACAGCATGTCTACACACAGAATGTTTGTTACTGATGTGATGTGGAGCTTTCAGACTCCAGTGAAGGTCTGTCCTCACCATGTGTGAGCTGACTCTGGTCTGCCACATGTCCACCTGTTTGGGTGTCAGATCAGGACCCTGCATCCCCAGTTTGGACGCCAGAGCTTCAACGTAGCCTGCAAGACTGAAACACAACAACCAACGGAGGTCATGATAGTTATTTAAATTTATTTGACTCACTTTTCCCCAAATGCATCAATAATGCTTCATGAAAGTGCTTTACAGAAACCATTATAGCAAATTAAATCCACGTATTACCTTAAAGAACTAAATAAACATAAATTACATATTTGAAGACTACTATTAAAAAATTGATATATGTGTTGCATTTGTCCAGTGTTCAAGGTAGTGTGGTGGAAAATCAGACTAAAAAGATTTCTGGCAGTTTTTTAAGATGTAAAATGAACTGGTGGGCCTGATTGGATGGGATGAGGGCTGTATGTGGCCGCGGGTAGCCTCCCAGATCCATGGGATCACTGAAGCCCCCCAGACACTCACATCGTTTATTCACATCTCTGGAGCCTCATGAAGCATCTTTATCAGGACGGATGAGTTTTCAAGCTCACTCTTTTGTCAGTCTCTCGATGGCTCCAGATCAAATACATCAAAACATTTTAAATTCAGTCTTTAATTGCCGTGGATGTTTCCCAAATCGTATATTTGGGATTTACGTGCCATCTGCCCGCCTCAGCACCATGGGGATCAGGGCCTTCAGTCGCTCTGTGCCCCAGCTCTGGAACTCTGTCCCCCCAGACCTCTGAAATCTGAACTCTCTTTCCCTCTTCAAATCCAGACTCAAAACCCGCCTATTCAGAACTGCATACTCCATTTAAGATAAATTTGCCAGTCTCATCCACTTTTCCGTCAATGTATGTTGTGTTTTGCTTATTTTATAGTTTTATTGTTTTTATTGTTGTTGTTTTTATCCTGTACAGTATCCTTGAGTATCTTGAAAGGCGCTTTTAAATAAACTGTATTATTATTATTTATGGATCCACAGTGACAAATCCATAATGAATGTTTTTTTGGCACATTTTCTTGATAAAAATGAAGCAGTGAAGCTGTTAGACCTTGATTATGACTCTCAGAACAAGGATAATGTCCAAACAGATGCAGCCATTTTCTGCTCCACTTGCTTTCTAGTCCAATCAGGAGCAGCCAAAGGTCGACAAGATAATTAAAAAGGTCATGTGAGTTATATGCTGCAGCCCTTTACAACATTTGAGACAGAAATGGAATCAAAGAGGGGCACTAATATCTCAAAGGAGCAAAAAAAAAAATCATCTTGAGGAATGACTGTAAATGTGTGATTAAGTTTGCTGCAAGTTTCTTCGCATACTTTTATATTTTTCTCGTAATCATGAAGGCTTGAGGGAACAGAAAAGAAAAAGCTTGTTCATAACTGTACTGTATGTGATTTGAGTAAACTTCTGTGAGATTTAAATTCTGTTTTGATTTTGTTGTTTTAACTCTTTGGTCCCAAAAGTTTTAATACATGAATCTGACATCAGCGCAGCCTGAATATTTTGATAGCCTAAGGCTGACCTGAAATAAAAGATCTCTTCAGCTTGATTGTGCTCAACAGAGTTGAGGTTTCACTTTCACTATGAAAAGTCTAGGTGGAACAAGAAAAGCAGAAAATGACTTGGAGTTATGGGTTATGAAGAGTCTTGGATTTAAGTTAAAAAAATGGTTTGTTGTTCTGAGGACAGGAGGACAAAGAAAACAAGAAAACACTCAAATTATCTTTAGTGTGGGCGAGTGTCAAGACAAAAATAAAGGTCTAGTAATAGAAGAAGAAAACAGACGAAACAAAACAAAAGGTATTCTTATAAAATAAAAAATGAACACATAATCTAGTTTTAGAACCACAGAGACATAAATTAATATTTAACAGAGCAGAAGAAAGAGGAGCCCTCTCCTCCTGCATCTGCTTTATTCATTAAAAACAAAGAAAACAGGCCTTGAACTATTTTTACCTGCAGCTTCTTTCAAAAACTTCAATCATAAAGCTGAAACCCCCACAGAGGAATTAAATGCTTCTTACCCAAGACCTGCCAGATCCGAGACCAGGTTTCCCAGAGCAGCAGCTGCAGAGACACAGAGACAAACTCTGATCACAATTTCTCTGGTTAAAACATGGATACATGAAGACTGAACATTTTACTGGACGTCCTGAGTGTTCCTGCAGTCACATGCAGAGTGATGTAAATCACATTCTGATCATTTTTGCAGAACCATCTAAAATTCAGAGGATTCAATCTGGCATGTTTTGAAGTGGAATACATTAAAAAGAGAAAGTCTCTCAAACTCTTCCTCCTGAGATTTAATCTGAGCTCCAGACAGACGCCCTTCTGAACAGTCAGCTGTCAGTCAGATAAATTTCCCCTGGGATTTTCAGACCAAGCCCTCTGAAGGTTTAACACTTTGGAGAGTTGACAACTTATATCAGACTGACAGGAGCTCACCGAGCTGTCGGTCAACAAACAAACAGCTTCAGGGAGCCGTTTGAGCTCCAGTGACATGAGACTGAAACCAAACACCTCGATTAAACTTTGATCCACGACCACTTCAGAACAAAACTGTTATTATGAAGCAGAACAGTAGCTAGGGCGGTCAAAAATGATCTGTTAATCCATGCAACATAATGGTTTAATCTTGCAGAAGCAGCTGCTTGTCTGTAGCATCAGTTCTGTGTCTGAGGAAGAAAAAACGTATTCGTATAGAGTCTGTATGAGACACCACGGTCAGTGCAAGTGAGACACTGAGTGGCAACAAGCACAGACTGACAATCAGAGGGAAGTAAACAGTCAAACACTTTGATTCACTGAAAATTGTTCACGTTTTTTGCTGTTATTATTTATTAATATTCACAGCAGGAAGTTTCTGATGTTGTTGAAAACATCTGGACTGAAGTCAGACTGAAATCTACATGCTCTGTAATTAACATAATAAAATATAATTAGGCCTCCTGAAACGACTAAAGAAACGTCACTTTTCAGGTGAATTAAAGTGTCTCACAGTTTCTTACCTCTGATATAAACTAATTAACGCTGTGCTCTGACACTCAGAGAGTGGAACTGACAGCCCGTCACACAAACTGTGACAAAGCCATTTCTGCTGCTGTTGATCTCAAAAGCCATTTCTAATCGATAAAAGGAGCTTGCATTTATCTGACTACTTGTATTTTTTGTCTAAACAGTAGTCTGGTGCAGTGACACAGAAATCAAGGATACTCCTCACTGTGATATCAATTAAATTGGATTGTGAGACTGGTGAAGATGCACAGCTCTAACAGTATCGTACTTATGCTAAAGCTCAAGAGAAACTAACATTCATTAATCCCATCTCTCAGAGGAAAGACTCAGGATCACTCAGAGAGCTCAAGGATGTGACTGGGGAGAGGTCTTTAAATCTTGATCGTCTATGCTGCTGCACCCTGGGGTGCCAAAAGTGTCTGGAAAAAGAAAAAGTTTAAACTTTAAGAGAAAGAATGTGGCTGGAGTTAAAGCTATAACCTCTTTATAAGCTGGAGTCATCCCTCAAAACTGCATCTCAACAACAATCAGAGAGGATCTCCATAAAGTCCTCAGCGTGGGGCGTCCCACATTCTTCACTTTACGTTCTGAAAAATGAGGAACAGAGCGAGGCGAATAAACAATAGATCAAAGCTGCAGCATGCACACCAAGGAGAGACAGGGAGACGGGCTTTACATTTCAAAGAGAAGCTTCAAAAAACACTAAAACAGCCGTCAGCTCTGCTCACACCACACTTATGCTTAGAGCTGGGCAATACACCCCAGCTCTATTTTACAGACCTCATATCATTCCAACAATGCTGATCACATCTCGTTTTAGGTCACAGTTCTCACCATTAACTATTTACTTATTAACATGCTGATTAGTGAGTCACTGCTAAAGGGACAGTTTGGCATTTTTGAAGTGGGGCTGTATAAGCACATGGCATTAGCCTGAACACTGGCCACAGTGACTGGGATCAGCTCTGCATCTGTACAGAAAGAGCGACAGAAGCTAAAGCCGTATATTGCAACTAAATCTGTCCAAGACCTAACTTATTTAGGGCCCTGTAAAATCTGCGATCATGGAATCTTGGATGAAATCACGGAATTGGACATTAAAGCGGAATTCAATAAAAATGCGGAATGTATCACAGAAATGGCCGACATTTTACGTAAAAGCTTCTTTGTCAGAATAAAAAGGAACGTATCTCTTGGGAAAATGCTCCGAGGGGATCACCAAGGCTGGGGATCACTAAGGCTGGGGACAATGCTCGCTTCCCCCCCCCCCCCCCCCCCCCCCCCCCCCCCCCCCCCCTTAACAATGCAAACATGTCGAAGCAGCCGCCTGAGACACTGGCTAAGTCGGCAAAGAAGCTATGAAACTCTTGGCTAACTCCAAAGTACAGGGCAGGCAGTTTCCCAACAATTATTATGTCTCAGGCGATCAAATGTTCAGCAAATTTTGTCGACATACTGTTGACTGGACCCATAAAGATACGTATGAGGACCACCTGAAGAGTGAGTGGTTATATTTCATTACTTTACACTGTGTCTCAGGGTTAATTTTGTTAAAACCAAAAAATTGGAATATGGGAAAAACTCCATCCAGCCACAGATCAAGATCCAGCTTGGATCCAATAATGTCATGACCACAAACTCTGCCCGAAATCTGGGTGTTATGACTGATGAGCATCTGACCTTTAGGGTTCATGTGACCTTGATTGCTTGGTCTTGATATGCCCTTTATAACATCAGGAGGATCAGATCCTACCTGACAGAACATGAAACACAGCTGCTGGTACAGACTTTGGTAAAATCACACATCGACTACTGAAACTCCCTACTAGCAGGCCTCCCTGCATGCACATTTAACCCTCTGCAGATGATCCAGAATGCAGCAGCACGTCTGGTCTTTAACCCAGAACAGCACATCACTCCGCTGTTAATCTCTCTTCAGTGGCTAATGATTAGTTCAATGACTAGTTATTTGAGTTAACAAGCAGTAAAACAGATGTAACTCACTAAGATAAAGAGGCTGGTGAGTGTGTTGGTATGGTTTAGACATGGTTCAGGACTTTGTCTTGAAGTTCTGAGGATTAAGAATAAAAAAATTCTGCTGAAGATTGGCCTTTATTTTAGCTTCAGTGGCATCAAACAGGCTTCATTATTCTTTCAATTTGGTTTTCCTTAACAGGGAAAAGATGATGAGATTTAAATTCTGTGTCACCACAGAGCTGAAACATAGAGACATGATTTACAGTCCTTGTTGCCCGGCTCTGTTTCCATTTAATGTACTTGATCTGCGAGGCTCAGACGATATGAATTATTCACGCAGTGGAAAAGATTCTGACAGTTTGCTGCTGACAATGTGGTGGAGGATATATTTGTTCTCGGTCATTAAAGCCTCAAACGTGCCAAGGGTGCGCTTGTTTTGTCTCTGGAGGCTTTCAAAGTGACGATGTGAGGAGTTTCCTGCGGGACAGAAACAGCAGATGGATGGCTCCTCCTCCAAGTTCAACTCTTCTGTGGTAACAAATCTTCACAGACACTTTGACGCTCACTGACTGTGGCAGTGAAGAGCCTCTTGATGTAACATAAGTCAGAATAAAACTGCAGAGGGTCTTCCCTAGTGTAAAAAAATAAAAATATAAAGTATGTGAACTCAGAGCATCTGCGGCGGATGGATGATGATGAAACAAATCTAAAGCACAAGCCTGAGCAGCGCTATTGATCTCGGGCCCGTCTCCAGCCTCTGATTTGCACTTTGCAGGGGAAATTGAAGCCAAGTATCCATGGAAACGGCATAATCTGGAGACAGAAAGAGGGAGGAGGCGAGCTGGGTGTCTTCATGGCGTTCACAGAGTCCAGTTCTGCAATAAAGACCTGAAGCGAGAGCGAGATCAGCTGCTGTGCTGACGGCAGACTGTGGCGAAACAAAACTGAGTCGACATGCAGGACGAGGGATGAGCCGAGAGTTTAAAGATGTTTAAGAGGAGATTTACTCGGCTGGTGGCGTCTACGGGCTGTTGCCTGTGGTAAAAGTAATAAAAGATCTCAAGGTGAAGTCTGGGAAAAAGAGTTTAGAGAGTGATTTAAGCCTAAAATAAACAAAACACCTGAGGTGACCAAAGGCTGCTGCACTCTCAGCAACTGAGTCTGGTTTGTCTGAAATTATGGCACATTTAAAAGAAATACAATCTGCCATTATGTTTCCACAATGACTCAAAACTTTCCATCATCCTTTTATTTAGATCTGCTAAATTAATTTAAAAGGACACTGTGTAGCGTTTTAAGTAATTTGTGAGCTAAAAACAATGTCTACATTCATAAATATGTCCTCATTTGGGTCAAATTGTCTGCCAACAATCTGACTTGCCCTCCTGAGCGAAGAATTTCTTATCTGTATTTACATAGAACGGGTAGGTCCTATAGAGGCCTCCATGTTTTCGCTCAGAGCCAGCATGACTGAAACAGAGAAGGAGCATAGGGAGACGCACTTGTCACTGCCCCAGGAAATTTGAAAGCCTGCACTGCACTTTAGTTCATAATGCATGATCATGCCACAGGAGAAGGAATCCTGGTCGGCCAAAAAAAGAAAAAGAGAAGACATAGCTTCTAGGCACATACCGGCCACTGGAGAGTTCAGCGGATAAAATGTGAGGCGCTAGAGAGCACTATTGGTTTCAATGCAAAATACAGTTTCACCACTAGATGGGAGAACAAACTACACAGTGTGGTTTTAAGGCCGTAAAAACTGCCTTTGCCTGCACACAATTACTGCAGCCAGCCTCAAGTGGACACTTGGGGTACTGCAGGTTTTGGCATTGCAACATGGGCCTCCATTCGCAGCAGAGAACACATCACTCTAAATCCATGGCTTATTTGAACATGGTACGGTATGTATTTTTGTTTAGCTGTAGTCACAGGGAAAGTTCTTAGACAATCAACAACCTGCAGTGCTTTAAGTTCCACCCTTTAGGGTCAGTTGGATACACTCAGCACCCCTTCATAGGAATGCCAAAAAAAATGGGACAGCACAGGTCAGTTATTTGGGTACCTATTCCTCTAATTTGACAGTGGAAACACCTGGAATTGCATACCGAGCTGAACTGAACCAGACTGCTTAGTGGAAATACGGCTTTTGTGATCCTGTGGCTTTTCCTGGTACCTCTGATGCTCATGGACATATAAATTCTTATATCAGGAACAAAGCCCTGTGTTGAGATATGAAATGAAATGCAGCTCCTAAGCAAAGACTGTGTTCCTGTTATTAGACAGTACGAATGATCATCTGTAGGGGCTTTCTGTTTCTCATGGGCTGGATCACGTTGTGTTTTCAGGACAAACAGGAGGAGGAAACTTTGGCAGTTTTGCATAATTTTCAGGACTTTCAATAATTAAGAGACAACATTGCATTATCCCAGAGTTAACTCTTCCTCCTCACAGTTTATAGCTCAGACTGAGGTCGGCACAAAAGAGAACTTGTACCTATTTTTTGTGTCCTGCATCACAGCAAGGCGAAGACTGGAGGGGAGCAACTTGTAATCCTGATTAAGAGGATGAGTGTTATCCATAAGAATAAATTCTTCATAACCTGTATATTAAAAATGTCTTCCATACTATTAAATTTCTCCCCGGCCACTCTAGAGGCCACTTTGACTATCTTTTTGAGGGAGTTCTTGTCTTTGCTGCTAAGAATCAGAATCAGCTTTATTGGCTGTGTATGATAGACATACAAGGAATTGGACTGTTAACTTGGTTTACTTCACTCTCTAAGTACAGACTAGAACACAGAGTGTAAATACATATACAACAGAGCAGTAGCAGAAAATAGAAAAGCAGGACTTAAACTTTTTAAATAAAAATTAAAATCAAGGTAAGGAAAAGGAATAGAATATGTGCAAGATAAAAAACAAGAAACTTGCAAATGATGGAAAAGGAAATTATAGATTGGATAAAAGAGCACTAAAAAAAAGCTTAATTTCATTTGTTGAAATGTGCTGTGGGATTTGTAATTTACAGAAGCAGGATGAAAAATTGACAAAGGTTTAAAACTTTGAAACTCAGACTACCATCTATTATCTATGACAATAAACAAAATATAACTTTGTTTTTCATTAAAGCTTGACACGTAGAATTTACTTAATTTTCTTAATTTCCAAAAAGAAAAACTCGAATCTTTAATGCTAACTTTAGAAAAGTTTGAGTGTTATAAACAGATGAATGCAAGGCTCTCTCCTGCCTTAAATCAACAGTCCAGGCTGCGTTCTTGGTTTAAGCTCCACAGCCAACCTGAGTGTTGTTACTGACCAGGTCCATCTTCTTTAGGACCACAGTGGATCCATCAGGTGATGGACACATCAAGCACCATTACCCTCCATGTCTCAAAGCTCAAATCATCTCAAACTAGTTTCTTCAACATGACCATGAGTTCAGTGTACTTCAGTGGCCTCCAGTCACCAGATCTCAGTCTAATAGAGCACCTTTGTGATGTGGTGGGATGGGTGATTTGCATTGGGGATGTACAGCCGACAAATCTGAAGCATGCTACCATGTCATTATGGACCAAAATCTCTAAAGAAAGTCCAGCACCCTGTTTTGAGGCAGGTCTGAATACAAAACAGGCAAACTCAGAACTAGCAATATGTACCTAATAAAGTGGCCAGTGAGGGGCCTTCCACACACAGACAAATTCAGGCAAATTCACTCAAGTTTTTAATAATATAGGTGTTTCAGCCACAGGGATACGGTGTTTCAGGTACCTAAAAACACATGGGTCCCAGACTTCTGCTCCTCCACGACAACCGTGAACAACAAGAGAACACGGAGAACAGCAGAGGCCATGTTTATTCACATTTCTCATGATGTATGCACATGCTTAATATCTTTTTTTTGGTTTTAGTGTCTGTCTGCAGAAGTGTTACAGCTCCACCTACAGGCCTGGCATATGTACTACAGTGTTTTCAGTGTTTTCGTGTGGGCAGACAAATTTACTGAAACCAAACCATCTTTACAGAGAACGTCTTCATCTCGGTGTGGACAGGGCCTGAGTGTATGTTGAACGCTCTTACCGGCCATAGTAGAGATCCCCAGTGTGACTCCTATAGAGAGCTCGATCTGTGTTCCCTGCAGGAAAAACAACACGACAACCAGATCGTTATTTAATTCAAATCAGATTAAACTTCATCTCTGAGTGAGAGCTCACTTACAGCTGCGATCATGATGGCATTATCCAGGAAACCAAATCCAATGAAGGGGATGGCGTTATGGAACAAAACTGCAAAACAAACATAAAATAAGTTTGTTAACAAATCCAGAACAAATCAACAGGTAATCTGACAGAGACATTTAAAGGTCCTGGTGTGTTTGACTGTTTACATCATGTCTTTGGTTTCTATAAATACACGATTTAATTTAAACTGAAGAAAAAATAACAAATTTTATCTCTGTAGAGGATCAGATGAAGCTCTTTTTCCCTCCCTTTTGGGAATGCTCAGACCTGAGGGGGTGGGGAGGCTATGATAATGAGCTCTGCGCTAATTGGCTGCCCAAACAGAGATGGGAGGGGGCTAACAGGCGATGAAGACTTTCTGCAACAAGTGGAACAAACACGTGTAGGTGGAGGCTGTATAGCTATGACATCATAAACCACAGGAAGTAAAAACCGAGTGTTTTCAGGAGCATTTTCTTTAAAGAGGGAGGGAGCATTAATCTGTGAACTAAGAGTTTGGTCAAAGGTGCCATGTTCTTCTTCTAACAACATTAAAAGCAAAGAAATTTGTTTTCTAAAAAATGAGTTGTTAGAAATGGGGCTGCAACAGGCCCATGCCACCCATTAATATGAGTGCAATTAAAGGTACTTTGTGGAGGAAAAGTTAAACACTGTAAATAATCTTACTGTATCATTAACTCTCAGTGGCCCCATGAATGCTATCTACCAGCTACTGCCCACCTGGATATCTCCCCCCAGGGACAAAGTTCCTTTAGTAGCACTCATATGTACTAGCGCCATGGGTCTCTAGCAACCCAACTTCAAAAAACCCAAACTTACCCTTTAAGATTTTTATACTTTTCAACCATTCGATACCAAATAGAGGCTGTATCATTTACAGTGTCACTGAAAAACTGACCAATCTTTTCTGAGGACATTACTTTGAGTTGACCGATCAGTGAGAACAGCCTCTGATGTTGCTTTCAGAGGCTGTGGAGCGTGATTAAGAGGCTCGGTAATGGAGCTGAAGTCTCTCTGATGCTCCGACTCCAAAGACCAAAATTACATTTGAAGAGAAAAATCAACAAAGCTAAGCACGGTCTGATCACAAACACACGGGGCTTCATTTTTAAATATGAATAAATGCAGAGATTTCATTAAAGAAGTGAGTCAACAGATGCTCAAACCTGGACTGAGCCGCTGATATCATAAAAATATGCATATACTTCACAATGAAACTCTCTTTTTAAAAAATAAAGAAGATCAGTGTGTGAGAACATCTCACCGTATCTGATTTGAGCTGCAGTCGGGGGGGAGGGCTCCAACGTCTCTGAGAAAAGAAAACATCAAACACATCAGAGGTTCATTCATCAACTGCTGAAAAGCTGCAGAGACAAAGAAAACACACGAGCTCACTCATGTTAGAGCGTTAACACCACTGTCACCTCCTCTTTGTTTGTTAGCAGAGGGTGATGATCAGCATAACAATAACAGACGATGTTCAACATGACTGCTGGAGTCTACAGGCTGTAACTGTTCGCCTGTGGAGGGTCTGGATCAGGAGAGACACTAGAAGAACAAATATGTTTCCATATCTGAAATCCATTAATCAGTTTTTCTGTGATCTCCTACATTAAAATCTCAAGACATCAATTACTCAAAAACTCTGAAGATAAGTTTTCATTTAGTGACTAAAACTCTTGCTGTTTGGATCCAAACTGAAACAAAAATGAGGAAACTATAATTCACAAGGTGTTTGAGGCGAGAGCTGTGAGAACAAATCTAAAATACAGAGGTGTGAGATTTGGAGAGCAGAGGTGAATCAAAATTTTGTAAAACTCTCTCAAGGTTCAGAAAAACTCTAAAACAAAAACTGAGTTAAAAACTTTTCATGAGAATTTACTGGAATAAATCTGGAATTTACAAAACTGAAAGTTAACCCATATAAAGGATTTTAGATATACATAGTTGGGAGAAATATTTGATCATAAATTGGGACTAACAGAACCAGATGTCATATTTACATTTTCTAACGTTTCTAACGGTAGCACATTCAGTTTGCATGCTTGTGCGTTCAGGTCATACTTACAGCACAAGGCGTTTCTTTTTCTCTCTCTTTTTCAAGTATGTAATATATTCCCCTAGCAGGATTTTTTGATCCTTGAAAAGCAACAAAGCAATCAGTTTATTACGGTAGGCCATGCTTTCCGATGAAATGCAATGAAATGCTTTTGGAATTCGGAATTTCTAACCCAGATCGTTTCAAGTTCTGAGTACAATCGTACGCAGCTTAAGTTACACATCAGATAAAGCAAAAGAACAATAATAAAACAGCTTTGTGCAGGACAAGAGACCAAGAACAAATAAAGACACAATCATAAAAAACCACATATTCAAACATAAATAACCACATTTCTACTTTGAACAGCGTTACAGTTCAACCAGATCAAATATCACAGTGTGAACACACACCCTGACCCTGCAGCTCAGAGAGCAGCATGTGGACCCCCCCACAAATCATAAAGTAAAAAATAGTCATAAATATTTAAACACCTGTCTTAGGAATCACAGGGCCCCTCAGTGACCGTGAAAAGTGCCTGTAAAGGTTTTGTCCCACACAAACACTCTCGGGGTACGAGAAGCACCCGATAGGCCAGAAACAGGCTGATGGATGAAATGGTGAGAGAAGTCAGAAGGTCGTCATTTATCACTCTGGTTTCAGACACCTTTGATTGTTGAAGAAAAGGAGGACAGTGAATAAAATGGTTTGGCTTTAGCCTCCACTGCAGGAGTTATTTACACAGCTGACAGGCTTCCTTCCTTTATCGTATTCAGTAACTTAAAGTCTGATCTTCAGATGAATCAGAGAAGAGAGGAAGCTTCAGCCTGGAGGTTCACAGAGGGACTGAGCAGAAGTGTGTCAGTGGAGCAGAGTTCATCCTACACCGGGTTAATTTTAGAGAATTGTTTATCTGCCTCCTCGCTCCGCATTTATCGGCTTCTCTCACACAGGTTTGGAAACTTTTCTGCATCATGTTGGAGCTCAGAGAGCAGGAACCTTGTGTGTCTGTCAGGAGAATGATGCACGGACAGGAAGCAGCACAGCGGACAGTCGCACCTCTCTGCCCGACTGTCACTAAGGAAAGGTCAGAGTTTATTTTAGGACAGAGGAGCCAAATGATCCTCACATGCTCACTCACTCGCCTGAGATCAGCCACATGCAGTACACCTCTGAATAGGAACACTCTTTAGTCGACTGAGGGTAAAACATGGTCATCACCTACAGTTATCTCTTCATAATGTTGTTTTGCATCAATCTTCATTTAGTCTTGTCTGTTATTAATACACAACGTGGGAGGAAATCATGGTTAAATAATGAAAAAAGACTCGTGCACTGAACAGTAAAAATGACCAATCAATAATACAATATGCACAGGAGATCAATAGATCCATTTAACATGAATATACAGCTAATTTTGAAGACTCAAAAACAAGGCAACTGGACTGTGTAGAGTTTGTTGGGAAGGCGTTTCACTTTTCATCCAAGAAGCTTCTTCAGTTCCAAATGGCTGGTGCTGGAAGCAGATATTTATCTTGCTAGAGGAAAAAACAACAACAAAGGAAGGGAGGAGTTGGAGAACGACTCATAGAAACTTATCACAAGGTGATGTAACCCCTGAGAGTCGTTACCCTGAATGGGTCATTAACTCCCCCTGTCATGTGAGGTGTTATGGTCACATGTGCCCAGGTGTGAATGTTTGGAGAGCTTCCTGGGGAGAGAGCTTAGCACTGCATTATATGTAGGTGAGAGGTTGTGTCTGAGTCCACCACCTCTGTTAAGAGAAGGCTTCTCCAGTCTGGTGAAGATGGCTTCTTTAACTCCTCTTTCAAACCATCTATCTTCTCTCGCCAACACCTGTACATTGCTGTCCTCAAAAGAGTGTCCCGTGTCCTTTAAGTGGAGGTGGACTGCTGAGTCCTGACCTGAGGAGGTGGCTCTCCTGTGTTGAGCCATACGCTTGTGAAGCGGTTGTTTAGTTTCCCCAATGTACAGGTCTGAGCATTCCTCACTGCACTGGACTGCATACACCACATTGCTCTGTTTATGTCTTGGTGTTTTGTCCTTGGGATGGACCAACTTCTGCCTTAATGTGTTTCCAGGCTTGAAGTGAACAGGAATGTGGTGTTTGCCAAAGATTCTCTTGAGTTTTTCAGATAAACCTGCAACATACGGAATCACAATGTTCTTGCGTCTCTCTTCCCTTTCATGCTCCGTCTCCTTTCTTTTCTTGTTCTTCAAAAAGGCCCACTTTGGGTATCCACAGGTTTTCAGGGCTTCTCTAATGTGTTTCTGTTCCTTTTCCTTTCCTTCCTTCCTTGTAGGAACACTCTCAGCCCGGTGGTTGAGGGTTCTGATGACACCCAGCTTGTGCTGAAGCGGATGGTGCGAATCAAAGAGTAAATATTGATCCGTGTGTGTGGGTTTCCGGTACACTTCAACGTTGAGACCCCCATCTGCCTCCAAGTGTACTGCGCAATCCAAAAAGGCCAAAACGTTGTCCTTAACATCTTCACGCGTGAACTTAATGTTGTTGTCCACTGTGTTGATGTGGTCTGTGAAGGCCTCCACTTCATGTGCCTGGATTTTGACCCAGGTGTCATCCACATACCTAAACCAGTGGCTTGGTGCTGCTCCATGGAATGAGGCTAGGGCCTTTCTCTCCACCTCTTCCATGTACAGGTTAGCTACTATGGGAGATACAGGGGAGCCCATGGCGCATCCATGTTTCTGCCTGTAGTAGTGGTCCCTGAACTGGAAGTAGGTGGTACTCAGGCAGAGGTCCAGTAAGGAGCAGATGTGGTCAGGGGTGAGGTTGGTTCTGACCTCCAGTGTACTGTCCTGTAAGAGATGTTTTCTTACTGCTTGGACTGCCTCTGTGGTCCGAATGCTGGTGAAAAGTGATGTGACATCAAAGGAACACAAGGAAGGTGCACCCCTTAGACCCATTGTCAGCAGCATCAACTCGGTCACCTACAACATAGCAAAACATTTGGCCACAATCTTAGCTCCCCTTGTTGGCCACACTACTCACCACATCAGAAACTCACAGGACTTCGCACAGAAAATCAAGGACATCACACTGGACCCAAAGTAAACCATGGTTTCCAGACCACATCAACACAGTGGACAACAACATTAAGTTCACGCGTGAAGAAGTTAAGGACAACGTTTTGGCCTTTTTGGATTGCGCAATACACTTGGAGGCAGATGGGGGTCTCAACGTTGAAGTGTACCGGAAACCCACACACACGGATCAATATTTACTCTTTGATTCGCACCACCCACTTCAGCACAAGCTGGGTGTCATCAGAACCCTCAACCACAGGGCTGAGAGTGTTCCTACAAGGAAGGAAGGAAAGGAAAAGGAACAGAAACACATTAGAGAAGCCCTGAAAACCTGTGGATACCCAAAGTGGGCCTTTTTGAAGAACAAGAAAAGAAAGGAGACGGAGCATGAAAGGGAAGAGAGACGCAAGAACATTGTGATTCCTTATGTTACAGGTTTATCTGAAAAACTCAAGAGAATCTTTGGCAAACACCACATTCCTGTTCACTTCAAGCCTGGAAACACATTAAGGCAGAAGTTGGTCCATCCCAAGGACAAAACACCAAGACATAAACAGAGCAATGTGGTGTATGCAGTCCAGTGCAGTGAGGAATGCTCAGACCTGTACATTGGGGAAACTAAACAACCGCTTCACAAGCGTATGGCTCAACACAGGAGAGCCACCTCCTCAGGTCAGGACTCAGCAGTCCACCTCCACTTAAAGGACACGGGACACTCTTTTGAGGACAGCAATGTACAGGTGTTCGTGAGAGAAGATAGATGGTTTGAAAGAGGAGTTAAAGAAGCCATCTTCACCAGACTGGAGAAGCCTTCTCTTAACAGAGGTGGTGGACTCAGACACAACCTCTCACCTACATATAATGCAGTGCTAAGCTCTCTCCCCAGAAAGCTCTCCAAACATTCACACCTGGGCACATGTGACCATAACACCTCACATGACAGGGGGAGTTAATGACCCATTCAGGGTAACGACTCTCAGGGGTTACATCACCCTGGGATAAGTTTCTATGAGTCGTTCTCCAACTCCTCCCTTCCTTTGTTGTTGTTTTCTCCTCTAACAAGATAAATATCTGCTTCCAGCACCAGCCATTTGGAACTGAAGAAGCTTCTTGGATGAGAAGTGAAACGTCTTCCCAACAAACTCTACACAGTCCAGTTGCCTTGTTTTTGAGTCTTCAGAATGACCATGACCTGGATGAATGAGAATCTACACAGACATACAGCTAATTTCTGCTTCTTTTTAGGATCATAAAAGGATCTTTGCAGACAGAAATTGATCAATTGCAGCAGCAGAAAGGCCAAACTAATCATATGTGTGATGGATGATGGGTTATTTTTGTCTTTGGATGTGGTTTAAAACACAATAAAGCTGATTTCTCTCAGAGGTAAATTAAAGCTGGTCTGTTTTTCATTTAACAGAAAGGGAAAATACAGGAAGCCCTCCATGATAAAGGCTAATTATTAGGGATGCATGATATTGGAACTTTGCTGATTACTAATATGCTGATATTTCCAAACTCTTTATAGATGACCTGGATATAGGGGTCAGTGACAAATAAGAGTCTGCATTATGAGAAACTCAACAATGTTTCAATAAATCATTTTAAAAGCTTACATCAGGATAGATAGATAGATAGATGGATAAACTTTTCTGTCCCTTCAAGGAAATTTGTCTGAGACAGCAGTGTTACAGGCTAAGGGCATGATATACATAAAAAACCACTAGACAACATATAACAGTTACATAAGCAAGAGGTCGGCGACAAGCATGATCAGTAGTTATTGCACAAAAAGATTTAAGCGAAGTGCTTGTTACAATAAGCAGTGAAAATAAGTAGAAACAAGTTAAAATGATTGAATAATGATGAGAAGAATAAAAACATGGATAAAAGCAGAAAATTATTAATAGAAAAGAGACTGGTGGCAATAAATAAGCTGAACAAATATACAAAATTATATAACAATTGCAGGAAAAGAATTACTCTGACTGTTAAGGAGAGATATGGATGTTGGGAGAAAAGGGAGCTTATAGCTTTTGAATGTTTTTTTTACAAAAGGAAAGACAGATTGCCCCTGAAAATGTCAAGTAGTGTAGCCACAACAAAAGGAGAAATATAAAATATTTCTTTCCACCTTGAGGTATGCAAGTGTATATAAAAGCAATTACTTAATCTTAATATATCACTTGAAAAAACATTTTATTAGGATTATTTTAAAATACAGTTATATGCGTTTTTGCAATACAGAGCAGGACAAATACCGAAAACCCTTGGCATTTTTAGATAACAACTGACAAATTCTGTATAAACTGCTAAAAATACATTATTAGTACATTGCCAAAGAGGACTACATCTTATTCCCCATGAATTTTCCTGTAAACCGTAATAATTGTGAAAAATATTGGTAACACCAATTGACACAAATCAGTTACACCACCTGACCATGCTGCTCTTACAGAAGAAACTGGCACAAAATCAAGCGTGACAGCCTAGATACTGATATTTTGTGTTACGAGCACAAATTTTCTGCTTCACTAAAACTGACATTACAGTGAATTTGAGTTAGAAACAGATGTGATACAAGAAAAACAACATTTCATCCTTTAATAAATGATATTTTGACACACACACTCATTCATAAGGGCAATTTGGAGTCACCAATTAACAAGCATTGTTTTTGGTCTGTGGGAGGAAGCTGGGGTGCCTGAAGAGAACCTATGCATGCACGAAAGATGATGCTGCCTGACACTGGGATCAAACCAGCAGCCTTCTTGCACTACCTGCTGCACCACCCTGGTAAGAACATGATGATTAAAACATAAATTAATTTGATGTAAATTTAGATTTTGGTTGAACCTTGAATAAATAATGTCGAGTGTAGTGAAATTTGTCTCTTAATGAATGTGGAATAACTGCATTAGTTTAATTATATAACTGAGCTAACACTCTTAAATGTGCTGCCTTTGGTTTATTAGACTGTTCACTCTGTTTAGCCTGCTGGACGGAATTAGCATTTTTTCAGTCGCTCAATAAATCTGTTAATTCACATAAAAGTAATAACTGAATCTTCACACTATGTAATTCAGTTGCCTCTGTTGCAGAAGACATTCAGAGCTTTTCGTTCTTCTCTGCTGAGCGAACACTTGACCAGCTGCTATAAAAAAAGTGATCAGTGAGTGGACTCGGCCACAAAAAGCCTCATCAGGTCATCGACTTTTCAGCCAAACACTAATCAAGTCTCTTTCTCTCTCTCTTAAATCAGACTCTTCCTTCAGCTGCTGAGGCTCCAAATCAAAGCTCTTGTCCAAGCTTGATGATCACAGAGATCTGTCGTTTACACATGAGGATCTGACGCTCCCCTCCTTCCATCTCAATAAGCTCAGGTTTCCATGGCAACAAATCCAAGTCCACTCAGTGGAAGGATCTCTTAGCAACCAGATTTATCAAGAAAGGGACGCCAGGACTTGAATGAAAACTTTTAGAGCTGAAGTTTGAGCATTTGTCCAACCCTGCAGCTCCAAATCAGTGAAGGGGTTCAATCACCATCAAGCATGTTAACCACTTAAGTACGAAGTTCCTGCCATTAGGGGGCTCTCTGTTAAACAACAACAAAAGATGATAAGAGATGAGTTTTTTAATTTAAGACTAGAAAGCTGCCTTCAAAAGATTCTGGGATCCTTGCAGCTCAAACCAACAGGGCCACTTTTAACAGCTTTTCTCCCTAATCATGCATTTATCGATGTAATAAAAACAGTGGTTCAGTGTTGAGTTAACACCTTCGAGAGTGCACTTTAAACCAAAAAAGATTAAATAGTTATATAACATCTTTAAATGACAGGGAGGAAGGTCTCAGGTCTGATGCAGATAGATCCATATTTTAACAGTGCACTCAGGATTTGGTAAAATCCTAAGTTAAATATTAGCAATTAAACGTTTTTTGGAAAAAATGGAATGAAAGTGGCATCCTTGTATTTGGCTAATGATATATAATCTATAACAGCATTTCTCTTAAATCATTTGATGACTTGAAACAGCAGCACAACTCACCCAAAATCAGTTCTGAAGGTTCCTTCAGCTGCACAATGGACTGCAATATGTGTTAAAACCTAGTTCAAATTCTCCAAGGTCATCGAAACAGGTAGACAAATTCTACAGATATTTGGAAAAGGTCAAGAGGCAGCCAAATATTACAGGTGCTCTTGGTTGTGGGGGAAGGAATGGGACAATCTGTTAGTAATCCATGCTCGATGTCAAGGGATACAAATTCTGCTTTGTTTTTATCGGACACTGAGTCTGACTCAGCATGCTGCTGGAAATGTGGTGTTGATGAAGATCATTGATACATACATGTACGCCATGGTCTTGTCCATTGGTTAATCAACACTGGATGAATATTCATGCTGATGCTGTTACAGAACAATTCCTGCTTTGTCCTAAGTCATATATTTTGGGAGGGTGTAAAGGGATGTGACCTGGAGAAGAAAAGTTAGGAGCTTGAATTAAACTAGGTTAATGCAGATTTAAGGCCTGTGCTGTCTGATAGGTTTAACTGAACTCTAATAAGGAGCTGTGCACACTAGTTCACTGCTCTGATGTTAAGATTTACAAACTATTCTTATTCTGCAGAAAAAACAATGAAGGATAATTATGGTTAAATTTATCTTATACAAAACAATCATGGAGTGATTTACCTACTGATATAGAATCATTTGAATAATTATTGATCCTTTTGCCACTTAAAATGTAATTTTTCATTCCTGCAGTTAAATGAATCATTATAACACTAAATTAAATCAGGATTTTAAATTCTTAGGTAACAAACTCTCATCTGATTGACCTAAAGATCTGATTTAAACCAGATTAAATACCCATGTGTCATCAATATGGAGTTCAATATTAAAGCTGGTTTCTCTCTCAAAGGCCAGTTTAATGATTTAACCCTTTTATGTCAGAGAGTCCTTCACGTCAGAATCAAACAGAAATAAAATCTCTCTGTTTCTCCATCAGGATGGCAAATACAAACATACTTCAACCCCATCAATTTTAAATATAATGTGTTTAGAAGAAAAATCTCTACCACAGACTGGTAAGTTAATACTTTCTTTTATTGAATAAGTCGTCACATACAGTTAAGTTAATTCCACATATATTCATCTCTTTAACTCGGTGGAGCTCAGACTTTGTCTGTCAGGCTCTGACACTCATGGGATGAAAAATGTTCAAATGTTCACGGGCGACCCGCCCAAACAAATAGAGCCGAGCCAAGATTGATTCAAATCCTGTCATGACAGTGAAGATTAATTTTCTTATTAAGTATCAGTGCACAAACACAGAAATCAATTTCATTTTTACTTTTTTATCTTTTCTACACCTGCTTGTATTTTCAGCTTCAAATAGAACCATCAATCTTTTAATCCTGTTGGGCTGCTGGACTATGAAAAAAAAAATCACAGTTATCAAGATTGATGTTGAGATCATGATTAGTGATCACAGTTAGATGGTTTTAAAACGTGTGTGCCTACATTTTAAATAACTGAATAAATCATAATACCTTGAGAGGCCACAAACGTGTAACATTTCCGCAGATTATTTTGTAATGTCAGAAATATGTGAACTTCTCTGATGATTGAACATCACAGGACTGAGACTTCGCAGGTAAGATTGAAGACAGCAAGTCTGTGTTATAGACCTGATAATCATTTTTCACTTTACAGGCTGTTGACTGTTACATGCTGTATTTTGGTTTTTAAGGAGGTCCAGGCAACCCCTTAATTTGCAAGACTTCATGATAACATGCATCAAATTGAAACCTTAGAAACAAAAACATTACAATCTGTCATTATGTAAAAGCCAAAATATCATGACCATATGTGCAGATTAAGACAAAGAACCTGTTAAGAACTCATCTGCTGATTGGTAACATTCCAATAATAATGAAGATTTATACACAGAATGAAAAAAATAATCATCTGCTGATCTGCTGATTAACATTCCAATAATAATGAAGATTTATAGACAGAATGAAAAAAATAATCATCTGCCCGAGGACATAAAAAGACAAAATTCATCATCATCATCCTCTGGTGCTGATTAATAGAGTTAATGTGCAAGTGTAATAAACTGCAGTACATCATCTGTCCACTAGAGACAGTCTCTAATGAACGTCCATTTTTACAGCAGAAATGAACAGTTTACAGCCTGTTTCAAACAGTGATTTTGGACAGAATAGTTTAAGTCTTTATGGGCTCACACTGCACAGTGACTGTTTTTAAGTATCCTGTTTGTTTTGATTTTATCAAGGGTACAGCTAATGCATTATTATGCACATGGCTGTTATGACTACAAGCCAGTGTGCGCTGTCGATCCACCTCTGCTCGACGTCCAAGTGGGCCCTTAATCTAAACTTAGTTTGAGGCACAGATTGGCCTCTTTAATCCCCTTCATTCACAAAATGGCTGACTTTGTAATATGCCTGTGCTATAAATATAGAACAATGCAGTGATAAATCATCTCATACTTATTTCTAACACGTGTATCTTTTTGGATTTTACAGAAGCAGTACTGCCCCAAATGCGCTGTTTGCCATTGTAAATAGGCTTCAGGTAATATCAACCATGGTGCAGCTCAAAAAAATGTAAGTAGAAGTCAAATTACACAATGTTGCCTTAATTTCAATGTTTAAATTGCTTCCGGGATCTCAAAAAAATCTGAAATCCCAGCATCTTAAATTGCAGGAGCCTTCAAACCATATCTTTGCTGTTTTGGTTTTACAACAATAAAAAAATAATGTTGAGAATTCTATACAAGACGTGATCTCTGTCCACAATTTACACATACTGGGATGCATGTAATATGTTTTCTAAAGTCACACATACACTTTTCTCCTGTTGGGCAGGACTGGATCACTAAAGTTATAAAGACCAGTAAAAGAAACCAAGCATGGTACTTCCTCCTTCTCAGAGGAATAAAACCCTAAACTGTTCTACCAATTTGAGACTGAGCAGCTTCAGGAGCCTTAAAAGGAGAAAATTGAACCACTTTATAAAATATTCACCCTATTAGTGAAGAGGAATGTCCCCTGCTTATAGGAATGTAAAGTTGGGGATGGAGCTGCTGTTGACTTTTTATCTCAGAGGAGGAAAAACATTCATTTAAAATACGCTGCAGAAAACACCAGGACACTCGGAGGGAATAACCCATTTTCACACTTCCAGATTTTGACTTTCTAATGACTGTGGTGTGAGTACAAACACCGAGGCTCCTGGGAAATCGTGCCCAGGAATAGGTCTGACTGACGCAAGCAAAAATTAACATCAGTGGAACAAATGTGCCAGAAAGAGAAACAGCGGAGCTCGAGTCAGACGAGGAAAAGTTTGAGTTTGAGTGTCTGGGGGCTGTAGAGGATCTGAGGGAGGGCTCGCAAACTTCAGGAATCAAATGAAGACTTTCGATGGCAATTTTAAGAAACAAACTTTTACAAGTGGCAATAAACACAAGGGTGGTTTGACGAAGTCTTTCTAAATAATCAGAATCAAAAATCAAAGGTAAATTGATTTTTTTGTTTTCCAGAACCAGGGCTGACTTTATTGTTTTGTTCATGAAATGACAAATAATTGAGAGAAACACTCTGAAGATTCTGTGGCACAGAGTTCAGTCCTCAAACAATTTTAAGCAACAGACCAAAGATTTAGACACTGAACATTTAGTCCAATACAATCACACCAAGATCATTCGCCAAGGCTTTTCCAACTTTGTCGAGCAAGTTATTGTCAAAAATGTGGAAATCTGCCCTATCTCGCAAAGTTAGCAAATCATTGAAAACATCCTGGATCCACATCCAGATTTCAGATCAGCACCAAAATCAAATCACTTCCTCCTTATACCATGACCAACGTTCCCTGAAAATGTCATCAGAATCCATTTTTAACTTTTTGAGTTATCCTATTCAGGAACAAACAAACACCAGTAAAAACACAACCTCCTTGACGGAGGTAATAACAAACTCCTCCAATGGAAGACAAGGATTCATTTACATAGAAAGTAGGGCTGGGCAATTAATCGAAAAACAACCGAAACCGACATTTAGACCCTCTAATCAAAGTAATTTTACTCATGTCGATTATTTTGATTATTTTCCCTGTGTATGTCACGCAACCATGCCCCTGTCATACAGTCTGAGTTCACTTTCGGCAAATGCAGTCTCCATAGTTTGGACACATTTTGGATTCTGTGCTGCGGACATCGAGCAGAAATAAGTTAAGTGTAAATACTGCAGGATGACCGATTCGACGTTCATCTGTAACACCATCAATTTGTTCCAGCATATCATAAAATAATAATTCATTAATCGTAATCGAGATAAGAGCTTCAATTA
This sequence comes from Cetoscarus ocellatus, assembly GCA_037902135.1. Lineage (NCBI taxonomy): Eukaryota > Metazoa > Chordata > Actinopteri > Labriformes > Labridae > Cetoscarus > Cetoscarus ocellatus. The sequence continues at coordinate 1,634,712 of JBAMNC010000067.1, read as the reverse complement.
ATTGTGATACTGAGATTAGGTAATATTGCCCAGCCCTAACAGAAAGTTTCACTATCAGCTGCAAGGGTGCTTTCCCTATTCTCAGCTCTCAGTTTACTTCTCCATGCCAATGAAGAAGTGTGTCTGTCCACAAGAAAACACTGAAAACACTGTAGTACATGCAAAATAGAGCATGCAAATACATCAAGAGAATGTAATCAAACTCTGGCGTCAGTAGTCGTAGAAGAACAGAAGATTCTGCTGTAAGAGTCAAAACAAGCTCCGAAGCAACTGCAGCACGAACAAGACACTGTTTTCCATTTCCATTGTTTCTGTTGTTGTTCAGGGTCCAGCAAGCAGTTTTAGGGAGAAGCAGGGCTAATAAACCTGACATTATAGTTTCTCAAGCTATCTGTACTGTCCACACAAAAACACAAGGCCGGCATTTCAGGTTTATCCAATCTACAAAAATGTGCGTTTTTGGGCACCTGAAATGCCATATTTGTGTGAATGAAATGCCTATATGATCAAAAACTTATGCAGAAACGCCTGAATTCATCCCTGAAGAAGCCCTGCAGGGTAAAGACTAGTCCACTGGTCCAATGCAGAGACAGAATCCATGTCGTTGCTCTTAAATGAGGTTTCACAATCAGCCGGAGCCCCCTTAATGCCCATCAGCTTTTAATTATGGTACTTGGACAACCCTGTTGAACACTGCAAAACACTGACGGACCACAAACTGGTTTTACATCAAGAATGTCCTGGGGAGTTAATGGTGAGGAATTTCTGGCAACATGTGAGAATTGTCAGAACCACTTCATTCTTTGGGACATAAATCTTTGTTTAAGGTTTTGGTGTGCCATCTCTGCCTCCTCTCTCTCCTTGTATTTCCTCACCCTGTCGATCATCCTCTCCCTGTAATTGTCAGTTTGAAATGAGGACAGCATTTATCTCCATCTCCTACTATGCAGCTCCATTTCCGACTCAGATGAAGGCGATATCACGCTGCTGTCGATCTGTCAGCCTCTCTAACTGCTTCAAGGAGGCAGCTCCAGATTTGAAGTGAGGGTTTAAATTTATGTGTCAGTCAAACTGCACGTCTCCATTTAATCTCCACTAAAGCCTCAGGTGCTGCTGAACCTCCTCCTGCACAGACTGTTCATCTGTCAGAGGTCTCAGAGGAAATAACAGCTCCATTCACAGCGAAACTCATCCTCACATCCACCACACGGAGAGATTGACAACTTTCTGAGGCGTGTAGGAGAGAGTGAACACACTAGGATTTATTTTTGTTATTATATGACGGGTAAATGTCTGAATGTCTATCATAAGATTATGAGAACAGAGCCTCAATCATCTTTATTAAGACTTTAGGCTTTAAATGAACATGTAGAAATTCAGTTTGGTGCACCTCACTCTGCAAAACACACATTAGTTGGCAAACAGAGGGCAGGAAAACCAAAGATAACTCCCTTATGTGTGTAAAAAAAAAAATCAACTGGTGTTTAAGATGCTACCTCATGTTTTAAATCCTCATCTGGGTGAGGGGAGGGGAGCTCTCTCGGCTTGAACACTTTAATAAACAGCATCATCCTGATTACAGATCACTGTTAAAACAGCACAATGTTTAAAAAGATAAACTAAACAACCTGGGCCAAATCTTCTGAAAACATCGCCTTACTCTGTCCATCTGCCTTTTAATGAGTTCCTCTTCTCTCTGTGGTTGCAACAGACAAGTTTAAAGACTATACGAGGGCAGAGAAACATTGTATAAACCTGTAACACAGATGTTTAAACAGCAGAGAAAAGGCTCACATTTATGGATGGATGCAGCTTGGGGTGTCCTATCGCTCCCTGACAAGAGACTGCAGCTTAAAGACAGTTCTTGAAGCACAGACACAGTGGGGGGGACATTATTTGCGGGTGTTTTTTACATACTTGTCATCTAAAGCAGTGGTTCTCAACCTTTTTGGGGTACCGGACCCCCTGTATATTTTTGATCTACCCTGAGGACTCCCCACACGATCTGGGGGGTCCATGATCTTCTTCTACTCCTTCTTGTGTAACTGTGCTTATCATTGTCTTCTTTGTTTGTTTGTAACACTAGCTTAATTTTAAGTGCTAACCTGAACCTTCCAGGTTAATGAGTTTTCCCACAGCACCTTCCTGCAGATAATTCACAATAAAATCATTATTAAGAAATGAATGGTGTCTGCCCACTGAAACAGCAGGGGGCTCATATTTTGAAAAGGATACAGATCTTAAGTATGTATTATACGAATGTGAATAAATAAATTACATTTGTGAACAGATGTAATTAGAGAAAAAGGTCCTGTTACCCTCTGTAGTTTAGGTAAAGGTCTCAGTCACATTTGAGTAAAATAATCATATTTTTATAAATGTCATAGGATCTTTTTTTAATATAGTATGTTTTTAAAGACCCCTTGCAATTACACCACGGACCACTAGGGGTCCACGGAGCCCTGGTTTAGAAACACTGACCTAAAAGGCGTCCTTTGCAATGAGCTCACTGCTCATTTTCATGTCACAATGGTAAAGTTAATGTGGTTTATCATTCAGCACTACTGGGAGCTATGTTGTCTGGGTTTTTAGCCCCTTGAAGGGTCTCCGAGGGCAAACCCAGGAGGGTCCAGACCAAGTGCAAGCCAAAGACCTCTACATGGCGACCTGGAAACGGGACACCATGACACCGTTTCTGGAGGCAGACCTGGAGAGGAGCTCAACAGCATGGTTCTGATGTTCTGATCACCTCAGAGCTTCATCAAACTAAAGCCCTTCCTGCTTTTAGAAAACTTCAATTCTTCATTAATTAAAGAGCTAAATGACTGAGCCCTTTAACATGTTACTAAACTAACAAACATCGTCGCTTCATCAAACTCCAGAATTTAGTCTGAAATGCAGCGTCTGTACTGAAAACAGCTCAGTGAGATGAAAACATGCTCGCTGTGTTTGTGTTTGCTCACAGAGTGAAGTGTTCCCTCTAATTACCTCCCTGCAGGATTTTATTATTTGTTGAATTAATTGCAGGAGGCTCTCATTGTTGCTGGCGGGGGATTCTCCTCCCACAGAGACACAACAAAAATCTGAGGAGAAGAGGACACCCTACACACTAAAGCAGACACTCAAAAACTGAGTTATTAAGAGTCAAACCACTATCAAGATGTTAAAATGCACACCACATTGCCCTTGGCTGAAAATGAAGATCCTAAAACACATTTTGAGTCTCTGTGAATGAACACAGACATTAAGAGTGATGGACATTAAACCAAGAACAGGGCTGTCCTCTCTCAGCCGCACAAATACGCCAATGAGAGGGATATAAGACGAGCCTCCGGGTGGTTCAAAATTAACTTCTCAGATGCAGATAACTCTAACAGCCAGTTTTCAGCCATTTATCTGCAAACTGAGGGACAGAATCATTCAGCTCTCTCTGCTGTGCAGCCATTTGGAAAAATACATGACACCGAACAGAACAAAAATCTCTTTAAACAAGTCATATCAGCAGCAGCACTTTATGATTGGTGGTCAGCATTCTGTTGCCAATAACAAGGCAAGTTTCAGTCCTGGCACACAGAGTTTCTGCACACTTTAAAGACCATTAAGGCCTTTTTAGGCATAAATCAGCCCACAAGCAAAAGATGCTGTTAGACTCTATGACCTAAACCTTTGTCCTGTTATCATCACAATGCAAATACTTCACCCCTACATGCAAGTAGACATGCAAAGTTTGATCCAAATCTCTTAAACAGTTCCTGAGATATTACATTCACGAGAAAACATGACCTACAAAGCTGTTTTAGGTTGGCCTTTGACCTCTGATACACAGCTCAAAACACAGCTGCACTGAAGCTCTACAGAGCAGTGAGGCTAAAACACAGCAGCGCTGAAGCTCTACAGAGCAGTGAGGCTAAACACAGTAGCACACACTAATACTTAAGGGCAATTTAGAGTCACAGATCAACCCTAATTAACGTGTTTTCAGTCAGTTGGAGGAAGCCAGAGTGCCTGGAGAGAACCAACGCATGCATGGGGAGAACATGCAAACTCCACATAGAAAGACCCTAACTGACCTTGGGTTTGAACTGGTGACCTTCTTGCTGTGAGGCACATGCACTACCTGCTGTGTCACCATGACACCCATTTTTTGATTTCTTGAATTTTAAATATTCAACAATTTTTAGAATTTTTTAGATCTACAGGAAACACTGGTCCAACTGATTGAACAGTTAACTTTAGACACAAAGTTTCACCTCATATTTCAGATGGACTCAGTCAGAACATCTGTAAATCAGATCTAAAAGATGAATAAGAATTTCTCATCATCTACATGAGAGAAATGGATTAATCGAGGTTCAGCCTGATCAGTAGAAATATTCACAACAGAAGTCTAAACTTTAAAACTGTGCTGCATTCTGCTATAATAATACAAAGTAAACCACAGAGCACCAAGTGAGGACCAGAAAGTTTCTAATGGTTCTCTCTGTTTAGACAGCTTGGCAGAAATGGTCTCATAAAACTTTAAACTCACTTCTAATGTTTCTGCAGATGGTGGTGGAGGTAATAGTAGGATAAGCCAACTGTGACATCGCCTCTTAAAATGTTCTCATCACAGGGAAAAGACAAAAGAAGGTTTAAGCTTTGAGCAGATATAAGCATGTATAAATTTGGGACAAACCAATGGAGGGAACGTGTAAAAAAACAGCAGAGAACATCTGACATGCCATTTGATAAGAAACAAATAAAATAAAAGGTATCATCATATCAATGTATTTCAACAGAACCCCTGTCAGAGTTGGAGCTGTGTTTTCATGAAGAAAACCACGTTCAAGAGGAAGCATTAGATGATTTTATCATATCTAACAACATAAGGCCATTGTGCAAGTGTTAAGGCGTTCGATTAAAATCAGACAAGTGCACCAGAAATATGCTGTTAAGCTACAAACAAGGAGGAACTGTGAGGACGGAGAGGAAGTGAAAGTTTCTGTGGAGGGCTGTTTCACACTGCCCTTCATGTTCTTTGACATCCTGATCAAGACGGTTAAAAAAATCCTGATATGAAAGTGTTAAAGAACATAAAAATCACAGAAATGGTACGAATGATAATAAACCATTAGGAAGAGCTTATTTACTGCTCTGATCTTAAAAAGAGGACTAATCCATCCGTTGGATTAACAGCAGCTAATTGATACTCTTGTCGAGTGTCAGAGTGTGTGTTCTTCCTGTAGAGAGGATCTTTGGCGGCGTGCAGACACCAGCTGGCACCGAGTGCTTCATCAGCCGGAAGCCAATCAGTTACAGCGATAATGAATTCACTAAATCCATTAGCGACAGTTTGTGTGACCCACGGCCAGGATCAGAGTCAGGTCTCAGAGTCACACTCTGGCTGTTTGCAGGCCGTGATGAATGAGAGCACAAATTCACACCAGATCAGGGGGCTGGAGATGGGAATCAACTGGTTTTAGCTGAGTTTAAACTACTCTGAGGAATTAGTATAATTTGCCTTAATGCTCATCCGTCACTTCCTTTCTTCTTAGTTCTGTGAGCCTTAAAAAACTTTGATTTCATGCTCTTTCCAGGGGCAGTCAGCACAAACAACAACAAATAAGTCACTGAGGAATCACAGATAGAAGACAGAAGCAGTTCATATTACACAAAAATTATGTTTGTGTGATTTTCAGAAAGGATAGAAGTGAAAAAGGCATAATGATCCTAACAACGCATACGACTAAGGCTGAATAATGAAGGAAAAGATCTAATGTTGATTTTTCTGGCAGATATTGTGATTTCAATTTGATTCACGATTTTCTTCAAATCAAGCTTCAGTGCAATTTTCACTATGTTTACACTATAGACAACAGTAAGGAAATCAATGATCAAAAGCACATAACACATTATTCATCATCTAAAATTGATGATAAATAATCTGTTTTCATTATTTAAGGGATACTCCAACTTCTACTCCTGAACTGAGGCTTTGTGTTGTTGACCTGCTTACCAGCACTTCCATAAATGCAAATTGCTGCAAATTTGTAAAATAGTTGACACAACAGATCCTGGGTCAGTCATGAGCACTGCAAAAAATCGGCGATCACAGGATTGTTTATTGTCACACCTATCAAGTCTGGGTGGTGTTAGGTTTAACTCGTGGCTGTGTTAACCGGTTAACCGGTGTTAGCGTACATACTGAGTAACAGTTCTTTGTTTTTATTTCAATTCAAGGCACATCTGATCATCTACATCAAATCCTGTTACTATAAAGTTTGGTGGGTGCTCTTGCTGGTTTCAGACTGATCTGTTGTTGGTCATTATGACACTCTACACATGTCCGACAGTCGACTGTCCAGTCAGGCCGTAATCGTGCCTAAATCTCACAATCTGAGCCCAGCATTAGAGAGCCTGCATGCATCCATCCAACCCCTTTGAGTAAGATAATTGCTAGAAATCCTCCATTAATTTATGTAAAAATGACACTGTTTTAACTCAAAGGCTGAACATTTTATTATGAGCTCTCACTTCCAGATGTTGAATTTCCTGACTGAAGGTCTGGAGTTCAGGGTGAGTTAAACTGTGTGAAATGTAGTTGTGATGTGTTAATGAGCTGGTGGCTCAGATAACCGTCAGAGCTGAAAATGTTTGACTAAACTAAAACTCTCTCTCTGCTGCTCCACGGTGTTTAGCTCATTAGTAGTAAAGAGAAGGAGGCAGCTCTGAGCCGTAGACATGCGCTTATTAGTGAGAATATTCAGAGCCAAACTCACACTGAGCTGTTTAATGAACACACTGAACAGCCTGAGCTCACACACTTTAACTCTCTGATTATTTAATGTACATACACACAGAGAAAACAAAAACACAACCAAAATCAAGTTCCAGCTGGGAGTGGTATGAGCTGCTGGCATGTTCAATCGATCAGTGACACCATGAAGTCTGATTTGATTTGTGTTGTTCTGATTTGGCCCTAAATGTCAATAAATATCCACTTCATCAGAGCAGATTTAAAGAACTCATATTTCATTCGTTCAGGTTCAGCTTGGATGAAACTGAGAGTTCACATTCACTGCTCAAAGGAGCTGTTGGATGGACTGATTAGGGATGGGAATTGAAAACCAGCTCCAGCTGAGAATCGATAACAACTTCCTCGTAGAATCAGTATCATCATTCCTTTTGTTTATAAATTCTTTGTTCATGCAAAATTAGTGAGTTTGTGAATTTGCATCGATTGTTTTGATCGTGAAATTGTGCTTTCCTAGAGGACTAACTGAAGTGCAAGAGCCTTCAAAAAGTTCACAGGCTGTAAATTCAACAACTTTAAATTGATATGCCAACATTTTGTTGTTTTCATGTCTAGCCTCACTCCAGAGTCCATGACAAGTAGATAGACCCCATTATTTTGACTGTGTGTGCAATAACACGGAAGAGACGCGCAGAGCTCGCCCACCATTAATTAGCTTAGCTCAAACACTGGGAGTCAATGGGTAGTGTTAGCCTGCCTCTGCCTACAGTCATCAGATAAACTCTTCAGCAACTCTAAATGGTCCTGTATCCTTGTTTTGACTCGTTTTTTTTACCGTGTCATGTAACATTATCTTTTTTTAGACTAAGATTAGCACCGAGAAATACATACAAAACTAAACTGCAGGGCACATGCACAAACCACCACGGAAGTGCTTGTAAGTAGGTCAACAAAACAAAGCTTCTGTTTTCAATTAGAAGAAGATAATAAGATAATAGTAGAAGATAACGTGACATAATGTGGTAAAAAAAAAAAGTCAGAACAAGCACACAGGACCATTTAGAGTTGCTGAAGAGTTTATCTGATGACTGTAGGCAGAGGCAGGCTAATACTTCCCACTGACTCCCTGTGTTTGAGCTAAGCTAATTAGTGATGGGCTTGTCATGGAGTCGGGAATGAGGAAGGACATGAAAAGAAAAAAAAGTTGGCATATCCCTTTAATAATCATGTCTTCAGGAAAAATGCCTCCAAAGTGGAGGTGACAGGATCATCCTGCCTCTGGGTAAAAGATTGTGGTCTCACGACATATTTGTTCTTAAACTTCTGTGATCTGAATTTATCAGTCAGGCTGCCGTGCTTTTCATGTCCTCTGCAGAGACCACAGAGGACACATTCCTGCAGAAACCTCTTACACAACCCTCCCTGTAAAGTGTTTGTCTGACTGGGCGTGGACCACAGCAGCATTTTTTTCATTCTTCTATTTTCCTTTAAACTACAGGTGTGTGCACTCCTACAGTTATTTCATGGTAATTTGATCCTGTTGCCTGGTTATCATGCAGAGAAAAGGATCAGGTCAGTAGAAACTGTCTCATAAATCATCTCATATCTCAGAAAGAGAGAAAACAGTTCAGGTTTAGAGTGTTAATGAGAGTCTTACACAACAGAGTGCTGAGGAGCTGCTCTCTGAAGCTCAGTGTTATCTGACGGAGGAGTGGGCACAGAGCAGAGGCTGCAGGGGGACACCACACCACGACCACGACAGTCCATGCACACAAACACCTCATTTATTCATTTGCTGCTACATCTGCACCTTTAAACATCCAAATAGTGCATCACTGTTTTTACACCTTCAGCTCGATAGCTTCAGTGTTTTTGCATTATTGCTTCATTTCTTGATTGCACTTTATTCTATGTGTAAGTGGAACAGCAAGCGTGTAAAAATGTCTTAAAGATCAATAAAGCCTTCAGAGTGCTGGTCTGGTTTTAACTCTGACTGGGCTGGCACCAGTGACCAGATTCTTCTCCAGAGCGGTGAACTAAGACAAAGTCAGCAGTCCAGCAAAGACTCCTGATCGATGTGAAGCTCCTCTGAGCCGTGGACTGAGAGGGAATCTACAGACAGCTCTTCTTCTTCTTCTTCTCTGCAGCTGATTTGAATATTCTCAGTCTTTAGTGAGTCACTCTGGTTTGGATTATTTTTGTGGAGACTTTTCCCCCATTCAAGCAAACAGAAAAACCCTCTGATGAGTCAAAAGAGTAAATACACACTAACTCACAACCACTGTGCACACAAACACAACTTTGTGTGAGTAAAACTGCTCCCATTGCTAGCTGGTTAATTAAAATTACTCAAAAGTGAGAACAAAATACAGGGCCGAACTAATTTTATTAGACCACCACCCAGTGAAAGGTTTATGCCAGAGCTGCACTAAATGAACAGCATTAATTACCAAAATCATTTTTTATGTTTCTGTAATGGCTAATACAGCAGTATGTAGAAGCTCTTTAACTGAAATGATATTTTAAATGCTAAAATATAATAATTATTGTTATCCATGAATTTTCAAATTTACTATTATACAAAAAATAGAAAAAGTATTAGTGCACATTATTATTTCTTGATTAAGAGTTTAAATTACAATCTTTCTTGCATTTCTGCACAGAAAAATCAGTTATAGTAGATGAATGTAATGAATGATTATTTCTGGTTCAAATTTGGGTATAAAAAGGTGAATTCATCCCTGTTAAAAACGCTTGTCCAATAACAACATCATTTTAAGTTTTAATGTTTTTGAAAGATTTCCGAATAAAAGGCAATAATTGAGTTCTTGAGATGATAAGAAAATATCTGTCAGTGAAACAAGCAGAGCTTTCAGTGAAGGTCTTAAACTCAGGTTTAATACTACTCTGGATTAGGGCTGGGCAATATATCGATTAAATCGATTCATTCAAATTATTTTATGCATAAGATTTAAAAACTAAAGGTTGGGACTTCTTTTTCTTGACTTATTACCATTGTAAGTTGTTGCAATGTTTAAAAACAAGTACTGAAAACGTACAGCTTTCATGGCGGCAGGCCCTGTCAGCTTTTGCACAAGCACTTCTATAGGCATGTATTTGTTTTGTAAATGAGATTAAATTCTGTTTCATGTTAATTTACTGTGAAAATACCTCAGCTTTCAGTGTTTATGTAGACAAACCTGCCTATGTGTGAACGACATAATCAACATTTCATGACACACCCTTTAACTTTAAGAGGAAAATTCTGAAAAAATCTATCAAAAGCGTAAATCTAGTGTTGTGAAAAAAAATCAATTTTTCTCCATAATTCTTGTTTGGGTTTTGTTTTTGGAAAAGACTGGAGGGCCGTATTGAGTGAAGTGAAGGGCCGCATGTGGCCCTAAGGCCGCCAGTTGCCCACCCTTGCTTTAAAGGCTCAGCACTGCTGGGAGTCTGTTCACTGTCATACCTGACACAACCCAAAGTCAAAAACACTGAACTATCCCTTTAAGTTGATTTTAACAGCAGTTCTGCATCAAGGATTTGGGGTGGGTATCTCCTGTGGGTGATCTGATTCCGCGCGCCCCTGCCCGCCCACCTGGACCCGCCCCTGCAGGTGTTTTGGTTTGTCCTCGCAGTCATGCTGTGAGTGATAACAGAGGTCAGAAGGTCAAAAAAGTCCCTTTATCACCTACATTAGTGTAAGGACAGGTGTCCGACTTGTACCTGTAACTTCTCACACAAAGTTGTGTCACCTTTGCTCTCTCGCTCGCGCCCTTCTCACCTTGACAGTTCGGTGTGTGTACTATCTTTCGTCTCGTGCCATTGAGGGTTAGGTCTGCCTACCTTGAGCTATGGCGATGGACTCGAAGCTCTGCAGCTGCTGGAGCACGCACGTCCTCTCCCGGGGCGTGAGCCGGTAGATGAACTCCTTGGCTCTCTTCGGGGAGTTCAGCGGCTCGCGCGGCTCGTTCCTCCCGTGCGTGCCCAGCCAGCAGCTCGGCGCGTGCCGCCCCGGCCCCGCCAGCCTCCCCGCCGCCGCTGGATGCCTCACACCCGGAGGGAACTTCTGGAGAGCCTGCCGGAGAGCTCTCCGGAGGCTCAGCGTCAACATTTCAGTGAGATAAAAACAAATCCTTAAAGTCTGTAAAGTGTCCAACCGGCAACTTCTACACTCCCAAGTCCTCCAACGTGTAACACCCGGGGACAAGTTGTTTCTTCTTCGTTGTTTTTCGCGAATGGCTGGGTCAAACAGAAACAAACCGACGGTCTGAGCCGGATTTTTCACTTAAACTCGGTTTAACTTCAGTGTGAACACTCATTTCTTCTCTTAGTGCCGTCCTGGACTGTCTCATGGTCGGTAAAGCAGCGCTGGTCAGGAGTTAAGCACATGAAGTTCAATCTCTGAGACGAATAAGGCGAGATAAGTCAAATCAACCGGACATAATAAAGACACTTCCGGTATGGGCCTTCAAAATAAAACAATTAAGCCGCCTCACTTCCTGTCCAAACAACGTGAGATTTTAATTAAAAAATAGAATGTTGTGGTATAATGTGTTTTACCCATTGCTTTGCTTTTGATCTATTCAGTTGTATATTTAGGGTGTATGGATACAGACCAAGGCTGTAATAATTCAGTGCAATAATCCAGTTGTTCTTATTCCTGTTCTAAGCACTCCAGCACATTTCTCTGTTTTCCTTTGGTTACTGTTTTAGTTTTCATACTCTTATCACTTTTGTCTGTTTTTATACCTTCTGTTTTTTCGTACATTATTTTTAACATTTCTTTAATTTTAAGCACTTGTGCTTTAAGTGTTGCTATCTGAGCCATTTGCAACGAAATTTCGTCCATGTGTGCACCTATGGTGTACATTTTGAGGTACAATAAAGAATTCTATTATCCGTCTAGAGATAGGTACGGTGACCCTAAAGGTCAACCACCTTCAAAGGTTTAAATGACACAGAATATTATTTTTTGCTGTATAATTATTTCATTAAACACACAAATGTTTGCCATGAGTTTTTTTGTTTGTTTTTTTTGTTTTTTTAGTGAATTCATTTTAGTGAATGTGTTTATCTTTTATAAAATGTTCTAAGGTTACGCAAATTAATTTTGTGTTTATTTTCTTTTTTTTTTTTTGCTTCACACAAAATGTTTTTGGTTCCATTAAATGTGTATGTACTCAATTAAATTTATTTGAATTTCATAAGATGTTAATTAGTATATATGCTATATATCCTGTATATGCCCATTGAATTGGACAAATATTCTTGCATTTATTTTTGTTTTATTTTTTGTACCCATCCATTATCTCTTTCACTGATCCCTTTCGGGGGTTGCAGGGGACTTGAGCCTATCCCAGCTGACATTGGTTAAAAGGCAGGGTGCACTCTGGACCAGTAACAAGCCAATTATAGGGCCACATAGAGAGACAGACAACCACACAAGCACTAACTCAAACATAGGCAATTTGGAGTCGCCAGTTCACCCAATGAACTTGTTTGTGGTCAGCTGAAGGAAACCAGAGCACCTGGAGAAAACCCACACATGCATGGGAAGAACATGCAGATTCCACACAGAAAGGCCCTGTGGGCACAGGCAGTCAAATCAGCAACCTTCTTGCTGTGAGGCGCACACACTAACCTGCTGCGCCGCCATGCTTCTCATTTTTTAATTCATATATCTGTCAAGCTAAGACTTGTTACTAAGAGAATTGGATTGTTGTTCTATTTTAACATTTAATTTAAAACTGTTTTATTTTGCTGTCTGTCATTGGAGAACAGAATCATTTTAGGGAAAATATTGGTCAAGAAAATTTATTGAAACCTGAACATAAAGCTTTAAGGGAAAAAAAATCTACCAAATACAAACAAAAATGAGCTTAAGGCTGAAGAAACTCTCACTTCTTTCCTGTTCACCTCTTCTTGCACAAACACTGCCAGAATTTAAGAGCTATTTTTATTTTTCTCAGCGTGCAGTTTTGCTGCACTTTATGATCACTGAACAGAAAAAATAGCCAATACTGGACGTCTGGGGAGTTTGTTAAGTTCCTGTGGCATCCAAATACTGATATAATTAGATTTTTAATTTAATCATATCAAAGTCTGGTATTTAATAACACTTTATAAAGAAATATCCACACTTTGCTGTCTCTTAAAAATCCACTGCATGAACTATTGTCAACAGAGTCAATCAGAAAATATCTTCAAAAAAAGGAAATCCTTTTGAGGATCAGCTCTGAGAGACTTTTTGCACGTTTTTAAAATTAAACTCTAAATTGCGAACTTTCTTTATGAAATCCCTCCACAGACGCAGTTCACTCAAAATGTTGAAATGACGCCACCTAGTGGACAAAGCTCAACCTCGGTCCTTGAGGCAGAAACAGTCAGGTGGTGTAAAACATAAAACATGGTAAAATGTTCATGTGGCGCTCTGCAAATACCAGAATTATACTTTAATATGATTTTAACAAACTTCACTGATACCTGTTTGTTATCACAGCAACAACAATGCACATTTTGGACTCCCAATATTTGATCATTTATTGTTTTTCATTCTTCCTGGACACTGCCTGATCACCTGGTATTCAGACAGAAAGAGCTAAGACAACGGAAAATAAAAGTAAAAATGTTTTTATAATAATATGATCTGTACAATAAACAAGAGGAGAGAGCATTTCAACGGCAGTGGCTCAGTCAGTAGGAACCTTGAACCAGAGAGCGCAGGTACAAGTTCTGACTGAACCATGTTTGGAAGTTGGTTTGATAGCTGGAAAGTGACACTGCCAAAGTGCCCCTGAGCATGGTGCCGAACCCCTAAACTGCTCGGCAGTGCCTCTTCAGGAGCAGGAAGCCATCACTGACATCTCTGCATTAATACATGATCATGTTTGTTCATGTGTATTTCATGCATCTAAAGAATTTCTTAAAGAATTGAATTTCCCCATGAATGATTAATAAAGTCTGTCTTCTTCTTCTAACAAAATATCTTGATATTAAATCTTGCATATTGATATCTGTATGTTCTCATTCTTTTGTCTTTATTTTTGGTTTTCCTTCATTTACATTTGAAACGTCACCAACTGTTAATAACAGAAGATATTCTGACTGCAATGTGGGTATAAATGACTAAACATTCGATGAAGTATAAACAGTACATTCACTGCTATTATCAGTGTCAACTTTATATCTAAAAGTTAAATTAATTTAAAGAATGACAGGATATTGATCATAAATAAGCAAAAAAATTTCAGAAATTCACCAAGAGGGGGGTCCCTGCAAGAGGTCTCTGTTATTTGGGGTCTTTGTGGTGATAAAGAGGGGAACACCTGATTTTAAATGCACATGTACATCTGTACTGTATTGAAGGTCCAGTCCTAAATACTTACCATTTCTCATTAGAGTAGAAAAAAAAAATCATTTTGTTCGTTGTGGCCTGTTTGAAAGTGTGACCCTCCTCCTGCTGAAACAGTTCAGTCCCTCTGTCATGATGGGACAATATCATCTGGTGCAGGGATGGGCAACTTAAATTGTCAAGAGGGCCACATAAAACCATTTTCCCAAGCCTCAGGGCCACTTTGTCACAAATTTTTGGATACTCTCGATGGAGAAAAACGTTTGATAAACAATATATGCAAACATAAAGTAGTCATAGAAATAGTATACCAATATTCAAATAACACCAATATGTTATTATGCATAATTAAATGAACTTAAAATAGAATTCAAGCTAATTCAGACAATGTACACAGAATTAAAGCCAATTAAGCTATTTTTTAACCAATGAACCAATTAGTGTTTTTCAATTTTTAAAGCATGATTATTTTACCACTGCCATTTTCTAAATAAAGTATTGGGTATTACTTGATATAATGTTCTAATGCTTGAAAGAGATTTAGAGAAACTGTTACAGCAAAGTACGTTTTTCAATAAGTTTCAAAAAACAATAAAATGATCAACCTAGATATAGTTATTTCTATAAGAGTTTTCTTCGTGTTTACAATTTGTTGTTTTTTGGAAATGACTGGTGGGCCGCATTTAGTGAGATGGCTCCTGGGCTGCCAGTTGCCCATCCCTGATCTAATGATTAGTTAGTGATATTATTATTGTCTCTTTCAGCATATAATTTCTTTTTGGGACTTTTCATGCCCGTATTTAAGTGACAGGACAGAGGACAAAGTTGACAGTTGGGGAGAGAGTGTGGCATGACATGCAGTAAAGGAGCCACAGGGCACATTTAAACCAGGCCAGGCCCCCCCAGGAGTTCAGCCTGTACACAACAACTGTAAGGGCACCTGCATTTCCTACATGCTGATATTCAATGATAACTCAGGGAGGCCGTTTATCAAGTCCTTTTAGGGGCCCAGGGATTTCTGTGGACGGGCCTGGCAGTAAAAACACCAGAGAGAGAGAGAGAGCCAAAGAGGGGTCAGCTCCACAGCTAAGACAGAAGAAGTCCACGTCCTGGGTATCAGTTAAGCTAGGATTTTACAGAAGTTTAATAAAAAATAAAAAACCTCATCTCTGTAGAGGATCAGATGTAGCTCTTTTTCCCTCCCCTTTGGAAACACTCTGATCTGAGGGGGTGGGGCTACAGGCTCCTGAGCAGACTTTCAATACAGTCATGGTATCTGCCTGTGATGAGGATAAAACACATGTAGGTGAAGGCTGTATAGCTATGACATCATAAACTACAGGAAGTAAGAATGGAGCATTTTCTTAAAGAGGTAAAGCGCATTTGGTTTTCAAAGCTGGATCCCCCTGATGGAGGTCTACGACGTGCACCACTGAGATTAAAGATGGAGGCTGTGATCATATCAAATCTGATTTTATTTACATAAATCTCTTTTTAAAACAAAAGGCAAAATAAACAAGCTTTCACCTTTTCAAAAGCTTTCTGAACAAACTCAGAGTCCTTCATGGCCATCAAACAGCTTCAGATTCATATTAATACAACTATTTAAGATCAATAACAGTATTGATTCATCCACTGATATGAAACCATCATGAGACAAGCTTGATTTCATATCCTTTAAATACAATCAGGCTGGAAGTCTTGACATGATTATTTCGGAGTTGTGCTTCAAAGATTTTTACTATAATAAATCTAAATAAAGCTCTGGAGCCACTGAGAGGTTTATGAATCTGGATAATTACTGATAAAAGGTGTTTGGATCAGTGTTCAGTCTGGAGAGCAGGTTCCTAAAATCTGAAATATGGAAGGGCATAAGGGACAAACTGAAAAAACGTCTGTAATGTTTGATGCAAATATATAAAAAAAGATTAATGCTTCTGTTATATATATGCATATATATCAATGATGGAGCGTGAGTACAGCAGTGGGTCATGAAGTTTTAGAAGATGGGGGACAAACACGAGGAGCTTGAAGCCCAAATCTCATCGGTTCATCCCTCGGTCTGAATGCAGATTAGTGCTAAGACTGAACTGTCTCTGAGGAACAAAGGGTCTAAAGTCTGCTTCAGTCAGAGTGGACGTTTGTGCACAGTCACTCCCATGATGTGTGAGCAAACAGACGACCCTCTGACATCACACCTCAGGTCCCAACTATCACCAGTGGAATCAAAAACCAAGCTGAGGATCAATAACTCCCTCCAGGAATCAATATCAAATCATCTTTATCCTCAACAATCTCCTAATCAATTCCTTCCACATTGTTCTGCATGCCTTAAAAATGAAGGACGTCACGCTCTCATCAGGAGCAGAAATTATACCTGAGACATTAAAGATGTTCTGCGTCCTGCAGATCTGAAACAAAGTCATCCAGATTCAAAGTTTTAAGGTGTTTGTATCTTTACATATTTTAAATTATGATCACTTTTGTCTTCAGATTGACAGCATCATTAGCCATTAACAATTCTGCTTATTGATCCAATTCTTTATTCTTTGAAGACAAATGTTGGCCTTTATAGATTTTCAGCAGCAACGAAGTCAAAACACACGTTACTCCTGAAATTCAGAGCTGTGCTGCACAGATTAATACTTCGACAAGATGCTCAACCTTGTGCAGTGAACGTCTTTTAGTCCAAAATTAACTCACAGTTTTGATCACTGGTGGGCCCCGACTACCATGATTACATTCTGCTGATGTTCTTGATTTACAACACATTCAGAAAAAGTGGAAGGATTTGGTAAAGAGAATTGTTAAGCAAAAAGACTGTATGGTGGGTGTTGAAAAATCAGTAGATAAATATGATCCATAATGCTGATCTTGATAGCTATCAAAATGATTGAGATCATGATTTCTGCTGTAATCAAGCAGCCCTATTGAGATGCTAACTGCACAATATCTAGCATTTGATTTCATATAAGCTTGCAGCATGTCACTGAATATCTGGAGTGTGTTTAGGGATGGGCATTGTTATGATTTTATTGATTATAAAAGAATCAATTCCCTTATTGATTCCTGTGGATTTTCTGAAGTTCAACAGGTTTTCAGTGTCAACAACACCAAACACATTGCTCCTGATATTTAAAGCCCTGCTGCCAGAACAAAATAAAACCATCACTGTCACAGATAAGAAACATTTTTAAACACCCGTCTCCTGTCTGGCATGATTACACCTTTAACCTCTTTGTTGTGGTTCATGCTGACTGCCTCTGATTGGAACATGACAGCCTTGATTTGCAAGGCATGCAGGACAAAGTGGAAGGAATTGATAAGGGAGTTGTTAAGCAAGTCAATATTAATTCTCAAGTGGAACTGAATTTGATGTTCTTGACCCTGAAAACCGGTGTAGGGCGACTTTTCATCACTGAGGGAGTCGATAAAGAATCCAGAAAAAGAATCGACAATGGCTTTGAGCGTCTGTAAACAGGCAGATCCATTTCCTAAGCTCCAATCTACGACGATAGTTAGTGGCCCAAAGCCGGACGGTCCAATCAGAGTCATTTAGAGCACGAAGAGCTGGAGCTACGAGGGAGACAACAGAAGGAAGTGACTGTTGTACAGTGATTAGCATGGATGCTAACAGCTTCAGCAGCAGGTTTATCAGATCTGGACCGCATTTCTTTATTAAATGTAAAACAAACACTAAAAGCACTTTTTGACTGTAGGGATACTTTAACTCCACTACTGAGATGGTTTGGCGAGTTTGTTTACAAAGTGGCTAATGTTTTGTGTTTTATACCATGTTAGTAGCACCCGCCAACGAGACGATCGTCCAGTCACCTGCTTTTGAAAAGTTTTGTCCACCCCCAAACCCTTTCTATGGGCTCTTTCCCAGCTGGACTAACAGTCTATCTGGTGTGTCAGGTCTAATCCCGTCCTTAGGCGTTAAACACAGCTGATCAGACAGGGATTCTGTAGACCCTTTCAGACCCAAACATGGAAAAATGACAATTACTGAACATTATTTCAGATTTCATGAGGAACATAACATCTTTGATTCTCAGTGTCAAAACTTTAAAGTTTTTCTTGCAGATTTTCCAAGAAGCCTTTGAACTTTTTCACACACTAAGGCTGAATTTTCCATTTTGTGATGAATGTAATGTGACGATACAGCTGCTGTGATTTCTATAAATCAATGAAGATAAAGAAAACCAACAATAAAGAAAAAAAACATGCAGAGCAGACAGGAAGTAAACAAAGATATGATGATGCTTTCAGACACTTTAACAACCTGCTACAGGTAAAAAGAAAATTTTAGGACACGTCCTGCTGTCCCTCTGTCTTCAGTCTCTCACCGAGGACACCTTCATTAAAGAAGTTTAACTCAGTACGGATAATTTTCAGGTTTTAAACGATGAGGAGCCCAGTGACAGGAGATTTAGTCTACCCCATCAGCAGGGCTTAACAAAGGGGATTTGCTTCCTTTACATTTGAACTGCATGTCAATAAAGTTCACGACGATCAAACCAGCGGCCTCATTACAAACTGAACCTCAGAGGTTTTTCACTGAATTTGTGTGTTTGTCGTAAAGCTCTTTAACCTCATTACATCCCAGCTCCAAAACAAACCGATCACGTCCCCAAACTGAATACTGATTTACTGAATAAACCCTTAAAGTGAAAATAAACTCTTTGCTGTCCTAAAGAAGGAAGTGTGCATGTTTGTGTTTATTATATGTACAATAATGTACACAAATGTAAGCAAGGTCACACAAGAGACCAGTAGTAAGTCATGATCGAGGTATTTCAGTGATTACAGTAGCACGTCATCGTTTTTTTAATCACACACACCCCTTGCTATGCTGCCGCTCGGGTCGATAGAAAAACAAAACTGCTTCACTCTCCACTTTCATCCACAAACACAAATCTGTAAGTTTAAGACAAAAAGGTTCGACTCGTGAGCTCAGATGGATCTGCAGGTCAGGATTAAAGAGAGAAGGCCGACTTTTAATCAGATAAACTGTTGTTTCTGTTCTTTTAATCAGTGATGAACGATATTATGGGATCAATATCAGCGTCTGCAGATATGAACATTTGTTTTAACCACGCAAATATTTAAAATATATCTGCTATAATATTGGCAGAATACACAAATGTACCATCTTGTTTGGCCTCATCATCACTGAATGTCCCTTTTATGAATCCAAAGTGTAATTTATTAAAGAATAAAATGTTTTTGTCGACTTACATGTTTTTAACACAAATTAGGTTAACCTTAGTTAAATGGAGGCTTTGTGCTCTTGACAAAAAAAACATCAGTACAGAAAACAGAGTTGGGAAATATCGGCAAAAGTCCAACATCGTGCATCCTTCATCTGTATTAAATGTTACCAAAGGTTTTAAAAATGACATATTTTGTTATAATTTGATGAAAACAGGAAGAGACAGAGTCTAAACTGCATAAACATGGTCAAGCTCGACAAACTGGAGGCTCTTAATCAGGACTAATTCCAGCAGCTAGTTCAGCTGTTGATCAAGCCTTCCGATAAAAATGTAAATCAGTTTAAGTCACATTTAAGCCATTTTAACCCACTCACGGCCCTCCTTCTCTCTCAGTGTGGCCCGCCAGTCAATTCAGAGTATCAGAGAATATATTTATATCAATAACATGTGACAAAATCGACATGAAAACATTAAAAATAGCAAAGTTTCCAAGAAAATAGAGCTTTAACTGTTTCCATTTTGTACATGACTAAATGTCTTGTTAAAAATAAAAATAAAATTGTTGGAAAAATACCTAAATAACCAGTAAATGCTGAGAAAGCTGAGAGTATATTGTTCAGATTTGTCCGTCTTTCACTGAAGAAAGTGGCTCTCCAGGTCCCCAGAGTTGCTCATCCCTGCTCCGAAGTTTTGGTCGATTTAAGTCAATCAATATTATAAAATATTTTAGCTTAATTTCACTAAATAAAAAGCTCTCTCAGGTTTGTTTTTACACTTGTCTTTTCTGTCTGTAAAGTAAATGCATGTGACTGCATTTCACTCAAATTAAAACACTTTCAGAAATTTAATGAATTCAAAATGAGCGTGCCTTAAATTAAACACTTCAACTTTAAGTCGAGTCATTTTTTAGTGTGTTAGTTTTTATTTATATTAATAGCCTTAATGAAACTCCACAATGAAGGAGTCTTTAGTGATACCATCACGAATTAATATGTTTGTTAGAGAAAACTGAGGTGATGGAAAATGTCATATTTCTCTTGAAAAGACCTGATAAATCAGGGATTTGATCATCTAACAGCTTGATCCTGACATGTAAATCCCACATCTCATTTGATTACTAACAAGTAATAAAGGATTTTGTTCAAGTTTATCAAAGGTTTGAGTTATTTTCTCTATTTTGTCATGAAAAACAAAGTCCCAAACCTTTTTTTCTACAGACACTGAGAGGCAAAAGCAGACAGTGTGAAGAAATCAGTCAAACACTTTAATTCAGCTGAAAGCTTTTTGTTTTTTGTTTTTAGTGATTTGATGATGTTCATAGGGGCAGTGAAGATCTTCAGCTGATGTTAGAGAAACATTCAGAGCTGTAACACCAGGTTTATAACAAGGACGACGTTGTGATATTAAAAAAAAGTCACTGAGCGTGCACACATTCAGGGGATGATGAATATGAGCCCACATCTTTTTCTGTCCTCTAACTTTTACTTTAAAGGAAAATCAGGACTTTAATAAAAGATCAATATCTGAAATGACACAGCACTGAGGACAGATCATGTTTTCATGCTTGTAGTCGACAAATCTCACACAAGTGCATCACAGTGACAGTGAATGATTTAAAATAGTTAAGATGAAGGTTTTTACCACAAATTTATGTTATAATTCAATTAATCTGACTTCTTTTTGGCTGGATACGGAAGTTATTTTTGCATTAATATTTTATTATTTTATTTTTGCATTTTTTTTCAGCAATGAAAGTTTGGGTGTTGCAGCAGAGACGGTGAAACCGGTGCTAAAGCAGTACAGTTAGATACAGTCTGGGGACACTGATGTCATTTTAGACACATAAAATCACACAGATTATGAGTTATTGCCAGGGCTTCATCCTATAGCTCAGGCTAATAAAGCTGCTTTTTAAACCTAACTTCAAGGCTCCAGAAGGTTTTCTTCAGTTGTTTTAAACTTGCATCAGCTCAGAATCTACATTTGATGGAGTGATTACCATCAAGAATAATAAAAGCTGCTGAAAATGACTGAAAACACTGAACTTTCAACGTGAATTAAACGTTTCTCTGCACATATTGTGATGTCACTTCATTTCTCTACAGATGAAGGCTGATGTTTTGTGCAATTTAAGCAGCGATGGTCTAAAGTAGGTTGAAACTATCAATCATAAGGGTTTCAGTATTTTACAGGTCTTGTATATGTCTCAGTAGGGATGCACAATATTGGATTTTTGCCGATACTGATATTTTTTGGACAAAAGTAAGCAGCCTTCACTGACTTAAACTGAACTATTTTTTTTCCTCAAAAAACAATGTTTGTGTCTTACTGCAGATATTAAGTGAAATTCAGGTGAAGCGTTGTGTTAGATTAAGACATTCTGATGACATTTCAGCTGATATAAGGGATAAATATGCTCGATATATATGACCCACATATTGGTTGTAGATATCAGCAGAAATTTTAATCTCTGCAGATACCAGTATTTAACTTTTTAAGCTATTATCTGCAGATGCTGATATCAAAACAATAATACTGTGCATTCCTGCCTCTCAGCTCTTTTGTTTTAGATACTTTACTGTCTCGCTCCTCCACTGTGACCTCCTTTTACCCGAGACTGGAGCTGTTTTGTGAAAGTTCGCCAGCGTGTAGGGAGTCATCTGAACCTTTTAGAAATAAAATAAATTAATTATCAAACATTTAGTGACTAGATTTGTTTTAACAATGCTGTGGTCTCTAGGATGTACTAATATTATTTGGTTTTGATTGAAAGGAATGAAACACACATCTTCTGCAGGATTCATTCCTCCTCTGCATACATCATGTGGAATGAATTGAGTTTTCTAAGCTTTAAACTATCATTTTAATATTACTAATGTTTAAAATAACAGAGGATGCATCATTATTACATAAGTGATATTTGAAAAGTACCAAAGCTTCAGATTGTGAGTCCTGTTTTAAATCAGGAGAGAGTGCAGTCTGAAAAGCACAAACCTGTTGTTGAATGATAAATTGTCCAGTATTTGTCTGATTCAGACGTGTAGAAGCTTGATTGTAATTTTTGTTGCCTTAAATCAAGAAGCTAGCAAACACTGGATTAAATATGGTTGTCCGAGTACTTAACATGTTCTACTTTTGTAGAAATTATCTCAAAGTTTTTCATTCTGGTATCTTAAACTTTTAATGTGCAAAAAGCAAAGATCTGAATCTTTAAATACAATCATTTAAGTGTCCTTTCTCTAAACTCCTGACAAGTGGATCCATAAAGCTCAAATTTGTCAGTCTGCTCGATGGCTTCATTGTCAACAAACAGCAAACTCAAGCGTGTCCCTGCAGCCCACAGCGAGGGAACAAATCTGCAGCTTAAAGACGCCATCAGCATATTACAGGTCGGCAAACGCACACAGTCACACTCATTCACACGCACAAACACCTCACAGGCTGCATAAGTGACAGATGTTACAGAGAAGGGGCCTCTTCAAGTTTGGCATGATTTAGGCAGACATTTATCTGGAAAGTTTGTTAAAAGTAGATTTTAAACATGAGTGGCACATGAATGAAGAAGAAAAGGAGGATTTACCAAGTGAATGTTTGGATTAAAGTCCAGCCTTACGTTCTTTAGCAGAATATGTGAGCTCTGAGGCTTTTAGATTTTATGCGCACAGTCGAAATTGTGCAAAAAATACAGACTGAAATTTACCTGCAATTTCTGATCATTTAAAATATTAAAATATAAAAAACAGGCGCCTAAGATTCTGTTTGAATGTCCTCAGTCATGTTCTTGACACAAAAAGAGCTCTGTCTCTCTCTGTTCTGTTTGGGGTAAAAATATAACAAGGACTTTAATCTTAAACACAGTTTTGAAAAGTTTTGTAAATGTTGACAACCTTATCTCTGTCACAGACACACACACACACACACACACACACACACACACTCACATGCACACAGAGCGAGAGCAGCAGATACTCGTCGACGAGCCCTTAAGAGTGAAAACGAAACTGAAAATCAAACAGAAAGATGAACTAAGAAGAAGAAACAGAAAAACATCCCTGACATTTTCCAGAACAAATTAAGAAGCTGAACTTTTAGATTCTCTTTTAACTTAAATAGAATAAAGATAAAAGTTTATTTTTTATACTAGATTCCTCTGGGGTCAGTCCTCGGTGGAGTCTGTGTCATCATTGATATAGTCTTCTTCTATCGGCGTGCTGCCGTTCTGAGTCCCCCACTCGTCTTCGTCGTACTCGATGCTGTCGTTGTCCTCCAGCAGCTCGTTCTCCAGCTCTCCAGCTCCTCCCACAGCCTGCACTCCACCACCTGCAGCTCCGTCCTCGGGGGGCTCGGCATCCTGCTGTCCGTGCTGGTGTTCCCCCGGAGCGGGCGGAGCGGCAGCAGCGGCGTCCTGCGGCGCTGCGTAGCCTCCGTTGTTGTTGGAGAAGGCGGCTCTGTCCCGGCTCTCCTCCTCCACGTAGACTCTCTGGTGGCACATGGGACACGTGTCCTGGATGTAGAGCCACTTCCTGAGGCACAAGGCGTGGAAGTAGTGGTGGCATGGCGTGATGCGGGCTGACGTGGAGAACTCCTGGTAGCAGATGGCGCACACGTCCTCGATGTCCCTCAGCTGGTCGCCGCGGACCTCGGGCAGGGAGTTGATCTTCTTGACAGCCGTGCGGCGGTTGATGAAGGTCTTCCAGCCGTTCTTGGCCTGCAGGTAGATGTTGAAGTAAGCGTGCAGACACATCATGCATGCGCGGATCTTGCTGCCGGACTCAAACATCATGGTGTAGGCGCCGTTTCCAAACATGATGACACCGAACAGGAACTCGATGATGTTTCCCGTAGAGCGGACGTAGTAGACATAATCGTCCAGCTTCTCCCACAGGACATTAGAGAAACCGTCCGCCATGAAGAGGCCGTACACGGTTAGAGACACCACCACCTGGAGGAGAAATCAATCAGTTAGTTTGTTTGAGAAGAAGAAACGAGGAAGGGAATCAGAAGAACACCCTTTTTCTAGCCAAGATGTGCCCTAAGCTGGAGGTGTAGACGGTGCGACTTTAACAGGGTTCCTACAGGTTTCTTCAAGTTAAATTCAAGTCTTTTTAAGACCTTTTTAAGACCATATATATCAAAATTAATACCTATTTCTCGGCCTATGTCACAGTCTCACCTGCAAAGAAAAATGAAATCCTTGAATTTCAGAACATTAATTTCTTCTTCTTCTTCTATTTAAAGGCAGCTGACATCAGGTGGAACCCCATAGGTTTCATAAATAAAGCACGGTTGAACCCCATTGGTTTTATAAATTAAGCACGGTGGAACCTCATTGGTTTTATAAATTAAGCACGGTGGAACCTCATTGGTTTTAGAAATAAAGCGCGGCTGAACCCCATTGGTTTCGCCACTCTTTATTTACATTATGTACATTATTTACTTTATTTATATAATGGTGGTTGACAAATGAAACTTTTGACGAGAAATGTGATACGGAGAAGTAGGGCCCCATAAAATCTGTGTTATTTTTTCCCCAATTCCGTGTTATATTTTCCCATATTCCGTTTTAATTTTTTGAGAATTCCGTTTATTTGTATTTTACGCAAATTTAACCCAGAGACACTGTATAAAGTAATGAAATATAGACACTCACCCTTCAGGTGGTCCTCACAGATATCTTTGTGTGTCCAGTCAACAGTGTGTTGACAAAATTTGCAGAGCATTTGATTGCCTGACACATAATAATCGTTGGCAAACTGCTCTGCCCTGTACTCTGGAGTTAGCAGGGAGTTTGGGAGCTTCTTTTATACGCCGCTCGAGGTTGCTCGCGTCGCGCCGCTCGTCGCCCCTCAATGCCAGCGATCATTGAAAATGAATGGCAGCTTGACGCTGAGGATGCACAGATCGCTGTTGATGTGAACGCAGAGTCAGCCGGTGTCTCAGACGGCCGCTGTGACATGTTGACATCGTTAATGAGGGAGGGAGGAGGGGGACAGGAAGTGAAGCGTGCATTGTCCGCAGCCTCAGTGATCCCCCTCGGGACATTTTCCCCAGAGATACGTTCCTTTTTATTCAGAAAAAAACACATACGTAAAATGTCGGCCGTTTCCATGATATTCCGTGTTTATATTGAATTCTGCGTTTAATGTCTAATTCCGTGATTCCGTCCGCGATTCCGTGATTGCGGATTTTATAGGGCCCTAGAGAAGTTACATACAGCACATGTTTTAAGGCCCAGATATCAAAATTCAAGACTTTTTCAAGTCTTTTTAAGGTATTAATTCCAAATTCATAAATTCAATGCTTTTAAGACTTTTTAAGACCCTGCGGGAACCCTGTTTAAGTCAATCGAGGCATAAAGTCGGCTCGCTCTGTTTGACGGAACTGTTTGTGATGAATGATTTATGTGCTCAAAAGGCGTGATCACATGGTCAATGCAGCCTAAGTGATCACTCAGGATTAAACAATGCTGAATAAAATACTGAACCTTTCAGTATGATGTCCAAAGATCAATATGCATTGAGAGGGTGTTTGGTTTTGAGCACAAATAGCTTTCATTCATTGTTGCCCTTTTCCTTCTGAATTTGCTCTGCTGCTTTTGTGCCTGTGAGTCAGTGCACAGGGGTAAGGAAACGCCTGCCATGGTTAGCAATGTGCTAAAATTAGGCCAAGATATAATACCACTGCAGAGGGTAGGGATAGAGATAGTTCAGTGTTTGCTGAAGCTGAAAATCAATAACGTTTGAGCTCATCAACCATTAAACTGCTGGGGCACCAACATTCATCAGGTTTCTCAGGAATAACATAAACTCCATGCTCATCAGATGGTGCATCAATTTAGGCGTTGCATGTATGTTTTCACTGTGATCTTGTGAAAAGACTCTAAACACTCTCAAGACAGTCTCGCTCCTGCAGGAATAAAAATCATCTCTCTCTGCTGAAACAACCGTGAAAAGCTCAGGCAGACTTTGCTGAAAGTCACTCTGATTAAAAACTGTAATCCATTTATGCTGAGGTTGGCAGGATGACCGTAAGAAGCAAACTTAATGAGTCTTAACGTGCAGATAGCAATGGTTACGGTCTGATGCGTTCAGTGACAGCTTTGAAAAATGTTAATTCAATGAATAAATAAAAAGGACATCTGGTTTAAATTGAATTTTAAGAAAAGAAAATGAAGTTTGTCTCCAAACTTGAGTAATTACCTCTGTTTGGAGGTCACATTTTCTTTCTTTTCCTGCATTAAAAAAAATTGATATAACAGATGTAAGGTGGGGTAAAAAACACTCAACAGGGTTATTTCTTAATGTGTTCATCTGTTGTTCTCGTCCTCAACTGCAGCAACAATGAATATGTGACATAAAATTATTGATGCAGTTAAGGGATGAATAAATAGCTGTGTCTCCTCAAAAATGCCTTGCTGTTCTAATTGAGGGATACAGAGGCATGGACACAGAGTGAGAACAGAGGCATTTTGAAGAGGCACTAGAGGGATTTATTGGACTTCTTTGACTTTTCTTGCTCAGCAGAGCCATTAATTTGTTTTACATGGTGGAGACAAGATTATCTATGTCAGCCAGTAAAATGATTTACTTTTACTATAACACTGAAGGGCAAACTGTGGCTCACAGAGAGCTGTGGATCGATGAGCCTTTGAGACCACCCCGCATCACTGGTAAAAAGACCCTGAAGTCTGGGAGTTGTTTTTTGCTGAGGGATATAAAGGAAAGTTACGCCAAAAACATCTTTCAAGACCCTTTCATACATTTAGGACCTTGTTATGTGTACCAACTATCAGTCAACACAATTAAATAGTCACAGTTTGTAATAACTAACAAACTAAAGACTAACAAATACAATCTACTGAGCTTTGAGAGTTTAATGCATTAATGTTTGTTAACATTAGTTTTCAAATGCCCCCATACCTCTTTCTAAATTTGTTCAAAGACAGAACGACAGCAGAGCAACAAGAAGCTCAGAGAATGGAAACTGCAGATCTCCATCTGGACAGTCAGTCATTAAAGGTTGTAAACTTTTGAACAAATTAACAACAGAAATAAAACTGAAAGCTTTTACCAAAAAGGTCAAGTGCTGGTTAAAAACAAAACAGAGCTGCATTGCTATATGTTAATGAAAATGACGTATTGTCATGTTTTGATGCATTTATTGTATTTTCATGTGTAGTACTCTATAACTAAATTACAAATGTTGTATTTTTTTAAACTTGCATTCAAAAGCCAAACCAGGGATGAGAGTTGGAGATCAGCAGTAGCTATAAACTCTCTGTGCAGCAGATCAGCTTCATGTTAGGACAGGTAATATATTGTTTTTCTTTCTGGACATGGAACGTTACAAAATTGTAGATGTGTATGTGTGTATATCTATATATGTATTGGGATGTGAATGTATGTATAGGTTTATGGTGTATGTATATAAATGTGTATATAGATATGTGTATGTATATCTGGATTTCCTCTTCTTTATGGAAAACTGTAAACATGACGGGAACAAATTAGAAAATGAAATGTTTGTACTGAAACTATGTGAAAGTGCATCATCCTGATCAAATAAAAATAAACTCAGTCAAAGTTGAGTAAATGACCCAAGAGGACGTTAATTTAGGGAGAAAAGATCTCACATACCAGCATCATAGCAAAAAGAAAAAGTTTGAACAGTGAAAATATTTAATAAATGTGCAATTTTAAACTGATATTTCACCAAAAGCCTGCTTTCATGGCAGATAAACTTAAAACTCCCTTTTGAAGTGTCGTTTTCTACAGATGTACTTCATATTTTGTACATTCACCCAGATTTCTATGTTAATGCCTCTTCTGCTCAAAAGGTCTGATTTACAAACTGTGCAGTCTATGGCCGTAACAGATTTATGAAATATCAGACATTCTCTGACATTCTTAGAAATTATGACAAATTCGTAAGAGAATAGCGCAATAGCACCCACAGATTCCAGTGTCACATAACCAACTGAAGTTACAATATTGGTGTGGGCAATTCTCAGGTTAGCCTTCTAAAAAACAAGATTAAAGGTTGATGACCAATATCTCTGGCTAGCTTCTCCGTATCATAGTGAACTTAAAAATTATTTATTTCTAACTCTCGTGAAGGAACATTGTTTGCTAGCTATCTTTTTAGTCTTGCTTTTATGTAGTGTCTTACTATTATTATAAATTTATGGTTTACACTTATTTTTTTTAAATCTTTATTTACTCTGCTTTTTTATAAATATAATTTGTTAATTTACTGTCTACATTTTATTTTGCCATTTTTTTGTTATTTCTTTTTGTCACCATTGTTTTGTTTTTATATTTTATTGCTTTATTGCATTATTTTATCTACTCATATTTTATGGCTAAGTGTGCATTAGTTACCAAGTACATTTTAACTATATTTCCTATGTTTGATTTTTGTTCACTAACAAAGTAGAAGGAAGGTAAAAAATTTTACAGGACAATTCAAGCTTTTCCAGGACATTTTTCTTTTTCCTCATTTTCCAGGTTTTCCAAGACACATCAAAACCCTGTTTCAATACTCTTTAAGACCCTGATAGACCTGCCTTTGGCTCTGCTCTCACTGTATTAGTTTGTGCGGTCTTGCGAAAGAAATATCAGCCATGCCAGAAATTCATCAGATGGTCTGAAACTGCTGATAAGGCCGTGATCTGCTCAGTGAGCCTCTGCACACCAGGGCTTTCCACAAGTGCTGACTGTCGGTCAAAGAGGCGACTGATAGCTCAGAATAATTTTTCCCATTGGTTGACTTAATCTAACTGTTTAAGTAATAAGATCGACTCACTTCTCCTTTAACATTAACACCAGAAGCATGAGAAAGATGCCTGGTGATCAGTGTCAAACATGAGCCCCAGTCGAGCAGAGAGGGACTTAATAAAGATTAAGTCATCTAAATCATAAGGGGCTGCTTCAGAGATCACCCAAAAATATGGCAGCCTCTTGCCTGGGGTGAGAAGTGTGGCATAAACTCAGCCAAACTTTAAAACTCAACTCAAAATTCAAGTCGATATCATCCTTCAATCTCACAGCATACGCCCTGCCTAATGGTCGCGGCATTGAACAGAAACATTCGGTCACCTTGAGGCAGAGCTCCACACAGAAGGCGGTGACGGCGAACAGCCAGGTGTTTAGTGCGTAGTGGTGCCAGAGGGCGTAGCTGAGCACCACGGGGAGCACGAAGAGCGCCGTGGAAACCAGCAGGACGGGGAAATGGCGTCTGAAGGAGGAGACGTGGGAGGCGCTGAGGGACATGAGGACGGGGTCGGTCATGCCGTGGATGAAGTGCAGGATGGCGGTGAGGAGAAGGCACATGTTGCGGCTGAGGCGGACCTGCAGGAGGAGAATACAGACGTCACTGTGAGGGAAACAGTAAGAACGGGCGTGCTGGGCGAGGATGTTTTGTGTTCGCTCCCAGGCTGTTTGACCACTACAGCAGGACTCAGGGTGTTACAGCTGGCTTTGGCACTGACCCTGCCTGCTGTTTAGACATGATACAGTTAGAGCAGGTATTTCATGAGCTTTGGCGAATCACACTCCTCTGTCTGGCAACCTGATGGACCAGTCTGGGTTTGGCAGTTGCCAGGAGAGCGGTACCTGCCCGACTGGGTCACTGTGTCAAGTGTAAAGTTTGGTGGAGAGGGGATAGAGGTAACCTTGCAGAGCAGATGGACCGGCCTAAATCATTGTCTGTAATCACGCAGGTCCACCTTGCCAAGCTTCAACCTCCTACGACTTCACGGCCAAAAGCTGAACGACCCAATCAGGGAAAGAGGCGGGAGCTGCAGACGTGACGACAGCAGGAAGTGACTGCATGTTTGAAAACAATGGCGGCATGTGAAGTGGTCTCTGTGGATGCGGTAATATCTGCAGTTTTATCAGAAATGGACTCAATTTCTTTTTTAAAAGAAGAGCAAAGAACGTCACGTAAGCTTTTCCTACTGGAAACAATGCTTCTACTCTTCTCCCGACCAGTTTTGTAAGAGTTTGATCTACTGGCTCCTCTGGTCGTGAAAAAGATGGGAAGGACTTCAAACCCCACTGTGATAATTGTGTCTCTGCTGGTTGCCCTCATGGACGATCAAGTCAGAGAAGCTGGGAAGCTGGGGATCATGGTAGTCGTGGTTACTCAGCGATACCTGGTGAAATCTGCTCTGCTCAGAAGAAAGTTTGCTCAGAAGTTTACCAGGAAAACTTGGTGGGGACTGTCGTTGACGAGGTTCATGTCACATAGAAGTGGTAAATGATATATCTGTGTGGTACAATTTAATGTAAGACGATAGTCTAAGGACTGAAACCTGGTTTAAGCTAACGGCTAACAACATGGTCTAGCTGCTACGTCATACTCTGGCTTGATATGATCGGTCTGTGATGAGTGTGACTGGCAGAATGATCGTCCAATCACCAGTTGCAGTTGTATTTGAAGGATCTGCCCACTGAAAACATTTTCTACAGGCTCTTCTCCAGATGGACTAGTGAAATATTTCTGTGGCGGATATATGGAACTGTCCGTCTGGCATGTCAGGTTAGGATTATGGTGTGGGGTTGTTTTTCAGGAGCTGGGCCCGGCCCCTTACGCCAAGACATTTTGGACAATTTCATGCTCCCAGTTTTGTGGGAAGTTTGGGGACGACCCCTTCCTGCTCCAACATGACTGCACATTGGTGCACAAAGCAGGTCCATGAAGACCTGGATGAAGGGAGTTTGGTGTGGAAGAACTTGACTGGCCTGCACAGAGTCCTCACCTCAACCATATAGAACACTTATGGGATGAATTAGAGCAGAGACTGTGAGCCAGGCCTTCTCATCCAACATCACAATGGTCAAAAATTCACTCCTAGACCTTGTGGGAAGCCTTCCCAAAAGAGTTGAAGCTGTTATAGCTGCACGGGGGCCAACATCAAATTAAACCCTCTGGATTAAGAATGGGAGGTCACTCAAGTTCATATATGTGTGTGTGAAGGCAGAAGTGCTAATACTTTTGGCAGTACAGTGTAAAACACTTCTCAGTATCAAATCCATGAAATAGCTGTGGAGCATTAAGAGTTGTGTGAACGTCAAAACCTACCAGGCGTTCTTCAGGGTCAAGGCTGCTGAGGCCGGTCTGCAGAGCCAGAATGAAGAACAGAACAGGAGCTACAAAACCCAGGCGCTTGTCTTCCTCCTCCGTGGAGCCTAAAAGGTCAAAATGAGAAGCAGAAAACTCGACCTCACAATCATTCTTTCAGCTGCTGTGTTTCACTTTTCATGAAAAACAGACCCGCTCAGTGTTACCTATGAAGGCCAGGATGCTGAGGCCAAGGTAGTGCGCCACGGAGGAGATGACGGCACTCATGCCCAGCACGGTGAGGGTGGAGTCACAGCCCGAGATGATCAGGTTACTCGTCAGATCCCAGAAAACATCCCAGCTCAGCAGGTAACCCTGAAAACAAGACAGTCACACGAACAAAAGTCAGTTTAAAATTGACTGTTACGTGTTTGAAATAAGAAGAGGAGGAGGAAGCCCTCGAAAGCAAATATTTGTTGTATTATTGATTTTAATTTAAGCAGATACAGCAGGAAAACCTCTGAGCAATGTCTGATAGAATAGAATAGAATAGAATAGAATAGAACAGAATAGAATAGAATAATTATCTATTGTCCACCGAAGTGGAACATTTTCTTTGGCTCACCAGCACATGAGACAGACAGCACTACAGTACAAACATTGTCATCCATAAAAAACATATATTAGACAGAATAAAAACAGAGCTATAGTCAAAGCAAAATTAAAGGAATAAAAGTAGGGGTAAAAACACAATCTAATAAAATACATAAAACTGATTGCATGTTTATAATGGCAATATTGGCAAACAGCATTCATTCATTTATCTCAGTGTTCACACTGCTGCATGACTCGTGTATACCATGAAATTACTGTGCTGATGGTCTAGTTTGCTTTTTAACTCAAAAAGGCTTCAGTATTAATCTGAAGTAGGGCTGAAAGATTTATCGTTTATGGATCAAAATCGCAATTTCAGACAATGCAATCATGTGATCGCCAAAGTTGCACATTTTTGCAGCACTCCTGACTGACCCAGGATCTGCTGTGTCAACTTTTTTACACACACTGTTTTACAAATGTGCAGCAATTTGCATTTACCAAAGTGCTGGTAAGCAGGTCAACAATACAAAGCCTCTGTTTAGGAGTAGAAGTTGGAGTACCCCTTAAATAATGAAACAGATTATTTATCATCAATATTAGACGATGAATAATGTGTTATGTGCTTTTGATCACTGATTTCCTTACTGTTGTCTATACTGTAAACATAGTGAATATTGCACTGTAGCTCGATTTGAAGAAAATCGTGAATCAAAAAATTGTTCAGCCCTAACCTGAAGGATGCTCTTTGGAAACTGAATGAACATTAGGGATGTCACGATATCAAATTTTCAGAACGATACGATACATACGATATTGCAATTTATATCACGATAAAACAATATGATATTAATCACAGAAATCTCACATTCTTCAGGATCATATTTTGCTCCCTTGACCAGTGCATCTTTTACGTTAGGCTGACTTGTTGATGATGATGCACTTGAGGAACTTGGTTTCTCTTCCTGACAGGAGAACAAAAAAGTGAAATTGCAGGCTATAGTCTAGCAGAACAATTTCATTTGCACATACTTTGGTTATGTAACTTAATTTGTGGTATGTTCCTGTCTGTAACTTAAATGAAATGTTTTTTTTAATTAATTGATAATATTGTTATAACTTCTCATGTATCTGTTTATTTGCAGACACCGCTAGTAGGTTCTGCAGACCGGGCTAACTATATTTACACATTTGCTCCTCTCGTGTAATATAATAATTTTGAGGCTCTGGCTACTTCACATTTACCATAAAACCTCCGGTGACTTGTCCTCACTTTACCTAAACGTTACTTTTTTTTATTTTACACACAGCACGATGAGCCGAGACAGACAGAAGAAAAGTGGAGCAGAGATGAGTGGTTCACATAGAGTTACGGACCTATTACGGACTCTTTGGATATATTTTTCACCATCTGCATGACACGGATGTTTGTTTACTTTACCTTGGATAAGGCCATTTTGGCGTAATCTCGCGGGTGGTTCTCACGAAGGTGGAATGCCATGTTGGACATATTTGCACTCTTACATGGAATTTTTTTCCTGCACCTTTTGCACTCAGGCATCTCATCCGCCAAGATCTTCCCATCTGGGTCTTTAGGGTAGCCAAAGAACGCCCATACTACTGACCTGGTTCTTTGTTTTTTTTTTTTGGAGGATAAAGAGCCGGGCTGTCAGAGTTTTCCATTTTTTTTTTCAGCGAGTCCTTCTGTGTCTGCGCGTTGCCAAGGTAATGGCGACTTCTTTGTACATTCAAAATGGTGGTTAGTTGTATTATGGGATGGATTCGCACTCCACTGCTGTGTGAGTTTATATTTTTGTTACAAACATTCAGTGCAGTCTGCCACACACACACACACACACATCCACACAGACGCAAAGCCTGCCTTCTGTAACATCACGTGACTATCGTGGTACGGAAAACCTTACGAATGATAACCGTGGCTGTTCTCTATCGCGATATATCGTGTTACAATATATCGTGACATCCCTAATGAACATAAATGTAAATCTAGACCAGATGACTTGTCTACGGTTACAAAAAGACTTCTGCTCCCGCAGGGATAATCAACAGAGGTTCCATTAATCATGATTTAAGCTTTAAACATTTAAAAGTACTTTTGCTTGTCATAGCTTACAAATGACTTATCGCTGTCATAAAACAACAGACGTCCCGACTACTGTACTGAGACAAAGACAGGAAGACAGATAAAGTCATATCTTGCCCTCCAATGAACGTGATCAGGGTTCATTCACCTTTTCAAAAGGTCAAATTTGAGCTCTTTCACTGTTGTTTAATTTTTTCATGCTGTAGAAAAAGAAAGCAGGCTATGGAGGGACGGCTTTAAAGTAAGGTTTCATTTTTGAAAATATATCCTCTGTATCTAAAACAATCCATCGGGGTGTGTACAGAAATCAGACTATACTCTGTTTTAGGGCTGAGGATCAAAAACCTGGTCCAGCTGAGAGTCCATAAAAACCAGCTTCAGACACTGAAATCATTTGTCTTTATGTGTAACATCAGTTCTGTCCACTCTGTCCTCAATCTGCCATCTTAAAATTTAAAATGATGTTCTTGATCTCACCTGTGAGTCCGAGCTCCCGTCCGTGGCTCCACCTGTAGCGTCCCCGCTCTCCCTCCTCACTGCTCGTACCACATAGACCAGGATCAGAGCCTGGGCGGTCACCCTGGTCAGCCAGAACACCCGCAGCACGTCGGGGAAGCGGATCCTCTTCCAGGTGTCCTCCAGCAGCAGCTGCAGCCCGTAGATCCGGTACATGTGCCGCACCAGCAGGTAGACGTACCGGCATGAGTAGTAGAACCACTTGAGCCTCATGGCGAGGCACACGGCTGTGTTCAGAGCCAACGCCAGCCCCGAGAACACGGCCAACATCTGCCGCACGTCTGCGGGCAGCTCGATCATCAGCCCCCACAGAGGGATCATGATGTCCAGGACCACCAGAGCAGCGAACAGAGACTGGAGGTTGAAGAGGAACACGTAGCCAATGCCGAACACAAGCTGGACCGCGGCCATGCCCAGCCACAGCGTGGGGCCGTTCCTCGGCAGCAGCCTGAAGCCCAGCGCCGCTTTGTAGTAGGCGCTGTAGAAGTCTATGTGGGAGGTGGCGTAGTAGTTAAAGAGGGCCGCCGCCATGCCAAGGAGGACGGCGAAGAAGAGGGTGTAGAACTTAAACAAGGCCTTCTGGGAGAGCAGCAGCACAACGCTGGAGATGAGGACACCTGAGGGGAAAAGGTAAACATGAGCGGCAGGAAAAGTTCTGATCACACAGGAAACCACCTGATGATATGAAACTTTCTCCTGATACTGCTCTCTGATATTTCAGCCTTATAATTTTACATAAAGATTGCGGGTATTTTTTCTTTTTAATAATTTTTTTTTTTTTTTTAAACAAGAATCAGAATCAGAATGCTCTTTATTGGCATCATACAAAATGTGGAGCGCTTATCCTTTTTCAGTGCAATAGATAGTTACGTAAAAAAACAGAAGTAAAGTATACAATAGGTATCAGTATAAAATAGCTGTAAAAAGTATAGGTACAAAATATATACAATATAAAATCCTACAGGACAGTGCAATTGAATGGAAATGTATTGCACAGGATGGTCAAATACTTACAGTGCACATGGTGATTGATACTTACGGAAGATTACATATCACATATGACAGTATAGTATGGGAACAAACACATGGAACAATAACCAAACAGGGTGATCACATACAGACAGAATGTTTTGTCTGCACATAATATTACATATAAAATAAAATAAAATAAAACATATTTAAAAACCTACAATAAGGTTACAACAAGCAGCTCAAGTCAGTATTTCCTTGGTCTTCTTTTACAAGTCAAAAAGTGTCCCTTGAGTTAAAAAGTCTCCTGTTATTCCAGAACAAACTTCACAAAGGACAAGAACTTCACTCCAGGTTACATTATGATTTCCAGTTTTTCAGTATTTTCCCCTTGTCTGGTAGCATACTGCAGAGAGAATGTTAGTTGTTCCATTTTACAAATGTCCTGTATTATTTCCTTCCACTCGGTGATCGTTGAAGGTTCCTTATTCAACCATTTCCTGGTAATTGCCTTTCTACTTCCAGTTATAAAATTTGTAATAAGTCCCTGTCATGTTTTTTACATTTCTTACATCTGTATCGGCCAAAACATGTTTTGAAATATATCAACATATCCAGCAGCAAAAATCCAATATTGTGCATCCCTATTTCTGATACATCCTAAAGCCTGTTTTGTGCTCGACACGTCCCTGAGTGTCTGCATGGTGAGCTTCGGCTGGCTGCACACATTTTCCAAAGTTTAGCTGACAAGACCGGAAATGCACTGATTCGTTGTTGTCAACGGCAACAACTCAGCAACAGTGGTATGAGAGCTGCAAGGAGCATAAATACTCCTGCGCTTGTGGCCATGTGTAAGTGTAGAGAGTATTACTGAGCCTTTACACTTCAGTATTAAATTTGTGGAGTTAATTGAAAAATGCATTTCCTATATTTCAGTGTCGACACAAGCTCAAATAACTTTGGAAATATTGGCATATCAGATATTAGCCAAAAATATCAAAAACTGTGCATCCTTAAAGTGTCCATTTAGCTCTGCGTTTAAATGTGCTGAATTAATATTTTTAAATGTAAAAATATTCATTCAGCAGCTTAAGGATTCAGTTAGAAAGCTCGGGCCTTTATGTTTTTTCAGCACTGGCGGAAAACTGAGCTGCTTCAGTCCAGAGCTGCAGAGCAGACTGTGACAGCAGAGCCTCATCGCTCTCCAGCTTCTTCTTCTCCTCCTCCAAACTCTGAACATGTTTGGGAAGTTGAGACATCCTTGGATAAAATATAAGATCTGTCGGAGTGTTCTGATTTTATACTCACTGAAATAATTCTCACGTGCATGTCAAGTGCCAAGTGAAAACTAAACTGTTCACAGGTCAGTGAGTTTATCCAAACTAGGGATGGGAATCGAAAACCAATTCCAGTTGAGAATCGTTAACAGCTCCATCAAAGTACTGATATCATGAGTCTTTTTGCTAATCAATTCCCTTATCAATTCCTTCCACTGACCGGGTTCAGAAGCAGTCAGAATTGTGACTTAAGTTTTTTACAAAAGGCGCCTACTGCACAACCTTAAGTGAGTGGAAACACCAGCAACTTGCAGGAGCAGTTATCTATGCTGTGACATGTGTGTTTGACATTGTTGCCACTGAAAATCTACAGGCCAACATTTGCCCACACAGAAAATCTGCAGGAATCAATAAGGGAATCGTTAAAGAATTGGATCAGTCGTTAGCAGGATCGTTAATAGCATTGGTATCGACAAAATCTTATCAATTCCCATCCCTAATCCAAACATCGTCTACAGCTCTGTTTCTCATTTCTGTTAGACATGTCTGTATTTTCTGTGCTGCGACTGTCTTAACGTAGCATTAAACTGTTGGCTGACCCACTTTAAAGCACCTCATTTGGCCCCCGGTCCATCTGACACCCTGAGCTGTTTTCTCACACGGAGAGAACTTTCATCTGATCGGGTCGAAGGTCTTTGAACTGAGGCTTACGTAACCATATCGTTGTTCTCCTGCATGAACTTTCCTTTTAATAAATTGACTCTGCTGAAAACTGTTCAGTGTGACCTGACAGAAAACAGCAGGGATTCATGAAGACAGGGTCAACAGCTCTAAAAATATTCACTACAGGCTCCAAAAGGACTGAAAAATCCCATCAACTGCCTTGAAATAACAATGAGAGGGGCAAAATCTGAATACGCTGCAACTGTTTCTTCTAAAAATAAAATTCAAACCAATCTGAACACCTGAATTTTCCATCTCCTGAGAGGAACTCCAGGCACTGAGTGGCAAGAAGCTCAGACAGCAATGAGAGGAAGTGAGCAGCTAAACAGCTAACTGGACAGATTTAATCAGGGGTCGGCAAACAGCAGCCCCTGGGCCAAACCAGTGTTAACTTCCAGCCCTCGCCCTGGAAAATAAATTTTATATATGTTAGGGCTGGGCTATACGGTCTAAAAATGAAAAAAAAAAAAAAGCTTTTTACCACAGCACTCGATTTACGATTTCAATCGATTTTAATTTATTTTTTTCCCCCTCTCAAAAAAAAAAAAAAAAAAAAAAAATCCAAATGACACAAAAATGATATGAATCACGTTTTGCCTTTATGTTGTGGTTCAAACATAGGTAGACTTGCCTACATAAACACTGAATGCTCAGCTATTTTCACAGAATATTAACATGAAACTCTCTGATCAACATTTAATCCAACTTAAAAACAAATACAAGCCTATAGAAGTGCTTGTACGAAACCTGACAGGGCCGACCATCATGAAAACTGTACATTTTCAGTATTTTTCATTGCAACAACTTACATTTGGAGCAAGTCAAGAAAAAAAATCTTGATTTTTTCATTTTTAAATCTTCTGTCCAGCCCTATTTACTATTTTTTCTTAACAAACAGAACTTCATCTGATCAACTAAAGTGCCTCTGTGGTGAGAGTTCGAAGGTGGACATGACGAGGGCAAAAATTTTGGAGAGATATCGAAAGCAGGTATCATATCTGCTGATATACTGAAAACATTGTGCATCCCTACTTTTTGTGTAAAAAAAGGTCCATTATGTAAATAAACTGACATTTAGGTTGACATGAATTCACATCTGCTATGAGGACTGGAGTTTATGACCAAAAATCCTGTCTATTTGCCATGTTTATTATTTTCAAACATACTCAGTGTCCTAAAAAGACCTCAAGGGGGAAAGAGTCAGGTTTTAATGGAGGGCCTGAGGGTTAAACATGTTACACTAAGGTGTAGATATTTCTGGGTGATATGACCTAAAAATAAAATCAAAGATTTTTTCCACAAAACTTGATTTTAATCAATTTTTCCCTCTCAAAGAAAAACCCCTCCAAGTGCTGAAGAAATTACATGAGTCAAATTTTGCCTATTATTAACATGTTCAAAAACTGAACACTTTCCCTCTTAGTGTTAAAATGCATGCTGTAATTTTGTCATTAAATGTTGATTGTGTAGTTCAAACATGGGAAGGCATGACTACTTAAACACTGAAAAATAAGCTGTTTTCACAGTTTATTAACACGAAAACATCAAAATCAAAATTTAATCTCATTTAAGAAACAAATAAAAGCCTAAACATATGCCTGTGATAGCCGGTGTGGCCCATACCTGCTCCAGGTGTGGTTCAGCGGAGGGTCACCAGTCAACACGGCCGCACATCAAACCATAACACTGGCAGTTAGCACCTATGGGTGCCTCCACACACGTCAGCTGTTATTACCAGATAGGTGACGTGAATAAACCCGGGAGCAGGTTTAATGTGGCTGCTTAATGTCGTGTTGATATCGGTGCTGCTCGTTAATCGGCTTTGGTGTCTGACAGGTGACATAACTCCAGGTGAACGTCACAGCTAACGGCTAAGCTAGCTGTCAGTCTGATAACAGGTCATTAAAGATATTAATTCCGCTCTACCAACACTCACCCATGACTCTGACCAGCACCTTCCCCACAGCCCCGGCCCAGCCCGAGCCCGGGTCGTAGTAGGAGTTAAAAATGGCATCGATGATGAAGATACAGGGCACTCTCAGGGCGACGTCCAGCACCGCCAGGGCCTGCTGGCCTACCCGGGCCTGAGGGGACGCCATGCGGCTTCAGAGGACACGCTACAGTCCTGGAGGGTCCGTGTTATCCATGAAACATGAAAACGAGTCCCACTCCTCCAGCCGCGGCCGCTTTTCTTTGGTTTCGCTTCGCTCGGGGTTTATCTCAGAGCGGCGAACCTGCTGAGGTCCGCCATGTTCCCCAACCCTCCTGTTGCTTCTCCTTCTACGGCTTTATTTCAGGCTGCATCCTCCACCCGGAAGTCCGCCAACACCACCCGACACTCATCAAAACAACCATAACATATCTTAAACTAATCGATATATGGAGTTTAAATCATTACAAACTGTCTTATGTATACGGAGGGAACAAAAATAAAGAGTGTAACAGATTTAGGACGTTTTCTTTTCGTTCAAATTTCTGGAATTTTATTTAAACCATTTAAATTCCCAAAATAATTCATGTTTATTTTATTTCCATGCTTATCAAGCACTTTGATGATTATTTTTTTGGAGGACAGATAACATTAGCCTGTAGAAAAATAGAAGCTAATTAACAGCAACATGACAACAGTAGCTCATCAGTAATTATTATTATTATTATTATTATTATTATTATTATTATTATTATCACTATTTTCATTGTATTTTTCAATGTTTTGGCCTCTGATGTTTGTTAAGATCTGTTAATAAGCAAACATAATACCCATTGCAACATACCCAGTCAAATGCAGTCTATTGTCACACAGTGCTGTCATGTTTATAGTCATATTGTACATATTGTATGTTAATGTTAATAGTTTACATTCATTGGCCTTGTTCATAGTCTCACTTTACTTATTTTATTTATTTTTTCCTTCATATGGAAGTTGATATATCTTCAAGATTCCGCATGTTCAACCTGCTTACTTAATTGCTTACTAATTTAAGCTCTTAGCTATTTTAATGTCTTTACTGGATATTCGTACTGCTATACTATGCATAAGAGCAACTGAAACAACTGAATCCCCCCCTTGGGAATTAATAAAGTATTTTGGATTCTGATTTTGCACTGTTATTATTGCATACAGCCAATACTTTTCTGCATCTTGAGCTGGATTGTTCTTTTGTTTCACCTTTATATCTAATATTTTTCTGTTGCATCTTTTTAATTTGCCTTTTCAAATATTTGTCAATGTGCAGTTTTGCTCCTGTACTGCACTGATAAACCTGATTTACTTATTCAACTACTTACATCCATTTTGGGAAAAAAAAAAAGTTTAATCAGAAACAGAAATCAACCTTTTTCCCTTATGATCGAGGTAATTAAACAGCTGCTTAATGTCCTAAAGCATATGTTTTAATGTGTTTGTCATGTAATAAAGGCACTTCAATAATTTTCTGACATCTGAAATTTTGTTTTGTGGGTTAACAACCTGATAAACAGTCCCTACACAGTTGAAAAAACACAAAACAGGCTCATAAAGTTTCTTATTAATAACATGAGGCCTCAATGGTTCACCTTGCCCCTGTCTCCCCTGATCTGAAATCATCTCCTCCTTTTCTCTCTCTGCTCAGATCGCACTGGTGATTGTAAGCTGCTAATTTAATGTTTGTTTTATGATTAATTTCATGAATCTTCTGCTCGCCTGTCCTCGCCTTCAGGAACAGGAAGGCAGAGGACGGGAAGGAGCAGTAGTAGTAGTCGCCATATTATATATTATTATTTATTATTTATATGTAATTATATGTATATATCTTATATCTGCTATATGTTTTACTTTTTGATATCCTGTGTTCTTTTATACCTGTGCACTATGCAATCCTACTGGAATCTTAATTTCCCTGAAGGAGTCTTCCCAAGGGATAAACAAAGTTCTATCTAATCTAATCTAATCTAATCTAATCTAACAAGTTAGTTTTTCATAATATTGAGACTTTAAGTTCTTGACAAAAATATTGTTGGTATTGCTGATCTGTACAGAAATATCAGCCTATGAGGTGCTGGTTTGGTGGAGTGGTTTCTCTCATTCTCATTCACGAGCCCGTCCGTCGTCTGTCTCCTATCAATAAAGGCAAAAAATGCCCAAACTCTACACTTAAAAAAAGAGAGAGAGAGAGAAATATCAGCACATGGGATATCTGTAAAAATCCAACATGGTGCACCCCTCCTATTTTTAAAAAGTTTTATTGGTTTTGCAGATATTCTTCAAGACCTGGCTGTGTCTTGCCTTTATTCATTCTCTGTGGACAATAAAGATTAAAAAACACATTCATTTATGAAAGGTTAAGTCATATAACCTTTATGAAGCATGTGATGGAAGAGTTTTACAATGATACAACCCCATTTCTCTCTGGGAGAGGCCTGCACCGTGTCCAGAGTTTAAATGAGTCCTCATCGGTCTGACTGAAGACAGCTGAACTCTTCCTTCATCAGCTGGAGCTGAAAAACACTTTGATGGTGTTGTCGTAGATCCTGCTGCCCAGCTCCAGCGGGTCCTCGTCCCTCGCTGCTGCCATCACCTCCAGAACTTGTCTGGAAGAAACAAAAAGACTTATTAAAATGTTGAGCCTCACAGACTGTAAGTAAGTGATGAATCCATCCAGACAGGACTCACATGATGTGACAGGGCTCGTTTCTGTCCTTCAGGCAGTGTCCCACCTCCCATTTCTTCTTTGTGGGAAAAGTCGTTTTAACAAACTTAGAGCCTGCGTGAGTGTTTTTCACTCCACACCAAGGAGCGTCTGCGGAGAAGCAGGAAGGCATGAGCGTGTCAACATGTTCAAACTGCTCTGATTTAATAACAAAGAAAATTTGAGCCTTCATCATTCATGAGGGAGAGAAGATAATCTGTGATGAATTTAAAAGGATTGGATCAGATCATTTATTAGAAACTTCACTCTGGAGTCTTCATTGTTTAAGATTTTAAAACTTAATGATATTGAGCTTTTTCACGGAAGAGAACAAAAACTGAAGAAACTACAAGTCTTTCATTAGACTAGATGAAGGGAGAGAAATGGATCCATTCAAAGTTTCTATGTGAAAACTTTCTACACTTCAATATTTACTGATGCCGTGTTTGTAAAATAATGTAATGTCCATCATTTTAAAGATTGACAGTGTCATATTTTCCAAAAAAAAAATAGCAGAGCGCTGTCTTAGCTGCAAAAATCTGTTATCAACATTAGAAAAGATGAAGAAACAGGAAAGAGCAAAGGTCTTCTGCTCCTTATCCAAACATTGACGTCATATCTGATGTAGAAAATCTAAAAGTTAATCTGCAATTTTTTAAATCAAAACAGTGAATTTCCCAGTTTTAGGTATTTATAAGTTTTATTCTTATTTTGATAGAATTGAAAATGTGAGTCTTCAATTAATTTGAGTCAAAGTTTGAATTCTGGCACTATGATGACCCTAAAAGGTGCCGTGATTAAAAGCAGGTCAATATGTGTTTATATTTACAGAAAATTTCAGCAACAAGAGGATTTAGGACGATACTTGAGAGATAAAGACATTATGTGTTATAGGGCGCAGAAACACATGTGGGGAAAAAAGTTCAGAAAAATATTAAAACAAAAATGCAGATTTGGTTTCTGTTCAAGGACTTAAGGACGGAGGTGCAGCTGAAAAAACGCATGAGCAATCCAGGGCACTACGATGTGGTTATAAATCCTTTATTTGAACAGGGATAAGTCGTGTCAACGCGTTTTGACTCATCAGTCTTCATCAGGACATTGAAAACTTGAATTTTGAAATTAAAATTGTCAATAACGAGGGAATAAAAATGAGAAAATTTGTATTCTTCATTTTCAGAAATCCAAAAATATTTTTTTAAAGTATCAAGACCTCTGTTGTTAAACAATTTAACTTACAGTGGCTACTTTGATCATAGTTTCTTCTTTTTTCA
The DNA here is from genome assembly GCA_037902135.1 of Cetoscarus ocellatus. Taxonomy (NCBI): domain Eukaryota; kingdom Metazoa; phylum Chordata; class Actinopteri; order Labriformes; family Labridae; genus Cetoscarus; species Cetoscarus ocellatus. Next base: position 1,591,222 of record JBAMNC010000067.1, on the reverse strand, counting down.
TAGAGCGTAGTCTCTGTTTTTGATTTTTTTAATTTGGAGATAAAAATATTTTCATATTCTGGCTCTGAGGACTGAAACTTACCAGTTTCTATCATGAGTCTCTCTGTAGGGATGGACTTCAACGCTTCAATATTGGCTTCAGTTTTCAATGAACTGGAGAAAAAGAAACAAATAACATTTCAAAATACTGAATACTGAATCATATCTTGTGATTAATGAGAACATGTGAGGCTGGTAGGAATTTTTCAATCATTCAATTCAACCTTTATTTATACTCAAGAGATTATTGAGGGGTAAAACTCATTTACAAAGACATTCAAAATTCATCAGAAGACAGACAGCAAAGGCCTGCTGCACAAACAAATGACAAATAAATAAGAGAGAAAAGCTTCAAGATCACTAAAATGAGTAGATTTTTGCAATACTAAGACGATATAAGTTGTTATTAAATTCAGGAGATACAAGCAAACATTCAAAATTTAAAAGTTTGGATGTTTAAAATAGTTAATAAAGCAAATAAAAAAAGCTAAGCTCAATAATTAACATCAATACAGTAGAGAAAATACAATTATGTCAGACAATTACAAACAGACGGGAGGTTTGAAGACAGAGCCGCCTGCATCGGTGTCCCCTCCCTCTGGAACTCTCTCCCCCTTCACATACAAAACTGTTCCGACCAAAACACTTTCAAATCCCTTCTTAAGTGTTGAGTGTGTGCATGAGTGTGTGAGCATTATGTGTAGTTTAAGCAGTTTTTGTGTGTCCCTTAATGCTGTAACTCATTTTAACTGTTTTTCATGTTTTATGAAAAGTGTCTCTGAGTTTTTTAAAAGCGCTCCATAAATAAAAAGTATTATAGTATTATAGTACAACAAATAAACATCTGGAACCGACATCTGTTCATCCAACATCAGTTGCAGATAGACAATCTTTGTAAAAAGGGACGATTACGTCCATTTATGACAATAAATGGCCAAGTATTTGGTGTCAAAAAGTTTAAATTTGGCTGTAATGTTATCAAACAGGTTTCTACATCAATTAGCTTTTTTCAAAATAATAAAGTTAAAAATTCTGTAATAATCAACAAAGTGAATGGTCCTTTCAGATAATAAATTTAATTTTGTAGAGTTCAATCTCTAATCTTTAAGTTCAGGGGAAAATCATCTCACCATCCGTTTATTCCGATGTAAAGGTCAAGGTCGATGAGCGCAGCCGCGTCCTCTGCCGTCCCGTCGAAGGAGTGAACCTGAAATAAGAAAATCAAGTTAGTTAGAAGCACAAGTCAAACTGAGAATGTGCATTAAATTAATGTTAGTCTATTTTTTGTATTTCTATAAAGCAGGCATTAAATGTCATATGAATGATAGTAACAGCAAAGCGAGTGGCACTAAAACAGGAGGAACGTCCTCTTCATGCTGGACGCCTCAAAAATACTGTGGTAACTATTTAAATGTAAAAATAAAGATGCATGTTTAATACATTTGCAAAAACAAATAATCAATCTTTTATTCTCTAATTCAGCCTGCAAGCATCTGGTAGCCCACAGGGGAGTCTTAGAGGTGCCCACTGGGACGTCCCGTTAGCACCACAGAGCTTGAAATAGATTGCCAATTTTCATTTGAATTTCATGTTTTGCAAACACATCATGCTCATATCACTACAAACAACAACAAATTTAAAACCGTCTATTTTCTATTCAGCTTTGACCTGCAGGCATCAAAGTTTACGTTTTTCACGCTGTGCTGACCGCATGTCACCTGCACCACTGCCACAAGCTAGAGTCCTTACAGACTGTCGTACATATCAGTTAAGTTTAGCAGATAAATTATTAAAGATGTATGTAAGTAAAATGCTCTCATATCAGTTATTAATCAATTGTAATAGTTATTGTGAGAAACTTCAAAAGTAAAAGGTAAGCATACAGCTCATATTTAACCTATTATATGCATTATATTAAATATTTTAAGGTAAACTATAAAAAAAACACTATTTAGAAACATTAAATCAAATAAGTAGCCTCTTATAATACTCCTACCTTTTGGTAGCTCTCTAGCTTGGAAAGGTTGGATACCCCTGCTCCAACTTAATGTTTTCCACTGGGAAACTCATCTTACTGCCTGTTACTGTTATTTCTGATGCTAAAATAATCTGACATGTATGAAATGATGTCCTAAATGTGAGTGATTTACCAAAGATTGAACACTTGCTGTGTCACCACCTCTAAAGGAGCCGAGCAGCCCTGAAAGTCTGATCCTAAAATCATCCTCAGCTCACATGACATCTTTGAAAAGCTTCATCTGGAGGTTTATTGAGTTATATCCAAACTATTTGCATCAGCTTACCCTTGAAATGAAAAATTTAAGTTCAACACCTTCTTATATTTTCTCTAAATAAAATCAAACTGATGTGAATGATGTCCTCACCACTCCTCCAACACATCTGTCTCTGTTTCTCTTCATGATCTCTTCAAAAACAGACACAAACAGAGAGGTTATTAATATTATCTATAAATATAATCTTAATATTCCTGTAATGAAGCAGAGCTGCTGTTTGGTGTAGATGTACCAATGAACTCCTGATGGGAGTTCCTGCAATGCAGGAACATCGGAAGTTTGGTGTCTTCTGCTAGATCAAACTGCCTCTCAAAATATCTGTTAACGATCAGAAATAATGAAAAAAAATGATGAAAAGACACAAATTGAGAGAATTTTATGTGTGAAAGAGTCACAAAAACAGAATACTGTCCATGTCTGTGTTGTAATTCACATTTTTAGTTTAGCTTTTATTCTAAAAAAGTTCAATTTACTTACTTGAGTTGAGTCTCTTTTGGGCAAAACTCCAACCTGTCAAAATCTGGACCAAGAAGAGAAGACTTAACACACAGCACATACACCGTATATTATTATTGTTTGAAGCACATGCTGCACAGACTCAGTGTTGATTTGTGTACTGATGTCGGGATGAACGATAAGTACACACCGAGTCCACACTCTCCAACGGCCACCACCTTCCCTCGGTGCTCGGTGGCCAGCTCCCTCAGGCCTGACAGATACTCGGCTTCATTCTGCTCAAACTCACTGCAGCGCGTCGGGTGGCAGCCGACCGTGCAGAAGAACTCGTCTGTGATGAAGAGAAGACATTTTAAAATGTACATTCATACATTTATTTCCTCATCATCAGGATGATTACCTCTGGTCTCAGCCAGTTTTAGAGCCTCTTTGCTTTCTTCGAGGTTTCCTCCTGTGATCATAAACTGTGGAAACAAAGAGTGAAGACAAAACTCAGAGCCTTCACACGTTTAAAGGCTGAAACAAAAGCCATGATCTGTGTTTACTCTTCAAACACTTGCTGTGAGGAACTTAATAGACATCATTGTTTGTGCAGGTTTTTGATCACAGTCCATATAACATGTTGACTCTGATTCAGGTCTGAGCTGAAACGTCTCCTTAAACTGAAGCTGTCAGGATTATCTGATTATTCAGGGTTCCCACTCTTTTCTAGAAAGCATTTTCCAGGACGTTTTCCAGATTCAGCCACAGATTCCAGGGTCACATAACCAACTGAAGTTACAATATTGGTCTGGGCAATTCTCAGGCTAATCTAGTCTTCTAAAAAACAAGATTAAAGGTTGATGACCAATATCTCTAGCTAGTCCCACCGTATTATATTGAACTTAAGACTTATTTATTTCTACTCTCGAGCATGAACATTGTCCTACCTATCTTTTTAGTCTGGCTTTTATATAGTGTCTTACTCTTATAAATATATGGTATATAGTTATTTTTTAATCTTAATTTACTTTGTTTTTTTATAAATATTTTTTGTTGATTTACCTAAATTTTATCTTGCCATTTTTTATTATTTCTTTTTGTCACCATTGTTTTGATTTTTATATTTATCGTTAACTTGCATTATTTTATCTTCTCATATTTTATGGGTAAGTGCGCATTAGTTACCAAGTACATTTTTTCTTCATTTCCTATGTTTGATTTTTGTTCATTAACAACGTAGAAGGAAGGTAAATAATTCTGAAGCTTTTCCAGGACATTTTACTTTTTCCCTCATTTTCCATATGTTTTCCATGACTGGTAAAGCGGTCAATCATTTTCCAAGTTTCCAGGACATGTGGGAACCCTGTTAATAATATATCTACAGCTGAGTCTTCTGATTTGTTTTTTAAAGTACTCCTCTTCGTCATGATCTGGTGCTTTAGTGTCAAGATCTTTTTGTGCTGCTGTCATGGGGATTCTCCTTTTTCAATAAATGTCAATAAAAATTAAGTAAAATAATTGGACTAGTGGTTAAAGCTTCAGAGGAGCAGGTTCTCTTCTTCACGCCTGCCTCATGATCAGACACTGTTCTTCAGAAAGTTTAGTCAGTTATGAGACCAGAGATCAGTGGGTTTCAAAGTGAAGCGGGGGGCACAACAGGACCTCAGGGGAGGTGCCCAGTTCTACTTTTTCAGCAGCAAATATGAATTATTAGCCCCTTAAATTCAAATGCAGAAAAGAGAAAGTTGGTCAGTGACCGCTGCTCTGTAAACTGGGTTTCTGGCCTTGATAGAAACTCCCTGGCCATAGTCTTGTGAGTTTTGTCCCTCCTAAATATGGAAAATTGACCAGAACAAAAGAAGAAAACAAGAGACTCAATGTTATGGATCACGGTTCCTTTATCTCAGAAAACATGCAGCATGGAGAGGAGACCTGGAGAGGTGTCCTCTGAAGACAAGACAGCTCACCAGCCTTAAATACAGCACTCTACAGAATCACATGACAAAAAATATGTATATTTAGAAACTGTTCAAGAGAGTATACAGGTAAAACTTCACACCCTGTTCAAAAACCACCCCCACCACCTGTTTACTAAGGGGTCAAAAGTTGTCTAAAAACAGATGTCAGACCTTGGTGTTGTTTTACTTCACTGAGTTCAAATAAAGCTTTCAAAAAATTCCTCACAGTCTTTGCTAAGAAATTCTGTCTGTATTGGAGATTAGTAACCTGACCCACCAGATGGACCATTCTATACGGCAGAACCTTTCAGAAGCATAACCAGCAGGTGATTGGACAATTCCTCCATCTATCACATCCATTAGGGACCAATCAGATAATGTAATGCCTGGGGTTACTGCAGCACTACTTCCACAACTCTTGCTAAATCATGTCAGAAGTGGAGCAGTCACAGGCATTCAGTGTTGGTTTTTCTGAAGAGATTCTCCAGATTCTCAGAGTCTCTTGATGATATTTTGGACTGTAGATGATGAAATCCCTACATTTCTTGCCACTGTATGATGCAGGACATTGTTCTTAAGCTGCTGAACTATTTGTTCACAGTTGTTCACAAAGTGGTGAACCTCGCCCCGTCCTTGCTTGTGAATGGCTGAGCCTTTCAAGGATGCTTCTTTTGCACCAATCACGACACTCGGCTGTTTCCACTTAACCTGTTCACCTGCTGAATGTTCAAACAGGTGTTTTAAAGCATTCTTCATCCTTTATAGCTTTTTGTTGCCACTGTCCCAGCTTTTTTGGAACATGTTGCAGACATCAAATTCAAAATGAGAGAATATTTGCAGAAAAATAAATAAAATTAATATCTTGTCTTTGTGGTGTATTCAATTGAATATAGGTGAAAGAGGATTTTCAAATCACTGTATTCTGTTTTTATTTATGATTTACAACACATCCCAGTTTCATTGGAACTGGAGTTTGTATCTACACTATAAAAACATGGCTCACCTTTTCAACCCCAGTTTTCAGAGCTCTATCGATGATTTGATTGAAGTCGTCTGTCAAAGGAACAGACAGTTTTAGAACATTTTTGATAAAGTAAAAAAAACTGAATCAATTAAAAAATAAAAATGAACAAAGTCTCACCATCGTGCTTCTGCTTCCCTCTGTAGAGTCCTCTGAACATCGGATCTGTGAGGTTCACACCGATATCTGCAGAAAAACAGGATGAATTTTAAGTCTTACAACACATGGCAAATTATTTATCATGATTTATTGTGGTGTCATCCGTACTAACGCATCAAGAGATTTACCTGACTTTAGGTAATTTTATTTAATCATTCTTTTTTATTTTAATTAAACATTTTAGCTGTGTTTGCTTTGTTATGATGAGCAATATTTAATGATTTATTTCAAACTATCTATTTTGTTAAATATATTTATGAATTTATTTATTTTATTATTCCCATCGTCTTTTATATTTGTTTATAGGTTTACATATAATTTATATTTTTGTTATGTATTGGTTTTTAGTATCACTATTTTCATTTCACTATATTCTTATTCTTTCTCTTGCTTTTGTGTTTTTGATGAATTAAAGCTTTTATTAAACATGATTTTAACAGACCCACAGGTAGTATAAACAAGGTAACAAAATAAGAAAATCAATAAAATAGTAATACCCAAACAAAAATAAATCTTCTAAGGGCCTTAGATATGTTTACATATCCAGACCTGAGTGTAGAGAGACCTTCAGCAGGTTCAGTCAATCTCTTTACTGTGTTCCAGCCATATTAAGAGAAAGATAATAGTCCCATGACTTCTAAAAATCATCCCATTCATCATTAATTATGGCCAACATTTACTAATATGATATTATTTCTAACATAAGCTCCAGCCAGTGTTTAATATCAGGTAATGATGTACTTCCCCACAGCCTGAGGATCCCCCTGCAGCTGTGACAACCAGACTTTTATCACTAAAACTTCAGGTTTTTGTATTTTGTTCAGTTCTAGTTTTATTGTTTTAACATCATCTCCAGTGTTTTCTCATTAAGAACTCACTCCCACAGTTCTGTTCAGTCAAAAACTTTAATTAAGTTATTTTTCCTGTCTTGAATGTTATTTTGTTATTTATTTCAGCCCACGTAAATCACTTTGTGCTACATTTCTATATGGACAGTGAAACTCAAATAAAGCCTAATTGACGGATTGATTGATAGTTATTTATGAATTTATTCAGATGTTAACATTTGGAAACCTGCTCCACACTCTCTTAATGCAGCAAAAGGATTAAACCCTGTTTTATATCAGTCTTATTTAGGAAAAAAAGGCGATTTTATTCAGAAAATACTTCATTTCTGTCTTATTGTCAGTCTTACCCTCTTATCAACACTTCACCTCTCACCTCAGAGTGTAGACCTATCTATGTATTATTTCATAGTAAATAACATTAGTATATAACTCTGGAGGCTGCCTGCCCTCATCTCCTCTCACTGAACCTGCTTGAGTTGCTGTGTTGTCATTTTAGCATGGCTAACTCACAGCATGCTAACTAAACCTGCAGACTTCCTGTTTACGTCAAAAACAACAAAAACTGTCTGAAGGAGGTCCTGCTCGTCCCAATATTTAGTATTAATGTCGCTGATAATCTAATAAAAAAAGATATTTACCAATGAATTTGTGTTGAGCCATGGCTGTCAGGGAGATCCCTCTGCAGAGAGACACACATGCAGCTCTGACCAGTCCCATAGTGCCTCACTACCGTAATTATCCTAATAGATCTGTGTAACGTCAAGGAAACCTGCAGGGAGGGAAATACACAAATATTAAGATTCAAAGTCAAGCTGTGAAGACATTAAACTTAAAGACCTGTTAGGGTATTCAAAATCATACAATGAAAAATCAAACATAATAGATTAGAATGCACAAAAAACTGGCAGTGAAAATGACTTTTTAAAATGAAATGATTTGAATCATTACAGCAGGGGTGTCCAAATAATGGCTCGGGGACCAACTGCGGCCAGCAGTCTACTTTCCATCAGCCTGCAGCAAGGTCCAAAAATAACTGTGACTTGGCCCAGAAAAGCTTCTGCTTTACTCGTGAATAAAGACAAGTATTGCAACAAAACAACAACAGTTTAAATTATTTAAACAAGATTATTAATAATTGACTTTTATTAATTACTTGTACAAATGGATATAATTGGTTACATCAGCTTCAGTAAAGGTCTTTTATGAAGCATTTTATGTGCTTTTGGGGAGAAAAATTACGTTTAAATACAAATGATAAAGATTTTGGACAGGTTGCTTCTTCAAAACTTTTTTTTATTTTTATGGGACTTGCGGGTAAATAAAAATACAAATTAATTACTATAATTTACTGCCTTGAAAAGGACCTTTAATTGCTTTAACTCCATGAACACTCTTTGATTTTGAGCTTGAGAATGCTTCTATAAATTCTGATAAACTCTAGATATCTATTCTTTGGTTAAATTACGGATTTTTAAAAAAAAAAATATTTTACCGATCGTAATGATATGGCCCCTGGAACTGAGAATAACATTAATGTGGCCCTCATGGTCATCAAAGTTATCCTTCCTGATCTAGTGAAAAAATAGTAACAAAAAACAAACAGTCCTTGCGCATTTTCGGGTCTTTACGGTGGTCCAGCCCGATCGCCACAAAGTCCCAGCATGCTCCGCGGCTGTGAGGGAGAGGAAGGTGACAGGGGACGCTGCCATGGCCTCTGCTTACCTGACCCACCAGCAGAAAGTTCTGAGGCTTTACAAGAAATCTCTGCGACACCTGGAGTCCTGGTGTATTTTCAGGTGAGAGCGGGAGATTCTGGATCAAACCTGTTCATGAAAATTAAAATATTAACAACAACAAAGTCTGACCGAAGGATTTTATGATGCTAAGCTAATAACAGCTAAGCTAATAGCTAGCTACGGTTAGCCGGGTCATTTCGTCCCAAATCAGAAAATTTCACCGCAAAATGTTTTTAATGATCATTTTAGTTAATCTCTACAAATACATCAATGCACCAGTTAAACGTATCTTCTCATTTCTGATCGCTGATGTGAGGTATTTTGGTTATGGTCAGATTGAAGCGTTGCACTTGACAGGCGCCGAGCAGTTTTTGAGATAAACATGAGGACAGAGTTCATAAAAATCACCGTTTAACATTTTTAATAAATGTTTTTGTTGATTTTTCAGGACATGTTTGAATAAAGAATCTCTTTGTTTTCCTGTGATGTCTTTATTGTATTATTATTCATTAAGTTAATAGAGAAAATGAAGTTTAACCACCTTCTGGAGCTTATTTCAAAAACTAAAACAAAGACTCATGATAAACTGTAGTAAAGGCATCTCAGTCCATTAGATTAGCTCTTACGCTGTTCTTACACTTCTTATTGTTTTGGTCATTGTTTTAGTATTGTGTTTTACTTTGCCTTAAGTTTTAATAGACACATTAGATGAATCTATTTGCACTTAATGCCATAATATATCCAATGTATTAAACAGGCCTTAAGGGTAAAAAAGTGTGACTTTTTTTTTTTTTTTTTGTTAATAATTGCACAAAAACTAATCAGTCAAAAACAATTTTGCTGCTAATCATGGAATATCCCAGACTGGTAATCCCTGCACAAAAAAATCAAATTTGCTTTCATCAAGAAGAATTTTTGTTTGTTTGTTTAAAAATAATGGCATTTTTTAAATCAACTGAAATTAAACGGGTTAACAATATGTAACTTAATTTATGTTTGCAATACATTTTCTCCTGTTTAATATTTTGAAATATATCCAGTATCCTAAAAAGGCTTTTAGAGGGAAAGAGTGTTATTATAAATGAGGGCCTGAGTGTGGAAAAGGAAAAAGAATTCATGACACTTTATTCTGAGACTTGCAGTTATTAAATCAGTTCACTGCTCAATACAGTCATTTAGCTAAAATGTGAAAAGTCTTTGAAATTGCTGTTGACATGTAATTAATATTTTGATTATTGCAGATTTTCAAGCTAAATATGGATTAAATAAAGAGGGTAAAATGCCTGTTTCCGCAGCTAACAAATGGAAATGTGTTTGCTTTGAAGTCGACTGAACAGTTAATCAAAATGTCTATCAAGTGGCTCCGTGACCAAATGCAATTTTACAGATTTGTGAGAGGTGCAATATTTCTCTGAGGCCAGCTGTGTGTCATTTCATTTTAATTTGAATTCTGGAGCAGAGGTGTTCTGACCTGTGCATTATATACAAAGAGAAATGAAGTTTGTTTGGTGTAAAAGGTGCACGATATTTGATTTTAGCCGATATTTTGAAACTCTTTTATGCCGATATCAAGCACAAAGTCTTTACATAACTAAAACTGACCTGTTCTCTTCATAGTTACAACTGTCTTAGATACAGATGTGAAGAACATTTTGTTCTTTAATAATTGATTCTTTTGATCCATAAAAGTGGGTATTGCATTATGATGAGGTAAAAAATCATGGTACCTTCTCCAATATTATAGTTGATAAATGGGATGTTCATGGACAATTCGTTTGGACAAAATATCATCAAAAATGTTCATATCTGCTGAAACTGATAATTAGATTTTTAAGCAAATAACCGACATTGTCAACTGCCCTGTCTTACAAAAATTAAAGTCCTTGAAGGAAATCCTGGATCTGCATTCGGATCACCACCATAATCTACTCACTTAGTCCTCGTGGCAAGACCGACTCTCTTTGAGAATTTCTTTAAATCCTTTCTGAACTTTTAGAGTTATCGTGCTCACAAATGTACGGATGGATAAACAAACAAACAAATGGGAAGCAAATTAAAACTGCCATTCCTGTTCTTATTAAAAGTCATAAAAGATATGTTTCTGCTCTGTTTGTATCAGTTAGAAATTCCTGCGTGCCCTGCGGTATTAGTGATATAAGCAGAACAGCAAATAAAGAATCATTGTTTTGTTTTTTCCCTCTCAGAGATAAATACCGCTTCTATGCCTGCATGCTGCGAGCTCGCTTCGATGAGAACAAGAGTGAGAAGGACATGGTAAAGGCGACCATGATGCTGAAGGCGGGAGAGGAAGAGTTCTGGTCCAATCAGCACCCTCAGCCCTACATCTTCCCCGACTCACCTGGAGGGACCTCGTACGAGAGATACGAGTGCTACAAGGTGACAGTTCATCTAATTGAGAAATACTGCAGTATTTCATATTGAATAAAATCTTCTCTCTCCTTTATTATTTACAGAAAATTCAATTCATTTGTATTTGGAGAGAAGACAGAAATACAACTCAACGCCTGTGCATCATGATTAATTTGGGGATTTATTTTAACTGAACTTGACAACGTTAACACTTAAATTGATGGAACATAGTTAAGTTAAAACAGAATTATTATTTTAGCCTATTTGACTTTAAAGTGAGGTCAGAAATTGCTGCAGTTCCATTTGCTTGGTAAAATGTCTGATATTTTTTTCTTTTTAAATCAGTTGTAAGAAGAGATACAGTCACTGTTATTTTAATGATCTGCGGTATCAAGTAGCCACAAAAAAACCTAAATAAATCATTAAAATTAGTGATGACCTGATTGTGAAAATCGGAGACGATGTCAACGCGGATGTTTGAAATAATTTTAGCCAGTACAGTGTTTTTCTAATTACTTCTTTAGACATAATTCTCCTACAGTGTCAATATTTTTCTCATGTTTGATCCTAAAAACACATCACAGTTTGTCTAACAGGCAATTTTTATGGCTCTGAATGAAGACTCTTTTCTAAATCAGCTGTTGTGTCTGCAATATATTAGCATTAAAGTTATCTGACACAACAAATAACACTTTGACTTCCACACAAAGAAGTACATTTCCAAAAAAACAAGTCAACCATGTGTCACAATGCCAGTCAAAGTGTTTATTTGCCATTAGCCAATGTTTGTGGCTGAATCAAACAAATAAAACCTTCATCCTTCACATCACCAGCATGGCTCCAAGGCAATAAGTCTGAAGTCCTGAATAAAAAGTTTTTGATAAGTATTATTTTTTTAAAGTAACAAAAATCACAGACAAAGTCCTGCACATGTCTGAATTTGCACTAATAAATTGATAACATTTTGAAAACTTCATGAGCATCCCCTGCTCTGAACATTGACCGTGTTGATGTGTAGTTTGGAAAGTGCTCTCTCTGTTTTACTGTCACTTCAGTCTTTAAACATGAATTGAGTGAATTCCCTAATTTTTTAAGCAACTACAATGGAATGTAGGATTTTTTAAATGCATTTTTCAAGTTATTAAAAGCAGACGTGAGTCAGAATTAGATTTCTTGACTCAGTTTTTGTTGCCATCGTATCGAACAGACATTAATGTTGAATTTTTACCTGAATAAAGTTTATAACTCTCGCCTTCCCTCCATGTTCGTCTCAGTTAAGCTCTGGCTCTCTTTCGTTCTCAGACCCCGGAGTGGCTGCTGGATCATTGGCATCCCTCTGAGAAGGCCATGTATCCTGATTACTTCTCCAAGAGAGAGCAGTGGAAGAAGCTGAGGGAGCAGAGCTGGGACAAAGAGGTTAGCTGCCTGAACGTGTAAAAATGCTTCTTAAAGTGAGAAAGTTAATCGTGTGCTGCCTCACTCAACGCAAAGCTCTGTTAGTTGTTTATTTTGCCGTCTTTTGGTGAAGTTTCTTCTCTTTTCGTTCCTCCAGGTCGCTCAGCTAGAGGCTGAGAGCCCCATGGGAAGCATCAAGTCTGAAGCTCTTCCTCCAGCCCGTAAGGAGGGCGACCTCCCCCCTCTGTGGTGGCAGTATGTCACCCGCCCCAGGGAGCGCCCCTCCTAAATAACCTCTGCGGTCCGAGGGGAGGTACCCCAGCTCTCTGACCTCCATCTGAAGGACCATCAGTGTGTTAAGGATGTTTAGAGTCACATGTGAAGACTTTCACTCGTACGGTTACAACCAGCCGGACTTAACCGTTAACTTTGATGTGGTCAGATACTTTCGAGAACCCTGTACATGTTTCACTGAATAGATGTTAAAAAAAAATAAATATATGATTAAAAACTGAGTGTTCTGATCAGTTTAAAGGTTAAAAGCTGTAATTAAACCAGCAGTTAAACATGTGCTTTAGGGATGTGCAATATTGGATTTTTCAATGACCAACATGCTGACATTTCCAAACTCACCATCACTGGTACTGATTTTGAGGACCATAAAGCCTCATTTTGACTGTTACTGACTTTTTCCATTTATGGTGACAGTCTAATTGTATTAGAAACAGATGTGAAGCCAAAAAAATATATTTTATTCTTGTATAATGATAATTTTGATTTATAAAAGTGGACAATCCGTGATAATGATGAGGTAAGATATGGTAAATATCTGCCAGTATTACTGCAAATGCATGAGATAACAAGGCCAGTTTAAATACTGGGTATAAATATCTGCAAAATACTTCACATTTGCTGATACAGGTATTGCTCCAATAATATCATGCATCCCTATTTCATTTGATTTTACTGAACAAAAAGTGGAGTCCTAGACTCTCAGTGCTGGACAATTATTTGTTTTTAACCTCCAAAAATAAGGAGCAAACCCTTAGACACAGTCTGAATTCTACAATAACAGCTTGGGGTAACAAAATATTGCATTTTTGTCTACAATTTAGAAACATCTCCTTCTTTTGATTAGAAATGTGTCTTAAAATAAAAAGTCCATTAACTTGCATTTTTGATGAACATATTTCTTCTATGGCTCGTCCCACTGACCTTTTTATACAGTTGATAATTAAAATGACAGATTTCATAGTTTTTCAGTGCCCTGTATCAAAAAGTATCAGCCTTTTTCACAACTTGACTCAATTACTGCTGTTATGATACCAGAATTAAAAACTTTGATGTGATTTTAGTTGAATTTTAAGAAACTAATACCTGTTAAATGCCACTACAACACCAAATATTTGTCAATTTCTTTTTTTACCATAAAGAACTGCAGATAAACTCCTACAGACTCTTAACAGCACTAATGCTTCTCCCTCTGATCCAAACACCATAAATGAATCAACATAATTAAGACTGGGTGAACGAATTTATTCTCTCTTGTAGCAGTTCTTGGTCAAAATTACGAGTGAAGACGTCTTATTCATACCTCCACCATGGACGTGATTTCTTTGCCAGGATTTGTCCATCTAGAAGAAGAAAACTCAAAAAATTCTTAATGGATGTTGATGAAGTTTTCAGGGAAGTGTTGTTCATGACACAAGAAGGACATGTTAAGATTTTGGTGGGAACAGGGTCATGTTTTGTTTAATCACATCTGAAAAGGGCCCAACTGAGACTTTCAGGGGCCATGACATTTCTTTGTGCTGCCCTGAGTCTGCAAATATATATTCAGGGGTTTTCTAAAAAGTTTGTTGACGTTGCGAAATACTCGAAAAATTTGGCTAATGACTCAAAAAGTTCTCTGCAAAGTTTGAGGATGTTTTCAGGAAAAGTTTGTCAGGCTCAAGAAAGAAGTGATTCTGAATTTGGATGCGGATCCTGGAATTTTCTAAAGGATTTGTTAACGTGTGACAAGGCAGTTTTCCATTTTTTTATGCCTTGGTGGCATTGTTTTGCTTTGTGGAATCAAAGTATTGTTTGCTGCCATAACAAAGACATCGGCTATTTTATGGTACAAGTGTTGCAAATGTTTAAACACGGTATGCAGGAGGTTATTTATTATTATTTTTTAAATTTATTTTAATGGTTTGTTTTTTGTTTTTGTCAGTTTGGATGAATTAATTCCTTTTCTTCTCATCTGTCTTATCAGATGCTTTCCCTTAAGGTGTTTTTTATACCATGAGTCTGTAAAAAATAAGAAATTCAATTATTTACAGTATCACAAATAATTCAAGTATCAATTGTCTCTTTGTCACAACATTAATAGCAAAATTTCTCTACTCTATTTTGGAGTCCTTTCAGGAGTTTGCTTTCAATTTTTTCTCTGAAACTCTGATTATTTACTATGGACTGTGTTTTAAGTCTTGTCATGTATGATAATACACAGGATCAAAATAAAGCAGAACGACTAAAAGAGAACCTTACAACCTACTTATTAAACTATAAAGGCACTCAGAGAGCGCAGACCTCCGCCAAGCAGCTTCGGTCCACTTAGGCGAAAATGGTCCTATCTGGCAATGTTAAAGAATCCTTTAAAAAATTCCTGGATCCAGACGGTGATCCAGATCACCCCCAAAATTTAATCAATTCTTCCATATCCCATTTCTAACAATTCCTGAAAATTTCATCCAAATTCGTTCAGAACTTTTCAAGTTATTTTGAACACAAACAGACAGACAGACAGACAGACAGACAGATAAACGCCGGCAAAAACATAACCTCCTTGGTGGAGGTAATAATAGAGGAGAAATGTTCAAAGATTTGGGCAAATCATTTGTTCATGCTTAAATTCTATGTTAAAATAACTGAATAAATGTATCAAGCAAAAAAAAGAAATGTAAACCGATAGAAGCTCTCAAAATGAGGCAAACACAGGATTCATTTGTGTTGCTGTTTTTATTTTAGTTCTTTGGTGTTTTATTTGACTATACTAACATTTTATTTTTTTTGATTTTTTTATTTAACCTTTATTTAACCAGGTTGGTCCCATTGAGATGAAAAACCTCTTTTTCAAGGGAGACCTGGCCAAGACAGGCAGCGGCAAAAAAACACAAGGTTACAGACAGAATACAAAAGAGACAAAAACAATTTTCAAGTACATCATCATGGATGAAAAACAGAGACATCTATGAGTCATATCTTTGGATCATTTGTTCAACAGCAGAGCTAAAAACATCGGCATCTTATAGAATCTGCATCCATGTCTTTCATTTGTTCTTGACAGTGATTAGTAACTCTGTCCTCTAATCGTCTTAACTTCGCCTCCCAGACTTTGAGTCTCTCAAACATATTTTAGTTAAAACAGGATTAAAGTGCATTTCTGGTTCTAGTTTTAGCAGCAGATAAAAACATACACAGTTTGTTCTTCAGTGAGCGTCTCTTGCAGCCTCTTCAACCCTTTTTAGTCCTTCCAATCCTCCTGCAGGGCCTCAGGATGTTGCTCCAGTTGCCGTGGCGATAGCAGCTCCATCTCTAAGGCGACCGGCTCGATCTGAAGTTGCTGGGCCGTATCATCATTGTGACCGCCTTCAGGGAGTAAAAATCTGACTCTTTCCAGGAGAACCACACGATACCGTCCGGTCCGAGCAGGTTCTGGGTCTTCAGGGAGTAGTGCCCCCCCTGGTGGAGAAACAGAGCATCAGAATTAAATTATTTGTTCATCACAACAGTAGTCAAAGTTTTTTCTCCAATGTTTAATGTCTTAAAGTCACGCCGGGAAATACATGGATACAGCCAAAAGGATTTTTTTCAATTATTAATTAGTACAAAATCACAGGGCAGAGGCACCTCAGCTAAAACTCTGGTGGTTCTGCTACTCTCAAATTACTCAAGGATATTTTCAGCCCACGTCGCCCCACCCTACCTTGTAGTAGACCCCGTTGAGGTTGGCATAGAAACACTGATGGTACCACCAGCCGGCGTGGCTGATCTCAGCGCAGATGTTCCCGGTGTCCGGCGTGCTGAAGCTCTGCTGGTCGTGGTACCATCCAAATGAATCCTTCACCGTCCCGCTGAAGCCAGACACATGGAGGCGATAGTGGTTCTCCTCGTCCTCGACCCTGCAGGAGATGAGGAGAACATACGACAGAGGCCGCTTTAATTTATATGATTCTGGGTTGCTGGTTTGGCGGAGTGCGTGGCATCCATGCTCTTGCTTCATGCTGGCGGCCAAAACTCAGATCTAGTTAAATATGTTTGTCTAATTTCAAGTCAGAAAAATATCTAAAACACTTATTCTAATCCACATTCATCTAACAAATTGAGATAAACATCTTACTTTAAGTACTAAAAGGCACAAATAAGGCATTGAATTGCTTGTAACGATAAGAAAATATCTGCTGATGAAACAAGGAAAGTTTGACTCAGTGAGGGTCTTAAATTTAGATTTAATATCTGCTCTGGGGAGAAAACTACATTTTAAGACAACCTTCAGATTAAATTTGTCTCGTCCTATCGGAAGATTATTTCACTTATTACAAGCAACTCAGGCTTTATTTTTAGTTTTCATGCCTTCAAACAAGATCTTAATACAGAAATGTCAGGAAATTGTGGCTTAGAATCAGTCTAGTGAGATTTTTATACTTGATATTGGACAAATACTCTCACCTAGATCTGAGTTTTTGCTGTGTTTGCAGCATGTCTTCCCCTGCTCTCTCTCCCCCTTTCATCCACTGTCTCTACATAATCAATAAAAGCCAAAAATTCTTCCAGTGTCCTGGAATAGTCCACATCATCACATCCTCACGCTGCACAGGAATGATTTTTTTAAATTTGTCTCTTTGTTTTCATTAAGGATCTGGGATCTTCATAATGAAGAGCAGGGCTGGTATAACAACAAGTCAGCCTGTTGTCGCTGCACGAGGCCTATGGTATTAATAACAATAATTATGACTACCAATAAAGGAACTTGCAAGCTTTGTCCCCGGGGGGGAAATCCGGGGACAGACGGTAGCCGGTATATAGAAGACCATATGTTGGCTTGACAACACACTACAGTAAGATTCTTTACAGCATTCAACTTTTCTTCCACAAAGAACTAGTTTGTGATGCAACAAAGGGCGATGTGTCTTTCCGCCAGCAGCTCCTCTCATTAGATCAGGTCAAAGTGCTGCAGTGGGGTCAAAGGTCACTGGAGCACAAACTGATATAAGTCAGCAAATTTGTCTTGTTGTTTTAATATAGACATCAGGACTCACCCCTCACTGTCTGCAGTGTCCATTTTACTGCTCAGGACTACGACACACGACAGTTTGAAGGAAATGAAAGAGCTTTGATGAAGGTCCAGAAGAAGCCGTGTCACCAAGACCCACTCATGACAGCAATGGACCTCCAGGTTTGTGGTCATGGGCTCAGAGTTCGTGCATCTGCACCACCATGTAACCTGTGATCTGTCCTGCTCCTCAGTTCTTCATCTCTCTTTCTATCTGTGACTCCATCTTAAAGTTCTTCCTCTGTGTGCTTCACAAAGATGTCCTCTCGTGCCCACAGCTAACAGCACATTGTCATTAGTCGAGACAAAATCTCTCATTTTTCCTTCGGTCTTAGTGAAGTTGGTGTTTGTTGTTTCCTCTGATGACCTGACCAGCTGATGGCGGAGGGATATCAAAGCCCTACGTCCCAACATACTAAAGTTCTAAACACAGGGGCTTTGTGGAGGAAAAGTTTAACGCTGTAAGGGATCTTACTGTTTTGTGTTGTCAAGTTGAAGCAGTTTTTTGAGTAGTTTTAACCAACAAAATTCACAGGTTCCTTTACTGTTAATCATATTTACTGGTGCCATCGACCTCGAGCAACCCCACCTGAAAAACCTGAACTATCCTTTAAGTCCGGCCTCAGCTCCACCTTGTTGTACCTGGATAATCAGCTGACCACTCAGACTCAGTCCAGCGCTTCTTGGACCATGGCTGGCGTGATCGCTGGTGCACTCTCTACCTGAAGGTGTGGTAGTGGGCGTGTCTGTGGGCGTTGCTCCAGTCCTGCAGATTGATGCGGAGGCTGTAGTGTCCCTGATTGGTCAGCAGGTGGAGCTGCTGGTTCCCCAGCCAGTGTTCTCCTTGAGGCTCACCGAAGCCTTCGCGGTACTCCGACCAGCCGCGGTTGAAGCTCACCGAGCCATCGCGCCTCCGCTGCAAAACCGTCCACCCCCCACCTGAGGCAGGAGAAACAAAGATGGCGTCACTTATCTCTAGGTGAACTCATTTGTTTAAGTGAGAGCAGAGGGATTTTCTTTCAGCACCCAATGATAGACAGACAGATGGACAGACAGACAGACAGATAGATAGATAGATAGATAGATAGACAGACAGACAGACAGATAGATAGATAGATAGATAGACAGACAGACAGACGGATAGATAGATAGATAGATAGACAGACAGACAGACAGACAGACAGATAGATAGATAGATAGATAGATAGATAGATAGACTTTAATGTCATTTGTGGGAAATTTGACTTAGACAGCAGTGCTACTGGCTAAGGGCATGTATACATAAAAATTACTAGACGACATAAAAGAGTGACATAAGCAAGAGGTCGGCAACAAGCATGGTCAGTAGCTATTGCACAAGAAGATTAAAATGCAGTGAGTGTTACAATAAGCAGTGAAAATAAGTAGAAAGTTAAAATGGTTGAACAAAGATAATAATGATAAAAAAATAAATAAAAGTAGGATAACAATAACCTATAAGAGACTGGTGGCAGTAAAACAAGTTCAAAAATATATAAAATAATACATAAAAACGCAGGAGAATAATTACTTTGACTGTTTGTTGAGAAGAGATATGGATTTTGAAAGAAAAAAGAGCCTATAGCCCCTGAGGAAAGATGTCAGGGTGCGATTGATCAGCCTACATTGTTTTTTTCTGTGGATCATTAAACAAAATGAATCAGTGAGTTTGACAGCGCCAGTGTATTTTATCAGCGCAGGTGTATTTCAGGTCTGGCCCCTGGCAGATTAAACATCAATAATAAAAAGGATCCTTCATCACAGTTCCTTCCTCCTCCCTCCAGCTACACTCGGCTTGTGTCTCACCCTCGGTCTCCATGTCACAGTAGACGGGCAGAGAGGAACCAGGCGAGACCACGATGCTGTAAATACCAGAGTGCCGGACGCCGTTGTGAAACAGAGAGGAGCAGTCTGATGGACAGAGAGAGAGGTGGGCTCCATCTGAGGGGACAAGACCCACAACACCATTAAACTGTGATACTCCAACAGCTGAATGACTTTGTGCTGTTCACCCTTCAGTGTTTCTACAGGTAAAAACTCCTGACTTCATCTGAATTAAAATAAGACATCATCACCAACAGCCTCAAACAAACGTCCTCTACAAATAGACTAAAACCAGTCTACTAGTACTACTAGTGAGATATTTTCAGTTTACTAGAAGTACTAGTAGCAAAAATTTTGTTTTACTGGTAAAGATTTTTGGTGTACTAGAGCGTGAGTAGACCTTACTAGTAAAGCAAAATCACCTTTTACTAGACAATTTTGAGTAACTAGTAGTACGAGTAGACTTAAAAAATGTTACTGGTAAAAACTCAAAGCTTTACAAGTTGTACTAGTAGACTTAATGCAAATGAAATAGGAGGGATTATAACGAAATCCAGCACCTTGATTGGTTGTAATATTTTCGAAAGCCAATGGGAAGCCTGAATTTGCTTTTCCGCGCCCCCTTATTAGTATATAAGGCTATAATAGTAGTACTGGTGACACTTTTTGCTTCTCTAGTAAAGTCTACTCGTGCACTAGTTGACCAAAAAAAGTACTCCAATTTGAGTACTAGTAGGAATGATTACAGTTGATATCACCAATATTAACTTTATGCTCATTTGGCTTTCCATACCTGGAGGCATCATGTCCCTCATACTGAGCATGGACGAGGTCCTGATGACGTTGATCTTGCAGCCCGTGTTCAGGTTGATTCGCTGCACGGTGGCTGAAAGGTTAAGGAGCTGAATCTGCAGCTCGTGCAGCAGCGTGGTGTGCACGTACAGGAGCGTGTCCATCTTAGCCTGACGAAACTCCAGGGAATCCAGCCGCTGGTCAAAAGTTTGGTTTGGTGAAACGGTTTCATCACTCTGAAAGAGAAAAAGACAGAAGATAAACCTCAATTTAGTCATCCAAATTGTTTTAATTTTAGTCTAGTTTTAGTCGATGAAATCTACTGTAAATTTAGTCGACTGAAATATGAAGTGTAAAGGGTAAGGCATTTTTATGTTTCCTTGAATTTCTGAAGTCACGTTTTACACTTGGAAGGAATGAAACATCTAATAACCCTTTATTGAATGCTAGTAAAGTCTGAATGTATAAATGAACAGAAACAAATTGAACTTTTGTGTGAAATGCAGTCACCTTTACTTAGGCTACCTGGCAGAGCATCTCAGTTACAATACCAGAACTGACAACAAACAGTGAACCTGCTCTACATGAATATATCAATTCATAAACACTGTCAACACTGTCGTCCCCCACTCCCTCTGCTCCAAACTGTCCCAGCTCACCGTGCCACCTGCGCTCTGTCAGTGGATCTACAGTTTCCTGACTGACAGAAGCCAGCAGGTCAGGCTGGGGCAGGTCACCTCAGACATTCAGACCACAAGCACAGGGACCCCCCAGGGATGTGTCCTTTCTCCACTACTCTTCTCCCTCTACACTAACGACTGCACCTCCACGGACGCCTCTGTGAAGCTACTGAAGTTCGCAGACGACACCACCGTCATTGGTCTCATCCAGGATGGTGATGAGACTGCTTACCGACAGCAAGTGGATCAGCTGGTGCTCTGGTGCAGTCAGAACAACCTGGAGCTAAACACGATCAAGACGGTGGAGATGGTAGTGGACTTTAGGAGACACCCCCCCACCCTGCCCCCCCTCACAGTCCTCAGCAGCCCGGTGTCCACTGTGGAGAGCTTCAGATTCCTGGGCACTATCATCTCTCAGGATCTGAAGTGGGAGCAGAACATCAGCTCCATCCTCAAGAAGGCCCAGCAGAGGATGTACTTCCTGCGGCTCCTGAGGAAACATGGACTCCCCCCTGAGCTGCTGCTGCAGTTCTACACTGCAGTCATCGAGTCTGTCCTGTGCTCCTCCATCACTGAGTGGTTCGGAGCTGCCACCAGGCAGGACAGGTCCAGACTGCAGCGCACTGTGAGGACTGCTGAGCAGATCATCGGTGTCCCCCTGCCCTCTATCCAGGGCCTGTACTGCTCCAGGACTCGTAGGAGAGCAGGAAACATTATGAGGGACTCCACTCACCCTGCTCACAGACTCTTTGAACTGCTCCCATCCGGCAAGCGCCTCAGAGCCCTGCGGACCAGGACAAGCCGGCACAGGAGCAGTTTCTACCCATCGGCAGTCACCATTCTAAACAGCTCATAGCTACATAATTAATAAGAGCTGCAACTTTTTAAACAGTTAATAGCTGCACTATCATTGCACAGCTGCACTTTCCTCTCTTCAGTTGTAAACATTCCTGGATGCTTGCTTGTATCCTGATGCACATTTTTTATTTTTTATTTTTACACACACACTTTATTGTTAAGAGTTTTTGTACATTTATATTTCTTCATTTTATTTATTTAATCTTATCCTCTATTTTTTTCTTTAAAATTTTTTACATTTACCTTATTTTTATTTTGTCTCGTTCACTGTACTAGAGAGAAAACAACTGCCGAAGTCAAATTCCTTGTATGTGTCGCATACTTGGCAATAAAAAACGATTCTGATTCTGATTCTGATTCTGATAAAGAGAGGAGATCTGATTGGATCGCTCCACAACTTATCCCACCACCACCAAGCTAAGGCAGCTGTGATTGGATGTCCCTCTTAACTCATCCAACCTTTCCACACAACCAAAGTAGCTGTGATTGGATATATTCCTAACTTGTCTCTACTTTCTACATGACCAAATTAGGTCTGATTGGATTAAGTCTCTGTCAAATATTTCAGTCTAGTTTTTATTTGTTGATGAAAATGTCAGTTAACTTAGTTTGAGTTTTTGTCCATGTGCACTTGTTTTTATTAGTTACTGTCTAGTTTTCATCAGGGGAAAAAAGGTTATTGATGAAAACTATGATGAAAATAATTAGTCAGCAAAATTAACACTGTAGGAGAGGACAGCTTAAATAAGGCGATCTGAGGGGCTGTCCACACGAAGATGAGCTTATGAGTTCGCAAGAGTTTTTTTTTTAATCATTTAGGCGTTTCATTCAATAGGATTTGTCGTTTTGGAAGCCTGAAACACACATTTTTGACTCCACTCTAAATTACAAATGGTTTGATTACTGATACTCTGAGGAGTTTTGTCTTTTTTTGTTTCATTTCCCAATTTAACTGAAACATCGCGGACACAAAAATGTTTCTCAGCAAACTGAAAAATTTAGTCTGCTGTGAATCTTCTCAGACAGTTTCATGGCAAACCTTCCAGCAGCCATTAACGGTCCCCTTTCAGAAACAGAGAGTCAGAAGTCCTGCAGTCTGTGACAGCTTTAAGTGGATTTGGAGCGCGGGCGGCTCCGGGACACTGCAGCCCAGAAACGAGCTCTATGGGTCAGCCAAAACGTTTGCAGCTAAGCCTGTTAGCGTTCAGGGTTAAGGAGGAATTAGTGGGTGCCAACTCAGAGAGATAAAGAGAAACACTGAGATGAAGGTGCACTGTTCAAAATGACTCTTATAAACTCTCTGATCGCAGCCACGCTTTGTCATGAAAACAGACAAATGTCTCTGAATAAACTGAACAAAGTCAGGAGATGATAACAGATTTAGAGGATTTAGATTTAGTGCTGTGTTTGTTTAGTGAAGCTGAATCATGTGAACTGAATCTGAAGCTCTCTGCTGTGTGAGGCCAAAGACCACAACAGAGAGAGTCTGAAAAGAGGTGAGCTGGATCCACAAAACTCACATGCAGAAACACAAAGAGATCTGCTCACACAAAACAAAAGTATTTATTAAACAGCATGGAGCTGCATGGCTCTCTCAGACTTATTTTTATCTTAATTAATAATTTATGTATTTATTTGCAAATATTTAAAAGATAAGTCAAAGAAAACAGTGAATAAGATCAAGTGAAGGTTAGGTAGAAACCTTATGTAGGCTTGTTCGTGAACCTTACCTTAACAGTAAATACAGGTAAAATTATCAGGAATAAAAAAACAAAACTAAATCATAATTATAAAAGAAAAACAAACACACAAAAATCAAATAATAACAAAAGTTTTGCCAAAATGAGATAATACACCAACACAGAAACAGAATTTTAACAAAAGAAAATGGCACATAAACTGTATTTTTTCGAGCAATATTGAAATTTGATCATTACACAGATCATCATGAACAAAAAAGTCTTCGAACATCAAAACATTTTTAGCCACAATCTGGATCCGGACAGGAGCAGAGACTCTGTCAGTAAATAAAAATACTTTTTCCATAATTGAACGATATGGTATCTTATTGAACACTGACCTCGAGATGTTTGAAAAAGTATTAGGTACAGGTTATTGGTCATTCTTGTTGAATAAAAGTTCACTTGGGAGTTTGGAATAAAGAACATTTTAAAGCTTACAACATTTTTCATGAGCTGCCATCTGAAATATCCACTTGACCCTAACCAGCTGAAACTCATCATAATTCTCATTAAATACCAGAAGATTTATAGTTTGGTCTTTTGTCAGTTTGTTCTAATAAACTGCTCTGCGTGGTCTTACTGTTGCCTCTGCTCTTTAATCAGATTTAATGTTCTTATCTGTGTTAGAATTAGAGGCTCCTCTTATAGATTGTATTGCATGATGACTCCTCTGTCTGGTTCCTTCTTTTGGAGAACTGACTATTAAGAGATGGTAATTACTTGATCACAGACTTTATGTGAATCACAAGACAGGAGGTGATTTTCCACATACTTTATTGTGAAGACTTGTTTATATTTGTAAATCTCTGGTTTTTTGTATCCTGGTATGTAATGGTACTAGTAACTCTCTCAGCTGACTTCAGATGTATACATGAAGGTTTATGGCTCTAAACTCCTCAGGAAGTATCTTAATGTTTAATACACATTTTTAAAAATGAACATAATTTTTGGGTTTTCTACCTGTTCAAACTTTCAGGTATGTTTAAATATTCAGGTGTAGCTATACTGCTCAAAAGAAGTTTTGGTCAATTATTTCTCCACTTTAATAAAACTAACCGGTATTGTCTACTATATCAATGGAAAGCCTGATTAGTCAATTTTACAACAAGGTACAACTTGCAAGTGCAAGCGACGCAGCTAAATATGTGGGTAGCACCCCCCCCAGTCCATCTGGGAAACGCACAGAAAGTGTTTGGGGTAGGCAGAACCTTTCAGAGGCAGGTCTGGCAGGTGATTGGACGATTGTTCTGTCAATCGCTTTTATAATAGGCCAATCAGATAATTTAACAGGCGGGAGCTACTGTGCTACAGAACATGTGCCACTTCAAGAACAAACTCTCAGCAAAACATTTTAGAAGTGGAGAGAAAATATCATTACTATAGAGAAGTTTGAAGTGTTGATGTTTGTTTTTCCTTTAATAAAGATCTGATAAAACTGCTACTGAAGCTGTTAGCATCTATGCTAACAAGCAGCCACTTCCTGCTGTCATCTGGCTTGGAGCTCCCTCCTCTTCCTGCTCTAAAGGACTCTGATTGGGTCGTCCCAAGCTTGGACCTGTCTGATTACAGACATTGAATCAGGTGGATCCATCTGCTGTGCAAGGTTATTTCATCTGGGTTGGGTCTCGTTAGGGCTGGCTTAAAAACAAAATGGTCTAATTTTTTTTTTTTTTTTTTTTTCACAAAACTCGATTTTACAATTAAAATGATTTTTTTCCCCTCTCACAGAAAAAAAAAACCTAGATACTGCATAAAACAATGCCAGTTGCCCCAATGTTATCAACATGCAGTACATTCCAAAACTAAACTGAATTTTACTTTTCGCTCTAATTTTGTCCCTGAGAGCTGCTTTATTTCAAAAATCAAAATAAACAAATGCGAGTCTAAACATTGACACACCTTACAAATGAAGTAACGGGAAGTGAAGTGATTTTTGATTTTTAAATCTTCTGCAAAAAAATTTAAAAAAAAAAAAAAAAATATATATATATATATATATATATAGAGAGAGAGAGAGAGAGAGAGAGAGAAAGAGAGAGAGAGAGAGAGAAATTAATTAATCGATTTGATCGACATATCACCCAGCCCTTGGTCCGTGTACACTATGAGAACAAATTTTGTAGGTCTGAGGAAGAGCTGTGCAGCTCCCAAAGGCCACAAGGCCTGTCTTTCTCTAATACGACAGTTTTACTCACTTTTTTCTCTTTTTGTGGGAATTATGGAAAGTGATCATAAACGTTTTCAAGAAGACATAATATCAAGTTTTAAGACTCTTTCATAAAACAGAAACCAAAGATCAGAGTGCTGGACAGGCGGCCCTTCAGTGTCTAACTTCAGTCCGCCTCATCTTTTGTTTTGGTTGTTAAAAAGTATTGAACAGCGTCTTTCAAATATTTGAAGGTGACCTATCACATTATTTTTCAGCTGTTAGCACAGTCACATGTAGTTTAAGAAACACGTCTGTGCCTCGCTTTGGTCACAATATAATTTAGATCCATCAGTAGAAAGTTTTTGACTCTGCATAAACCAGCATCGCTCAGCTTTGCACAGAACGCTCTGTTCTGATGTGTGTCTCTTTAAATGCAAATGAGCTTCTTCCTGAGAGATACTGAGAGAGGGGCATCATGGGTATATTTTTGATGGAGCCCTGATTCTGAACAGATTCTGGTATATTTGCCGTTTTTTTGGTGGGCAGATACTCCAGAGCTCTAGGTGTTTGACAGAAAATGCTGAATAAAAAAACCCCTTTTGTAAGTACCATTCAAAACAAGACCATCTCTCATACCTGTACCTCCAGGACCTGGACTCGGTGCCGGTGGTTCCTCAGCTCCTCCTGTAGCTCGGACATGGTCTCCTTCAGCTCGTCCAGCTGCTCCTTCCTGTTCTGGTTCTCGTGGAGCCAGTATGAGATGTCGTCCGTGCAGCGGAACATGTCCGGGCAGCGTTTCTGGGACGTCCCCACAGGAGGCAGCATGGCCATGAGCCGGCACTGACCGTTGGCCATCAGCTGGCTGCTGTACTCCCCGCACTGATCTGACACGCTCTGGTTCGGGCTTTCTACAGCACCGACGTCCATGCTGCGGATCACAGGGGGGACCTCCTCGAGGCGCAGGTCAAGGTGTGTTCCTCTGAGAGTGGACGGGGGGTGCCAGTCGGCGTCCTCGTAGTTGTCCTCGTTGATGTCTGGTAGGTCCCAGATCGAGCCAAAATTTGTGTCAGCCGCGTCTCTGATCATTTGATTATTTCTGTCTGATTGATCAGTTTCTGGGAGTGTGTTTGAGAAGAAGTTCTCATCACGTCCAAAGTCTGAGTGTTCATCAGAGGCAGCAGCACAAGTGAGCTGGAAGCACCACCCAGTCAGGAGAGAAGAAGTCAGTAAAACAAACGTCCACTTCATCGTCCGGTTTCACCAACTCTCCGTCTGTTGATGTTCATCCATGACAACTCTGAGGGAAGTCCAAAGGAGAACCTCGATCAGACATCACAGCAGGAGGAGGTCCAAAGTTAAGACATCTCTGGGACTTCAACACCAACCAGTCGGACTCCATCAGCCTCATCTCTGATGATGATATTATGTTTGCTTATTAACAAATATTAACAAATATCAGAGGTGAAAACATTGACCTGGCGAAGCTTGTTGTTGAGGCTCAGCATGTTGTTAAAGCTTAGTGAGACAAATTTAAGCCTCACTGTTGGTCATAAACCAGCAGTTAGATAAATCATTTACTAATGTTTTATCATTTTTAGAGCTTATTAATACAAGTGAAACTGCAATAATTTAAAAAAGCTTCTGTTGTTGTCAAAATAAAGGTTGCTTTAATGCAAAAAGTAAAAGTTTATGTGGTGCACCCTGAAGAACCTCTGATAAAGTCTAATGAGGTCTCATTTTAAAAAGTTTCCATCAGACATTAAACATACATGGAAATTGTTCAAAGACCCAAACAATAAAGAGCGAAAGGTTTCAGTGCAATCATCAAGTTTCTCCTCGTACCTGCTCCCCGGTGTCCTGGTGCCGTACCCCCTCCTCGGTGCGTCCCACATCCTCTGAGCTCTGAATCCTCTGAGTGGAAAAGTGTGAGGACGGCCAGCACACTGTTTGGATGTGTGTGTGTGTGTGTGTGTGTGCTCAGCACTGGGTACGACATCTTATCCCGATAAGCCTCTAACGGGATTGGCAGATGCTGGCTGGAAGGGAATAGATTACATATAATAGGATTAGAGTAATGTCACTATAAGTAACGGTAACAGACACAAATAAGAGAGACAGACAGACAGAGATGGGACAGATAAATCAAACGCCCCCCTAACTGTGAATGTTCTGCTCCTCCTGAAGGATCCAGAGGGCCTTCCTTCATCAGATCAGATCTTTATTCACTTTCACATGTTCTTGGTCCTTCCTGAGGTTCTCAAACACAAACATCTGATGGAAGAATCCTAATCAGTTTGTCCAAACCTCCTGTCCTGGCTCTGGTCCATGCTGAGGAGGCTCAGCTTTACTCAGAGCTCCCTCCGGATGTCTGACCTCGTTACATCATCACTGAGCACCTCCTTTAGGCCCGTCTCAGATTTCAGGGGCCCCTCCATCACAGCTTCAGTCAGCTCTGAGATATTACTACCACTGTGACATCACAGAGAAATGTTATGTCCCCGGTCTAGGGGAACCAGGAGCACAACATGCAGAGCCCTCCCTGCTCGCCCACTCCCAACAAAAGGCCAGCAGAACACTGTTTGCGACCAACACAGCAGTTTTTATTTACTTCGGCCGAGAGCAATGCCCAACACAGTAAACAAAAGGATCCTATGACATCTAAGCTTTCCTGAATCAAAAACTAAATGGCAAACAAATGACAATTCTCTTACCTATTTAATAAACTAAGAAAAACAGGAGAAAACAATTATCAAAGGAAAAGGGCTTCTCCCTCCTACGAACTGCTTTCTTAGTTTTGAACACAACTCTTCAGATGCAGTGGCTCTTTGTTCGGGGAAGGCGAGCGGCAGAGAGAGAGGCGGGGCTTCTGACAGCTACTTAAGAAGGAGACGCTCCGTTCTCCTCCAATCACCGCAATCTTCCAATTCGACCCAATCCCCGGTCTCCGATTCGGCACCAATCCTCGTTCTCCAACCTGTATGGGCACCCCACCCACTCACACACACGCACTCACAGAGAGGAGACAGATGCATGCCAAAATACATTTTCACCCAACATGACCAAGGGTCATGACAGAAAACAGACAAAAAAACAACAGAAGATGGGAAATAAGAATGGACCCAGCAAACAGGGATCAGGTGCCTGATTCATTTAAAGATGAATTTCATTCTTTAATGGCCCTGAACACTCACACAGGTGATTTTAATCTGTGGTTAATTAGACATTATTATTTAGTGACACCGGACCACATGATTGAGAGCGGGAGCAGAAGAGTTTGTTGACTGCACAAAGCAGATATGCTGAAAAAAAGTAACTTTTCCTTTACTGTAATCTGTTTATTGACAAGTGTGAATCATTTCTTTTGTAAATAAATTTTGGAAGTGACGGTGGATCCGCTTTTTGTTTGGACTGTGTGTTTGAGACCCAATCAGCAGTGGCTCTCTGGAAGCTTGAAACCACTACAAGATCTAATCAGGGGCTTTTTCACTGAGGGCCCAGGGCCTTTAAGTCACTTTGAAAGAGAAACCAGTTTGCTGCACTACATGTGAGAACAATCCTGATGATCTGCTGCTCAGGCAGAGATTATTTTACAAAAACAGAGAAACCGTTTGGCTGCTCTGAGCTTGTTAAAACATTTAGCAGGAATCTGACCGCATACGTGAAGATGCTTCTCAGATGATGACACAGTAAGTGCCAACATGCAGTAATTTGCCTTCTCCTGTGGGTGTTACCAGGGCCTTTAAGACAAACTTTACACTGAGAGAAGTTTGTGGATGAAGTTCCTGGAGCTCAGTTTGACTTCATGACTGTTTGATTGATTCTGCGTTCCCTTCTGAACACAGCACAGAAAAGTGCATGTGCATGTGTGTGATCATCAGTAATGGGCTGAGTGGAGGCTGAAGGCTGCAGTGACCCTCTAATGGGTTTTTATTTACCCATTTGATCCATTAGAAGAGACGAGAGAAAGTAAACTACTCAAAGATAAAGCTTTTGGATGGACAGACGGACAGAGAGGACTCCTGGTTCTTCCTCTTTCAGGTTTGAACCCATTAGCAGTAAAATATTGTTCCTGCAGGAGGCCCAGAGAGCTGACAAACGAAATGAGAGCAGAGATTCAAAACAAAGTTTTCAGTGAGAGCTGAAAACTTTTCTGAACAGAGTCGCTCTGATGAGGCTGTCACTGCTGCACAGGAGAGGATCAGAGTCAGAGATCATTACTGCCCAAGTGAAGAGGACTTTCAGTTGTTTCTGTTGCTCTTGTGCTCCATATAGCAGAAGGTATATGAATATATGGATATTCAAATAAGATAGATGCATAAATAGAAATAAGCAAAAATGCCCTCTCCTGTTCACGCTATACACCCGAACTCTATTGTGAAGTTCTCTGATGACACCACCATCATCAGCTGGATTTCCAACAATGATGAGATTTCAGATCAAGAAGAAATCAACTATCTTGCGTAATGGTGCACAGAAAACAACTTACTACTCAATGTCAGTAAACCAAAGAGCTGAGAGCTGATTTTAGAAAAAAGGAAGCAAAGACACACAACCCTGCCTACATCAGTGGAGCTGAGGTAGAGCGGGTGAGCAGTTTTAAGCTCCTGGGAATCAACATAACAGAGAACCTGTCATGGACTTCACACATCTCTGCCGTGGTTAAAAAAGCTCAAAAACGTCTGTACTTCTTAAGGAAACTTAAGAAAGCTAAATTCACATGGCAAGTTCAAGTTAACTTTTACAAAGCAGTGATTGAAAGCATCCTGACTGGAAACATCACAAACTGGCATGGGATGTGCACGGCCCAGGACAGGAGGACTCTGTAAAGATAAAAACTGCCCAAAACATCATCGGTACCCATCCACCCAACCACAACCTGTTCACCCTGCTGCCATCAGACAGAAGGTACAGAAGTATCTGCTGTACCACCGGACTGCAGAACAGCTTCTTCCCTCAGGCTGTGAGATTAATGCACCATCTGCACTCCTCCATGTGTAATGGTTTGGTTTTTGTTTTCTTTTGGAGCCACATTTTAATTTCATTATACAATCTGTTGTACTGGTACATTTTTATCTACAGAGTAAAACTTGGTAAATGACCATCATACCTCTGCAGCCTCCTTTCTTTCAGCTCCTCTAATATGTTGCTCTTCACAGACACTGAGCTCTTACAAATCCAAGGAGAATTTAAAAGGATCATAAAGACCGTGGCGACAGAAAGATGCAGCTGATTACACTTACACTTAAATCCTGTTTTGTAATATTCAGGATTGTTGTGCTGTTTAACTTTTTTTATGAATTTTTTAACATTGCATTGGCTACTACCTCAGGCAGGTCTCCTTTGTAGAAGAGATTTTGTAATCTCAAAAGGACTTCCTGGTAAAATTAAGAAAAATAAACAAATACATAAACACTCACTAAGATCCTCACGCTATCACATTTTTCCTGCTGCTACCATCGACTGTGAGGACAAATGTGCACTTGCTGCCTGATAAAGTTAATCCTACCACTAACAGGAGCCATGATGAGGAGTGATCAGTGTTGTCAGAATGTTCTCCCTGATCAGAGTTCACGCTCTCATTAGACTTTTGTAGGTGGTTTTGAAGTCGGCCTGATATGCCCTTGACTTTTAACCTTTCAGGCTGCGCTGGATTGAAACATGCATTAAAATCAACATCATCCTGTGAGGGCCAAACTTCTTCAAACTAAAAAAGGCTCTTCTTCATGAAACTTAAAAACAATGGAAAAATATTTAAACCAAAATTGAAGAAGAAGTTTAACCTGAAAAATGTAGACGTTTGATGTTGAGGATTTTTGTTAAAAGTGATGATGAAGAGGAAGAAGAGCGGGAGACTTCAGGTGATGACATGTGTGTGTGTGTGTGTGTGAGTGTGTGTCTTTCACTGAGGCTATAAAATGGTTCAGTTTGTCCATCAGAGGGACAAAGAGGAGGAACACTCACAAATATCTGCTCAAGATTAGAACAACAAGAAGAAGGAAAAAGAAACAGGACAGCAGTGAGTATATATAAAAAAAATATATATATATATATACATATATATATATATATATATATATATATATATATATATATATATATATATATATATACACACATATATATATATACATACATATATATATATATATATATATATATATATATATATATATATATATATATATATATATATATATATATACACACACACATATATATATATATATATATATATATATATATATATATATATATATACATACATATATATATATATATATATATATATATATATATATATATATATATATATATATATATATATATATATATATATATATATATATATTATTTAAAAATTATGATTTTATCAAAATATTTTTTCATTATAACAGTTTTAGGATTTAAATGTCATTTTCCTGAAATAAAGATAATTAAAAAAGACAACAAATGTGAATTTGATCATAAATAACAGATTTAATAGTTAGTATAACATGTTTTTGTGTCAGTTCATAATTTTGCAAATTAAATCTATTTTTGAGGGATTAAAACTTATTTGTTCGTCCGTCTGTACATCTCGGTGCAAAGAAGAAGAGATTTAATTTGCTAATGATGCAGTTCCAGAATTTTTTGAAAGGATCTGTTAACTTTGTGATTTAAGACCATTTTTTTTTTCAGACAGAAAAGTCTTGGTGGTCTAGTTGAAGGTTTTGTTTCATTGCTGAGTATTTGATACTTAACTTGGTGTCAGTATTGGTTTAAGGTTTTGGTATCAGCTGATTGAAAAATTTGGATCCGTTTTGCTTTCATTCTTCCTTTTAATCAATATTCAGGTGTAATAGCAAATGAAATTAAGTAGAATCCATCCCAGAAAACATCTTCAAGTAGAAGTAAAAGTATTTTTCAAAAAACATGCAACAAACTACCACTTCACAAAAAAGCTTCTCATTTACAGCAGACTGGGTGAATTTAATCAGTAATTTGGTTCAAAAACTGAGTAAAAATTGAGTAAAAAAACAACTCTAGTGCAGTTATTTTTTTATATTAAATATGGCATAAAAAAATATGTATTTTATATGTCAAGTTTCTTTGTTTTAACATTTTCAAAGTCCTGTCTCTCCTTCTGTTGTTGCAGATTTAAGTTTAGAATATGATGACACCTATTATTTTTGTCTGTGTGATTTTGTCTGTTTATTTTTTGGTTGGGTTTTTTATGTGTTTATCTGTTTGTTTATTTTTTCGTTTTTTTGTTTAATTGTTTGTCTTTTTACTCGCTTGTCTGTTTATTTCCTTGTCTCTTAATTTTTTGGTCCTTATGTTTAGATGTTTGTTTGTCCGTCTGTTTGTCCATTTATTTGTTAATCTGTTTATTTGTTCGTCTGTTCACCCATCTGCAAGTGAGATGCCTCAGAAACTTCTTGATGGATTTTGCTGAAACAAATCTGGGAGATGTTGTTGTTGATGGCTCAGAGAAGAAGTGATCAGAATCAGACTTGTGATCCAAACAGACGCTGGTCGACAAATTTTTTTTAAGGATTTGTTTACACTGTGATTTAGTGCAGTTTTCTGCATTTTAACTGAATGTCAGGAATACCTCAGCGGCGGTTTGTGCTCTAAGAAAACTTTAGTTTACTCTGAACTTGATCTGAAAATATTATAAAATATAATAAAATCAAGTACTGAAGTTGAGTGATTTTTGAATGAGTAATTGTCTCTTGTGGTGGAGAAATATTTCAGGAGAAGCATGATGTCTCAAGCTAAAGGGATGTTTACTTCACCAACCTCTGGATTTATCATTAAAAGTCTTTAAGACTTATGCAAATATTTTCCAAGCCTGCATGTTTCTATTAAACATAGACAAAATAAATGTTTTATGCAAACAATTTAATAAAGACAAAATAAAACAATAAAATAAGAAAAAACACAGTGGACATATAAAATATATGGTATAATAATAAGGCAGACAATGATAGTAAAAAAAATAATGTGGATCCTTTTTAACAGTATTTTTGTTACTGGACTGTTTGAGTGGTTGATTATAGATTTTTGTTAATGCCGTTTTCACATTTTTGGTTTCGTGTAAAGGGGAGAAAAAGATAAATTTCCTCACAAGTTTTAATCAGTTTGTGTTATTTCCTAAGTTCTGGAACAATTTAAAGTCAAATAATTCTCTTTTTTTAATACAAACTAAATCTAACGTTGATTATAAAAGTCCCTCATGTGTGCTCTTCTGTGATTGGTCATCAGGAGAATGTGTCCTGTGTGGTTATTGGTGGCTGTGGCGATGGTGGGCGCGGCCAGAGGAACGGTCAGTCAGTGTTTGGAGCATCGGAGCTGTCAGGTCAAATCTGAGAGCAGCATCATGGTAACTAACACACACACACACACACACACACACACACACTTTTATTAAACTCTTCGGTCAGATCAGTCTTATGAGTGTTTAATTACTTTTAATTATGCTTGTGACAGTGATGCAGACATGAAATTCAAAATGAGTTAAATATTTGTCTCAGGTGAATGTTAAGCTCCGCCCTGAGTCTCAGGCTCCGCCCACATTTGTTTTTGGTTCCCCCTGTTGCCCTCCTCTCCTGCAGGACTGTCTCCAGCTCTGTCACTCAGACCTCACCGCTGAGACCCCCGTCATCCCCGGCGAAGCTCACCTCCGACCTCCTCCTCCATCAGACCCCCAGGCTCTGCTCCCCCCGTTAGCATCCCCCGCCTCCCCTCAGGCCAAGCGCTCCTACTCCATGGAGCACTTCCGCTGGGGGAAGCCCGTCGGGCGAAAGCGCCGCCCCATCAAAATCTACACCTCCAACGGCGTGAACGAGGAGTCGGCCGAGGGGTTCCCCGCTGAGATGAAGAGGAGGGAGCTCGCCGGCAAGATGAGAGCAGAGGAAGAAGAGGAGGAGAAAGAGGAGGATGAGGAGGAAGAGGAGGGACCTGATGAGAAGAAAGAGGAGTACAAGATAAAGCACTTCCGCTGGGGGAGTCCGCCGGCGAGCAAACGCTACGGAGGCTTCATGAGGAGCTGGGACGAGCGCAGCCAGAGGCCGCTGCTCACGCTCTTCAAAAACGTCATCAGTAAAGACATACAGCAGCCGGAGGAGTGAGGGGAGGAGGACAGGGAGGGGTGAGGAGGAGCAGAAAAGAGAAGGAGGACGGGGGGAGGAGAGAGAGAGGAGGATCAGGGAGATGAGAGAAGGAGCAGACAGAGCGGAAAGAGAGGAGGTGACCTGGATGACTGAGGACCTGCACGGATAAGTTCTCCTTCACTGACGCTCTACAAACGGACACAACATCAGGGTGTAAACGTTCTTACTGTGTCATTTACGTCATTAGTTCATTGCACGTATGTCTGAAAACAAAGCGGAGCTGCCTCTTGTCGAAGTTAAACCCTTATTTAGTTTTTCAACCTCCAGGACTGAAAAATGAAGCCAGTGCAGCAGTGCCATAAAGCGGGGCTGCTCGAGGCTGTGGGAAACAAAAGAAGTTTGATTGTGAACGAATAAAGGACAATTTTACAGCTAAAATAAAATTATTACAGCCTGTCTCAACAAGCAGCTACAGTCTAAATAATTAATGACCCAAAGGCTCATTTTTTATATTCTTCCCAGGAAAACCCAGACCAGAATCAAAACCAGCATGATGCACGGAGTCCAACATTTTCAGGGATGACCACGAAATATGCATGTGTGGCAAGTGGGACACACCTTCACTCAAAATGAGGTTGGTCAGTACTAGTATAATTGGATTTCAGCATAACCCAGGAGAAGCCAGACAAGGCCACCCGGGGAGATATTCAAAACATATAATTTATAAGGCACTCAGGTTCGTTCACAAATGGAGCTGAGACGTGGTTCAGGTACAAAAAAATATACAATAACTTTATTTTCACATGAGTGGTAAAATCAACTTCTTTAAAACACCATTCGTACCAGGTGTAGGGGTAGGGACCCTAACAGGGCTGGAGCTTACCAGTGGAGGGGGAGGACGGGATCATATCAGGGGGAGGAATCCCAGGAGAAGGGCACCCAATGATTCGTGACACTCACACACAATGGTGAAAACTCAAAAAGCCACGGGGTACACAGCACACAAGGGGGGGGGGGGGGGGGGGGGGGGGGGGGTACCGCCACCAGGACCACCACTGTAAGCTTCCAGTCCTGCAAGGAGAAAGGAGAAATCAGCAAAAAGCAACACTAAACATCGACCATTTACCCACAACTCCCGCTGAGGGAAATAACAAGTAAAGGAACTCTAACAGAGGTAAACTAGTACTGAGAATACCAAAAAAAAGGAACCGTTTATGAACATTAAACAGAAGGAAATAATACTTATAGGAACGACCTACCAAACACAAATTTACACAAATTCCAATGTATAACCCAACAAAAGAATTCAAGTAATAATTATGGATGGGTAAGTAGTACAAAAATAAACAGAATTAAACACAAACAATACTGTAAATCACCGAAAGCAGTGGGTAAACCAACATTCAAAGGACAATACAATTAAAAGGAGCCCACGCATTACAATACTACTGTCCCCATAAACCCGAAGCACGCACGTGCCAGACGCCTCCGCACGGGTCAGGTTAGAGGGTAGAAAGGAGCTAAAGCCTGGGAAGACAGGGTGTTTTACACATCCAAGTGCAGCAAATTGAAGCCAAGCAGCGCCCGGCAAAGCAAAGCAGGGTAAAGCAAAGCAGCTGTGATTCTGTCACGTCACACGACCCCGTCAATCTGTCATGAAGATATAAAAGAGATCACAATTAATAAGAAACTCTGTTAAAGAAGGTAGGAATCAGGCTGTTGTGAGCTATACATACCGATCAGCGCACGAGACCACCTGCGCGGAAGAGAGGAGAAGAGGCGAACAGGAGCCCCGCCTGGCTACAGTGCTAACACACCGCCGAGAGCTACAAAAAAAACCAGAGCAGAGGATTCCCTTCCTGTGACCTGCTGTAGCGGACACTGCCGAACTGTAAACACCCAAAACGATCCGCCAATATCATAAAAAACCCCGACATAGCGTTCAATCCAAAGCAGCCACTGCTCCATTACCTGCACCGGTGCTGTGGTGGAGACAGGAAGTGAGGCAACCAGGGGGGCGGGCGACACCTCGGAGCCAAGGAGCATGAGGGCGACAGGGTGAGCAGTCCTTGCCTTTATAGAGTGGCCTCCGGAGCTGATTGGCTAACGACAGAGCGCTGGGCAGCACAGTGGCCATGAAAACAGGAATGATGCAGCTCATCCTGCTACACATGTAAAGAATGTCCTCATAATCAATCACGTCACCGTGGCTTTGCTCACTTCTTTCTACCATCAGTTAGACCACGAACAGTGTGGTACCAGACCAGTGCTCTGCGATTAGACCACGAACAGTTTGGTACCAGTGCTCTGTGATTAGACCACGAACCTTTGGTACCAGAGCTCTGTGATTAGACCACGAACAGTGTGGTACCAGACCAGTGCTCTGCGATTAGACCACGAACAGTTTGGTACCAGTGCTCTGTGATTAGACCACGAACCTTTTGGTACCAGAGCTCTGTGGCTGCTGAATTCTGTCTGAAACTCCTTCAGTCCGAGTGACCCTGAACCTCTGAGTAAATTGAAGAGAACATCGACCCTGACAGAGCTGCAGAGACAGAAGAAGCCTGCCGTTGTAGCTGCAGGTCACTTACATGGATGATGACGAGGATCGTACTGAGCATGTGCAGAAAGTTTCCGTCCCCTTAAGAGCTGCAGATCGTCGATGTATGCAGAAGACAACAGCTGACAGACAAGACAGAAAAGGAGACTGAATGTTTTATACACCGATGACTGTAAATATTTGAAAATGACAAAAATACAAAGTTATATGCAAGCAAATCAATCAGACATGCTCCTTTATTTCACCATCTATCTGCGTACCTATCTGCCTGTCTATCAGTCCATCTATCTATCTATCTATCATTGAATCAGTCTATCTCTCTATCAATCAATTATTCAATGTCTTTTTATATATCAATCAATGAATCAATCTATTCATCTATTAATTTAATAGTCAAACTATTAATTTATCCATCTCAATCAACCAGTCTATCTGTCTATCATCAGGACATTGTTCTGTTTCACCAACAAAATCAAAGCTGAGGGGACCACAGATGTAGAGACATCCTACAGGACTGATAAATGATCAAACATGATCATCATAAAAACATTCTGCAGATTTAATAAAACAACTTTAGGAGTTTGATGACGACCATTTTAGACAAAGAAGTTAAAGTTCTTCTCTCACCTTACAGGATCAGTTATTTCAGGTTAAAACACAAGAATGGAATCCATTTTGTAAAATGTGATTAAAATTGTATTGTTTCCTTTAATAATTCACATCAGAACGGTTTTAATAAAGACACAAAAAAGGTTTTCACAGCCTGTTGCTACTTTATCTTTTAAACAAGAAACCGTGAAAACAAACACCCAGCAGGAAGTTTAAAGTTTAGTGGGACACAGAATCTTAACCAAGATCCAAAACTGAAGGAACAGCAGATAAATAAATATCAGAAATAAAATAAACAGAAAAAACAAAACATTCATTTTTACTGTCCAGTGTTCATCTCATAAAAACAAGCAGACGTCACTGAAACAGATCACCTGTGTTTTGTCTGCACCTGAGAGAAGAGGACATTGTTAAAGCCTGGCTCGATGGGGAAAAGGGAAGTAACATAAATAAACCAGATTTTAAATGGTTTAAATGAAAGTTATCTATTATTAAAGAAAAATGAAGTTTTAACAAAATGAGGTCGAAAAGGGCAAACTAAGAAATACAATACTTAAACTGAAATTCAATTACTAAAGACTACAATAAACCTAAAAATCCACAAACCAAGATAAATAATCCAAAAGAGAAAACAGGATTACAAACAACAGAAACAAACAATTAAACTAATGCCCTTAACTTACAGGACCTCCGAAGTTACAAACACAGGTAGCACAAAGAACTTCTTAACAAACAAAGATTTTCTAACCTAACAGACACAGGCTCTGTTGAGAAGCTCCTTCTTCTCAGGCTTCCCGGTCTTCTTATAAGGTGAATGAGGTCGGCTCGCAGGGCGATTGGCTGATAGAGACCTCGCGCAGCTGCTCCGAATCTGCCTGACGATCTCTGCTCCTGCTCACTCACTCACACTCACACAGCACTCCACAAACAGGTGAGCAAGAGAAGAGGGGGCGTGGTGGTGGCCGTAACATGTAATCATGAGGCCTGTTGTTGCTCTAGAAAGTTCTCCGGAGTTTAAGTGGTTTTTATCAAGCATGACGTCTGCGTCAGTGGCAGCTCAGGCTATGTCCACATACATCAGGTCCAGCTGCTGTGCTAGATTAAGATACTGTGAGGCAGTTGAGGTCAACAAAAAGAGCACTGTGTAGCATTTTTGCCTTTTTCCTTATAGCACAGGCCAGCACAAAACTGCACAGCACAACTGCACAAGAATCACAACAAGCACACAGAATCATTTACAGTTACTGAAGAGATCATCTGATGACATGTTACAATTCATAACACATTAATTTGAATATACAGAAAGGATAGTTGTTGTTTCTGGACACTCACAAACACCTGACCTCACAGAGTTTGCCTGTATATCTTCCTTTGAAAAGCTTTAGAAAGTTTTATTTTGTATTTTATTTGTTATTCTGCAAAACTGAGTTTCTCCCCCTGAATTTTCAAAAATAATCCCATCAACACACATAAAGTTTTCCAAACATCCCCGTCCAAAAAGCACACAGTTTTAGGCTGTGGAATAGTTTGCAGCGATGTCCATGATAATCAAGTTTTTTAATTCACTTCCTAAAAAATTAGTCTTACTGTTGCATCTGTTCATCCATAAGCCTGATGGTGTTATGGTTTAACTTGTTACCATGTTAGCTGGTGCCAACAGGTGTGTTGAATAAATATTTATTTGCTTTTTACATTTAAATTCAAGACAAATCTGATGGGCTTGATCAAACCCTTACACTTAAAAGTTTTGTTGTTGCTCTTGTTGGTTTCTCTAACCGTTGCAACCATGGCAACCAATAAACACGGTCACTCGTGAAAAAGTCATACCCGCTCTCATCCAGGAGCATTTGTGTTGTCAGTGTTATTAAAGCAGCAGCATCGTGAAGGAGAGACCATCGAAGGCAGCAACACTTCATATATTTAACCTTTGTTTGTTTCATCATTCTTACCAAACAGTACTTTTTTTTAAAATCTCAATCTGTTTATTTAATTTGTTAAATTGTATTATTACTTATATTCTGATTTGTTCTTCCACTTTTATCTCCAGTGTTTTTTCTCATTTTGAATTCATGATGGCATTTCCACAGTTCTTTGCCCACACAAACAGTTCTGTTAAATAAATGTCTTTGATATACATATAGAAGTAGGGATGCATGATATTGGATTTTTGCCAATATCCCAATGTTTTTTAATTCATTATTGCTGATACTGATACTGATATTTCTGGTCAAGAGCACAAGCTCTGTACTTAACAAAAATGGACTTGTTTCTTTCAGTGTTACAGTTTATTTTTGTGAGGAACAGATGTAAAACAAGAAAAACAGCTTTTAACTCTTGCAAAAATGAAACCCTTGATTTTTAAATGAACCCATTCATTGATGAGAAGGTGCATCAATATTGTACATTTGTGTAATTTGATGATATTCCAGCCGATATATGGCCGATATGTGTGGCCGATATATCAGCTGTAAATATCTGCAAAAATTTCAATTGCGGTCGATACGATACTTAACCCAATGCATGCTACTTCCCTCGTACTTGCCCTGTACTGCTGCCATACCTGAATTTCCTCTCTGGGGATCAATAAAGGATCATCTCATCTCATCTCATCTCGCTTTTTAGGCTGATATCGGCCAAGACTGATATCCAACTGATAATATCATGCATCCCTTTAAATAAGACATATATACATGGTTTTTTTTTTATGGATTAATTAGTATTATTATTATTATCTGTTTAATTTGGGTTTGTTTGTTCTTATTTTTCACTGTTTATGTAAAGCACTTTGTGCTACATTTGTTGTATGAAAAGTGCTATCCCAATACAGATTGATTGATTGATTGATTGATTGACTTTAGCAACACCCGCTGCGTCACATGTAAACAACAGTTTTAATGCTGTACATCACCCTGAGGAGAAACAGGGACAAAGTGTGAAGTTTTTGCCCAAAACAAAGTTCAGACATCCTGAACAGAGTTTCCATCCTGAACAGAGTTTCTGAGAAGTGGCAAGAGTTTCAGAAAATATGCATTTTCAGTGATGCTGTTAACTGATGGACAGACGTTTTTTAAAACTATCTGCCTACGTGTGAACATGGCCTCATAAAAATAACCTCTAAAAACAGGTGATGGGGTCACTTTGCCCTGCGGTCTCTCTGCTCCGAGACAATTACAACCCAATATTTCATAATTACTTTACAAAAAAACGTCTAGTTTTCACATACTGAGTTCCCTGATCCACCACTATTCTCAATGCCTGAAAAGCTCTGTTAGGGCTCCTGTCACTCACACAAAGAAGAGTCTCCAGTAAAACAATTGTTTTCTTGTGTAACAACTTGACTCTGTCATTGAAGAATCTATTCATACACACTAACAGTTGTAACAGAACATTCAACAATGAATTCAAATTAATAAGTGACAACGTTCTCCTACATCAGCTCCTCCCTCTGTCTCTCCTCTAACTTTGGTTTGATCTGATGATCCTTTGAAGCCACACTTTCACCACAGGCATGTCTCTTTGGCTGTTTAAACCACGAGAACTTTTGGTCACAAACTCTGCAGACGTAGGGTTTCTCTCCTCTGTGATGTGCCAAGTGAAGTCTCAGATTTGATTTGTGGCTAAAGCTTTTACTACACCTGGAGCAGTGGAAGGGTTTTTCTCTTGAGTGAGTTAACATGTGTGTGATCAGCTGGTCTTTACGACTGAATACTTCTCTACAAACAGAACAAAAGAAGTCGTCCTCTTCTGTGTGTATAAGGAGATGTCTGGTGAGACTTCCTTTGTGGTAAAATCTTTTACCACACTCGGAGCAGCTGAAGGGTTTCTCCCCTGTGTGATGAGCCATGTGAAGTTTCAGGTCGGACTGTTGTGTAAACCTCTTGTCACAAACAGAGCAATGATACGGTTTCTCTCCACTGTGAACCATGTTGTGTCTGATCAGATTCTCTTTGCGGTTAAAAGTTTTACCACACTTGGAGCAGCAAAAGGGTTTATCTCCATTATGAATCAACATGTGCGAGGATAAACAGCCTTTTTGTTTGAAGCGTTTATCGCATTCGGAGCAGCTGAATGGTCTCTCTTCTGTGTGAATTGACATGTGAGTGGTCAGTTGATACCTCCATGTAAAACTTTTGCCACATTGAGAGCAGATGTGTGGTTTCTTCTGAATCTCTGCCCTGATATGTTTCATGTTTTTGTCAGAGTTAACCCCTGAATTAAGTTCTCTGCTGTCCCTCTGATCACTGTCTTTGGTCACAGCTTCAGACTTGCCCTCAGTCTCTGGTTGTCTCTCTGGATTTAAGTCCCTCTCTGGTTCTACTTTTCCATAGTCCTCCTCATCAGCTCCTGTTTCTGCCTTTCTTTTGTCCTCACTTTGGTTTTGATGAAGATCTAAACTATGGACGGTATCACAGCTATGCTCTCTCAACTGCTTGGACCAGGAGAATCTTCTGCCACACCCAGAGCAGCTGAAAGGTTTCTCTCCGGTGTGAACGAACATGTGTGTGGTCATATTTCCTCTGCGAGAAAATGTTTTGTTGCAAAAAGAGCAGCTGAAGGGTCTCTCTCCAGTGTGTACCAACATGTGTGAGATCATTTGCCCTTTTTGAGTAAAATTTTTACTGCAGATGGAGCAAATGAAGAGTTTCTCTCCTGTGTGGACTAAGATGTGTCTGTTCAAACATCTATTGTTGTTAAATCTTTTATCACACTTGGAGCAACTTAAGAGTTTCTCTCCTGCGTGATGAGCCATGTGAAGTGCCAGACTATCTTTTCTGGTGAATATTTTACCACATTCAAGGCACCTGAAGGGTTTCTCTTCTGTGTGCATAATCATGTGGGAGGTCAGACTTACTTTTCTGAGAAATGTTAGACCACAATCGGAGCAGCTGAATGATTTCTTTTCTGGTTTTCGTCTCTTATCTTCATTGTCTTTAGTTGAATTTAAATCTGACCGACATACTCTGATCTCTTTCCAGAAATCACTGTCAGCACTTTCATCTGTATCAAAGGATTTTAAATCAAACTGGTGGTCTTTGGTCTGCCCCCAATCATCGCTGTCTTCAGTCTCTGCTTCAGATAACTCTTTAGTCTTGACCTCTGGTTGTAAATGTTGGTCTGGATCTGAGACCCTCTCTGGTTCTGGTCCTCCACAGTGGTCTCCATCAGCTCCTGTTTCTGTCTGTTCAGTTTTTCTCCAATGAAGTTGTGAGGATTCATCTTCACTCTTCACCATGACATGAATCAAGGGTAGATTCATGGTATGATCCTGACTGATCCCAACTTCCTCTTGTTCCTCTTTAATGTGTGGGGACTTCATGTCCTCCTGGTCTAGACTGGAGCTCCATTTGTGCTCCTTAGCGGGGAGCTTTTTTTTGCTTACCAAGAGCTGCAGGGCATCTGCTGGAAACATGGAAACACAAGGACAACAAGGAAAAGGGTTGAAAGGCTGATCTATGTTCGATTTCTGCAGCGGGCATCTATCTGGGCT
The DNA here is from genome assembly GCA_037902135.1 of Cetoscarus ocellatus. Classification (NCBI taxonomy): domain Eukaryota; kingdom Metazoa; phylum Chordata; class Actinopteri; order Labriformes; family Labridae; genus Cetoscarus; species Cetoscarus ocellatus. The sequence continues at coordinate 1,547,832 of JBAMNC010000067.1, read as the reverse complement.
TTTCAGTTCAGTTCCGGATTGACTTCATTCTGTTGAGTTGGTTTTCCATCAGAGATTTTACCGAGTGCAGCACAGTTTTTGGCATCACTGCAAGTTGAGGGAACTGATGCAGAAAAGCAATGGACCCCATTACTTTCCAAAGTCTCCTCTGCTCAGATATCATGATGTTTTCCTTTTTGTTACCATCTTTATGGCAAAATTAATCTCCTGACTGTTACAAAAAGCCACAAAGGGGCCGCAGCTCTATCGCCTTTATTTCCTCTTAAAGATGCCACAATTAAAGACATGCATGTACAGCCTCTTTTGTGCAGGCGGTATCCAAACCGTGCAGAGTTAAGATGCCACAAATGGGAAAGAACCCCCAGGCCTCAGGTTGCCCATCCATGTCATTATTACTCGATAACTATAAATAAACCTAATAATAACAATAATTATATTTTTATTTTATTCTGTTTTATCTGTTTATTTATTTTACAACTATTCATTTAAATATTTTAAATCTCTGCTGCTTGAATTTCTTTCACCAGTTTTTCATTGTTCTAGTCCTTTTTTGATCTTTTATTTAATTTTTTTTTTAAATTTCTTTTATTCGTCCCATATTTACTCTCATCTCTCCATCGTCATGATGTGATGTCTTCAGGGAGCCCAATTATTTACCATCTGTTCATCGTCTTATTTTCTCTTATTATAATTTACTTTTAAAAAACATCTTTATTCATTTTACTTACATGTACAAGCTGACATTTGACCCTTTACTAATGTAGAATAGAATAGTTAGAACCTCTTATCTCCATTTTTAATGATTTTCATTGATTTAATAAAACAGCGCTGTTGGTCACATTTCATGTTGGTGAGTGAGTTTTATGAACTTTTATCATAGTCCAAAAAAATTAAATAAGGACAATTAATATTTTAATATTCATTCATTCAGCAGAAGAGTGTTTTTTTAATTTCCTGGTAAGTAATAATTCTGGAGATAATAGGTTTGCATTTTGTTTTCGTCCTCTTGTTAATTTATTTTACTGTTCTGATTTTGTTTCATCTGTTAAAGCACGCTGCTCTATGAATAAAGTTCTTTAAAATAATAATAAAAATGATGATGATGATAGGGGTTTTTCTGGTATAAGAAAGACATGCTTAAGTTAATGCTGAATTCAGGTTATTTTTTTCTTCTTCTGTGGTGTGACTGCATTTATGTCATAAATCTCCTGACAGTGAGCTGCTCCATGTTGCTCTCCATGTTGTATCTCTGCACTCTGCGCTAACGGCTAACAGCTAACGGCTAACACTGTTACTGCTACATTCACCAACAATAAAGAGCTTCAGGCTCAGACTCTTGAAACACAGTGATCTCTAAAATAAAGAAAATGATACTGAGAAACTCTTTAAAGAGTTTGATTCTGCAAGCTAACAGATGTTGTTAGCTGGAGCTAAAGGCGGCTAACACAGCAGCTAACGTTAGCTGAGGCCTCTCTGGAGGACGAAGAGGAAAGAAAGAGAACAAACCCTCTCTCTGAAGCTCCATCTCTGCCTCAAGGTCCGGAAACCTGAACATCCCCGCAGAGCAGAGAGGAACAGCATGAGAGGTTGGCTGTGAACTGAACTAGCTCAGGATTCTTCTTCTTCTTCTCTTGTGCTGGCAGACCAGGCGCAGCTGCGGCGCACTGCTGCCCCCACAGGTCACAGTGGTCAGTGTTCGTCTTCACATCCTCTGGAAAAGCCCAGGGAGGGCCGATATTTCTCCTCTGTCCACATTCACGATTTCATTCAGGATGTTTTTAATCTGGTCCACTTCTGAACCCATGATGGTCTAAGGTGCGATGTAAATGAAAACAAAATACACAAAAATATTCAACATTCAAACTGATAAATGCAGGCCATCAGACTGCACAACTCCTCACTTGGGGGGAGGAGGAGTAAGAGAAGACAGAGAACTATTTATATTTTAATTTGCAAATTGTTTTTTACTTTCTTACTTTTCTGATACCTGTGTGCTTTTTGTACTCTGTGTGCTTGCTGTTGGAATCCTAATTTCAAGAAGGGGTCTTCCCAAGGGATTAATAAAGTTCTATCTAATCTAATCTACATAAATCTCGGGCTATTGAGCGCACCTGAATATAAGCCGCACCCACTAAATTTAAGAACAACTCCACACATATAGGCTGCACTTCTCTATATCTTCTCTAAAGGCCGCAGGTTTCCGGTGAGCGCAGCAGAGCTGGAGCGACGGGGAGCACGGGTGGAAGACCGGGGTGAAGATAGTTTCATTTAGCATTCGCCTTTTTTCACATCGATTACCTTCAATAGCTCCAAGTCAAAGCATCGATTTCTCACAGTTTGGGGATATGTTGGAGAGCAGATTAAGGCAGATGTTTTACAGTTTTGATGAACTTCAAATAACCAATAATAACGATGCAGCGGGGGGTCGCAAAGAAGTGAATGTCTGTCGAATGTGCCGTGACTATAGGCGAAGTTAGGGACTGTCGTCATAGTGCAATACGGCAATATTCAATAACTTTGTTTTTCAAAACTGACATCTCAATCCACTGCTATTATAGGAGGTGACAGCCCTTAACATTTCACAACAATGAATACTTAATTAAATAAAAGGAACCCAGCAAATCATCATCAACAATAACATTTTGCCTTAAATAAGCACATTTTAAGGTTATAATTTCAATAGCTTCTCATTTTTGAATTTGTTGACATCAAATCCCCTCTCATGTGTCCTGGACATCCTCTCACAACTTTCACAGCTCTTACTTAGTTTATAGAAGGTCATTTAATAAAATACCTTGAGACCATTATCAGGGGCCAGTCACTCTAAATGTGCTTTTTTCATCTTGGAATTTCAATAGTTTTCTCATTTTTAAATTTATTGACCATGGACTCAACTTTGGAGGTGCTGATCCTCATCCCAGCCGCTTCACATTCGGCTGTGAACTGATCCAGCGAAATGCTGCAGGTCACATTAATGCTCGTCAAGCAGACAAAGGAGCTCAGAGTTGTGGTCTTTAGCCTGAACTCCATCCACACTGTTCATTTCAGCTCCTCCAATTCTGAACAGGGCAGCAGGTGAAATAAACAGACGTGAAGTGTGAACCATTTACAGGCCTGATGGGTTTATAGTTCATTGAATTTACGCTGTGAGTAACATACCTTTATTAAGTTTACATTTGAAATCAGAATCAGAAATACTTTGTCAATCCCCAGGTTCAGTTGTATGAGATGCTCTTACTCGCTGTAGAGCTGTATTTATAAAATGTACAGAAAACTGAATAAAAAAGGAGAATGAACAGAAAAGGATAAATGCAAAATAGGAGAGTATCCTGAGAGATCACCATTAATAAATAATAAAAATAAGAATAAAGAAATTTACAGAGCACAGCATTACACTATTAAACCATATTTATAATATTAATATATTATTATAAATGCACAGTACTTAATCAATTGATACTCAGAGCACCTATTTTAAAGATTAAAACAAAGTGCTGTCCATTTGTAGTGATGAGTAGGTGATAAAGTCTTAAACATACCACTGAGCTGTCACTGTTCCCTTAGCTCTACAGTTCAGCTATAACTAAATCTGTTGGTTACACCACAAACACATAACATTAACAAGGCTTTAGCACTGTTGTTCCAACAGTACAATGATAAAAAAAGTCGATTGATACGCAGCTTCAAAAATACAAATCAGTGCGAGTTCACGTGTACCCATTCACAATGTAATCTGAGTACTTGGAGTATGACTAAACTGAGAACTCCCGTCCCTCGTGTGGACCAAAGAGTGTCTTTTCAGGTCGCCTTTTTGGGTGAAGCTTTTCTCACAAAGTGAACAACCGAACGGTTTCTCTCCCGTGTGGACGACTGCATGACCTTTCAGGTGTTCACTCCTCGCGAATCTTTTCCCACAAACCATACAGACAAACGGTTTCTCTCCAGTATGGACAGTGAAGTGCCTTTTCAGGGACCCGCTCTGTGTGAACCTTTTACCGCAAACAGAGCAGCTGTATGGTTTCTCCCCTGAGTGGAACCTCATATGCTTCTCCATCTCTGCTCTCCAGTGAAAACCTTTCTGACAAACAGAGCAGTTGAAAGGTTTCTCTTCTGCATGGCGTTGCATGTGGATTTGTAAATTTCTCTTACCCGGGTACATGTTACCACAAACCGAGCAACTTAACAGTTTCTCTCTTGTGAGGATCCCGTTGTGTCTCTGCCATTGTTTTCTTTGTCCAAAGCCTGGAGCACAGTCAGAGGAGCTCACTGGTGTATCTCCAGTCGTACATTTCAGATCACTCACAGCGCCGTCTTTGCTCTGCTGAGGGTTCAAACCTTCCTCAGGTTCATCCACCTCCTCCCAGTCAGCACTGTCATCAGTATCAGAACCTGAACAGTGTGGACTCTTGTCAGGACTAAGTGGCTGTAAGTAACTGTGTGGATTGAAGTCTCTGTCTGGTTCTGATCCTCCACAGTCCTCTCCATCAGCTCCTGTATGAGGACGCGTCTCCTCTTCGTCTTCTTCTTCACTCTTTATTAGAAAAGGAAAATAAGTGAACTTGATGATATCAGCCTCCTGTGGCTCCTGACAGCTCCACTCCTCCTCCTGTTCCTCTTTAATGTGTGCTGGTTCTGCTGGGTTCTTCTGGTTCAGACTGGAGCTTCTCTTCGTCTGCTCAAGGGGAACATCTTTCACCATCATCTGGTGGACATCTGTGGAGAAAGAGAAACAGGAAACTATAGAAAAGAAATTTGGTTTGACATTAAATCCATGTCAACGCTTCCTTTTATTGTTGCTATTTGGACTCATAAGCCCGGTTTGGACAAGGAGCAGAACACAACAGACCATTTCTGAGTTTCAGTGAAGCTGGAGCCTCCACTCCGGTCACATAAGAATGCTCGGGACACCTTTTTAACCTGACGACATTTAAACTTTTGGAGCCAAAAAGTAACATTTATAATGCAACATTTATCATACTGCGCCATATGATGAAGCCCTGTAGTGAATGCCTCTGTATCTGTGTGACATCGATGTGCTCTGGCTTTCTCCAAACACAGGATCAGCATCCTTTAACTACCCTGTTTATTTTTAATGTGACACCAGAACTGGTTGAACTTTCATTTCATAAAAGAAAATATGAGACACTAACATCCGAAATATGTCAGATCAGAGTTATATTCATTTAATAATTTTAGTCATTTGTTATAAAACTGAGCTTTATGGCGGCTTCAAGCATGAAAACACAGTCTGTTGTCTTCAGTGGCTCTTCATCTGAGATACTGGTCTGTTTTTATGAATGATTTGCTGAAATTTTAAGTGTGTTATGGTAGCAGCTGCTCTAACATTGGGGCTTCATCTTTATTATAAATCTGAGTTTACAGCCACAGACGTTTCTATATAACATGAGCCGAGGATCTTTACTGTCTGCAGGGAAAATGATCAAATAATAAAAAAAACAAAAATCTTGATTTTCTTTCAGCTGAATTAAAGTCTGACTTCTGTTGTCAGTCTGTGCTTTTTCCACTCAGTGGTTTGAATTCTGCTGACTGTTCAGGTTCCTTCACTTGTACCCGTGGATAAACTTGTATGGCAGCCAGAGACAGAGACACACACGTTTGCGTCATGCGCACACCTCTGTGCTTCCACGCATGCAGCCTTTGCTCTCACTCACTCACACACATACGCTGAGACGAACTCTTCGGAAGGTGGCGCTGCTCTTGTGGCGACATGCAGCCAGTGTTTGTAGGTTCTCATTTTCCTTCTTTTTGAGGAAAATGAGAACCCTCCATATTTCTACTGAGCTGATGACTCTCCTTTACAGTGGTTTTATTGAATCTGTTTTAACCTTTTGTATTGTTGCATGGTTTGGAAACCTAAACCTGCCCAATAAGAATTGTCTCGGTAGTCTTTTTAAAACTGCTGGAAAAATCTCAGGAAGTCAGCAGGCCGGGGTAATGTCAAGCTATAACATACAGGTCTAAAAGACTTCAGGCCTCTTTTATCCCCAGTGCAATTTATTTACTTAACAGCAGTTAATCCTTAGGTTGCTCCCTATCTTCTTGCACTTTTATTGCTCATTTGCACATCCACACATTGCACTTTTGAAGTACTTGGTAGTAATTTTCCATTTTGGTATGAGCTCTGGACTAAACTTTAGTTAGTGGTTTTGTGTATGGTGTTTTTTGATATTGTGTTGTTTTTTTTTTTTTTTTTTAACTCTGATGTTGTTACCTTGTCTTTTGTGTAATCTCCTGCAAAACTAATTTCCCTTCACGGGACAATAAAGAGATTCTGATTCTGATTCTTCTTCCCGTTTCATTCTCAGTCACAAAATTCACAAATCAAACTCCAGCTGACTCACTGAGGGCATCAACACTCACCTACACCCGTCTCCTGTTTCCATCTTTATTAAATTCTGCTTCAGCTAAAAGTTTCATTAGCGAGCGCCGAATCCCTGAGTCTTTGGTCAAGTCTAAAAACTTCTAACAAAATGCTGGAAACTGCAGCGGCAGAGAGGAACGACTGGAGGGCAGCTGGTACAAATGAAAACACTGTTTCACTAGGGAGCGAGCTCTAAGACGAGACAAAGACATTAGATTATATTTCTCACATGTCTTTAACTGTAGAAAAAGGTACAAAGTTAGCTGGGCCACTAACTAAACAAACACCTCCTTTTGGGAAGTAACAAAAGGGTCCACACTCGACCATTTCCATCATTTCAACAGCAAGTAGAGGATGGTTTTTGTTTCTCAAAAGTCATATCTGATATATATTTATATACATATATGCACTACAGAGCACCACAGGAAGTCCTTCCTGCTGTTGGACTTCACAGCACATCACTCTAAATATCACTTACTCTGTCAAACCCTGGAAATAGTGCATCTATTTTATTTTTTGCTTTTAATTTTACTCTTCTCTCATATGTGTTATTATTTATATTTCCTAAAATATTCGGGGCTTGATCATTTTATTGCTTATTCTACTCAAATTTACACTCATGTCTTATCTTACTGTGATACCTTGATTTTCTTACCTCTAAACCCTGGCCCGTTTGAGCCTGAAAGCTACCTTAAAGATAAAGAGAACTATGGAGGGCTACTTGCTTGATTTAATGTTTTTAAGTTAGATAAATGTAATAGTTTACCTTAAAATAATAAATAGTATGCATTTGTCCACTGTATGTTTGCCATTAACTCTTAAATCATTTTTAACAATAATTTTACTACAGATTATGAAATAATATGAGAACATTATACTTACAAGACCTTGAATTATTTATTTCTCTGTTAAACTTCGCTGCTATGTACAGCAGTCACAGTTTTGTGATTATATTTGTACAAATGAAAATGTAAGGGCTCTGGCTGGTACTTGTGGTGATAGAGGTGGTTTTAAACTTCATGCACACGTCACATTTGTCATTTTGGAATTTATTTAGGGTTTATTATTAGCAAAACATGATAATGAAAATAAAAAATGGCTATTAATATTAAGTTCTGTGGTGGTAGCTTGTGCTATTTTTAAAAAGTCCCTGAGGGCTCCTCATTGGCTCCCTGTGGGCTACCAGGTGCTGGCAGGCACCTTGTTGGGTAGCCCTGCTCCAAACTCTGTGTAAAATCAACTTCAACCACGGAACTTCCACTTGGGGATTAATACAGTCTATTTGATTCTGCTAATAAAGTAAAATGTACAAACCTGTTTGGTGTAACTGGACCTCAGGGTTGAAAACAGTATCCAGCAGTTTCTGTTTCTGCTCGTTCTCTTCTTTCAGATGATGAATTTGCTCCTCATACTCTTCAATTCTTCTTTCAAACAGCTCAAACATCTCGTCAGCGGATACTGAGAGGTCAACATCTCTGAAAGAAGCAGAAAAACAGATTATTGTCAGCTTCTGTTCACCTGTGATCCTTTTTTCTTTTATTAAGGATAAAAATCATCTGCTGACAGACTGAAGGAGCCTGAATGAATGGCTTCTCAGTTAGTTTAGAGGTTGGAATTTGCTGCGGTTGCTCTTAAGAGATAAAAACATGGGCATCTGATAATATACTTGACCGGTTCATCCTCTGCAGCCACTTATCTGAGATATGATGCTGCCCAGCAAACCAGTCAAAGGCTCAAGATAATCACATGTTCGTGTTTTACTTAATTTTTTTATGCTCTTATCTATTCAATGTCTTTATTTGATATTCCTACTGCTCAGGGCTGGCAATATGTCCTAAAAAAAACAGATTTTTTTTCAAAAAACTTGATTTACGATTTTCATCCATTATCTTTCCTCTAGAAAAAAAAACCTGCAAGTGACACAAACATTACATGAATCAAGTTTTGCCTTAATGTTATCAAAATATGTTAAAAAACTAAAAATACTGTTCCTCTTATAGTTAATATCCATGCTGTAATTTTGTCATAAAATGTTGGTGATGTAGTTCGAACGTCGGGAGGCCTGTCTACATAAACAGTGAAAGAAGAGCTATTTTCAGAATATATTAATATGGAAGCATCTGATCAATATTTCATTTCATTTAAGAAACAAATAAAAGTCTATATATGTGCCGGTGCAAGACCTGACAGGACCAACCATCATGAAAACTGCACATTTTCAGTAATTGTATTTTCAAACATTGCAACAACTTATGGAGTAAGCTGAGAAAAAAAAAACTAGATTTTTCATTTCTAAATCTTCTGCAGCAAATAATTCAAATCAATCGATTTAATTGATACTTTGCCCAGCCCTGCTACTGCTATAGTGTGTATAAGAGGAAAAGAAACACCCAATTTCCCCTTTTTTTTAAAAACCTTTATTTAACCAGATAAATCCCATTGAGATCAGGATCTCATTTACAAGGGCGACCTGGCCAAGAGGTCAGCAGCACACACCAGAGACTGATATAGTATTTCTGATTCTTACTCTGATGCAGAAGTTTAAATCAGGGTTGAAGTGAAAGTAAAGCAGCTATCTGGATTTGGAGTCTTCTTTACAAGTTGGACTCTTGAGGGAAATGCTGGTCTTCTTGGGGGACAGTTTTTGTTCTCTGGTCGACAGATCTGATTAAATATTCCCTGGACCCACCACCTCATCACCAACATTCACCGTCTTCACATCAATGTATAACGGCTGCCACTGATATCTCATATTTGATTGCATTTTAATCTCCTGTATCTCTGCCGGGTAGTAATTTCACTTGTGTTGAACAAAAAGCAGATATGAGGGCACACGGCACTGATCTAACATGTTCATCCAAGTTAAACCCACCGCTCTGAGAAAGACTCCAAAGTAACAGCTGACCCCGCTGGAGGAGGAGGCCCCAACGATTCATGACTCCACGGCATCAGAGTTGAAAGACCCGGATTCTTCTCATAGCTTGAAACACAAACACATATTTAGGCTTCATTATCAGTTTTTAAATTGTCACTCAAAGCCAACATGTGTTCAGTACATGCAGAGATGTTTGAGGTTTGACTGAATGAAGGTGTCTCGAGACTGGGGTGGGGGTGGGGGGCAACTTCGACTGCTAGAAGAGCCAAAATGATGTTATTCTCACCTGCAGAGGGCAAAATTTAAAAAAAGAAATTGAAGAATATACTCAATCAGACTGATACCACATGTGATTCAGTCAAAAGTATGCACACATGTACAGCTTTTATCAGAATGTATAATATTAACATTCATGTTTTTATGCTTGAAAAGCAAACATCAGAGCTTAATAAATGTAATAGACAGTTGAAGGTAATAATTCAATGCAACCATCCTGTAATATAGGCTTTTGAAGCAAACATGTGCTTATTTCTATCACAGAACTAAACACACCAGTCATGAAAATAATCCCATAAATACCTCTATTTTGTTGTGTTGTATCGTATTTTACTTTTGCATATGGTATCTGAAAGGCAAACTACACTAGAATATTTCACAGCAGATTTGGACAAATTTCTTCAATTTTTAGACATTTGAATTTCAAAGTTGATTGGCAGGTCGCACTGAGTGAGTAAAGGTGCCACTAATTCAATCAATCAATAATCAAATTTTATTTCATACAACACTTTTCATACAACATTTGGAGCAAAAAGAGCTTTTCATAAACAGAGAACAAATAGGAGAAAGTATGGGCAAAACAATCTTAACAATAATAAAAGCAAACAAACCCAAATCAAACAAAAATAAATATTTCAATAAATCAAAGAACTTGATTTAACAGAACTATGTGTCTGTGAGCGAGGGACTGTGAAAAATTACCCATTACTGACCAAGACCATGCTTACATTTTGTATTAGCTCTGCTTAACATCTGTTTTAGGTAATTGGAGGTAGGGCTGGGAGACATGGACCAAAAGTTGTATCTCAGTAATTTTTCCCCAGATAAGTAATTTAGAAAAACAGGTTGATGAAGCATAAAGTGGGGTTGTTTTGATACAGAGGGATACAAAAGCTTCAGGTTTGAGGCTGCATGTCACTGTTTTCCAAAAGTCATTACGCTGGATCTTATGCTGCTAATGAAAAATGTGGAAAATATTTGTGCTCAAACTTTTTATCCACCTAATTTGGTATTTTCAGCAATAAATGAAATCTTGAACACAAACTTTGAGCCACTGTTTACCATTCAGCTTCCTCCTCCTCAGAAGCATCACTCCCGTCTTTCTCTCCCTCCAGGACTGTTGTTGATGTAAGTGAAGGTGGGCTGTTGTGCTTTTAAAAAATAAGCCTTATAACCTTTATCCATATAAACAACACCATCTACACTTTTGTTTTGTTTGAAAATATATCCACTGTGACGACCTCTCCAAATTGCTCTATACACTGTCCAATAGCTGAGTCTAACTGACTTCTAAAAAGATCAATTTAAGAAAACGGGGTCTGTTATGATTTTTTTTTTTTTTTTTTTTTTTTTTTTTTACCACAGCATCCACTAACAAGTGTGTGTTTCTGGGACATTAATTAGGAAATGTGATCATAATTCAAGTCTGGTCTTCATTGCTCGAATTATGGATAAATCATATTATCTAACTGCCATGGGCCCCAGAAAGCTTTCCCCTTACACCCTCCCCCTTAAGGGCAGCCCTGCTAATGTCTATAAAAATGCCATACCATTTAAGATGTCCATTATGACCCAAAAGTTACCTATAACCAGTTGAAGTGACTATTTATTTCATGCATAGTACTGTACACATTAACTACAATATATAAATGAGAACCTACATTTTTTATTTCATGAAGTATTCAGGTTCATGAAAAAGTGAATAAAATGTGTGTAAAAGCAAACAGATTGAGAGTCGATCAGCATTTCAGTAAACTAAGAATATCTTCACTGTGGATGGATCTCCCACCTTATTGACCATCGTTCATTTTGAACCGCGGCTTCACCTCACCAAGATGGCGCCCGCGCAGACGCACATAAGAGGCCCGACGGGCTGCTTCTGTATTAGCATTCAGCTAATTTGGCGACGTTTGAAGCTACGTGGCAGCACATTTCACGAGCAGAAGAAATAATAATCACATCACAACCTCAGCTCACCAGTCCAGCAGAAACAGAGCCACTATGGCGTCGCTCTTGAAGCCCTTTGACTCCCTCAGTTTGCTCCAGCGGTGAAAGGCTGAGCCGATGTTGACTCTCGTTCTTCCCCTGATTTTATCCAAACGCCCGTGAGCCTCCGTCCTCTCCGCCATCGTCTGACTCTTCTCAGTTACTTTGGCAGGCCGCGCTGCCACCAATAACCGAGAAGAAGCGAATGTCTCTGCCATTATCCTCTAAATTACGTTTTAAAATCCCACCTCAGGAATGTGAGGCGTGCCCCAGCTGCTGCTGCTGCTGCTGCTTCTTCTTCGTTCAAGGTCGAGCGAGGCTCAGATTTTAAGCCCATCACTGCCACCTACCGTGGTGGGTGCGCATAGCAGTTGTTCGCCCCCTCCATTAAATTGAGGAAAAAACAGTAAAAGGAGTAAAATAAACCCCTTAATTCAGCTGTTAATCAACCTCTTGGATACGTCTGAGGTGCCCTTGAGCAGGACAGCAATCACCCCCCAACCACCACCCACACACACGTTTTACACCTCACTTTTATATCTTTCCTGGCAAAAAGAAAAGGAAAGATGTTATGAGTGTATATAAGTATGAATATCTGTGTCACATTTGAAAATAAATAAATAAATAAATAAATTTAAAAGACATTGAGTTAATTCACTAATTCATTTTTCTATGTCATTTTTCAAAACGTATAAAATGCCACACAGAAAAAAATGAAGAAATAATATGAATATTAATGATGATCGTAAGGGGGAAAGACTCAAAAACAGTTTCTTCCCCACTGCCATAACTCTTCTAAATAGCTGAATGATGAACCTATTGCACTGCTAAATGGTCATATATTCACCTTAACTGGCCACTGATCCAATTTGCACTACATTGTGTACTTTGCACCAATGTGTATATATTTATTTTTCTGCACATGTGTACATATACAGTATATACTTTTTTTATTAAGTGTACATATTCTGTTTCTACTAGGTGCATACATATTTTTCTGCTATTCAAATTAGGTATATATATATATATATATATATATATATATATATATATATATTTTTTTTTTTTTTTTTTTTTTTTTTTTTTTCTTTTTTTTTTTCCTGCTGACACCACCTGATGAAACCAAATTCCTTTTATGTTGTGAGCATACTTGGCCAATAAAGCTGATTCTGATTCTGATTCTGATTCTGAAAATGGTAGTAAGAATAACTTAGCATATTAGGTTAAGAATTGAATAAATCTCCTGCCATTACATACACACAAAACCCACTGTTATCCTTTCAGTTCTCTCTCTCTCTTTTACTGTTTTCCTCGCTGTCCTTGTTATTTAATTATTTAAAAGTGGTTCTCAACTGACGGCTCAAGACTTCAAAGTTGGTCTCAGAGCTGCTTTCACTGGGTCACACATGTGCATGGTGAATAAGTTTGGCGTTGAAAGGTTAAAGTCTTTTGAATTGTGGATTTACATAAACAAGGAAGTGTAATGAAGTACATTTAAAATATTTTATATGACGTTCAAACTTGTTTAATAAGGAAAAAAAGCAAAAGTGCAGCAGCTCTTACTGTTTGTACATATTTTATTGATTTTCTTAGCTGACACGCAGAACCAGGCATCTCATTTTGTTGATTTGTTTGAGTCGTTTGAAAGTTGACCAGTCATAATTAAACAGACGGTTCGTTTGAAGCTGGAAAATCAGAAGAAAAAAAAAAAAGTGAAGTGATTTCACAACTAATTATACAACAGGAGCGTGAAGGGCACATATCTATTGCTGCGTCTCCACCAAGCAGTCCAGTATGAAATTACAGCTGTTTTTACTGTCAAATACGGAGAGAAGGTGTCCCTGGACCACTGATTAAGGTTCTTGGCTAGAGATGGGAATCAAAAGCCAGTTCCAGTTAATTAACGATAACAAGTCTCTCAAGGAATCAATAACATCAGTCAAACTGCTGAACAATTCCCTCATCAATACCTTCCACTTTGCTCTGCATGCTTTATAAATCAAAGACACCACCGTCTCAGCAGAGGCAGGCAGCAGAAGTGACAACAGAGAAAAGAAAAGTGTGATCATGGCAGACAGAAGGGGTCGAAACTGGGGCCCAGTTTAAAGTGACAAGACGCTGACAGAGAAAATCCACAGGAGTCGATACGAGAATCATTCAAGAACTTAAATTAAGAGGAGGAAAAAAATGGTACTGGTATCAATAAAGTCTAATCAAATTCCCGTCCCAATGACTCAACAATTCAAGTGTACTTCATTTAATTCAACTGTAGGAGACTTGAACACTCCATCTCCGGTCTCTGGGCCCTCGTCAGCGTGGAGAGTATGAAGGCATCTATAAATGTATTATTACCACTGAGGAGCTCATGTTTCTGCTGGCATTTGTGTTTGTGAACAGGATAACTCATAAAGCTCAGAACAGATTTGGATCAAATTTCAAGGAATGATTATGGTGGTGAACTGAAAACGAATGTAGATCCAGGATTTTTTTAGGGATTTGTTAACATTGCAAAAGAGGTCAGTTTTCCACTTTTTCACTAATAACTCAATAACCTCTCAGGGAATGTTGGTTGGAGCTATTCACAGGGTATTGTCTCAATCAAATTTAGTTATTTATGTAGTTTTTGTTATCTTGTTTAAATATGATTACAGAATTATGTTTATTATTGCCAGTTTAATTATTTAAAATATTTGGGCATATAATTAAGCTTTTAGTTTGAAGGGCTTGGTTGTTTGGCACAGGGTGATATGATAGTGAGGCAGGCAAGACAGGATAGGCAGGCACCGGGGAAGATGAATAGTTTTTTAGCAGCAAGTCAGGAAGACAAGAAGCCAATTTGTTTGTAATCCTTAATAAACAAAAGGAAACTGTATCTTGTGGCTTGGGCATTGACATTTTTTTGATCCTGCGTAGGATATACTCTCCCCATGCCACAGTGGCCATTGTGAGTTTTGAGTTTTGTAGTTGTTTTGGAGTTGACAAAGCCAAATGGTCGATATATTGGTCATGGCACAAGGGAGAAGTGATTTAATTTTGGTGATCAGAATTGGATGTGGATTCAGGAAGTTTTTCATGGATTTGCTGACAGTGCGAGGTAGGGCAGTTTCCACATTGTTGACAAGAACTCACCCAACATTGGGGGAAATACCTTGATGGAGAATGTGCTCTCGGAGTATCTCTCGTTTGCTTTCTGATATCATCTTATCTGTGCAGCACAGGCTTATTTTCTCCTCTGAGCTGCAGGCGTGGTATAAGAAAGAGGGTCACTGTTGGTCTAACAAAAATAACTAGAAGTGTTCACAGAGCACAAATCTCTGGCACATTTTTATCTTGCAAATGCAAATCCTTAAAAATATTCCTGGATCAACATCTGAAATCAGATCACCACCAAACTATGGTCACTACTTTCTTGCACCATGACCAACACTCCATAAACATGCTTACAAAATAGGAAAATCCCTGCATTTGACAGAAAATTTATTGAAGATGTTAAAACTGCAGAGGGAATCTCTTCTGAGCTCAGTGATCCAAATCTCCTATCAAACAGTCTGATCAATTAAACCTGCAGTAATTATGGTTTATTTGTGAAACATGAAACCACTCTTTCCTTTAAATGCTTGTTTTGTTACACAGAAAGGAGCCGAAACTTTGGTTGTATATTGTACAGCCTGGACCGCGCTGTGAGGAGCACATTCAAGGAATGGGGTACAAATGAGGGGCGATTAAGATTGAAGGAGCAGCTGCAGACAAAGGTGGAAAAAAGAGAACAAAAGTTTTAATGAGTTATATAATATAGTGTTATAAAGAATGTTAAAACATGTCTGCCTGTTATTTAGTCTGTTAACAGCTGCAGTGTGTGTTAAATGTGCATCACTGCCCGAGCACCACTGTCCCTGCTCTGATGATTATGAATTATAAACCTCTCGTCTGTCCCTGTGAGGCTTTAGTTACTTTTTAACTGTAAACTATTCCTGATTAGGTTGCCTATGGGCATCTATTAAAACACTTATATTCCTGAAACACTCAGTAAACCATGTTTATTAAACCAATTTCCAGCTTCCATTTGCAGATCTGATGTCTCTGACTCCCATCAATCTCACTTTTCAGACGACTCTACACCAGATTTTATTCATTTCATTCTTTTCTTCTTCTCTTGTGACTGTGCCAGCCTGCAGGTCAAAGAAGTTTCCTCTAATTTACCGCATTGTGCTGCTCCACATCATAAATTCTGAGTGGTTTAGAGACATGTTAGTACCCGACTGAACTGGAAGAGTTCAGAGAGGACTGATCTCTGCCACGACATTTCTGACATCATCATTACAGATCAACAACACTAAATACACGGTAGTCCCTGTAAACAGCACACATATAGATTGATCTCTTGAGACAACACTTGTTATAAACTGGTGCTATACAAATAAGATTTATTGATTGATTGATTGATTGATTGATTGATTGACATTGTTAGTTGAGTGATTATCATAAATGTGAAAAACTGCCCCATCATGCAACGTTAAAAAATCCTTTATAACATTCCTGGATCTGTATCCATATTTGGATCACAATCAAAATCTAATCACTTTCTCATTGTGCAACATTCCCTCAAAAATTCATTAAAATCCGTTGAGAATTTTTTGAGTTATCTTGCCCACAGATGGACAAACAGACATAAAATCCTTGGTGGACACAACAATCAGGCCTGGTGTAAAGACATCTTCAGAGCAACGGGTCTCCTTCACCAGCTGAGGTGATATTTGCCGAGCATCTTGAAGCTTTGTTAACTGTTGCTGCTCTCACCAACACACATGTGGTTTTTGAAGGACTGCAGCTGAGTGAAGGTCCCGTCACAAACACTGCAGCTGAACAGTTTCTCCCCCATGTGGACACTCGAGTGTCTTTTCACCGATCCACTGGTTGTGAATCTTTTACCACAAATCGAACACGTAAACGGTTTCTCTCCCGAGTGGAATCTCATGTGGGTCACCATCTCTGTCCTCGTGATGAAACTTTTTGCACAGAAGGAGCAGCTGAACGGTTTCTCTACTGAGTGACGAGATAAGTGCTGCTTTAAGTTCTTCTTGTGAGGGTATCTGTTACCACAAATGAAGCAGCTGAAGAGTTTCTCTGCTGTTTGGTTTCCTTTGCGCCCCTTTAGTCTAAACCTTGGAGCACAGTCAGAAGAGCTCTCGGATGCTTCTCCAATACTACATCTCAAAGCACTCTCAGCTCCGTCTTTGTGTGCTGTGGCTCTGTTCTCTCCACTTTGGTCTTCATCAGGCTGAGGGGACTGGGGTCTCTCCTCATCCTCCCTTTCCCTCTTCACAGGGACAGGAGTGAACATGAACATGCTGAGATCATCCTCCTCTGGCTCCTGCAGCTGCTCTGTCTCCTGACTGCTCCAGACTTCCTCCTGTTCCTCTTTCATGTGTGCTGCTTCTTCTGGGTTCTCCTGCTCCAGGCTGAAGCTCTGCTCCTCCTGCTGCTCAGAGAGGACCTCCTCTTCTTCTTTCCCCATCAGCTGATGGACATCTGAGGAGAAACACAGATGAGAAACACTCATTAGAAGACAAGGCAATTTTTAAAAGACAATATGTCTTCTTACAATTTATTCAATATGAAATTTAAAGGATAGATGGGAGTCGAGTCAAACCCCCAAATATGAAAAGTCATCAACTTTTCTAATGCTGTTCCATCCAGAAAATTAATAAACCAATGCAAAACAGCATGCTGTCAGATCCTGACTTATTCAGAAGAATCTTTTGGTAGGAAAACCATTTTTGCACTAGATTGAAATTGGATTGTAACGTGTACAGTATTTGAGAAATATTGGAGTTGGAAGAATAAAGTACAGTGTCATCAGCGTATAACAGAATTTGAGTACTGGAACAGATTTGTGGTAGATCATTGATATATAGAAAGAGAACAAGAGAGGACCTAATGAAGAACCTTGTGGTACGCCTTTTACTACAATCTCGAAATCCGATTGGCAGCCCTGAAGGAGATGCGTTGACTTCTACGATGAAGAAAGCAGTCGAAAAAGATTCAGAATCAGATGTAAGACCAATCGTGTGCGAGACCTGCAGTGGAGAATACCACAGGGGAGCCACAGACTGTTTTCCATTGTTTCCTGGACAGTAAAAGACTGCTTGCTTTATTTGATAGACTAAAAACTGTTTTTGAGAACTGCGGTGAGCCCTGATCTGAAACTGCTTTTATCTTTGGTGCAGGATATGATAAGAAACATGCAAAAAAGTGGCAGTCATTGAATTTCATTGTGGGACAAGCCAAACTTTCCATCTGCATAAGCAGGAAAAATGCCAGCAGTGGGGTTGTGGGGGAAGAGTTGCTGCAAAGTTTTGTGTCCTTGGTCAGAACCAGGGTCACTGTGGACTTCAGGTTTTCTTCATTCTTGAGGAATCTGGATGAGATTGTGTCTCGGTGGTGTTTTACTTCAGCTGTTTGTTCTGTTGTTGATGAGAAGCTGTGCTTCCATCCTACTTTTATGAAAGCCTGAGAATATTTAAATACTGACAATCATAAATTAACTGATGTAATATTGTACACTAAAAATATTTATTTGTAAATAAAGTTGTGTTAACCACCCCCCTTTTATTTTATTTACATTTATTTTGGCCTATTTATGTCATTCATTAGTTATTTATCTTAAATTCTAATCGTTGTTCTTTTTGTTTAACTTAATACTCACTTAATATTTTTATTATTTTCCCCATGTACTGTATATTTCTTGAATCTATCAGGTCCAATTCTGATGCTCGATATTTTATCCTTATTTAATTCTTTACTCTTCATCAATATGTATTCTTAACCAGTTATCTGTACTTCATGATGTATTTATATTTTTAATTCATTTATTTACTTATTTGTTTACTTTTTTGCAAAGAGGCAATGTTATTTGTTCTTTTAAAAAAAAAAGGGGGGGGGGGGGGGGGGGGGTTATTATTTACTATTCTGTGCTGTATTTTTTTTCCCCCTTTTCTCTTCCCATATAAAATGATTTCAATAAATAAACAGAAAAACGACCAAAAATGTTGGAGCACAAGTCCTTTTTCAAAGCCAGACTGAATTTTCATTACTGTCGTGTCTTAAATATTCTATTTATGTTCTGTTTTAACATGAAAAGAGAATAAATAATAATGTTTGGATCTCACAGAGTCACTTTCTGTGCACAACAACATAAATAAAAATATCAACAGGTCTCCACAGCAGATCTTCACAGCACTGATTAAAAACTCCAGTCCACATAATCTAGTCTGGATCCTCTAGATCTGCTTAAAGGGGGTCAGATATGAAATGGATCTCAGACCTGATGCCTGTGTTTGGACCTCAGGGTTAAAAACAGCCTCCAGGAGCCTCTGCTGCTTCTCCTTCTCCTCTCTGGACCGACAGATCTCCTGCTCGTACTCCGCCATGGTCCTCTCGAACAGCTCAAAGATCTCCTCCGCAGCTGCAGCCAGGATCTGGTTCACGAAGTTCCTCATCATGTTGGCTTTGGACATCTTAACTGAGCCTCTCGGTGGATTTTCTGTCCCTCAGGCTCGTTTGGAGGCTGCTGACTGCCTCAGATAAGCAAACAACTAAATATCTGAAACAGAGAAGGACCTGAAGACCAGGAGGAACCCGGATGTTGGAGTGAAGTCTGACCGAACAAACAGGTTTGAGGATCCCTTTGTTTACTAAAGCAGCTAGGAGAGTTAGCATGTTAGCATAACATGGCACTACTTCCGGTGTCTCTCTTCTTCGTGTGTGATGGCGGCAGGCTGCTACAACTGGAGGCGCACTACTGCCACCTACTGCTGGATCAAGAGACAAGCCAATCCTATATATGTCTATATATATCTATATCTATATCTATATATCTATATCTATATATCTATACATATATGTATATATGTGTGTGTGTATATATATATATATATATATATATATATATATATATATATATATATATATATATATATATATACATATATATATATATATATATATGTAAACTAACACCACGCTGCACTGAGCTGCTGACTTTGTATTTGTGCATCATTCTGTTGCTCGACCTCAGGTGACTGTGTCACATGTCCACTGGACCCATTTTGTGTCCATTTGTGCAACATCCCATTGAGGATGTTTGGTAGAGGCAGAACCTTTAAATAAATGAAAGTAATTTTCCATCTGTAACAATCATTATGAGCCAATCAGAAGCTAAAAGCCCCGCCTCACTGTCAGCCAGTCGACCATCACAACAGGCATGTTCAAACCAGTAATAAGTGTGACACAAAATTAGGGATGCTTCATATATGTTTTTACTAACGTCCGGTACACAGATATGTCTGAACTAATGACTGCTTATATAATTCAGATATTTTCTGGTCTGAATTCACAGCCTCCACTAAACTTTAAGGGGACCTGTTCTTTCCACTCAAACTTTGAAACTTAAGTTGTTCAGTGTGATCCTAGACAAAACATCGGTCAGTGCATGAAAACACCATCGTCACCAAAGATGAGGAAAACGCAACAAAGCACGTCCATACTCAAGGCCATGTTGACGTTTCCTTTGACATTAAGCGGATCATTTTGGAGGAGTGGGCTCCAGAGGTGTCAAAGGTGAATCAACATGATTACAGACTCTAGAAAAACTGAAAGCCTGAGGAAGAAGACCACAGTGTTTTTTTTTTTTGTTAAACCGTGCAGCACTTTGAGATTGCGAAAATGTAAAGTGCAATACAAATAAAATTTATTTTTATTATTAGCTGTGGAAAATGGTCTCATTCTTCATCACTCCCTCTTTTCCTTATTCCTGAGATCAGAGGAACACGTTTGAAGCCTGAAGTTAAGAAAAGAACCACAGAGGCTCTGAGACAACTGTCTGAAGAAGAGCTGCTGCACTGATCAGAGGAAGACACTGAAAAATACTTTTGTTAAAGGCGACTGTATGACAGAATTAGTCTCATTTTTTTTATTAGCTATGTCTCAGCTGTATGGCTGCAAATATTGACAGTGTTTTTTAGCTTTTAGGCTTTTATTTTCTGATACAGATTTTGTACCAATATCATGTCTCCTTGTTCAAGATCATGGCACAACAAATTACCATTAAAGGTACTGACAACAGTTTACTGTCCAGTACTTGTATTTGGAGTGACCACCATGGGATCAAGACCTGGATCAGAGCAAGAAAACACCATTCGGCCAAGTGCACATCTCTGTTCCCACTGTGAGACACTCACCGTGCATAATTTATTTACAACATACTTGAATTGTGTTTATTGGCACTTAGTTCAACTAAATCCACTGTAGTGTTTCTGCTGCACTACACAAAAATACACAACAACTGTTACTTCAGCCCTTCACAACCCAAGCAGCTGTGATGGGCAAACAAAATCAACAAACACATAACACACTCAGATTTTTATCAACATGCTTACAGGGATAAAAGAGCTGTGAACACCCCAGGGTGCAGCATAAAAACTGGCCTGAAATCCTCAGTTTCACCATGAGTGACTTTGATAATCACATTTTCCTACAGCAAATGTTTACTTGAGTACTTTGAACATAACAGTTACAGCTTTATTTATCTTTACTGCTCTGACCTGCACACTTGTGCTTCTTAACATACCAAAACTGAGTGAAACTTCTTCCACAGAGATTACAACTGAACGGTTTCTCCCCTGTGTGCACGACCATATGTCTCTTTATGTCTCCGCTCTGAGTGAATCCTTTACCACAAACAGAGCAGCTGAATGGTTTCTCTCCTGTGTGGACAACAGAGTGTCTTTTTAAATCTCCACTCTGATTGAATTTTTTACCACAAACTGAGCAGCTGAACGGTTTCTCTCCCGTGTGCACTCTCATGTGCGTCGCCATCTCCGCTCTCTTGATGAAACTCTTCATGCAGAAGGGACAGGTGAATGGTTTCTCTGCTGAGTGACGTCGAGTGTGTTGTTGTAGAGTTTTCTTATTTTGGTATCTCTGACCACAAATTGAGCAGCTGAATCGTTTCTTTCTCATTTGTTGTCCTTTCTGTTTCTTCTGTTCTGAACTTGGAGAACATTCAGAGGAGCTCACTGATGTGTCTCCAGTGTCACATCTCTGATCACTCATATCTCTGTCTTTGTTTTGAAGAGAGTTTGAACCTTCCTGAAGTTCATCACTCTCCTCCCAGTCACCACTGTCATCAGTATCAGATCCAGAGTGC
This sequence comes from Cetoscarus ocellatus, assembly GCA_037902135.1. NCBI lineage: Eukaryota > Metazoa > Chordata > Actinopteri > Labriformes > Labridae > Cetoscarus > Cetoscarus ocellatus. The sequence continues at coordinate 1,526,106 of JBAMNC010000067.1, read as the reverse complement.
TGTGAGATCCTGTCTGGACTAACTCGATGTAAATGACTGTGTGGATTAAGGTCTCTGTCTGGTTCTGATCCTCCACAGTCTTCTCCATCAGCTTCTGTTTTCAAATTCTTCAAGTCTGAGTTCTTTGCACGTTGGCCTTCATGTAACAGTAAAGACTGAGGTTCTTCTCCATCATCTCCTTCACTTTTTACATCAACAGGGTAGTAAGCGAACTTAATAATATCATCCTCCTCTGGCTCCTGAAGCTGCGGTCTCTCCTGACAGCAGTACACCTCCTCCTGCTCCTCTTTAATGTCTGCTGCTTCTGCTGGGTTCTCCTGCTTCAGACTGGAGCTCCTCTCCTGCTGCTCAGGGAGAACCTCTTCTTCTTTCACCTCCACCTGCTGAATGTCTGTGGACAAAAGGGGAAAAGATGAAGCTTTACAAAGACACAAATTTCCAGTTAATATTTGAAGTATGGCTTTATTGATCACGAAAGAGGTGATTAAACGAAACAGTCCATACAACCCTCTTTGGCATGAAATGCTCAAAAAAACACCTGCTTCTGTGTCAGGGAGCAGCTGAGATAAATCAATCAAGTCATAGAGGAGAAAAGAAATCCATCCGAGCAGAAATATGAGACAAAACATCAAAGTAATGTCCACAACTGTCTGTGTGTATTAGGTGAAACAAAGAATAAGGTTGTGTGTTTGTCAAACTTGTGTTGAAGGTTCCAAGTGAACAAACCTGCTCTGTGGAGCTCAGGGTTAAAAACAGAGTCCAGTAGTTTCTCTTGTCGCTCCTTCTCCTCTTTTAAAAGAATCATTTCCTCCTCAGCAGCTACAGTCAGTCTATGATTCACTGAAGATTTCAGCAATTGGACGTCAGACATTTTCTCACAATCACAGACACTTTTTCACACAAACTGCCTTCAAAACACTGCAGCTCCGTCTCTCTGCACTTAGCATGCTAAGCTAAGCTCACTAGCTTCAGAGGACTCGTTGACATGTGGGAGACTGAACATGTATTCAGACAAAGAGATCATCACAGTCTGCACAAGCAGGTAAACAAACACACTGGAATATCTGAGCTCACATTAATCCGTCTGTATCGCTCTGTAGCCGAGTTCATTCTCGGTTTGATGTTAGCTTGAGAGCTCAGCTAGCTTCAGTTAGCATTAGCGGCTAACATGAAGGGAGTCTGAAGTGAAGTAGCACAAACACTTCACAAAGTCTGTTTCAGTGACTTCTACTATACATACAGGCTGTGCTGCTTCATTAACAAATCTGCTGTTAACGAGAGAAACCCGACAAATGTTCACAGCGATTAAGGAGAAATGCTCCAAGCTAACGGGATAATGGAGAGGAACCCTCTTCTCCTTCTGTTTCCTTCTTCTATCGAAGCTTTGGCGCCCCCTCTGTTATTATGGTCTGTAACTTCCTGTCCCCGAAAAAGCTTAAATCATTTAATGTTGTGTCCTACTGAGTCCACGCAAACTTACATTTTAGAGTTTTTTTGAAGATCGTTTCCTTTTTTTAAATAATTCAATACACTGCTCACAGTTCCCTTTATTCATCTGTTGCCTCTTTAAATATTTTATTTTCTATTTATTAGAGTTCATGCTCCTTTTGTAATGTTAAATAATAAATTGCTTTTCTGGAAACTTCTGAAAACTACTTTATATATATTTTTTAATACATTTGCCCACCCTGCTCTCATGTTTCTCGATGTGAGATCTGCTGCTTAACTTTTAAAGTGTTCTTGAGTTCGTATTGGCTGCTACCTCGGCCAGGTCTCTCCTGTAATAGTGACATTTGAACTCAATGGGACTTCCTGGTAAAATAAAAGTAAAGTGAAATCAGTTTGTCACATTTAAAAGGAAATATCACATGTTTTATGACTGATTCAAGAATCAGTGAGCCTTAAGAATGAAGAAGTTTATTAGTACAATTAAAAGTGTGTTTCTTGTCAACAACTGCAGGCCAGTTCCACATTTCAAGGATAATCTATAAAAGCTGCTTCAGGATGATCATTAAATTATGTAAATATTTAACATATACATAAGCAGTTAAAGTCTTGTTCAGTCCTTTAAGAGTAAAATACGCCCTTTAAATGGAGGGACAAACTGTCATTCAACAATTATCTCAAAAAATGAAACTTAGATAAAGAGCTGGATTCTGCTCTCACATAGCAGTGGGAGTTCAAGGGAGGCATAGAGCTATAACAGAGCTCTAAAGACAATCCTACAAGTGCTCTACTTTGAAAGACTGACGTTGCCGTCTAGTTCTTTACAGTTAAGATCATCTTATCACACATCTCTGTGACAGAGAGCAACAATATAATAGTAATCACAGGGAAAGATTTTTAAATCTCAATACTAATATTCAATGTAGCAGATCACGGGTCTCCTTCAAAGATGGTCGGATGAGATTAAGCACAAGTTATGTCAGATAACTATCACCAACTCTCTCATGTTGTCCGACAAAATTGATCTTGTATAACAACTGTAACTATAATGTTTTCTCCTCTGAGTGTCGGGCAGAGTGTCTCTTCAGTGACGAGTTTTGAATGAATGTTTTACCACAAACTGAGCAGCTGAACGGTTTCTCTTCTGTGTGAATAACTGAGTGCAGCCTCAGGTGTGCACTTTGAGTGAAGCTTTTGCCACATAATGAACAACTAAACGGTTTCTCCCCTGTGTGGACTCTCATGTGCCTCACCAAGTCTGATCTCTTGAGGAACCCTTTCTGACAAACGGAGCAGCTGAAGGGTTTTTCTGCTGAATGACTGTGCATGTGATCTCTCAAATGTTTCTTACTCGAGAACTTTTCATCACAGACTGAGCAACAGAACGGTGTAACTCCTGTGTGGACATTTGAATGCTCCTTTAGACTTCCATGAGAAGAAAATCTTTGACCACAAATGGAGCAGCCAAATGGTTTCTCTCCTCTGTGGAGAAAAGAGTGTCTTTTAAGTCCACCACTTTGAGTGAATCTTTTACCACATACTGAACATTTAAACGGATTCTTTCCTGTGTGGACAGTCAAGTGTTGCTTCAGATGTCCATGGTCAAAAAACCCTTTACCACAAACTGAGCAACTGAATGGTTTCTCTCCTGAATGAGCAGTCAGGTGTTGCTTCATACCACTATAAGAAAAAAAGCTTTTGGCGCACACTGAACAACTGAAGGGTTTCTCTCTTGTGTGGACAGTCAGATGTTGCCTCAGACTTCCATGAGACGTGTAACTTTTGGCACACACTGAGCAGCTGAATCGTTGCTCTCCTGTGTGGACAAGGTAATGGGTTTTGAGACTTGTTTTATAAGCAAATCTTTCACCACAAACTGAACAACTATATGGTTTCTCTCCTGTATGGACAATCATATGCTGCTTTATTTGTCTATTTGAGGCAAAGTTTTTTCCACAAATTGAACAACTAAATGTTTTTCCTCCAGGGTGGGCAGGAGACTGTCCTGTTAAAGCTCCATGTTGTGCTATGGTTTCACCATAAGCTGAACCATTTGATTGGTTCTCTTCCATGTGAACAGTTGAATGTCGCTTCAGGTAGTCACGTTTAGAAAAGCCTTTACCACAAATTGAGCAACTGAATCGTTTCTCTCCTGTATGCACCGTCAAATGATGCCTCAGGCCTTCATCAGAAGAATATCTTTTAGGACAAATTGAACAACTGTGTTGTTTCTCTCCTGTGCGGACAGTCAAATGTTTCCTAAGACCCCCAGGAGAGGAGAAACTTTTAGCACACACTGAGCAGCTAAATGGTTTCTTCCCTGTGTGGATAAAATTATGTGTTTTGAGACTTACTTTATGTGCAAATCTCTTGCCACATACTGAACAGTTAAACGGTTTCTCTCCTGTGTGGACTGTTAAGTGTTGCCTCAGATCTCTATCACAGGAAAATCTTTTACCACAAATTGAACAACCGAGCAGTGTCTCTCCTGAGTGGATTTTCATGTGAGCTACCAAATTTCCTTTCCAGTTATATCCTTTCTGACAAATTGAACAACTGAAAGGTTTCTCCTCATTTTGGAGACCTTTGTCTTTCTGCAGTTGTTTCTTTTGTCCAGAGATTGGACTGCTAACTAAAGTCTCTCCAGTGTTGTCTTTGTCTTTCAGAGGGTTGGAACCTTCCTGAGGTTCATCACTCTCCTTCCAGTCAGCGCTGTCATCAGTATCAGATCTAGAAATGTCTGAAGTCCCATCTGGACAAACTGTCTGTAAATGACTGTGAGGATTAAATTCTCTGTCTGGTTCTGATTCTCCACAGTCCTCTTCATCAGCTTCTGCTTTCAGATGCTCTGTGTCTTTGTTCTCCTTCCTCTGGTTTTCATCAGGCTGGAAGGACTGAGGTTTCTCTTCATCGTCTTCTTCATTTTTTACATCAACAGGAATGAAAGTGAGCTTGATATCATCCTCCTCTGGCTCTTGAAGCTGCTCTTTCTCCTGACTGCAGCACACCTCCTCCTGTTCCTCTTTAATGTGTGCTGCTTCTTCAGGGTTTTCCTGCTTCAGACTGGAGCTCCTCTCCTGCTGCTCAGGGAGAACCTCTGTAGAAACAAATGAAAAAAGCACTAAAATGACCAGAATTTACAGTTAGGATTTAATGATAGCAGGACTTTATTGAATATTAATAAGGCGACTAAACCTTTTCAAATCTCATCCCAAAAAAACAAAATTTAATTGAAATTTCAAAACCCAAAAACAAACAACACTTTGAAAATACACTCTCATGAGGTGAACTGGTGACTCTACATTGTCCTTATGTGTGTTTGTGTGTCCATCCCAGCATGTCGACCCTGCAACTGGCTGGCAACCAATCCAGGGCTTACCGCACCTCTCACCCAACATCAGCTGAGACATGCTCCAGGCCAAGAGAATTGGCAAGCAGTGTAGATGCAAATTATAAACCGGCAATAAACAGAAATGATTTAAAATACAAGAACACATTTTTCAAAAAAAGAATAAAGAATGATACAATCAAAATGAAAAACTTAAAAATAAAAAGAAACAAGAATAAAACTACTTTGTCCTTGTGCATTTTTCATGCTGTCACTTAGTTTTTTAAAATTGTTGCTACTTTATTTTTGTTTTAATTTGGGGGTTGTTTTTGTGTTTTCCATGTGTCTCAATGTTTCCATTATTGTTGTTACTTTTGTATTGTGTCTGTTTTTGATTTTGGATTTGTTCTTTTGACTTTTTTGTTGTAGTCCTGTTTTGCACCTTAAAGCTTCCATAAATGACCCAACGTGTGTGTAACGGTTTTCTATTCTGTCGTTTCACAGTTCATTCTTCAGGTCTTTTGGAGCTCTTTCTGCCTGAAAGTAAAACCACCTCTGAGCAGTGAGGATCTGTAGCTGGTCAGTCCAGGCAGTTGGCATTTAAACTATGAGAAAGGCGGACCTAATTATACATTTTTAAAAACAACAATAAAAATCTGGAACATTTCAGCGCCCTCCTGTGACACAATCCGGTGTACCAACATGTCTCAGATGCACATTTTTCATAAGAACTTGGCTCATGCTGTCAGATCAACCTTGGTGGAGCTTTATGCTGTGAGCACTTCTAATTAAAGCAATAATATGCACACACACCTCTGCCACATCAGGGTTGGTAAACCTGCGGCCTGGAGGACATGATTGCAGCCCTCACTCTCACTCATGAGGGCTGTAAATGAATTCAAAATGTCAAAAATATTGTGACCTTAAAGTAGAAAAAATGACATCTGTCGTGAAAACATGAAGAGAATTAAAACTGTTTTAACCAATAATCTGTGACTAATAGCTACCAGTAGTGTGTAACAGGACAGAACTTCCTCTAAAACTTCACTGTGTCTGAACTGTCACACAGCAGGAGAGCACAGGTAAGAAGAGGAAGACTTTATCAATCCATCATGGAGGAATTCAGTTCTTTCCACTCTGCTGTTGAGACATGTGACAAAAACAGGTCCTACGACCAAATGATGAAATTTAGGACAGAAATATGAGACAAAGATCAGAAAAATGTCCACAGCTCAATCAAAGAATAAGGATGTTTGTTTGCCAAACTTGTGTTGAAGGTTCCAAGTGAACAAACCTGCTCTGTGGAGCTCAGGGTTAAAAACAGAGTCCAGTAGTTTCTCTTGTCGCTCCTTCTCCTCTTCTAAAAGAATCATTTCATCCTCAGCAGCTACAGTCAGTCTATGATTCACTGAAGATTTCAGCATTTGGACGTCAGACATTTTCACACAATCACAGACACTTTTTCCACACAGACTGCCTTCAGAACACTGCAGCTCCGTCTCTCTACACTTAGCATGCTAAGCTAAGCTAACTCACTAGCTTCAGAGGACTCGTTGACATGTTGGAGACTGAACATGTATTCAGACAAAGAGATCATCACAGTCTGCACAACCAGGTAAACAAACACACTGGAATATCTGAGTCTGTATCGCTCTGTAGCCGAGTTCATTCTCGGTTTGATGTTAGCTTGAGAGCACAGCTAGCTTCAGTTAGCATTAGCGGCTAACATGAAGGGAGTCTGAGGTGAAGTAGCACAAACACTTCACAAAGTCTGTTTCAGTGACTAATACTTTACATACAGGCTGTGCTGCTTCATTAACAGATCTGCTGTTAACGAGAGAAACCCGACAAATGTCCACAACGATTAAGGAGAAATGCTCCAAGCTAACGGGCTTCTTCTTCTTTCAGAGGGTCACCAGCGCCTCACTAAAATGTCTTTTGCCTGGTGATACTTTAAAAATGATTTTTTTCTGAGCTGCTCTTAAAGTTTGTCTTGAGCTTCAAATGATTATAGATCTTGTTTTCCCAGATGTTCCTCTCGAGATTTATTTTTCTGCACCCGGGGTGGTGAAACCTTGGTTTCCAACTGGGGTCCAGGACCTCAACAGGGGCACCAGAGGCTCTTAGTTCTTAAAGGTGTGTTGATGCTGTTTCGGGTGTGCTGTGGGAATTTGTACGGTCATGAATTACAACTTTAAAGCTAATGAATGAGTTTTAAATTGACTTTAAAAAAAAAAAAAAAAATCTTTGAGGGCTCAGCAGTTCATATTTTGTCGGGTGGAAGGAATTCCTACTTCTGGTCGTCACATTTGTAAGTTTGTCTGACTTTAAATTTGTGACCTTTTGGGTTAAACAAATTCTTCACAAAATAAAAATTTCAGTGGTAATACTGGTTGTTATTCAGAGTTGTTAGACATTATTACATAATGGTAGACATATACAGACTGAACAGGTACAGCAATGTGTTAGGAGGCTTTATTTCATTGTGAGAACATGATTAACAAAAAAAGTTTAAAAACTACAAACTTTCTATGCGTGTGACTGAATTTATCTAGGAGGATAATTTGCACAATCACGGTTCTTTTCGTGTGTAGGGGTGCTTAAGTCTTATAAGAAACAACAACGAGTTTAAAGGTTAAGCAAAAGCTTCCCTAAATTAACAGCATTAAATATCAAAATCAGTTTTAATGTTTCTGTAATGATTAAATACTTCAGTATGTAGAAGCACTTAACTGAACCATTTAAATAATAAAAAATATAATTATTACTGTTATCCATGAATTTTCACATTTACTGTTTTACAAAAAATGTAAAAATAGAGAAAAACATTTTCATTGAACAGAAGAATTAGTTTTAGTGGTTGAAATTTCAGATTTGTTCATTTCTGACTCCTCAGAGATGACAAGTGATCAGTTCAGATTTGGGTATAAGAAGGTAAATTCAGTTTGAAATTCCTCATTCCTGATCAAAATGTTTGTCTAATAATAAAACATTTTCAGTTTTACACAAGTCTTATAATATTCATGTTCTCTCATTTGAATGTCAAAGTAAAACCGTTACAAAACCCCAAAGAATGCTAAATCAGTTTGTCACATTTTTAGGGAGATGTTTGCAAAACTTGTAAGATCAGTACAAATATATACATATATACATATATATAAATGAAAGGTATATATTTTATTGATTGATGTTATAATGTCATTCAGCAGACACTTTCAGTCTAAGAGTCAGAACAACACAAGCAAGAACCAAAACCTGAGGAACAGTAAGAGAAACAAACTGCTTCAGGTCTGACTGGACACACATGCTGCTGTGTGCTGCTCCAGAAGGTGACTATTTTCATTCCTAAACAAGCAACTGACAGAAAACTTTATCAAATCATCTGGATATCATCATCAAGTCCTTGTGTCAGTGACATCAACATCATATTTAACATCATTATATTCAGTGCTGAGCTGTTCACAAAGAGCTGGTTTAAAATCTTCTCAGTGCAACAGTCCCACTGTTCTTCAAAGATGATCAACACCGTCCTCTTTATGATCATGAAATTCTGTACAAATATTTACATCAAATATTTAACATATAATCTGATAAACCTCACATTACTCAAGAGTAAAATAAGTATTTATTGGAATGACAAACTTGTTATTTTACAATTCTTACAAATTTGAAGACAAAGAGTTGAAGACAAAGAGCTGGGGTTGCTGAAGGCTGTTTGATCCTGTAAGACTAAAATAATCAGAAGGGAAATATTTAAACTTCCAGAGTTTAACTTTGTGTAACTGTCACGTCAGAACCAAAGAAGAGAAAAAATCATTTTCACAGAAGTCAAAACCAAAGTATTTTGAGCTCTTGTTTCTTTATCTTATTATGTTTTTTGGTGTGTGTTGTACTTAATTACATTTGCCAGAGTATCCGAGTACAGAGTCAAAATAAAGGATTAAAATTTTGTTTTATCAGCCTTTTTTTGTGGAGATAAAATATCAACTTCACCACTGACACAAGATTTACTGTCACAATACTTAACACAAAAACAACACCTGCAGCTGAATCTGCTGATCTTTAACTTAATAACTAATAAACTTTAAAGCTGAAAAGATGGAAATGTAAAAATAAGACCACCATGCATGTGTTGCTCCTCAACATTTACAGGTGATGACTGATGAAACAACACAAAAAGCAGATTTCTCTCTTTATGGTCCACTCCTCTGGTCCAGACCAGACCAGACTCCTCTTAGATAGATGTGACTCTGCTGAAAAGCATTTGGTTGACTTCATGTTTAAGATAAAAAATACATTTATAAGCTGACCTGGAGAAGATGCAGAATGTTGAGGAGGAGCCATCTTGGTAAGTGTGCTGTGGGTGTGAGAGGATAGAGGGACTGCAGAGAGAGAAAGGCTGTCAGAGAAAAACAGCAACAGCAATGAATCAGATCAATTCATGAAAGTATGGATCATAAATTTAACCTGATGATTCAGCTACAGAGAGAGCAATGACTCTTGGAGTAAACAGATAATCATAGTAATCGTAATGACAGATGTTTAAATCTTAATACTGACTCCTTCTAAAATGGTTGGACGAGCTGAAGCAGAAATGATCATCACTGCTCTCACCAATAAACTGAGATGATCTTGACTAAACACTGCAGCTATAATGTTTCCTTCTCTGAGTGGAGGGCAGAGTGTCTCTTCAGTGACGCATTTCGAATGAATCTTTTACCACAAACTGAGCAGCTAAACGGTTTCTCTTCTGTGTGGATAACTGAGTGTAGCCTCAGCTGTACATTTTGAGTGAAGCTTTTGCCACATATTGAACAACTAAACGGTTTCTCCCCTGTGTGGACTCTCATGTGTCTCACCAAGTCTGATCTCTTGAGGAACCCTTTCTGACAAATGGAGCAGCTGAAGGGTTTTTCTGCAGAATGACTGTGCATGTGTTCTCTCAAATGTTTCTTACTCGAGAACTTTTCATCACAGACTGAGCAACAGAACGGTGTAACTCCTGTGTGGACATTTGAATGCTCCTTTAGACTTCCATGAGAAGAAAATCTTTGACCACAAATGGAGCAGCCAAATGGTTTCTCTCCTCTGTGGAGAAAAGAGTGTCTTTTAAGTCCACCACTTCGAGTGAATCTTTTACCGCAAATAGAGCATTCCCGTGGATCCTCTCCTGTGTGGACAGTCAAATGTTGCACCAATTGTGCATTGGCAGCAAATTTTTCACCACAAACTGAACAATTAAATGGTTTCTGTCGCGTGTGGACGATCGAATGCCGCTTCAGATCTCCACTTTTATAAAATCTTTTACCGCAAATTGAACAACTGAATGGTTTCTCTCCTGTATGGATACTCAAATGTTGCTTAAGGCCTCCCTGGTAAGAAAATCTTTTGCCACAAACTGAGCAACTAAATGGTTTCTCTCCTGTATGGACACGCATGTGTTGCTTAAGACTTCCATGATAAGAAAATCTTTTTTTACAAACTGAGCAGCTAAGTCGTTTCTCCCCTGTGTGGACAAAATTATGGGTTTTGAGACTCACTTTATGTGCAAACCTTTTGCCACAAACTGAACACTGGAATTGTTTCTCTCCTGTGTGGACAGTCGAGTGTTGCCTTAGATCTCTATCACAGGAAAACCTTTTACCACAAACTGAACAAATGAACGGTGTCTCTCCTGTGTGGATTTTCATGTGCGCCACCATGTTTCCCTTCCTGTTGAATCTTTTCTGGCAAACTGAGCAGCCAAAAGGTTTCTCTCCACTCTGGAGTCCTTTGTCTTTCTCCTGTTGCTTCTTTGGTTCAAAGCTTGGACTGCAAACTATTTTTGCTCCAGTATTCTCTTTGTTCTGCAGAGGGTTTGAACCTTCCTGAGGTTCATCACTTTCCTCCCAGTCAGCACTGTCATCAGTATCAGATCCAGAAAGGTGTGAAGTCTTGTCTGGACTACCTGACTGTGATCCTCCACAGTCCTCTCCAGCTTCTGTTTTCAAATGCTCTGTGTCTTTATTCTCTTCGCTTTGGTTTTCATCAAGCTGGGAGAGCTGAGGTTTCTCTTCATCATCTTCTTCATTTTTTACATCAACAGGAATGAAAGTGAACTTGATATCATCCTCCTCTGACTCCTGAAGCTGCTCTCTCTCCTGATTGATCCACACTTCCTCCTGTTCCTCTTTAATGTGTGCTGGTTCTGCAGGGTTCTCCTGCTTCAGACTGGAGCTCCCCTCCTGTTGCTCAGTGAGAACCTCTTCTTCTTTCACCTCTATCTGCTGAATGTCTGTGGAGAAATTTGGAAAACATGAAATTCTAAAAAAAATAACATAATGTTACAATTAGAATTTAAGGATAGCACAGCTTTATGAGGGAACTCAACCTTTTTAAAACTTTAACTTCCTTTGAAAATTAATAATAATAAACCACATTTTGCAATAGCTCATACAAAGACTGCTTATCAATTCAGCAGGAGCTCATCTCAGTAAGGGCTTCTCATCTCAAATGGACCCTTTGAGCCAAGCTTAGATGATAGCTGCTTTGGACAACAATGTCTGTTGTTGTACAATATGATCAAACAAAATGAAAAAAACAAAAGAAAACCGAAAAAAATGCTGGTGAAGTTCTCAGCTGCTTGTCTTGTGTCATATTTTTATGAGAAATACGAGACAGAAGATCAAAATAATATCCACAGCTATCAGTGTGCATGAAGTCAAAGAATAAGGTTGTGTGTTTGTCAAACTTGCGTTGAATGTTCAAAGTAAACAAACCTGCTCTGTGGAGCTCAGGGTTAAAAACAGAGTCCAGTAGTTTCTCTTGTCGATCCTTCTCCTCTTTTGAAAGAATCATTTCCTCCTCAGCAGCTACAGTCAGTCTGTGATTCACTGAAGATTTCAGCATTTGGACGTCAGACATTTTCACACAATCACAGACACTTTTTCCACACAAACTGCCTTCAACACACTGCAGCTCCGTCTCTCTACACTTAGCATGCTAAGCTAAGCTCACTAGCTTCAGAGGACTCGTTGACATGTTGGAGACTGAACATGTATTCAGACAAAGAGATCATCACAGTCTGCACAACCAGGTAAACAAACACACTGGAATATCTGAGTCTGTATCGCTCTGTAGCCGAGTACATTCTCGGTTTGATGTTAGCTTGAGAGCACAGCTAGCTTCAGTTAGCATTAGCGGCTAACATGAAGGGAGTCTGAGGTGAAGTAGCACAAACACTTCACAAAGTCTGTTTCAGTGACTTCTACTATACATACAGGCTGTGCTGCTTCATTACAGATCTGCTGTTAACGAGAGAAACCCGACAAATGTCCACAACGATTAAGGAGAAATGCTCCAAGTTAACAGGTCTTCTTCTGATGTTTGTTTTCTGTTGTCCAACAACGAGTTTGTGATTTTCCGCCACCTGCTGGTGCGGACCTCAATATCTAATGTGTATGTTAAAAACGGATAAAAGCTGTAAAAAAAAAAAAAAAAAAAAAGATATGCTTTCTATCAACTTAATATGCCAAAAAATGCCTGCTGTTTTCAACTTCTGTTTTTATGATCAGCTTCTTTTTTTACTTTTTAAAAACATCAAACTCTTACAGACAAGAACATGACAAACAGTGCTGACAACAACAGCACCAAAGAGCCAGTTGTACAATATGACAACACAAACTCAACAGGTAACGAACCAGAATGAATAAACAAAACAAAACAGAAAAAAATATAAACAAAAACAAAATAGAATAGAATAAAAAAAGACACATTCATTGCTTGGCATCAAGGGACACATTGACAGAGTGTACAATGTGCAGAGAATTAAGGAAAAATGAGAACCCAGTCTGGTAGATATTCCCAAAGCCTCTCCCATTGATGTTCCTGAGTTTAGACCATTAATTTCACAAAAATATTTAACCCATTTCAAACTGTCATCCTCTTCTCATTTCGTTAATCTGAATGACGTTTTATATTTAAACTGGGTTTTTTGTTTTGTTTTTTGTTTTAATTTCCTTTTGTGCTCTTGTGATTGCTGTCTGTATGTTCTTGTCTGATTGTCAAAGCACTTTGTAAACCACTGTTTTTAAAAGTGCTATACAAATAAAGTTATTATTATTATTATTTTAATGATTATGCCAGAGGTTGACAGACTTATCCTTTGTAACTGTTTCCTTCTTCTCTCTACATCATATTTCTGACATTCTCCTCTGTCTCCTCATCCTGAAAGTGAACTGTTGAACCCAGTTTCCCCCAAATTTCATCCAGATTTTACTGTTTCATGTTTTTGCTCTTGCACCTCATCAGGGGCGCCGAAAAGGGGAGGAAAAGGAGAAGGATTCTAGGGGCCCATGATTGACAGGGGCCCAGAGAGGCCCCTAATACAATTTTAATACTGACAAAAAAATTATTGCACTCAGTCAGGGGTGGGCTGGGGTTGAAATTCAGCCTGGGAACTTGGTTGAGAGAGGCTTGTTATCCAATCACAGGAAAGATGCAAGTGAAACTGTAATTCTAATACAAATACATTTTTGGAATATAAAAACACTGTTTTCTCAAAAATCAAAATTACTGTGTGTGTGTGGTACTTTGTTGAATGAATTTTACATAGTATTTGTGTTCTAACACATTGTTGCTGTTATTGTTAATAAAAATAACAGCAACAATGTTAAACTTTATAGCACTTTGCAAAGAAATCAGTGTTAGAACACAAACATACAATATAAAATTTATTTAACATAAGAAAAGTGCCACACACACACACACACACACACAATAAATTAATTACTCACTTTAATGTATTTCTCTTGAGCTGGTAAAATGGCTATATATTAAGGTAGAAACAGAACAGGAAAACAGGATGCATAGCCTATAATCAAAAATTATCTTTTTAACTTTGAACACAGACTCTCTCCTGAAATATGTTTGTTTTTGAATGATTCAGTATAGTTGTTGCAAAAAAGAAATGTGTGCATTTTTCCGGTCAGCCAGTATGGATTTTATTTTTAATTGATAAAGCAGATTAATGATTTATGCATGTATGATTTAACATTGATGATAGGCTACCTTTAATGTTCTGTGTGCCCTATATCCAAAAACACAAACGCGTTATATGCCAACTCTGGGATCATAGGGCCATGCCTGTTATCCTGCTGTGGCCATGCTGCTGTTGAAATATTAAACCATTTCAAGGGTTTGGCACAATCAGAAAATCACTCTTAGAAAAACTCCCTCCCTCTTTTGTGGTGCTGTCCACACAGACGAAAACGTTTTGGTTTTTGAAACGTCCTCTGTAAAGTTACGTGTCCGTCCACAGGAGACAAATGAAAATGCTGTAGCTTACATGTTGTCTTTAAGGTTTTAGGTGCTTGCTGCTGGATGGGGGCAGTGGTGGAGGACATGACGTCAAAATTACGCTGTGGAAATCAGTGTTCATAATAAAATATGAAGCAGCAGAGCTTTACAATATGATCACAAGTTACAACCTAACCTCCAAACACAGTGAGGGGTCTTAAAACCTGAAAGTGGGAGTAAATAATTCAGACCCAGGCCCTCAAAATTAAAAAAAAATAAAACAAAGGCCTTTAATTCCTATAGCCGAAAAAATTAAAAATCACACCAACACGTATCGGCTTGAACCTTCTTCAGGACACACGCTGACCTTTCAGTCATTTGAAGTTTCCCCAGGACTGAAAATAGGATAATTATTTATATTCTATTTCTTTATATTTATTTTTTGCTGCTAAAAATCAAAACATTTTGCATCTTTGTTATTTCAAAGATGTTCTGTCATCCTTCAGCAGAAAAAATCAACTGTAATAAGAATTTGCTTATAAATCAGGAGTGGCGCCAGTTTTCTGGTAACGTAGAGAAAAGTTTGAAAGAGTTTTTAAAACACATTATTTTTATTTAGGCTTTCATAAGTATTGTTGTTTTGCACAGTGGTGTGGTGTAGGCCAGTGGTGCTCAAAGTAGGGATTGGGACCCCTCAGAGGGTCATAATACAGGAAATAGAGGTTAGTAAAACAAGAAAAATCAAACTAAATTTAAATGATATATTTAACAGGTGACTGGGAAGGTACATGAATAAAAAGAGAGAATCATGTTTGTCTGGAAAGATTCAGGCTGAACTTAGGAGTTTGAAGAAAAAAATCAATAAAATTGAGGTTTTCACATGGAAGCAGTGATAAAGGAGGTTTAATATAATAAAGGAGGCATGTCACAAGCATAAAAAGTTTGGAGACTGCTGGTGTAAGCGACTGTGTAGCATTAGTTTGTGCAGAGGTAGGGGGGTCAAGCATATCTTATTATGAGGCCCACAATTCTTGGCACTGCGCCTGAGTAAGAGGGCCACATATGGTCTCCGGGCCTCCAGTTGCCCACCCCTGCTTTATGGTGCTTTTTATTAGTTTGACTGAATTTTTCAAACATGAAAACAACAACAAAAAATAAAAACCACACAAGTGTCAAATCAGTTTGTCATCTTTTACAGGACACCTATGATTGATCCAAGAATCAGAGAGCCTTAAATATTCGAACAAAAAAGTTTATTTGTACAGAGAAAAGAACATTTCCTCTGACCCACAGAGACACAGTCCCACATCCCCTTAAAGAAAATCAACACCAGCTGCTTCTGGATGAACATTGAAATGTGTGAAATGTAAACATCAAATATTTAACGTATTCAGATGAACCTGAAGTCTTGTTGAGTCCCTTCAAGGTAAAATAAGTCTTTTCTCTCAACTATTATTATTATTATTATTATTAGTAGTAGTAGTAGTAGTACTATGAACATAAAGGCAAATAAAGAGCAGCATCTGTTTTTGTATAATTATAGGAGGTAAGCTCATCATTTGATGCTTTTTCTGCATAAAAATGAATCAGTGAATGATGTTTGATCCTGTCAAAATAAATAATGCAGCCAAAATAGCAAACTCCAGAGCTCTACTTTGTGTTACTCTCACGCTAAAACTAAACGGGAGGCAAAAACTAAATAGTAAAGTAAAAGAAAGTTTGGGTGGGCATCGTTGATCTAATTTCTACTTCACAAAAAAATCACGCACAAACACAAACAGGCTTTGCTATCGTCACTACAAGTCGTCATCGTTTATCTTTATAATTTAACTGTATCACTCCAAGCATTTTGATTTTCATGGTTCTTCAAATGATGCTTTCCTGGAAAAACATCATTGAGGTATAATCACTGAAAAGGCAGCACTTCTCAGACAAAAGTAAGTGTTTCACTGATGTCTTTCTTCTCTCTCATCATCAGTCTGTCCTTCTGTCACTCAGCAGTAGGAACTGCAGGTCTCTGGACATTTCATAACATCAGTGCATAAACTCTACTCTAAGACAGAAACTCCCCACAGTGGTCAATATTAAATATAATTTAACTAAAGCACAGCAGAGCCACTTCACTCAGCCCACAGACCTCCTTTCCATAATCATTGGTTTATAGTTGTCAAGATGTCAGTCAGTATTTACATATCAGTCAAATATACACATGCTGAATTATTTCTCTCCTCTGTGGACAAAATCATGTCTGCTAAAGTTCCATTACATACTCGTCTTTTGTTACAAACTCATCAGTTACTTGGTTTCTCCTCTGCGTGGACGATGGAGTGTTGCCTCAGATGAACACCTCTTGAAAATCTTTTACCACAGATCGGACAAACAAATGGTGTCTCCTCTGAGTGGACCAGAGAGTGTCTCGTCATATCTCCAAGTTTTGCAAACTTTTTATCACAAACTGAACAATTAAACTGCTTCTCACCCATGTGGGCAGTCATGTGTCGCTTCATGTCGCCATGTTTAGGAAACATTTTACCACAAACTGAACAACTGGATGGTTTCTCTTCTACATGGACACTCATGTGTCGCTTCAGACCGCCGTGGGTAGTAAATCTTTTACCACACACCGTACAACTGAATGGTTTCTCTCCTGTGTGGACAGCTAAATGTTTCCTGAGACCTCCAGAAGAGGAGAATGTTTTATCACAGAATGAGCAGCTGAATGGTTTCTCTTCTGCATGGACAAAGATGTGGGCTTTGAGCGTGTCACTGTATGCAAACCTTTTGTCACAAACAGGACAAACATATGGCTTCTCTCCTGTATGGACAGTAGCATGACGCCTCAGATGAACACCTCTTGAAAAGCTTTTACCACAAACTGAACAAATGAACGGCTTCTCTCCTGAGTGGATTTTCATGTGTGCTACCAAGTTTCCTTTCCAGTTAAATGTTTTCTGACAAATTGAGCAGCTGAAAGGTTTCTCTTCATTTTGGAGTCCTTGGTCTTTCTCCTGTTGTGTCTTTTGTCCAAAGCCTGGAGCACATTCAGAGGAGCTCACTGATGTTTCTCCAGTCTCACATTTCAGGTCACTCACAGCTCTGTCTTTGTTCTTCAGAGGGTTTGAACCTTCCTGAAGTTCATCACCCTCCTCCCAATCAGCACTGTCATCAGTATCAGATCCAGGAAGGTGAGAAGGACTAACTGGCTGTAAATGACTGTGTGGATTAAAGTCTCTGTCTGCTTCTGATCCTCCACAGTCCTCTCCATCAGCTCCAAAGAACTGAGATTCCTCTTCATCTTCTTCTTCACTCTTCACAGTAACAGGAAAGTAAGTGAACTCGATGATCTCATTCTCCTCTGGCTCTTGAAGCTGCTCCCTCTCCTGATTGATCCACACCTCCTCCTGTTCCTCTTTAATGTGTGCTGCTTCTGCTGGGCTCTCCTGCTTCAGAGTGAAGCTCCTCTCCTGATGCCCAGGGAGAACCTCTTCCTCTCCTACCATCACCTGCTGGACATCTGAGGACAAAAATGTAAAATATTAAGCTCTTGAAAAACTTGAATATTTAAGAAGATTTAAACCATGGACATTTGACACCAACATATCCAATAACTACTTCACTAAATCACAGCTCATTTTTTGTAGCTTTATTTTGGTACAGAAAAGTGCTTTGTTTTCAGAAGACCTCATTGATTTTGTGATGTTCATTGCTGTGAATGTAGATTCTGAGCTGATATTTGATTAAAAATGACTCAATCAACTTTTGGAGCCATAAAGTTACTCTTATAATGCAGCATTTATAAGCCTGAGCTATAGGAACTGGCTATCCAGGATATCTCTGACTTAATAAATGTGCACCCGTTTAACTGCCGTTTCATCCTGTTGACTTTCAATGCCACACCCAAACTGGTCAGATGTTATCACTGCATGAAAACCATGTTAAATTTGAGAGCATTCGAGAGACCATAAACCTGCACCAAGATAGCTCACATATTGCTGTTACATCTATGAGCAATAGTTCCATGATAAAGTTACCATCATAATATGATTCATGACCCTGAAAACCCACACCTAGCACTCGGAATCATGTTGATGTCATTATTAGTTAGACAGGTATTGAGCAAAAAGATTGTCCACTACTGGTAGTTATCTGGATCACCACCAAAATCTAATCATTTTTAAGTTGGGCCATGACCAACATCTCCTGAAAATTTCAGCAAAATCTGTCCAGTAGTTTTTACCTGATCTTGCTAACAAACAAACACACAGTGGTAAAAACATAACCTCCTTGGTGGAGATATAAACATAAAGATCTGATCATTTGAGTTTTAATATTACATTAACTTGAGATTAAAATCCATTGACTAAACTTTTTTAAAAATATTTACTGTCAAACAGACATTGTTATCAAACTGTTATTAGGGTTTTATATTGTCCTCTGGGCACCTTCATCTAAGATGTTGGAGTTTTGGTTTGAAAATCAATGTCTTTAGACATTTCCTTTAACATATAACCAAGAGGACAGTGTTCATTCCTTAATGGCAACTCGCTTAATGCTATTTTTGTGCATCAACAACTACACTGATATAAATGATTCTTTCTGAACATATACCTAGTAGGGCTGAATGATTTCAGGAAAAGATCTAATTGTGATTTTTCTGTCAGATATTGTGATTTCCATTTGATTCACGATTTTCTTTAAATCAAGC
Source organism: Cetoscarus ocellatus (assembly GCA_037902135.1). Lineage (NCBI taxonomy): Eukaryota > Metazoa > Chordata > Actinopteri > Labriformes > Labridae > Cetoscarus > Cetoscarus ocellatus. The sequence continues at coordinate 1,507,351 of JBAMNC010000067.1, read as the reverse complement.
TTCACTGCAAAATTCACCATATTTACAGTATAGATAACAGTAAGGAAATCAATGATCAAAAGCACATAACACATTATTCATCATCTAATATTGATGATAAATCATCTGTTTTCATTATTTAAGGGATACTCCAACTTCTATTCCTAAACAGAGGCTTTGTGTTGTTGACCTGCTCACCAGCACTTACGCAAATGCAAATTGCTGCAAATTTGTAAAATATTATGTGTACAATAGTTGTCACAACAGATCCTGTAGCGCTGCAAAAAACTGCAGCATTGGCGATTACATGATTGCATTGTCTGAAAATGTGATTTCAATCCAAAAATGATAAATCTTTCAGCCCTAATACCTAGTTTGTGAATTATCAATATTTATCAAAATATTCACCAGTACTTGATGCATAAACCTTAAAGTGTCACTGAGGGTAAAACTTCAGATTTATTTCTGCATGCAGCATTGATGGCACTTCATCAGAGGCTGAATTCTCTTGTTACTTTAAAATGTGAGTCAGAGCTTATATTTCAAAACTGACTTTAAAAAATGATCCAACACTTGGTGCCTAAAGACTTCTTTTGTTGTTGCTGTTGTCATGGTATCCAAGCAGTGCTCAATACTTTTATACTTTTCTAACACGTGTGTCAAAGTGAAATATTCTGGCCACATGATGGCATCGACAAATGTGACTTATTTCATTCAAGCCCAAATCAGACCAAGATTCACGATGAGCCGAGTACAAACTTGCGACTGTCTGCTACAGGTCATTCTCTAAAATTTCTGAAAACGTATGAGTTCACATCGCTGCAACTTCAAGAGCTGTGTGTCGTGTCCAGAGGAATGACCCTGGGCCCTGATATTCATGTTTGACTTCAGGGTCTTTTTGCTGCTGCTTAGCGTACGACGTGAACGAGGACAGTGAGAGTGATTAAAAAGATCAAGACTTTGGAGCTGCATGTGTTTTAAACAAGAGAGCCCAAAAGCTCATTTTAACTTGTGTGATTTAACAGAGAATTTGAAGCAGGAGATCACGTGTGATGATTTCTCTCAGTTATACTAGAGTTTTACTGCCTCTGCGAAGAATACTGCAGACAGGTCTGTATTTAAACAAGGGAATTGTTAATGATAATGACTTCTCGCTTGAAGGTGAGCTTGTTGAGAGACATTTTTGCTCCTCTACTGATATACTTCGAGAGGTGTTTATTTTTTGACGCGGTTCACATGCTGCCCTTCACACAGCAGATCTGATTTATCTGAATGGCTCATAAAGAATGTGACTGATGGACCAATCATCCAATCACCTACTTGATTTGCATCTGAAGGGTATCCCAATGTTTTTATATCCCACCATATTTGACCTCTGTCATTATGGCAGTCTATTTTTGTGTTAAATACAAAAACATTTCATTCTCTAAAAAATGATTCTGTGATTTAAAAATGTAGACGCTCAATGATAAGGTAAAACACTGAAGTGTGCTCGTACATTCTGACGACAATACAACTCATTAGGGCTGAATGATTTATCAGACAGCGCAATCATGTGATCGCCAAAGCTGCAGTTTTTTGCAGCGCTCCTGACTGACCCAGGATCTGTTGTGTCAGCTGTTTTACAAATTTGCAGCAATTTGCATTTACAGAAGTGCTGGTAAGCAGGTCAACAACACAAAGCCTCTGTTTAGGAGTAGAAGTTGAAGTATCCCTTAAATAATGAAAACAGATTATTTATCATCAATATTAAATGATGAATTATGTGTTATGTGCTTTTGATCATTGATTTCCTTACTGTTATCTATACTGCAAACATAGTGAATATTGCAGTGAAGCTTGATTTGGAGAAAACTGTGAACTGAATTGAAATCACAATATCTGCCAGAAAAATCTCATTTAGATCTTTCCTGAAATCACAACACTTAACAAATGCATCAGACCACCTGTTATAAAAACAAGAGAACACTTTTAAAGTCGTTTTTAACTGAAACTGTTTTGTTATCGGACATCAATGCTGAACAGGAATGAGGAATTTCAAACTGAATTTTTATACCCAAATATGAGCCAGAAATCAAACAACATTCAACCACTATAAATGATCTTCATGTTCAGGAAAGCAAGTAAATAACTATAACTTGATGCCTTAATCAAGTACTAACCAGCTTCGCTGTTTTTGTAGAGCTTGAAAATAGAAAATTCAATGAAAACAGTAACAATTACATTTGGCATTAAAATGATCATCTCTGTTAAAGAGCTTCAACATACTGGTGTATTAAATATCAAAGAAACATAAAAATGATTTTGGTAATTAATTCTGTTTATTTAGGGCAGCTGTAGCAAACCTTAAGTTGGGTGATTGTCTAATAAATTTGTTAAGCACTGTAAATGTGGCCAAAATATCTGTCATAATGTCATAAATATCAGCAAATATTTGAATACCTATGAAGGAGATTAATCACTTTTTTAGATATTATCTGCCCTCATCATGATCATGTATGATAATATCATGCATCCATTATAACAATCTAGGCCTGAGCAGCATACCAGTTGAATCAATAAATTTGACTATGTTGTTGCTGAAGATTTACCCTCCCTCACTTTTCCTTCATACAGGGACACGACCTAGCCCTGTGATTATGTAGAACCTGTACTTGTAGGCGGACTTGTTGGTATTTTTGTTTAACTGCTCCTTTAAAAAGATAAAACTGTAGGCCATCCAAGTTCAGCTTTCATTTCTAATGTAAACAAATCTGTACATAAAGTTATTAATGCATGCACTTAAAGACTCGAAGGATTTGACCATTAATACGTTCAGATTATTTCTTATATGTACAGTTTTTGATCAAATTTAACTTAAGACAGATGAAATACAAACAAAATCGTACATTTTTCAACTCTACTGCCCAGTTCAAGATCTACTGAATATGCATATCAAGACATAAAGAAGCAAAAAGTCTGTCTGATGAAGTTTTGTGTCACATTTTCAGGAGAGAGCATCTGAAATAAACCAGTCAGTCATGGAGGAGAAAAGAAATCCCTCTGAGCAGAAACATGAGACGGATCAGGACAGTGTCCCAAGCTCTCAGTGTGCATGAACTCAATCAAAGAATAAGGTTGTGTGTTTGTCAAACTTGTGTTGAATGTTCAAAGTGAACAAACCTGCTCTGTGGAGCTCAGGGTTAAAAACAGAGTCCAGTAGTTTCTCTTGTCGATCCTTCTCCTCTTTTAAAAGAATCATTTCCTCCTCAGCAGCTACAGTCAGTCTATGATTCACTGAAGATTTCAGCATTTGAACGTCAGACACTTTCACACAATCACAGACACTTTTTCCACACAAACTGCCTTCAAAACACTGCAGCTCCGTCTCTCTACACTTAGCATGCTAAGCTAAGCTCACTAGCTTCCCGTCGTCTCGCGCGTTAGCTTCAGTTAGCATTAGCGGCTAACATGAAGGGAGTCTGAGGTGAAGTAGCACAAACACTTCACTAAGTCAGTTTCACTGACTTCTACTATACATACAGGCTGTGCTGCTTCATTAACAGATCTGCTGTTAACGAGAGAAACCCGACAAATGTTCACAACGATTCAGGAGAATTGCTCCAAGCTAACGGGCTAATGGAGAGAGTGGAAAAGGAACCCTCTTCCCCTTTTACTTCCGGTTAGTCAGAGCATTACCGCCCCCTCCCTGTTGCAGTCCCTTTTTGTTTTCCCTTATTTAAAGCGCTTTGCTGGTAAGAGGTGCTTTTAACAGATTTTTCTGAGTTGATTTTAAAGACCATCTTTAGCTCCAAATGTTTGATCCCTGAGATCAGGTTTTCACAAACATTTTTTAATACATCATAATTTCTTCAAGCCCTGACCATGCCTCCTTAGATCACCTCACGGGCTCCCTGTGAGTCAGAGAATAGGTTTGTAAATCCTTCTCCTGGTTTTAAAAGCACTAAATGGTCTTGGGCATGAATAACTTTCAGATTTCTTTTCTTATTTCTTTTTTATTGAAGAGTGCAGATTTACAAGTATTTACATTTTTATCTTCTTGACATTGCAAAATACATAAGTTATCCAGCAAAGTGAAGAAGATAGGACAAAAATAAAAAGATATTGGTATTCACACTCCTCATTGTTTCCTTATTTATTTTCCCCCCGTCAAAAAACCTATTTAGGACTTCATATGAGCCCAAGTCGAGCACAGAGAGTGTTCTTGTGGGTTCCTTTAACAGCCCTTTGCCAACATTGCTCTGTAAAGGTACTACCTAGTTCTCGCTCCCAGACCTCTCGTACTCTTATACTAGAATTTCCCTTTAAGTGATAACAGACAATAATAGATCTTGGAAATAAGTGACTTCAACTTTCAGATTTCTAAGTTCTCTTTGAGGCATCCAGACCTTTACAGCCCCCTGAGAGAGGTTCATTCACTATTCCCAGGGTCAGATCTAAAGAAGGAGAGGCAGTTTTTAGTTTCTACACTCCTCACCTGTGGAACAAACTATCAGAGAAAATGAGACCCTTTTAAATCAGATCTGAACACATTTGTATTCACTACAGCCCTCCCATAAGTTCAGCTTCTTCTTACTGTTTTTCTCTTTTATCTCTTCTGTTCTTTTAATTAAATATATTTTTATCTGCCATATTTGATTTCTCATTTTTCATTGGAATTACGTTTTACTGTCTTTCTTTTGCTAATCTTATGTCTTTAATGATATTAATGTAAAAAGAAGGCACTTCGAACTTCCACACCCACAAGTATAATATTAGGAGCTCAAATTGCATTTATCTAAACTTTTGAGTCTATTTTCTGACCAGTCAGTGAAATTTACTGAGTCAGAGCAGATTACTGATTGTGTTGCTTAAATCATATTTACTCTGCTGAATCAAGTTGGAAAAACTTGTGTTTATTCTTGCCCATTTATAGTGCAATATAAAAAAAACAAGGGGAAAAATATCATTTTTGGAAATGATAAAATGCTGCTCAATTAAATGTTTGATACTGAGGTTAAAAGGAGCCTTGAAGAGATTTCTGTTTTTGTTCTCATATGATTTTTCCCCAGAGCCAAAGAAACTACAAAGCATTCAGAGGGTGCAAACCTCCACCAAGGTAGCTCACATATTGCTGTTACAGCTATAAGTAAGAGCTCCATGACAAAGTTACCATCATAATATGATTCATGACCCTGAAAACCCACACCTAGCACTCAGAATCATGTTGATTCCATTATTAGTTAGACAGTTATTGAGCAAAAACGATGATTTGCTAATGGCGGTTATCTGGATCACCACCAATATCTAACTATAACACTTTTTAGCCCATGGTCTGGGTAAATACTCGATTCTGATTGGCTGCAGGGTGTCCGTTAAGAAATGTTATAGGACACCTTTAAAAAAAGTTCCGGTCAAATAGCCTGATTGTTCTAAATTATTGCGCTGGCTCAAACGCTAGTTGGTAACCGTGGCAACAGAAACTCAGAAGATACGTTAACATACGTTATTTCACAGTTTATTGATCACAACGGCAAGACAGCTAATAAAACATGAGTGATTTTATAGTTTCCTTTAACCTATTTGGTGAATTCGATCATTTTGAAGACTGGGATGCATCAGAAGAGAAAGAGAGAAGAGAATATAAGAAGAAGGAGATGCGACACAAGGAGGTGACACCGGAGGAATTGAACAATTTAGAGGATGACAAGGAAACTCTCTGCGGACTTTGATTCTTTGAAACAGATTTTCGCATCATCGTCTGGACACACACAAGAGGTGTAGCTACTTGCCCTCTGAAATGATACTTTGTATCACGCAACATAACGTTAAGCAATCATCTCACTTCCCTCCACTGATTAGGCCTAATATAACAGCTGCGGCCGACCGAGCTGCAGGTTCCGTGGCCAGAACCGGTTACCTTGGCAACGCGTCACAACGAGAGATTAAATAGTCCACTCAGCCGCTTCTAGTGAAAAACTTACGATTTTAACGGTAAAAAACAACATTAACGTATAAATAATTGTTTTAATGTTTATTTCTTTCGTCAGTGACCATGGTATAAGCGGGATAATGCCCGTCGAGGTGTCCATTATCAGACATTAATGGACTTCGCGGAAGCAACCGTCCTCCTTTCCCGCCTCCGCGTCGTCCAATTATTTCTGATAACGGACACCTCCTCGGGCATTATCCCTTACATGTTGACCTGTAACAGCCTTTAAATGCATAAATGATTAGAGCACAAATCCTCAGTGGTGCCTTTGACTTTAATTTGAGATTGAGTTTATTTTTTTTACCCATGAGGACTCAAAAACAATTACAGAAATTAACTTAAAATCAGCTTGTCACCTTTTAAAGGACATACTGGCAAATGTTGTTTGATTGATTCAAGAATCAGTTAGACTTAAATATAAATTTTAAAGTTTATTTGTATAGAAAGAAAAATATTTCTTGTGAACCAATTCGACACAATTCAACATTTCTCCAATGATAATCTACAACACCTGCTACTGGATGAACGTTACGATACCTAAACATCTATACATCAATAAGATAAGATTAATCTGAAGTCTTTAAAAGTCCTTTAGAATAAAATAAATCATTTTACTTGAAGGACAAAGTTGGTGTTAACTTTTAGAAAAATCGGGCTCTGTTCTCACAATAGTGGAAGTAAAGCTCATTATTTTTTTCTGCCTAAGGAACAACTGAAAACTGATGTTAAAATCAAAACAGGTTGAGCTCAGAAAAGTCACAGTGAGCCCACATTTATCTAATTTTGACTACACACAAATTCAACACATAAACAGTGCGTATTACATTGTTTTTTATTTTTTGCTTTATAAACATTTTTATTTTCACATAATGCAACATGATTAAAAACTGTTAAATGGAAAACATCAAGAAATAATTCCTCAAATAAAGCTTTTCACCGCTTCTTCAGACCCTTTCTGTCACCAGTCTGTGCTTTTTGCCTCTCAGCCTCGAACTGTGACTCTCATCAAAGTCAAAAACTTGGCGGCTTGTGGCCTGGCGGGGGTGCAATCTGGAGGTTGCAGGTTCGAGCCCAGCTCCGGGCGACACATAGTGATGTGTTGGGCAAGACACTTAAGTGTTGCTCCCACTGCTGTGTCAGTGGCGTGTAAATGGGCATGAAAGGGCGTGAATGTGTTAGCTGACACTGACGGATAACTAACATAGAAACTCTGAACCATCAGTGAGTGACTGTGAGAGCGAATGGGTGTGAATGGGTAAGTGTGACCTGCGGTGTAAAGCAGCTTTGAGTAGTCAAAGACTAGAAAAGTGCTATACAAGCTCAAGTCCATTTACCATTTACCAAGTCCATTCACAACATTAAAAGTAAAGAAAATTGATTTTGCAGGTCAAGGGACCTTTGATGTTTGTAAAGACAGCCTTAAATCAGGTATATTTATTTATTATATTTAAATGTCATTTAACCAGGAAATCCTCACTGAGAAGAGGAATCTCATTTACAAGAGTGTCCTGGCAAAGATACAGAAATAAAACAAACACAGATAAACATGTATTAACAATTCAGAGTCACAGAGCACAAAGTTAAGAGTCAAAGCAGCTACAGTCTGAAGCATCTTCCTCAAACACCTCTAATCTGCCTTTAAAAAGAATTACCGAGAGCAGCTCTTTATAGATCCATTTTTTCCGCAGAAAATTCCAGTCTGCAGGGGCCGCAGATCTGAAACTTCTTTTAACAGAATCAAGACAAACTTTGGGGACAGACAATACATAAAGCTGATGTTACAGGTTTTCCTGAGCCTAAATAAAGAGCTCATCTGTCAGTGCAAATGATTCTCTCTGAGATTAAACTCTGACTCTAAAACCTTACTTTGATAACAAAAATTAACCGAAAGGTCGTTGGACAAAGCACTTTTAATCTTCAAATGAAGCAGCCTCAAAGTAGTTACACTGGAGTCCTTTAAGTCCCTCTTAAGTTTTTCGCAGCAGTGAAGGTAAAACAACATCATTCTTTGAGTTCAAAGTAAAATAATGAGCCACATTTTTCATAAACTATTTTAAACTTCATGCATTTTTACGGACCTATGTGCCCATTATTATTTTTGCAGCTGTAGTTAATTTAATTGAAGTGTTAATTCTTGTAATCTATTTTCATGTCAAAGTTTAAATCCCCAAAGCACAGACTCACAGAAGATATATTAACACAATATCATATTGCATTAATCATGTTTTACATCACTGAACTGTTTCTAAAATCTATATTGCTGAGCTTAAGTTGTAACACAAACATGCACCACAGCAGAAAAGAACAGAATACACTGAGCTTGTACAGAGCTTTACTCATGTATTACTCTCATAAAACACACTGTTGTCAAACAGACTGCATAAGTGTGATCGTGTGGCTGTAATCCAGTTTTTGTGTTGAATCACGCTTTGTCTGTTCATCCTCACTTAATGACTCAGTCTGCTGTTTGTGTCAGTCTGCTGTAGCACATGGCTAACTTCACGGCTGATTATTCTTCTGCATTCCACTCGGAGTGAATAAAGTTGCACACTGTGGCGTGTAAGGAGCAAGTTGAAACACAAAAGGGAGATGCACTTAAATCTCTGATACCGAGAGGCCTTTGTGAGCAGAGACAGGGAAACATACTGAAGATTAAAGCAAGAAGAGCAAAACTCCACAAAAACTTTTAGTACGATAGGATGAATATAAATACCTCACTGATTGATTTTATTGCTACCCTCTCTAACACTGAAGGCTCCTGAGCTGCCCCCGGCTTCTCGATACACTGCAGAAAATGCAATTAATTCAACGTTTATATTATTTTTGTTAAAAGACTAAAACCTTTTAACACCAACTGAACAAAGCATTTTTAGTCAAGACCAACTTCGTCAATATTCACTTAAAATTATGTTTGAGGGGCTGGGACACTATGGGAAGTTATAATAATGAGATCTGCGCTGACTGGCTGCTCATACAATTTCTGATAGGAGGGCAAAAAGGGGTAACAGGCCAAGGAGCGGACTTTCAAAACATACATGGCATCTATCTAACGAGCAGAAGCACACATGGGTGGAGGCTGTATAGCTATGACATCATAAACCCCAGGAAGTAAAAAACAGAGTCTTGGAAGGGGCATTTTCTTAAAGAGGTGCAGAGCATTTCTCTGTGAACTTTTAAGGATCCACCAGTTTACAGTAACAGATCAAGTTTCTTCTCTAAGATGGTCGAATGAAATAAAAGACAACTTTCGTTTGTTTACCACCACTCTCTCCAACTATCTTGTGTCTTTAACAAACTAAGCAGATCTCGTATAAAACGCTGCAGCTATAATGTTTTCTCGCCTGAGTGGCAGGCAGTGTCTTTTCAGTGACACACTTTAATGAATCTTTTACCACAAACTGAGCTGCTTAATGGATTATTAAATTATGGAAAACCAGGGTGAACCCTCATGTGCCTCACCAAGTCTAATCTCTTGACAATCCTTTTTTACCAGATGAGCGTCTCCATTATTGAGAGGTTTTTCTTATGAACGACATATCATGTGTTGTTCAAATGTTTCACACTAAAGAAAGTCTTCGACCACAAACTGAGCAACCCTATGGTTTCTCACCTCTGTGGAGAATAGAGTGCCTTTTAAGACTTCCATTGTGTGCAAATTTTTTACCACAAACTGGACATTTAAATGGTTTCTCTACTGCATGGACATTTAAATGACGTCTCAGACCTTCATCACAAGAAAATGTTTTAGCACAAATTGAACAACTGTGTTGTTTCTCTCCTCTGTGGACACTTGAATGTTTCCACAGACCTCCTTTATAAGAGAATCTTCTCGGACAAAATGAGCAGCTGAATGGTTTCTCTCCTGTGTGGACAACCAGATGTTGCTTCAGTCCTACATTCGAGGAGAATCTTTTGGTGCAAATAGAGCAGCTGAATGGTTTCTCTCCTGTGTGACCAAAGCAATGTCTTCTCAGAGATGCTCTGTGTGTATATGTTTTGTCACAAACTGAACATTTAAATGTTTTTTCTCCTGTGTGGCAAAGAGAGTGTATTTTTACATCGCCACTTTGACTGAATCTTTTACCACAAATTGAGCAACTAAAAGGTTTCTCTCCTGTGTGGACAGTTGAGTGCCGCTTCAGAGTTCCATGGTTAGAAAAGTTTTTACCACAAACTGAACAAATGTATGTTTTTCCTCTTGAATGGGTTTTTATGTGCCTTACCAACTTTCCCTTCCAGGTAAATCTTTTCTGACAAACTGAACAGCTGAAAGGTTTCTCTCTTGTTTGGTCGCCTTGGTGTTTTTGCTCTTGTTCTCTATGTCCCAAGCTTGAAGCACATTCAGAGGAGCTCACTGATGTTTCTCCAGTCTTACATTTCAGACCACTCTCCACTCTGTCTTTGTTCTGCAGAGGGTTTGAACCTCCCTGAGGTTCATCACTCTCCTCCCAATCAGCACTGTCATCAGTATCAGATCCAGAAAGGTCTGAAGTCTCACCTGGACTAACTGGCTGTGACTGACTGTGTGGATTAAAGTTTCTGTCTGGTTCTGATCCTCCACAGTCCTCTCCATCCGCTTCTGTTTTCATATGTTCTGTGTCTTTGTGTTCTGTGTCTGTGTTCTCTTCTCTCTGGTTTTCATCAAGCTGAAAGGACTGAGGCTTATCTCTGTTGCCATCTTCTTCAATTTTTATGGTCACAGGAAAGATAGTAAACTTGATGATATCGTCCTTCTGTGGCTCCTGAAGCTGCTCTCGCTCCTGACTGACCCCCACCTCTTCCTGTTCCTCTTTAATGTAAGCTGCTTCTGCTGGGTTCTCCTGCTTCAGACTGGAGCTCCTCTCCTGCTGCTCAGGGGGAACCTCTTCTTCTTTGATGATTAGCTGATGGACATCTGAGGACAGAAATGGAAAACATGAAGCTCTTGAAGAAACAGCCTTTCTAATGACACTGAAAACATGGATAGCATGACTATTAAAGCTCACATAAGGTGACTGAGCATTTGCTGTCAGATCCTCGGAGACTGCTAGACAGACCAGATCTTGGGCTTTTCACACAGTCACTAAAAACCTTCAAATTTATGGCTCACAAGCAGATTTTAGGGTTGTTAGGAGGCATTTTTTCCGAACTGGTGGGGGACCGACACTGGAATATTACACCAACATATTTGACACCTACCAAATCAAATCACAGCTCATATCTGCAGCTTTATTTTGGTACAAAAGGTGCAACAAAAAAAATCCAGTCCTTAAATAATAATAATTTCAAAAACACATTTGCATTTGTCCACATGAAAACATACAAATGCAAAAATGCATATCTGTGACCTTCTTGAAAATTAAAAAAACAAGGCAACTGGACTGTGTTGAGTTTGTTGGGAAGACGTTTCACTTTTCATCCAAGAAGCTTCTTAAGTTCCAAATGGCTGGTGATGGAAGCAGATATTTATCTTGCTAGAGGAGAAAACAACAACAAAGGAAGGGAGGAGTTGGAGAACGACTCATAGAAACTTATCCCAGGGTGATGTAACCCCTGAGATTCGTTACCCTGAATGGGTCATTAACTCCCCCTGTCATGCGAGGTGTTGTGGTGACATGTGCCCAGGTGTGAGTGTTTGGAGAACTTCCTGGGGAGAGAGCTTAGCACTGCATTATACATGGGTGAGAGGTTGTGTCTGAGTCCACCACCTCTGTTAAGAGAAGGCTTCTCCAGTCTGGTGAAGATGGCTTCTTTCACTCCTCTTTCAAACCATCTATCTTCTCTCGCCAACACCTGTACATTGCTGTCCTCAAAAGAGTGTCCCGTGTCCTTTAAGTGAAGGTGGACCGCTGAGTCCTGACCTGAGGACGTGGCTCTCCTGTGTTGAGCCATACGCTTGTGAAGCGGTTGTTTAGTTTCCCCAATGTACAGGTCTGAGCATTCCTCACTGCACTGGACTGCATACACCACATTGCTCTGTTTATGTCTTGGTGTTTTGTCCTTGGGATGGACCAACTTCTGCCTTAATGTGTTTCCAGGCTTGAAGTGAACAGGAATGTGGTGTTTGCCAAAGATTCTCTTGAGTTTTTCGGATAAACCTGCAACATAAGGAATCACAATGTTCTTGCATCTCTCTTCCCTTTCATGCCCTGTCTCCTTTCTTTTCTTGTTCTTCAAAAAGGCCCACTTTGGGTATCCACAGGTTTTCAGGGCTTCTCTAATGTGTTTCTGCTCCTTTTCCTTTCCTTCCTTCCTTGTAGGAACACTCTCAGCCCTGTGGTTGAGGGTTCTGATAACACCCAGCTTGTGCTGAAGAGGGTGGTGGCCACATGTCACCATAACACTTCACATGACAGGGGGAGTTAATGACCCATTCAGGGTAACGACTCTCAGGGGTTACATCACCTTGTGATAAGTTTCTATGAGTCGTTCTCCAACTCCTCCCTTCCTTTGTTGTTGTTTTCTCCTCTAGCAAGATAAATATCTGCTTCCATCACCAGCCATTTGGAACTGAAGAAGCTTCTTGGATGAGAAGTGAAACGTCTTCCCAAAAACTCAACACAGTCCAGTTGCCTTGTTTTTTTAATTTTCAAGATGACCATGACCTGGATGAATGAGAATCTACAGACATATCTGTGACACGAAATATTTTGGCAATTTTTCATTTTAGTCTATTCCAACCATGTGTGACTGGTGTTGCAGTTTAAATTGTGACCATATTAACTGATGGAGGCAGGTGGCTTGAGCTAATTAGGCTTGTACCTGAGTTCTTATTAGAAAAAATGATGGTGAAAGAAATATATGTTAATGTTTTGTAAAAAAAAATGTGCAGAGTTCAATGTCAGTGTAGACAACCATATTTTTGTTTTAAGTAAATTGTGTAATTTTTATTGTTTTTCTTCTTTGCAAGAAAAAAAAATCAATTAAAAGCAAACGATTTTACTCTAAGGCCATATCACTGAGCCTTATATTAATCACTCATATCAACACATTCAGTGGCAGAAACTGTCTTAAGGAGTTGTGAGCTGCTTGTTTTGTGTAATGTTTTTGGAAGGAGCAACTAAAATAAATCAGACAAGTCTTGGAGGAGAACAGAAATCCCTGCGAACAGAAATACGAGACAGATCAAAATAATGCCCACATCTATCTGTGTGCATGAAGTCAAACAAAGAATAAGGTTGTGTGTTTGTCAAACTTGTGTTGAAGGTTCAAAGTGAACAAACCTGCTCTGTGGAGCTCAGGGTTAAAAACAGAGTCCAGTAGTTTCTCTTGTCGATCCTTCTCCTCTTTTAAAAGAATCATTTCCTCCTCAGCAGCTACAGTCAGTCTATGATTCACTGAAGATTTCAGCATTTGGACGTCAGACACTTTCACACAATCACAGACACTTTTTCCACACAAACTGCCTTCAAAACACTGCAGCTCCGTCTCTCTACACTTAGCATGCTAAGCTAAGCTCACTAGCTTCCCGTCGTCTCGCGCGTTAGCTTCAGTTAGCATTAGCGGCTAACATGAAGGAAGTCTGAGGTGAAGTAGCAGAAACACTTCACAAAGTCTGTTTCAATGACTTCTACTATGCATACATACTGTGCTGCTTCATTAACAGATCTGCTGTTAACGAGAGAAACCCGACAGATGTCCACAACGATTAAGGAGAAATGCTCCAAGCTAACAGGCTAGCGCAGAGGGGAAGAGGAACCCTCTTCTTCTTTGGTTTGGACGCAAATCCGGCGCAGTGCTGTCCCCCAAGGTCCGAAGGTCTTCTTCGTCTTCTTCTTCGTCTTTAATTTCCGGCAGTCTAGACGCGGCAAAGGCGTATTGCTGCCCTCCACAAGATTTTTAGCGTAGGTACATCAGCGCGTCAGATTCTGGAATATAATCCAGCTGAGTTGTCCGAAGGTCTAACCCAGTGTGGTGCATAAATTCCAGTTGTTCCTCCTCTGCTCCTTGTAGAGGTCACACTGGAGGAGGATGAGTTTTACTGACTCTATCAAATTCTCCATTGGGGTGTTTGTTTGTCAGGGCTCATCCCATCTGAACCTACACTGTCCTTTTCTCTCTCTGCTGTTACAGGTGCCTCACGTGTCACTGTCAGTATGTCTGTTACAGTTATCGGCAGACACAAAAACTAAAAATACATGATCTGTACATCTTGAACACGTCATTGTCCTGTTTGTTTTGAATCATAATACCCAGCCTCTTTGTGCACAGCAGACTGAAGAGGATCCTGAAATAAACTCACATTTTTGTAACATTGTGAATCAGTTTGAATTGGAAATATATTTTGAGCTGATCCCTGGAATCTGAATAGAATATAAACCAACTGGAAGATTATAGACTAATGCAGCAGTGCATGGATGAGCACAGAAATGTGGAATAAAGTTAGCACTATCACTTCCTGGTTCTCAAGGCCAAAAGTATACAGGATTTTAGGATACCCTTAAAGCTGCATTCACACCAAACGCGACTTTGAGACCATAATCGCGTCACCCACTGAAGTCTTGTCTCGTGTCCACAAATACCTCTTATTTTTTTTTTTAAATATATTGAACAGAAATTATCAATTACAACAAATTACATAAAAGTGCAACATATGTCATGAAATTATTGATACAAAGAGAAGATTATTTAAGATTACATGCACGTTCTCAAGATCTAAACTGCTTCTGAGTACTTTAATTCTTCTTGAAAATGAGAGATTGTTTCTGAAAAGGAAAAAAAAATAATTGGGAATAAAATAAATCGAAGGATGGCTGTAAGACTTTGATAAACCTGTAGACTTGAAAACGCTTTCTAAAGGCATTATTAATAAAAACACAAATCTGTTAGGGTGCCTTCGACTTACTTGAGTTTATTTTTTAGCTGTAAGAACGCAGGGCAAAACAATTACAAAAACAAGTTTAAAATCATAATCATTACATGATTGATTCAAGAATCAGACAGTCTTAAATATGAATTAAAATTGTAATAAAACTGGGAAAATTATGATGTGTTAACCAATGCAGCGCAACCACATACATATATCCAAAGATATTCAGTGATGCCTGTTCCCAGACCTTGTTGAGTTCCTTAACAGTAAAAAAAAAAGTCCTTTTACTGTTAAGGACAAAATCAGTGTTTAACAATTACTACAAAACCTGAAAGCAGCTGAAGAGCAGGATTATGGTTCTCTTGTACTTTCTGAGTCTTGTGCCGTATCAGCAGTGCCAACTATGGTCAATAACTGAAAGAACATTCCAACAATCATGGACATAGGGGTTAAGACCTTCTTACTGATGATGACTGAACTGGTTGGATCAAGAAGCTTCCTCTAAAATGGACATACAGTTTGAGATTAAGAACAAACGATGTTGGAGTGCCACTGCTCTCACCACCAAAATACCTGTGTCTGCTATCATGCTAAGAAGATGAAAATCTTGTAGCACTCACTACTCACTACAAATAAGTGTTTTCTCCCCTGAGTGGAGGGCAGAGTGTCTCTTCAGTGATGCATTTTGAGTGAATCTTTTACCACAAACTGAGCAGCTGAATGGTTTCTCATCCGTGTGGATGACTGAGTGCTGCCTCAGATGTCCATTTTGAGCAAAGCTTCTTCCACAAATTGAGCAACTAAATGGTTTCTCCCCCGTGTGGACTCTCATGTGCCTCATCATGTCTGTTCTCCTGAAGAAACCTTTCTTGCAAACAGAGCAGCTGAAAGGTTTTTCTGCTGAATGACGTAGCATGTGTTCTTTTAAATGTTTCTTACTTGGGTATGTTTTGTCACAAACTGAGCAGCAAAGCGGTGTGACTCCTGTGTGGACATTCGAATGCTGCTTCAGAGTTCCATGAGAAGAAAATCTTTGACCACAAACAGAGCAGCCAAATGGTTTCTCTCCTCTGTGGAGAAAGGAGTGTCTTTTAAGATCTCCACTGTGTGTGAACCGTTTGCCACAGATTGAACATTCACATGGTTTCTCTCCCGTATGGACAATCAAGTGACGCATCATCTGTGCATTTAGAGCAAAACTTTTTCCACAAATAGAACAACTGAATGGTTTTTCTCCAGTGTGCACAGAAGAGTGTCTTGTTAGATCTCCACGTTGTGCAAATCTTTTACCACAAACTGAACAATTAAACTGTTTTTCTCCTGTGTGGACAGTCGAATGTCGCTTCAGATGTCCCTGTTTGGAAAATCTTTTACCACAAACTGAACAACTAAATGGTTTCTTTCCTGTATGGACACTCATATGCTGCTTAAGACCTCCACGAGAAGGAAATCGTCTGCCGCAAACTGAGCAGCTAAATGGTTTCTCTCCCGTGTGGACAAAACTATGTCTTTTTAGAGTTCCACTATGTGCAAAACTTTTCCCACAAACTGGGCAATCAAATGGTTTCTCTCCTGTGTGGATAATTGTGTGTTGCCTTAGATGAACACCTCGAGAAAATCTTTTACCACAAACTGAACAAATAAAGGGCTTCTCTCCTGAGTGGATTTTCATGTGCACGACCAAGTTTCCTTTCCAATTAAACGTTTTCTGACAAATTGAACAGCTGAAAGGTTTCTCTCCTGTTTGGTCTCCTTGATGTTTTTGCTCTTTTTTCCTATGTCCCAAACTTGAAGCACATTCAGAGGAGCTCACTGATGTTTCTCCAGTCTTACATTTCAGATCACTCTCCACTCTGTCTTTGTTCTGCAGAGGGTTTGAACCTTCCTGAGGTTCATCACCCTCCTCCCAATCAGCACTGTCATCAGTATCAGATCCAGAAAGGGCTGTAGTTTTGTCAGGGCTAAATGGCTGTAAATGACTGTGTGGATTAAAGTCTCTGTCTGGTTCTGATCCTCCACAGTCCTCTCCATCAGCTTCTGTTTTCAAATCCTGTGGGTCTCTAATTCCCTCTCTTAGCTTTTCAACAGGCTGGAAGAACTGAGGTTTCCCTTTATCATCATCTTCACTCTTCACAGTAACAGGAATGAAATCGAACTCTATATCATCCTCCTCTGGCTCTTGAAGATGCTCTTTCTCCTGATTGATCCACACCTCCTCCTGCTCCTCTTTAATGTGTGCTGCTTCTGCTGGGTTCTCCTGCTTCAGACTGGAGCTCCTCTCCTGCTGCTTAAGGAGAACCTCTTCTTCTTTCACCACCACCTGCTGGATGTCTGAGGACAAAAATAGAAAAACATTATGCTCTAGAAAAACATGAATTTTCTGACAAGGTTTTAACAATCCATAGCTCACACATTGAGAATGAAGTGTTCCCATCAGATCCTCAAAGACTGTCAGACAGACCAGATCTTAGAGACTTTTGGAGAAAAGGCAGGAAAATAAGGATATTCAAATGACATTATTAGGGTTGCTAATAGCCTTTCTTCATAACTGGTAAAACATGGATGCTAAGACTTTAAACCAATATGTCTGATACTTTCACAGCTTTACAAACTAACAGCAAAAACCAGTGGAGCCACATTAAAGCTCTTTAGAGTAAGTACTCAGATTACACTGACTGTTTATTTCATAAAGACAGAAGTCACGGTTTAGATAAAAAGTTTATTGGGGTAAAAAATGCATGCTTTTTTGATGAGGAGGTAAACTGAGCTGGAACAACTCAGTAAATTTATCTCATCTTCATTTAGGGCTTAGTGATATCAGTGTAACTGAGATTGTATCTTGATCAGTGCGCTGCTGGTTGAAGGACATATCAGCTGTGCAGAGTAGCAAAGAAGTCCCAAAATGAAGCAGCTTGCAAGTGGAAAAGTGGGTCGTAAGTGTTTTGAACACAAACTTGAATCACTCTTTGCTGTTTTTGTGGCTTATTTTCCCCTAAAGTTCTGTGAATTACAGTCTGTGGTAATATATAACCCCCAATTCTAGGCCCCTGATTCTGTACAGATGCAGAGCTGATCTCTGACACTGTGGCTGTTTGTTACGAACCAAAGATGTTAAAGGGGATGACGGTAGTAACAATAATTGAAAAACCCAGGTTAAATAACTGTTGATGCAAATTATGAAAAAAGTGATGAATGTTTATTCAAAAAGAACTTAACAACAACTTAAAACAAGCCCAAAAGCCGACGGTATCTTCAGGAATAAACACTAAAAGTAGAAAAAGAAACACTCAAATCACTGCAGGCTCCACTGCCACTGGAGGCCTACACAGTTCACACAGCCTGGATGGCTCCCCAAAGCACATGCAGGTGACCACTGCTCCACAAAGCACATGCAGGGAGAAGAGGAGTAGAAAGAGAGGGAGACCACAGCTCTCTCCTGCTACATATAGACTGCTGCTCATCAAGACAACTAGCAGCACCTGCCACACACACTCACTGCAGCAGAGGAACCTGGAGAGAGAGAGAAAGGGAGGAAACAGCACAGCAGCACACACACAGGGCATGTAACACCCCCTCCCATAAGAACAGACTAGTAATAAGACTAGTTGTTAGCAATAAAAAAAACACCCAGCATACATACCTATAATTACAAATATCACTACACATATTTTTGTCCAAGAACAGAAACAAGACTAACAGTCATTTACTGTTTGTTTGTTTTTTTTCAATATGCTCACCCACGGGACAGTGCATCAGCCACTATGTTGTCAGCTCCTTTTTTGTGCTTGATGTTGAGGTTGTACTCCTGGACCAAGAGGGCCTAGCGCATCAACCGCTGGTTGTGATTGTACATCTGTGCCAGGAATACAAGAGGGTTATGGTCTGTATAAACTGTGACTGGAGAAGAACCAATGTACACCTCAAAATGCTGGAGGGCTAACAGCATAGCCAGGGTCTCCTTCTCAATTGTGGAATAGTTCAATTGATGTTTCTTGAACTTCACAGAGAAGTAGCAGACAGGGTGGCACACGTCTGCCTCACCATCCTGCAGGAGCACAGCACCAGCTCCAGTGGCACTAGCATCCACCTCAAGCTTGAAAGGCAGAGAGAAGTTGGGTGCAGCCAGTACACGAGCACTACAGAGGAGAGACTTTGCAGCACTGAATGCATAGTCACATTCCTTTGTCCATACAAAAGGAACCACAGGACTACATAATCGAGTCAAGGGAGCAACCACAACAGAAAAGTTCTTACAGAAGCACCTGTAATAACCCACCATCCCCAGAAAACGCCGGAGCTCACGTCTTGAAGTGGGGACTGGAAATGAGAGCACAGCCTCCACCTTTGCATCCACCGGACGGACCTGCCCATGTCCAACCTGCTTCCCCAAGTAGGTAACACTGGCCTTACCAAACTCACACTTCGCAAGGTTTAGCGTCAAGGATGCCCGAGCAAGTCGCTGGAAAACTGCAGCTAGAGTACAAGCATGGCTTTCCCAACTACTCGAGTATACCACTACATCATCTAGATACACATTACAGTTTTGCACATCCCCCAACACAAGGTGCATAAGGCGCTGAAAGGTAGCTGGTGCATTTCTCATGCCGAAGGCCATAACAGTGTACTGCATGAAGGCATCAGGAGTAACAAATGCTGAGATGTCAGACGCACGTGAGGTTAAAGGAACCTGCCAGTAACCCTTAAGCAAGTCCAGCTTGGTGATAAATGTGGAGGGACCAATACTGTCAATGCAGCCCTCCATACGAGGCAATGGAAAGGAGTCCGGCACAGTAACTGCATTAACTTTCCGAAAGTCGGTGCAGAAGCGAGGGGTTCCATCAGACTTAGGTGCAAGCAAACATGGAGAGCTCTAAGGACTACTGCTGGGCTTAG
The DNA here is from genome assembly GCA_037902135.1 of Cetoscarus ocellatus. NCBI lineage: Eukaryota > Metazoa > Chordata > Actinopteri > Labriformes > Labridae > Cetoscarus > Cetoscarus ocellatus. The sequence continues at coordinate 1,487,720 of JBAMNC010000067.1, read as the reverse complement.
CTAGACCATTCTCTACCAAGTAACTGACTTCTTTTCTCATGCTCTCCCTTTTCTCCATCGAACAACGGTATGCCTGCTGTTTAATGGGTTTCGCATTACCAACATCCATGTCATGCTCCAACACAGTGGTGCATGACGGCACATCACCAAATAAGGTGGGGTAGGAACAGATCAAGTCAATTATGTCTCGCCGCTGGACTTCAGGGAGGTATGACAAGTGATCCTCTATGCTAGACAACAATTCAGAGCTTGATAACCTACCACCACGATTACCGTCAGTTGGACCCACCAACCCATCAGACTCAGCTGTGACACAAATCAGCGAAGGGGTGACAACTACAGGGAGAGCTTTAGGCTCTTCCTGACCAGTGGCTCTGGAATGAAAAGGTTTGAGCATGTTAATGTGGCATAAACGTTTTTTTCTTCTACGCTCAGGTGTGTGGATGATATAGTCTGTGTCTGACACTCTACTTTCTATCACATAGGGACCAGAGAAGCGGGCAGTTAGAGCAGAACCAGGTGTAGGCAACAACACAAGAACCTTCTCACCAGGCTGGAACTGCCGCTTAACTGCTGTCTGATCAAACCTCTTCTTCATACTAGCCTGAGAGGAAGACAGAGCTTCTTTCGCCAGCAGGGCAGCACGGTGCAGACGCTCTCGACACTGGGAGACAAAATCAGACACATTTAGTCTAGGAGAAACATTATTCACAAATTTCTCCTTTAACACTTTTAAGGGACCATGCACGTTGTGACCAAACACAAGCTCAGCTGGGCTGAACCCTAAAGACTCCTGTTTAGCATCCCGAATCGCAAACAGAACAAAAGGTACACCATCATCCCAGTCCTTCCCCGTCTCTTGACAGAACTTGCTGAGCATAGACTTAAGTGTTTGATGCCAGCGCTCAAGCGCACCTTGTGATTGTGGATGATATGCACTAGACACGGAGTGAGATATACCCAAAGACTGCAATGTCTGTTTAAAGGTTTTGGACAGAAAGTTGGTACCCTGATCTGTTTGAACTACTCTGGGGAGACCAAAAGTGGTGAAAAACTTGAGCAACGCCTTGCTAACTGCCGGCGCAGTAATCTTGCGCAAAGGAATAGCTTCTGGGAAGCGGGTAGCAACACACATCACTGTGAGCAGAAACTGATTACCAGACTTCGTTCTGGGCAAAGGACCCACACAATCAACAATAACATGCTCAAAAGGTTCTCCAATAGCAGGGACTGGTTGCAAAGGAGCTGGGGGCACTACTTGATTAGGTTTTCCTACAACTTGGCAGACACCACAAGTTTTACAGAATTGCACTACATCACGTTTCAATCCTGGTCAGAAGAAATGTTTTAGGACACGGTTGTATGTCTTTGTTATCCCTAAATGTCCAGACCATAGGTGCTCATGTGCTAGTGCAAGCACCTGTTGCCGACAACCAACTGGCACAACTATTTGATACACTGTACCCCAATCCTCACCTGAATTGTCTTCAGCACCAACTAACTGAGATACCCACTTGCGCATCAACACACCTTCATCAACAAAGAAACACTGGCCCTTTTTGCACTCACTAGAGCTCTGTGAAGCTGCACAGAGACATTTAGCTAAGGATGGATCATTTTGCTGAGCAGAAATGAGTGCTTCTCGGGTTAAAGGAAGAGGAACTGGTGCTTTGACGGACTCTGATACCTTTTCAGCCTCTAAGGAGCAGTTCACTGGTGTACCTATAGAGGGCATATCGTCTGTCATTCTGTCATGACAGAAGCAAACAAGGTGTCAGACAAATCTACATCCTGGGCCTGCTTAGTGGCCTGAGCTCTGGTCAACATGCTCACAGTAAAGATGTTGGGGTGATCCTGGACTAAGTTTTCATGTTCAGAGTCTGGAATTGGAACATTCACAACTTCAGGAACAGGGTAAACTTTGCCACCAGCTATATCATTTCCCATGATTAAGTCTACACCATCAATGGGGAAAGATGAGCGGACACCCACATCAAAAAACCCAGTAACTAAAGGAGACTGCACATGAATGTGGTGGAGAGGTGCAGGCACAAAACCCATTTCAATGCCCCTTACCACTACGCTCACCGCACAGGCTGACTGTTCACCCAAAGGCAACACAGTAGACAGGATAAGAGACTGCGAGCATGCCGTGTCTCGCAACACTGTGACCGGACGCTGATCTTCAGCTTTACCTGTGAGAGAAACCAGACTATGAAAGATGAATGGTTTGAAACAGTCCTCTGGCTCTTTAAGGACAGGAAGTTGGGCACTGGAAGAAGTTTTAATCAACCCCACCCCCTTTGGCTGTTTTAAACCTGACCCCTGCTGCTTGCGCTTCCACGCTGCGCAGTCAGCAATCAAAAGGTCAGACTTATGGCAGAAGAAACAAGGCCTTTTACCCTTAGGACCTGGTGCAGTAAATGTGCGCACGTTTACATCCGTGTTATCACGAGTGTCACGGGGAGAGGACTCATGAGTGACAAACATGTTTTTGTGTGTGAGTCTAAACTCATCAGCGAGCATTGCAGCCTGCTGCACAGTGGAAACTTTATGTTCATTTAAATAAACAGCAAGACGGTCAGGTACACAGTTTTTGAACTCTTCTATCAACATTAATTCACGCAGCGAGTTAAAATCAGCTGTTTTACATGCTGCACACCATCTGTCAAAAAGAATACTCTTCTCTCTGGCAAAGTCAACATAAGTCTGATTTGATGGTTTCTTTAGACCACGGAAACGCTGTCTATATGCTTCTGGCACTAGCTCATAAGCTCGAAGAATAGCGCTCTTAACCTTATCATAAATCAAACCATCCTCTACTGACAAGCAAGCACAAGCCTCTTGAGCCTTACCTGTTAACTTACACTGCAACAGTATAGCCCACACATCTTCAGGCCAATGCAAAGCAGCAGCGATTCGCTCAAATGCACCAAAATAGGACTCTACCTCAGACTCACGAAAAACAGGAACCAAAGAAATGTGTTTACTCACATCAAAAGCAGCAACAGAACCAGAAGGGGGCGCAGTACTGGTAACAGTACTTGCTGAGCAGGCCTGCAGCTCTAACTGCCGCAGTTTAATAGCAGTTTCTGCTTCCAACCTTTTAATTTCTATCTCTTTACGGAGCTGAAACTCCCGATCTCGATCCCGCTCCTCTTTCTCCAATTGAAGACGTGCTAACCGTACCTTCAACCGGGCATCAAGCTTAGAGCCAGGAGATGACTCAGCTGAAAATGGAACAAATTGTGGTAAAGTTACTGGCTTCTCTTCAGCCCTACCACTCTCTACAGTCGGAGTCAATCCAACAGGATGCTCACTCACCTCCTCCACTGGAGAATCAGAGCCACCCTTGGCTGAGGACACACCTGCTAACTCAAGAGCTTCATCAGATACAGGTAAACTGAAAATACCTTTATTAATTAGGCCATCCAAAAGAACAGCCTTCAACTCGGCTTTAACAAGAGAGCTGGACACAGGAATACAAAAATACTCTGCAATCTCACGCAGATCACTCTTTTTACATTTATCAAACTGTGTCAACGTTGGATTTGTCACAAACTCATTTACATCAAAAGCTGCCATTGTAGAAAAAGATGCAGTACAACAAAAGGTAACCTAGCAAGGCTAAGCAAGATAAACCAAAACTATCACTAATGGAAAATCACATCCACCTGTGACAACATATAAGATTAATGTCAGATGCCACACAAAGTTAAAGCACACAGTCTAACCTTACCAAAACCAACTTCCCCAGAACCTGCCTAATTTAACTTTACCTACCTATCTTCTGGAGCGTGGCGAGCTCGAGGCGACTTACAGGCAACATATCAGCGGCCGAAACCCTGAAACGCCAGCCCCCTTTGGAGATTTAAATCCCCACCCAGGGTTACTCCGAAAATAAAAAAGGCAAAACAATAAATGAGTGTCTGTTGGAAAGGCTGAGACAGCCCAGCTAGACACTCCCCTGACTAATCTGAGGAAGCTGTTAACACAAGAATAAAGGTTAGTCAAATTGGCATGCAGACATCAATACTTACATGTAAGACACTGAGGAAAATAAACCACAATGCAAAAACAAACTCACCAACATCATAAAAGCTCAACTTAACCTAGAACTTAACTTAACCTCAGGCTCATGCCATATACCTCATACAATCCCACTTTAAAACTCTGGAACTACCCCTTTCAGTAAAAAAACAAACAAAACAAAACAAAAGTACCACATTTACATGAATTAATGAATAATGAAAAATCAGGATATTGCACTAAAGATAAGGATACCGTACTGCGCCACAAAACAGCCTCACATATTAGAGCAGGGCTGCACATCTTCATTAATCTGGGTGTTAAATTTGGTAACAATTATTAAGTCAGTTTGATTGGACATCACAGAGCATCAGAATGCAACATGGTGGGTAGCATCCCTGATTTTCTAAATCACTGAACCAGGCCCTTTTTGAATAAAAAATACAATCAGTCACATAAATATGAACTCCTTTTGATATTTAGAAATGACTTGAAATTAACTTCAGCACCTATCTCTAAACTGAAAGCCATAATCTGTGCTTGTTTTTCCTCCTTAGAAACAAAACTAGTACAGCTAATTAAGACAATGTCAATCTAATGAAGTCCTGATCTGCTTGTTTTGTGTCATATTTTCAGGAGGGAGCAGCTGAAATAAATCAGACAAGTCATGGAGGAGAAAAGAAATCCCTCTGAGCAGAAGTATGAGACATGCAATCAAAATAATGCCCACATCTATCTGTGTGCATGAAGTCAAACAAAGAATAAGGTTGTGTGTTTGTCAAACTTGTGTTGAAGGTTCAAAGTGAACAAACCTGCTCTGTGGAGCTCAGCGTTAAAAACAGAGTCCAGTAGTTTCTCTTGTCGATCCTTCTCCTCTTTTAAAAGAATCATTTCCTCCTCAGCAGCTACAGTCAGTCTATGATTCACTGGAGATTTCAGCATTTGGACGTCAGACAGTTTCACACAATCACAGACACTTTTTCCACACAAACTGCCTCCAAAACACTGCAGCTCCGTCTCTCTACACTTAGCATGCTAAGCTAAGCTCATTAGCTTCAGAGGACTCGTTGGCATGTTGGAGACTGAACATGTATTCAGACAAAGAGATCATCACAGTCTGCACAACCAGGTTAACAAACACACTGGAATATCTGAGCTCACATTAATCCGTCTGTGTCGCTCTGTAGCCGAGTTCATTGTCGGTTAGCTTGAGAGCACAGCTAGCTTCAGTTAGCATTAGCGGCTAACATGTAGGGAGTCTGAGGTGAAGTAGCACAAACACTTCACAAAGTCTGTTTCAGTGACTTCTACTAGACATACAAGCTGTGCTGCTTCATTAACAGATCTGATGTTAGCAAGAGAAACCCGACAAATGTTCACACGATTAAGAAGAAATGCTACAAGCTAACGGGCTAATGGAGAGAGGAAAGGGAACCTTCTTCTTCGTTGATAGGCTAGTTGACAAACAAACATGATAGAGAGGGGTGGGGCCATTTATATGAATAAATAAAGACATTTATACATACCTGCCGCCTGACCAACAGAAACCTGAAACTAATTGATCTGAGGGGGGTTCCATGACTGTGGATTAAGTGTTAAGTATGGTTTACTTTGATAAGTCTATCTAGCTCCTAATTTAGGAAGACTGAAGTTTGAATGAAGTTTCTGTTCAGTTACCATGGTAACTAATGGTGCTTTGTCATTCGTGATATCTGCCCAACTCCACATGGTTTGGTTTCTACCTGATTCACTGTTACAGTATAGACTTTGCCCATACCGCCTTAAGGTAGGTGGAATTGTCACAGCTTGGCTGTTAAAAACTGGGAGGTCGAACCTTTTAGTCATCAGGTTCTTCAGTGGAATCATCTCCCGATTACATTTAGGAGGCAGACACCCCCTTTACCTTTAAGAGTAGCCTCAAATCTGTCTTTAAATAGATTGTTTTAGTTTAGGCTTAGACTGACGGAGGATTTGGGACACTGAGCTCTGCCCTCTTCCTCTCATATCTTCAACACTCTCTCCCTCCTGTGACAGTGTCACCAAAAAACGATTTAATATGATATTGTAAAGGAGGATAATTAAGATATAAGGAAAACAAAAGGTTTTCTATGATCAAAAAACAAAAAACAAGTTGAACTCCCTTTATTATTATTAAAATAATAAAGGAAAATGGACGAGATAATAAGAGGAGGAAGTGTCGGGGGGGAAGGGGCGGAGAGGCAGAGGACCGGGAAAGCGAGCAGTGAAGCAGGCGGACCTAGAGACTATAGGACCTGATTGTAAAATAAAGTAACGTGCAGTATACAATAATTAAAAAAAAAAAGTTACCAGCAGTTACATAAAAGGCTACCTGACACAGGATCCCGGCTGGTCTTCTCCATGTGGAGGCTGAAGCGTGCGCCAGGGAGGCAAACTAAGGAATATTTTAGCTGTTGGAGTGCGCTGGACAGTGGTGAGATCGTTTATTTGTTCACATACCTGGTACCAGAGGTGTAGCGATCAATCGCACATTTTTGTTGTTTTTTTTTTGTCTTTTCCCGCCACGAGGATTAAAGCTGTTTTTTTTTCTCCTCTGGATAAGAGTGAAGGACAGACTGTGCGTTTTTTGTGCATCAAAGACTGGAAAAGGGAAAAAAAACTCATCTAAAAGTATCTAAAAGTGAACTTTATTGTGTTTTCTTCAGAGTGAGATTATAATTTAATTTTTGGAATGTTAAAGACTGAGATTATTTCGTTGGTTTTTCTGTGACCTACTTTTATTTATACGCATGACGTGCGCTTAAACTTAATAAACTCTGGGGGTGGGACTTATTAAATGTGACGTGCTTTGAATCTGATCTTGTTGAGAGTTTCATTCATTTTTTTCTGGTCACAGTTGTTGTTTTTGACCAGATACAAATTCCTAATTTTTCCAAGAGGTTTTCTATTTTCCTTAAAAGAGCTCCCCTTGTGTATTTTAACGCTGACTTAAAAAAGGTTGAGTGTTACACTCCTGTCTCTGTTTGTCCTTCTCCTCTTGCTCTTGTACTTGTCACAGATTTCTGCCTCTGGATTGTTGATATGGCCAACCTGCTTCTGTGGACTTGCATAGCTTCAGCTACTGCACTTGCTTTAGTATATTTATTCCTTTTTCATTATCAGTACAGCTCCTAATATTAACTTCAAGATGATCAGTCTATCAGAATACACAACAGTTCCTGCAAATACCACATATCTTACTGTAACCATTACCAACATGAATGACCTGCTGCTGTGGACCTGCCTGACTTGAGCTGCTTCATCCCACACTAACCAAAATCAGAAATATCATTTGACATCCATTCTCACTTTTAAATCTTCCAAACTTAACTTAAAAGCAGATTTACAAAAGCTGATATGATGACCAACAGCAGTCCTCTTCACTTCACAATCATGATGCTGTTAATGTTAATTTTATTAAAATCTCTATTTTCAAAATTTTTATTGCTAGTAGAGCATTTATAACCTTACAGACAGAAATATGATATGGACAGAAATATGGTCTGAGCAGTCTGAAATGTATCATGATCATAACATTTTTATTTTAGATTCTTTAACTCTGCCTGCCTCTCTGTATCACTCTCTATCCACTCACATCTTCAACATGACTTCAAATGGCTCTCCGACATAAGTCTTGATCTGATCAGATTTCCTGCCTGCCCAACATAAGTTTTTTTTTTAATGCCACTGTAACTGTCAACAAATGCTGCAAAGTGCTTTTGTCATGATGGATTTATTTTGATCCTGATTTAAAAAAAAAGAATATAATCAAAATAAATACATTAATAGAAATGAAAAGTGGGTATAGCTGAGACCTCTTCTATAAAGTGTCTTGAGATAACATCTGTCATGATTCGGTGCTATAAACATAAAAGATTGATTGAATTCATTTCAAATTCAAGCACTTTTCAAACCATAACAACACAAAAGTCAAATTCAAGCTCTTAAGAGGATTTCAAACACCCTCAAACTTGCACATTAAATAGAATTAAAGTGATAAAATGACTCCCTCCAAAGTAAAAACATGAAAGAAACACAGCTTTATTTTGGATTCCAACTGCTCACACCAACACACCAAAGTGGTTTGACTTGCATGCCAAGCAGATTTATAATCACAAACACAGCAGCTTTATGGTTTCTCCCCTTTGTGGACAAGAAGGTGTCTTTTCAGATTTCCATTTATTGTGAATCTTTTGCCACAAATTAAACAACTGAATGGTTTCTCTCCAGTGTGGGTAGTAGTGTGGTACCTCAAGTGTCCACTTTGGGAAAAACTTTTGGCACAGATACTGCAGCTGAAGCGTTTCTCTCCTGTGTGGACGATCAAGTGTCTTTTAAGACCTCCACTTTCTCTGAAACTTTTACCACAAACTGAACAACTGAATGGTTTCTCTTCCTTGTGGACTAATAAGTGTCTTTTGAGTTTGTCTTGATGGAGGAAACTCTTACCACAAACTGAGCAATTGAATAATTTTTCTCCTTTGTGAACAACAGCATGTTGCCTCAGATATCTACTTCTGGAAAAAGTTTTGCCACAAACATTGCAACTAAATGGTTTCTCTCCTGTGTGAACAATTAAGTGGTGTTTCAAGTATACACTTCTTGTGAAACTTTTACCACAATCTGAACAACTGAATGGTTTCTCTCCTGTATGCACTCTCATATGTGTCTCCATATCAGCTCTCATGGCAAAAGTCTTCTCACAAACTGAGCAGCTGAATGGTTTCTCTGCTGAATGACGCACCATGTGTTGTTTTAAATATTTCTTACACTGGTATAATTTCCCACAAACCGGGCAGCTAAATGTTTTCTCTCCTGTTTGGGTTCCCTCTTGTTTCTTTTGTTGATTCTTTTGTCCAAAGCCTGGAGCAAATTCAGAGAAATTAACTGATATATCCCTGGTATTGTCTTTGTCCTGCAGAAAGTTTGAACCTTCTTGAGGTTCATCACTCTCCTCCCAATCAGCACTGTCATCAGTATCAGATCCAGAAATGTGTGAAGTCTCATCTGGACTACATGGCTGTAAATGACTGTGTGGATTAAAGTCTCTGTCTGGTTCTGATCCTCCACAGTCCTCTCCATCAGCTTCTGTTTTCAAATGTTCTGTGTCTCTGTCATCCTCACTTTGGTCTTCATGAGGCTGGAAGGGCTGAGGTTTCTCTTCATCCTCATCTTCACTCTTCACAGTAACAGGAATGAAATCGAACTCTATATCATCCTCCTCTGGCTCTTGAAGCTGCTCTCTCTCCTGACTGCTCCACACCTCCTCCTGTTCCTCTTTAATGTGTGCTGGCTCTGCTTGGTTCTCCTGCTTCAGACTGGAGCTCCTCTCCTGCTGCTCGGGGAGAATCTCTTCTTCTTTCACCATCAGCTGATGAACATCTGAGGACAGAAAAAAGACAACATGAAGCTCTAGAAAAAAAAACAGACTGTTCTAACCCTAGATAGCAGGATTTTTTTTTATTAAAGCTCACATGAGGTGACTGAACCTTTGCAGTCAGAGCCACCAGACTGATGAACACCTCATATGTAATGAGACAGTAACTATTTGACCACATGGAAACAGTCCCTTAAAATCTTCCTCTTCAGTGAGGGTGTTAAATTTACAGCCAGCAGAACCAATCTGGCCCTCCAAAGGTATCAATCAACTTAGGCCCTTTTGGAGAAATGGAAGCAAACCGTGACAATAAAATGATAAAACTTCAAAATTATGATTATTCATTTCTAAAATGTCAGGATGTCCACCATACTTTTCTAAACTGTGCGAAGAGCAACACACTGTATGAAATCCATAACCAACATTCTGGCCTTCACATTCTCAAAGAACAAGACTGGCAATTTTAAAGTTTGTGTTTCTGACGAGTTTTTATAAAAAGCTGAAAGTCATCCCCTGCAATCATGTGCAACCCTCTGCTTCTACATGAGCGGCTGCAAACCGATCAATGACAAACACATCATCTGTAGAAGGACTGTAAGGTCCTATGGTGATACTGTACCCTCTATGAACCTATAACTAAGCGTGCTCACTCGTGTCACCATCATGAAAAATTAGTTGATGAATGCATGAATGTTTGTGATGGATGTTGTTCTTCAGCAGCAGCAGCACTGCCTGTGGTCAAATACATACAGACAGAAGTTACAAAACAAACAAAGATGACATGTAAACAAATACTAAGATTCAAAGTGAACAAACCTGCTCTGTGGAGCTCAGGGTTAAAAACAGAGTCCAGTAGTTTCTCTTGTCGATCCCTCTCCTCTTTTAAAAGAATCATTTCCTCCTCAGCAGCTACAATCAGTCTATGATTCACTGAAGATTTCAGCATTTGGACGTCAGACATTTTCACACAATCACAGACACTTTTTCCACACAAACTGCCTTCAAAACACTGCAGCTCCGTCTCTCCACACTTAGCATGCTAAGCTAAGCTCATTAGCTTCAGAGGACTCGTTGACATGTTGGAGACTGAACATGTATTCAGACAAAGAGATCATCACAGTCTGCACAAGCAGGTAAACAAACACACTGGAATATCTGAGCTCACATTAATCCGTCTGTATCGCTCTGTAGCCGAGTTCATTCTCGGTTTGATGTTAGCTTGAGAGCACAGCTAGCTGCAGTTAGCATTAGCGGCTAACATGAAGGGAGTCTGAGGTGAAGCAATACAAACACTTCACAAAGGCTGTTTCAGTGACTTCTACTAGACATACAAGCTGTGCTGCTTCATTAACAGATCTGATGTTAACGGGAGAAACCCGACAAATGTTCACAGCGATTAAGGAGAAATGCTCCAAACAAACGGGACAATGGATAGAGAGGAAGAGGAACCTTCTTGTTCTTCGTTGGTTGACAAACAAACATGAGGGCGAAATACTGACACCTGATGGCCTGTGATATCTTCTATCAATTATCTTTCATTTCGCAGTCCATCAATTCTTAATATTTTAACACGTGATATTATTGTCTAAGCTGGTGTACAGTGTAAACACGTTTCGTAAATTCATGAACAGGATGGGTACGGGTATCTGCCCTAGATAAATTGATATTTTGTCGGTCCTTTAGGTGTCAGTATTTCGTCCTTATGTTTGTTTGTCAACCACCGATGAAGAAGAAGAGGAAGGTTCTCCTCCTGTTTCTCTATTAGCCCGTTAGAGCACTTTCCTTAATCGTGGTGAACATTTGTCAGGTTTCTCTTGTCAACAGCAGATCTGTTAATGAAGCAGCACAGCTTGTATGTCTAGTAGAAGTCACTGAAACAGCCTTTGTGAAGTGTTTGTATTGCTTCACCTCAGACTCCCTTCATGTTAGCCGCTAATGCTAACTGCAGCTAGCTGTGCTCTCAAGCTAACATCAAACCGAGAATGAACTCGGCTACAGAGCGATACAGACGGAATAAGGAGGGGGAAATGGTTTTTTTAAAAGAGGAGAAGGGTCGTCAAGAGAAACTACTGGAGTCTGTTTTTAACCCTGAGCTCCACAGAGCAGGTTTGTTCACTTTGAACCTTCAACACAAGTTTGACAAACATACAACCTTATTCTTTGTCTGACTTCATTCTCACAGATAGCTGTGGACATTGTTTTGATCTTGAGTAGTTTTAAATGGATTATTTCTGGACCTTTAGTGGTCCGTGGACACAGACATGTATTAGTTTCAGTGATGTAAGTTCTACTACTTTATCTGATAACACCTAAAACATGTTAGTCTAGTTTAAGTCAGTTTCACCCATGTTCAAGCACTATCAATATTTAAATGTATTTAAAATTAGCCAATAAAAACTCAGACCTACTTACATTTAGGGCTTCCAAATGTAAGTAGTAATCACTGTAATCACTGTCTTGTTCCATCGATATGAATAAGTTATTAATGCCAGCATCAAAATTTTATATGGTAAAATTGTGTTTTAATTATTATGTATTCCTTGATAAGCAAACAGATTTCTCTTCAGAACAAACATATAAAAGTGGCAACGCCACGTCATCTTAGTTTTAATTTGGAGGGCTTTTCCACTTTGTGGTATCTGCCCAAGAGCTAGAACTTGACCAGTTTCAGCCCAGGGGTGAGTGTGGACTTCACATCATAAATTAAGATGGAACTTGTGCAAAGCTGGAGCAATAGGCTGATGGTTTCCCCCATTTTTCCTTTAATAAGCAATGATATCCATGGAACTTCTTTTCCATTTTTGGCTTCAGATGATCATCACTTGATGCTGAAAGAGGAAGAAGTTCACTGTGAGCAGCGGGAGAGGAGCTCCAGTCTGAAGAAGGAGAACCCAGCAGAAGCAGCACAAATTAAAGAGGAACAGGAGGAAGTGTGTATCAGTCAGGAAACAAAGCAGCTTCAAGAGCCAGAGAAGGATGATATTATTACATTCACATTCTTTCCTGTTGCTGAGAAGAGTGAAGATGAAGAGAAACCTCAGTCTTTACAGGTTGATGAAGACCAAAGTGAAGAGAGCAGGGAAACAGAACATTTAAAAACGGAAGCTGATGGAGAGGACTGTGGAGGATCAGAAGCAGACAGAGACTTAAATCCACAGAGTCATTTACAGCCAATTAGTCCAGACAAGAATTCACCTCTGTCTGGATCTGGTACTGATGACAGTGCTGATTGGGAGGAGAGTGATAAACCTCAGGAAGGCTCAAACCCTCTGCAGAACAAAGATGGTGCTGTGGGTGATCTGAAATTTGCAACTGGTGATACATCAGTGAGCTCCTCTGAGTATGCTCCAGGCTCTGGACAAAAGATACAACAGCAGGAACATGATGGGAAATCATTTGTTTGCTCAGTTTGTGGTAAAAGATACCCATGTGAGAAATATTTAAAACAACACAAGTCACGTCATTCAGCAGAGAAACCCTTCAGTTGCTCTGTTTGTGTGAAAAGTTTTATCAAGAAATGGGAGCTGTTACGGCACATGAGAGTACACACAGGAGATCCAACAGTTAGCTTCTCTGAATTTGCTCCAAACTTGGAAAAAAAGAAGCAACAGCAGAAACAGAAAGAAATCCAACAAGAGCAGAAACCACATGGTTGTTCAGTTTGTGGTAAAAGATACCCAAGAAAACAGTATTTACGGAAACACATGATGCGTCATTCAGCAGAAAAACCTTTCAGCTGCTTGGTTTGCCAGAAAAGTTTTATCAAAAGATGGGAGCTGGAGACACACATGAGAGTCCACACAGGAGAGAAACCTTTCAGTTGTTCTGTTTGTGGTAAAGGATTTGCTCTTTATGGAAATCTGATGCAACACTCAATCGTTCATACAGGAGAGAAAGCGTTTATTTGTTTAGTTTGTGGTAAAAAATTCACACACAATGCATCTCTAAAATCTCACTCTGTTATTCACACGGGAGAGAAACCGTTCAGCTGCCCTGTTTGTAAGAAAACATTTTCCCACCGTGAAAGTCTGAGGCAGCATTTAACCGGCCACGCAGAGGAGAAATCATTTGGCTGTTCAGTTTGTGATAAGAAATACCAGAGCAAGAAATATTTACAGAAACACATGTTACGTCATTCAGAAGAAAAACCTTTCAGCTGCTCCGTTTGTGTGAAGAGTTTTATCAGGAGAGAGGACATGGTGAGGCACATGAGGGTCCACTCAGGAGAGAGACCATTCAGCTGTTTTGTTTGTGGTAAAAGATTTTCCAGGAATGAACATCTAAAAAAACACTTGACTTCTGTCCACACAGGAGAAAACCTGTGATGTTGCTCAGATGCTGAAATCATTCTAAAATAAGACAGTATATCACCAAATGTTATATAATAGAATATGCTAAACTAGGACAACTAAAATAAAATAAATAAATATAGGTAAGAAATACAAGTCAGTAACTTTGAAACTAAAATGGAGAAACAAATAAATTTGTAAAAATTCAGAGGATAAAATAAAATTTAAACTAAAAGCCAGACAAAAAGGTAGATCTTGAGTTTGCGTTAAGAATATTTACAGTATGTGCCGCTGATCACGTCTCAGCTCTCACCAAGAAGTTCAGTAATACCATCAGCTGCTCCCTTAGATGGTCCACAGTGTCTGCCTTAGTCCTTAAATAACTAAACTGCTTCTGGAGTAACAAGAGGAAGTTTCTGAACTGTGGGGCCTCAAAGTCAGAGCATACGTTGTCTGAAAACACAAATTATAGCCAGAAAACTTTAATTTTTTGGAGCTGAAATGTTTGTTTCACTTTCAACTGAGATCCACCAAAAAAAATTCCATAAAATTTAACATATATGTATTTTCTTGTCTCATTTGATACATTAGGTGTTTTTGGCAACTGATAATCCACTTGAGGACATTCTTTTATCATTTATGTGATTGTATTCAGATTTTTTTTAGTAATTTGTTGATCATGTTGATTAAATAGAGATATCATAAAAGTATGTATCAATTATGATACAACAGGCTTTAAGGGGTTAAACACAATCATCTCCAAGTATTACTTTCCATGCTTGTTGCTTAAAAGCTGCAAATATTTCTGACCTTTTTATTCTCTTGTCATCATGTCGAAGAAAACATGATTAAAGTAAGTATGGCCACAGCAGCCAGAACTTTGTCCTTTAATGGTTTTTGTTTGTCTGTTTCTGCCTTTTTCTCTCTCTGTCTCCCTCTTTAACTTCACACACCAAACAGTTACTGCAGACGGCTCAGCATCAGTCTGGTTTTGTTTGATGACTCTGCTCATAAAAAGTATGACTGCAATCCTTTCGAAGAGCAGAGTCATCAAACAAAGCTCCACTGTAACTGTTGTCTTGATATTGGACCAGCTCTGGGTCTTTGTACATAAAAATAATAAATAAATAAGAGAGTAAATAAAATGGGAAAAAAAGTTGAATAAGAGAGATTTTGGTTTAGATCAGCATTTTTTGTAAAAAGTCTGGGATTATATTTGTTATGAACTGGTGCTACACAAATAAATGATTAATTCACTGATCCTTTAATTTGTGATCTTAATTTGTTTTTCTTAAAACATATTTACAGAGTCTGGTCTTCATTTGTTGTCAATTTTAAAACAGTTACAGTATGTAGTAATTTTAGACGGGAGAGAGAAGTAAGAACTACATAGTTAATGAATCAATGAGCTATTCCTCCATGGCTGCTGCGACAACAGAGTATGGATTTTCCTTATTAGAAAAAGAAGCAAGAAAACACTAAACACACTCATCATGAGGACTTTAGGCTGCTATCAGTCACTGGTGCTGCCTAGAATCAGAGTAAAATGTGAAACACGGACTGAGAATCACAGAGAAAGGAGGAAGTGATCACTCAAACTAAACCTTCACAAAACAGCCATCATCACAAACTTTTAGACTCACTGGAGACGATCCTTTCACTGAACAGAAAGGTACTTTTGATCCTACAAATTTGTATATTTCTTTTGGATCGTTTCATGATCACATGGCCTTCCATCATTACGTCACAGCCAGTGTTGCCATGACGACAAGTCAAACCCTGCATTATGGGAAAAAAGTTAGCAGGCTAAGCTTTCCCGAAATGAGACTTTTAATAGAGGAGGTGAAATGTCTCATTTTTGAGATGACAGATGAACATATTTATGGATGTTTGACACACTTCACAATATAAATGTTTAAAGTGCTGGAAGTAGACGGGCTTTTAAGTCTCGCCAGTGGCTCTGGAGGACACCAGACAGCACAGTAACTTTTAACACCACAACACCTGTAGAAAGGATGAATTCTCCTGCATAGATGAGCTAAACAACTTTTTGTATCAGTTGAGTTTGTTGAGTCCTGTGATGATGTGCTGTAGAGTAAAATTTGCCTGTGTATATTGTATTGTATGTTTTGTCTGAGCACAGAAACTGACAAAGTATCAAGAAAACAGACTGATCTTGTGTTTCTGCATGCTCAGGCATGTCAACATTTAAAGTGTCACAGCTGAAAGTAAGAGGCTGTTGAACAGATGATGGAGGGTGTGGAACAGTTGTTATTTGGTGTATCAGGGTTAGAATAATTTATTTTTGTGTTTGTGGAGTTTTAGGTTTATTGTAGTCTTTAGTAATTGAATTTCAGTTTGAGTAATTTTTTTTAATAGCATTTTTTAGTTTGCCCTTTTCAACCTCATTTTGTTAAAACTTGCTTCCTTTTTCTTTAATAATAAATAACTTTCATTTGAACCATTTAAAATCTGGTTTATTTATGTTACTTCCCTTTTCCCCATCAAGTCGGGTTGTAACAATTGTGTTAATTTCTAATTAAGTTATTCAAACTCTGGAGCAAACTTTACTCAAAGCCAACACTCCGGACTCGTTCTCAACCAGGACTCGTTATTCACTGTGTTAACAATGCTGTACACAGAATAAAAGAGAAAACCGCTGTAAAGATCTCGGGGGATAAGGGATATGGGACCGCCGCCTGTTTTGCTCCTGTCCAGCAGGCGGCGCTGCAAACATCCCGGGAAACAACCAACGAAGAAAGTTCATCTTCCTCTCTCTCCATTAGCCCGTTAGCTTGGTGCATTTCTCCTTGATCGTTGTGAACATTTGTCGGGTTTCTCTCGTTAACAGCAGATCTGTTAATGAAGCAGCACAGCCTGTATGTATAGTAGAAGTCACTGAAACAGACTTTGTGAAGTGTTTGCTCTACTTCACCTCAGACTCCCTTCATGTTAGCCGCTAATGCTAACTGAAGCTAGCTGTGCTCTCAAGCTAACATCAAACCGAGAATGAACTCGACTACAGAGCGATACAGACGGATTAATGTGAGCTCAGATATTCCAATGTGTTTGTTTCCCTGGTTGTGCAGACTGTGATGATGTCTTTGTCTAAATACATGTTCAGACTCCAACATGTCAACGAGTCCTCTGAAGCTAGTGAGCTTAGCTTAGCATGCTAAGTGTAGAGAGACGGAGCTGCAGTGCTTTGAAGGCAGATTGTGTGGAAAAAGTGTCTGTGATTGTGTGAAAATGTCTGACGTCCAAATGCTGAAATCTTCAGTAAATCATAGACTGACTGTAGCTGCTGAGGAGGAAATGATTCTTTTAAAAGAGGAGAAGGATCGACAAGAGAAACTACTGGACTCTGTTTTTAACCCTGAGCTCCACAGAGCAGGTTTGTTCACTTTGAACCTTCAACACAAGTTTGACAAACACACAACCTTATTCTTTGTTTGACTTCATGTGCACAGCCGAAAATATGTTTTCCTTTTTTTAATTCTTTCTGATCATATTTCTGCTTCTCAGAGGGATTTCTTATCTCCCCCATGACTTGTAAGAACCTTTTTGATATCATGGTAACAAATCAGAGCACAGGGTTATGTGTTGTCTTTCTATCAAAAACATCTCTTGTAGTTTTAATGAGCATACAAACATAATTTTAAATAAAATAATAACCACGCATGAACATGACAGTTTCATTGTGTGTAAGCTCAAACTGGAGGAAACTGAATAACTGTGTGCTGGCCCACTAAGCTACCTTTCAGGGGCACCAGTTTGCAGTTGGTGTGAATGTGTTCCAGAGCAATATTTTACAAACTTGTAGTTTCGTAGGTACAAAGAACAAGATCCTTTTACCATTAGTAATATCTGTACATGTGCAGTTGTGTTTAAGTTTTCCAATATCCCCTTTTCTTATTTTTTACACCTCTTTGCTAAGTAACTGTACAACAAAGGGATGTGCAGTCTTGTTAGTTTACATTTTACTGTAAGGAAGCAATAACTCAGGATCTTTGTTTTCCTTCAAGAATTCCCAAAATAAAATACATAGAAGGTTCATAAGGTAGATTATAGAATATAAATCATACATCTGCATTTAACTACTTTGTGCCCTTGTTCACAACATAATCTCTGTACTAAATCCAAAAGAAAATGGTTTTGATTGTTGTTGGTATGATACTCATCATGACCGTCATTGTGGAAATCTGTTAATTTGTACTTGAAGTGAGAAAGTAATATTTTCCATGACAAAGATTTCATTAACTATTTTTTTCCAGTCCTCAGTTGTGGTCGCCCAGGATGCAGTGTCTTGTTATAGTTTTCTTACAAGTTGAAATTAAGATTTATAATAAATAAATATTTAAGTTTCAGGAAGTCCGATTTTAAAAAATAGGGTGCTTAAATAAAACAGTATTTTAGGTTTATTTTTAATCAATGACAAGTCTCTACATTTTGAACAATACCGCTGATGTTCAAACTAATTTATCAAGGCAAAAATCTGCAATGAATGAAACAGTGTTTCACTTATGCTAATGCGTAGACAGTACATTAATTGAAATAAAAATACAGAGCTGCTTTGAGTGAAAGACTCAGAGAGTCCTGTATATGATTATGGTGTTATGAAGTGGTGCTGTAGCAGCAGATCGTCTGCCTTGCACATGTTCTGGCGAAGACTTTTATAAAAGCAAAGTCAAGAGTGATCTTTCAAAAAGTCTGACCATTTATTTAAAATATGACAAACAGATATACTGTGTTGTTTGACTGCAAAGGTTCAGTTTCCAGCTTCAAAAGTCATGCTCTCCTTAGTTTGACTCTTATCAAGGGCATGATTTTCTATATTCTGTCCTCAGACATCCATCAGCTGATGGTGAAAGAAGAAGAGGTTCTTCTTGAGCAGCAGGAGAGAAGCTCCAGTCTGAAGCAGGAGAACCCAGCAGAAGCAGCACACATTAAAGAGGAACAGGAAGAGGTGTGGATCAATCAGGAGAGAGAGCAGGTTCAAGAGCCAGAGGAGGACGAGATCATCAAGTTCACTTTCTTTCCTGTTACTGTGAAGAGTGAAGAAGAGGATGAAGATGTGAAACCTCAGGCCTGTCAGATTCCTGGAGGCCAGAGTGGGGAGTACAGAGACACAGAGCATTTGAAAACAGAAGCTGATGGAGAGGACTGTAGAGGATCAGAACCAGACAAAGACTTAAATCCACAGAGTCATTTACAGCCAATTAGTCCAGACAAGAATTCACACCTTTCTGGTTCTGATACTGATGACAGTGCTGATTGGGAGGAGAGTGATGAACCTCAGGAAGGTTCAAACCCTCTACAGAACAAAGATGGCGCTGTGAGTGAACTGAAATCCAATACTGGAGAAAAATCAATGAGCTCCTCTGACTGTGGAGGAGAGAAATCGTTCTGTTGTCCAGTGTGTGACAAAAGATTTCCATGTAGGAAATATTTGAAACATCACATGGTCCGACACTCAGGAGAGAAACCTTACAGCTGCTCATTTTGTGAAAAAAGTTTCATCAAGAGATCAGACTTGACAAAGCATATGAGAGTCCACACAGGAGAGAAACCGTTTGGTTGCTTAGTGTGTGGTAAAAAATTTGCACAAAGTGAACATCTAAAAAGACACTCAGTTGTCCACACGGGGGATACACCGTTTAGCTGCTCAGTTTGTGGTAAAAAGTTCACAAGAAGTGAACATCTTAAACGTCACTCAGTGGTCCATACAGGGGAGGCTCAGTTTTTCTGTTCAATTTGTGGTAAAAGGTACCCAAGTACGCAAAACTTACAAGAACACATTCTACGTCATAAGGCAGAAAAACCTTTCAGATGCACGTTTTGTAACAAAAGTTTCTTCAAGAAAGCAGAGGTGATGAGGCACATGACCGTCCACACAGAGGAGAAACCATTCAGCTGCACAGTTTGTGGTAAAAAATTCACACGAAGTGAAAACCTAAAGAAACACACGTTGGTCCACACAGGGGAGGTACCGGTTAGTTGTACAATCTGTGGTAAGAAAAACTTGAGTGGGCAAAGATTAGAGGACCACATGTTACGTCATTCAGGAGGAAAACTTTACAGCTGCTCAGTTTGTGAGAAAAGTTTTACCAGGAGAGCCGACATGGAGAGGCACACGAGAGTGCACACAGGAGAGAAACCATTTAGCTGCGTCTGTGGCAAAAGATTTTCGCAGAGTGAACATTTAAAAAGACACTCAATTGTCCACACAGGGGAGACACCGTTTAGTTGTTCAGTTTGTGGTAAAAAATTCACCCGAAATGAACATCTAAAAAAACACTCGCTTCTCCACACCGAAGAAATCATATAGTCATCAGTTTGTGGCGAAACATGAACCAGAAAACTAGATTTACTTTAAGACGTATTATCATTCAGAAGGAGCATTTGATGTGTAATGTGGAGAGATCAGACGACTCGATTTATATTGTTGATTATGACAGTCACAATGTCAGACAGGTGACCTCAGAACCAAAAAATCGGGCAGAAACTTCCCTGTCAAGTCTGATAGACGACACACTTGAAACTGCCTGAGTTTAACGGCCAACGATGATGATGAAAGAAGGAGGGCTGACAGTGAAAACAGCAATGAAACACTGTATTTTAGAATGAATATCATTCGTTTGTGTTTCTTTCCAAACATTATGATGAGTGACATGTTCTCTTGATGGTAAATGTCACTTAGTTGCTGAGGTATCTCTGCTGTTTCTCTCTTTTTACAGACCGTAGCAGCTCCTCTTCAACATACTCCAATGGCAGGGATGTTGTTTTGAAGGCTTTACTTAACTTTATCCCCGTCTCTCGGCTTTTAAAACATTAGTTTTGGTATGTTTACATTTTTGATCAGTGTCTCTGACGTAGATGAACAAATCATAGGAGGCAGGACAAAAATCAAATCTGCTCTGTCGTGGAGTTGTGAGGCTTCCCAGACTGGTCACAGTACATGAGAGAGAACGCCAGATTTTTGTGTCTGAGATTAAATCCTGTTGTCTGACCCTGACAGATGAGCCTTTTCTTATCATTAGGCAGCCAAGATGTTTTTTTTTTTGTCAATTGCTAGAGAAATGAGTGTGAGACTGTGTAGAGATGAAACATGATTTTGGCCTTTTGAGAGATATTAAAGCACTAAAAATGTCAGATTTCCTGAGCAGATTGATTTTGGTCAATAAGATGGTTGTTCAGTTACTTCTGTCACATGAGAATGAGGCTTTTTTTAGTAGTTGACAAAGTGATTTTCTAATAAGTTTATATTTTCAAATACGTTTGCAAGGTTCCTCTAAAGAGCTGATGCCTCAAGATGCTGCAGCTCCTAAAAAAAGATAGGAAAGGCTTAAAGATATGAGACAATAAAAGATGACTTCACACGAGCAGACACACCTAAGGTTAAACAAATCATGCAGACCAACTTAAAATAAAAACCTCTCTGACCATTTTCTTAAAGTAGCTATTATAATTTATATTACAACATTAATCCCAGTGACATGTGACAAGCTGCATCTGCTGTGTTGCTCTAGCTTTGCCTTCTACATCTGTCTCTGTTGTAGCTTTTGTTGTTTTTGATAGAATTAGAGACAGTCTTCAGAAACTGAAGGGCAACAATACATTTAATTATAAGAGATGAAGTGTTGAGCTCTCATCATTTGTGTTGTGGGAACCACGAAAACATCCCAGAGCCAGTTTTTAACAACATCCTCTGACCTTGTAATCAGAAATCATCAACTTTTTAATTTGTTAAGTTTTTTTTCTTGACAGGTGCAAGAAGAGCCTTTTTCTGATTAACATGTTGTTTTGTTTTGATTTTTTTAATTATTTTTCGAAAATATTTGTGGTCTTCGGCTTTTAAAGTGAAATCAGTGCCTGTTGCCCATGCTGCCCTCAGCCACACGAGGGAGCAACACGACTTATTTCTGGTGCTGCTATGACTCTTGATTAGGGAGGGAACAGAATGATCACTTCAGTTCTGTGTTTATTTATGTTTTTATTATTTCATTGACCTTAATTGTCCTTTTTTTGTCACAGTCTGTATTTAAAAAATCAGTAGGAGCTTAAATGTCTCGGAACTGTTATGCCATTACATGAAAATGTATTTAATTTGAATTTATGTGTTTAAATGATGATGAAGGTTTTAAAGCCAAATCAGCTTTTGTTTTATGACTTTATGAGTTTAAGGTGAAGCTGCCCTTTTTGTTCATGTTATTATTTTTAATATTTTGCTCTGAGTGTAGCTGAAGTGGTAGATGTGGAGTCACAGCACGTGTCCAGATTTTCATTTTCTCCTATTTTATTCAAGTTACTGAAGCTAAAGTCATGTTCAGATTGTGAAGTTTTGGATTAAAGGATGACGATCTTCACTGTGTCAGGATTTTTGTCAGAAACTTTTAAGTCAGCTGTGTGCCAGCTGTGTGCCAGTTTGCAGACAGCGAGGGTCATATGTGGTCAAACAGTCAGTTAAAGCGTGTGTTTGCATTATTGCAAGAAACTAAATCAGTTAAATTTCTTTTATCTCTTGTGATTTTTCTTGGTGTGTTATTCCACTGCTTTTCCAAGGCAAACCAAAAATTAAGCCAAAGTCTGGAGGCACAGCAAAGTTAAATCACACATCACAGTATCTTATCAGTCTGTGATTGATTATTTATCTACAAAAGCCTAAATAACACAATCAAACAGATGCTTTTTAAAACTAAATATTTATCACCAAAAATACGTGAAGACTCTCACTGATGGTTCATGTTTCATAAAGCTGCTGAACAGTGGAGACCTAAAAGTGAGGACCCATCTAAGAAGGTTATTGATTATTTATTGATTATTCAGAAACCTTTCTCCTTATCTGACAGTGTAAACACCTGAAATCGTGAACCCAGCCAAACTGATCTGAGACAAACGGCTTGGTGGTACCCAGAGAAAAGTCACTCATGCACGAGGAGGATATGCAGATAATTACCTAAATATCGCAATCCATTAGGTGTCAGTATTTCGCCCTCATGTTTGTTTGTCAACCAACGGAGAAGAAGAAGAAGAAGAAGAAGAAGAAGAAGAAGAAGAAGAAGAAGAAGGTTCCTCTTCCTCCCTCTCTCCATTAACTCGTTAGCTTGGAGCATTTCTCCTTAATAGGTTTGAACAATTGTCGGGTTTCTCTCGTTAACATCAGATCTGTTAATGAAGCAGCACAGCCTGTATGTATAGTAGAAGTCACTGAAACGGACTTTGTGAAGTGTTTGCTCTACTTCACCTCAGACTCCCTTCATGTTAGCCGCTAATGCTAACTGAAGCTAGCTGTGCTCTCAAGCTAACATCAAACCGAGAATGAACTCGACTACAGAGCGATACAGACGGATTAATGTGAGCTCAGATATTCCAGTGTGTTTGTTTACCTGCTTGTGCAGACTGTGATGATCTCTTCATCTGAACGCATTTTCAGTCTCCAACATGTCAACGAGTCCTCTGAAGCTAGTGAGCGTAGCCTAGCATGCTAAGTGTGGAGAGACGGAGCAGCAGTGTTTTGAAGGCAGTTTGTGAGAAAAAAGTGTCTGTGTTTGTGTGAAAATGTCTGACGTCCAAATGCTGAAATCTTCAGTGAATCATAGACTGACTGTAGCTGCTGAGGAGGAAAAGATTCTTTCAAAAGAGGAGAAGGATCGACAAGAGAAACTACTGGACTCTGTTTTTAACCCTGAGCTCCACAGAGCAGGTTTGTTCACTTTGAACCTTCAACACAAGTTTGACAAACACACAACCTTATTCTTTGTTTGACTTCATGCACACAGATAGCTGTGGACATTTATCTGATCTCTCATATTTGTGATCAGAGGGATTTTGTTACCTTCTCCTTTACTTGTCTGGCGTATTTCTATGGAAGCTCACTGAATTCACTGGATAAAAAAAAAAAAAAACTGAGATCAGGATCTCATAATTACAAGATGAGGAAAAGTGCCACTTGGCCACTGCTTCACTCAGAATCACTGATTGCACAAACCCGAAGAGGTTAATTCATATATTCGTCTATGAGTAAATTCAAAACTTTGTCTTACTTTGTATTTGTGTGGTAATATGAAATTGACTGTGTTAAAATATTAGACCAGCAGGAGGTGCTGTGGACCATTGGGTTTACACAGAGAGAGTATATTGTTCTGACTTTTTACAAGGACATGCCATCAGACTGTTTTTCGGCTCTCACCACGACTGAAAATATAAATGAACTACAATAAATTACACTTTAAATATAGCACAGAAAATACAATGTTATTACAGCAGAGGAGAAAACATGCATTTCACATTATGAATAGTTGTTACACTATGAAATGGAGAGTGTGCAAAAGGTCAGAGCATGCTGGAGTTCAGTGTGGTAATGGCTCTGGGGATAAACATCTTTAATGGCCCTTTTCCATCAACACGTCTTAGCCCTACCCTACCCGGCTCTACTCTACTCGCATTGTGCGGCTTTTTCACCACCCCGGTTTCCAGCCCAGCGGGGGCGGGGTCGCCATAAAACAGCTGGGCAACACTGCCTTCATGTCATTTTGAGCGCGACACAACAATCAAAACAATGGAGGACTTGGAGGCAATAGTATACCTGCTGCTCGATCTGTGGCTTTTTGTCACAGACCAAATGAAAGAGGAAAGCAGAAGAACGCTGCAGGCAGCGAGAAGAAATACCGAGGACGAGAACAATCGAGCTGCAAAGAAAAGACTTATGAGGGTAGGCTAATGGTAGCTACCGCTAGCATGTTAGCTAGCTCGTTGCGCTCATGACTCATCGGTGACGACATTCTCTGACCAATCAGTAGCCGGCAGTCGGTCGGCGTCACGTTTTAGTATCGGCTCAGCTCGCTTAGAACCAGAGCAGAGTAGGTACTAAAAACTGGTTTGTTTTAGGAGGTACCGTGGAAACGCAACGCAAAATGGGTAGAGCCGAGTAGAGTAGAGTAGAGTAGGGCTAAGGCGTGCTGGTGGAAAAGGGCCATAAATCTGTCCAGAAGGTTTTACAGAGGGCAACATGTTCCAAGGATGAAAATCAGGAGCCTATCCCCTCTGGGGGAGGTGGCATATCCCCTAATAACATCACAAGGGAAACATTTTATCTCACAATTTCTGAAAGTTGGAGCAAGCAACAGAGGGAGAGGAGGGATTTTTTCATGCTACAGCTCTTTGACACAAAGATATGACCTTTCATGAAGTAGAGCTATCCAGGCTTTAAATCTTATCAGAAAACTCAGATTTTTGTTCGATGTTTTCTGTTTTTGTCCTCAGACATCAATCTACTGAGGGTGAAGGAAGAGGCTTTCCCTGGGCTGAAGCAGGAGAACCCAGCAGGACCAGCACACATTGAAGAGGAACATGAGGAAAAGTGGTGCAGTCTGGAGAGGGAGCAGCTTCAGGAGCCAGAGGAGGATGATATCATCAGGTTCAGTTTTCTTCCCGTTACTGTGAAGAGTGAAGAAGATGATGAAGAGAAACCTCAGTCCCTCCAGCTTGATGAAAACCAAAGCAAAGAGAACACAGACACAGAACATATGAAAACAGAAGCCGATGGAGAGGACTGTGGAGGATCAGAACCAGACAGAGACTTTAACCCACACAGTCATTTACAGCCAGTCAGTCCAGATGAGACTGCAGACCTTTCTGGATCTGATACTGATGACAGTGCTGATATGGAGGAGAGTGATGAACCTAAGGAAGGTTCAGACTCTCTGCAGAAGACCGCACAGATTGACTCTGAGGACAATAACAGTCTTTGTGATTGGGAGGAGACCTTCAAAACTCTTGCAGTCCTTAACCCTCTGCTAAACCAAGGCCCACTTGTTGGTGATTTGACATGTAATTCTGGAGATACATCAATTAGCTCACCTGGATGCACTCCAAGCTATGGACAAAAGGAACAACGGAGGAGATGCAAGAGGAAGCAAACAGGACAGAAATCATTCACTTGTTCAGTTTGTGGTAAAAGCTTTTCCAAAGGTGGATATCTAAAAGAACACGCTATCATCCACACAGGAGAAAAACCATTTAGCTGTTCAGTTTGTGGTAAATGTTTCAATGATCGAAGAAATCTAAAAAGACACTCTTTTGTCCACACAGCAGAGAAACCGTTCAGTTGTTCAGTTTGT
Source organism: Cetoscarus ocellatus (assembly GCA_037902135.1). NCBI lineage: Eukaryota > Metazoa > Chordata > Actinopteri > Labriformes > Labridae > Cetoscarus > Cetoscarus ocellatus. The sequence continues at coordinate 1,461,888 of JBAMNC010000067.1, read as the reverse complement.
GGTAAAAGTTTTGCACAAAGCGGAAATCTAAAAGCACACTCATTCGTCCACACAGGAGAGAAACCATTTAGCTGCAGCATTTGTGGTAAAAGTTTCTCCCAAAGTGGACATCTGAGACAACATGCTATCATCCACTCAGGAGAAAAACCATTCATCTGTTCAGTTTGTGGTAAAAGATTCACACTGAGTGGGGATCTAAAAATACACATGGCTGTCCACACAGGGGAGAAGCCATTCAGTTGCAATGTTTGTGGTAAAAGTTTTTCCAAAGGTGGATATCTGAGAGATCACGCCATCGTCCACACAAGAGAAAAACCGTTTAATTGTCCCGTTTGTGGTAAATGTTTCAATAATCGAAGAAATCTTAAGAGACACTCAATCGTTCACACAGACAAGAAACCATTCAGTTGTTTAGTTTGTGGTAAAAGATTCACGCAGAGTGCAGATCTTAAAAGACACTCTGTTGTCCACACAGGGGAGAAGCCGTTCAGCTGCAGCGTTTGTGGGAAGAGATTTACTCGGCTTGTCATTCTTAAACAACACAAGTGTGCTGGTGAAAGCAGTGGAAATCCAAAATAAAGTTGTGCTTCACTCCATATGTGCAACTTAGAGGATGTCAGTGAGTGATTTTAATCCTGTTAGGCCTTTGCTTTTGTTATTTTATTGACCTTAATATCCTCTTTGTTATCACTTTGTTTAATAAGTTTGTGAGCTTGTCACACCAGACAGCCTGTGAATATATCAATCCAGGAATGCTCAGCACAGCCTCCTGTCATTTCCACGTTTGTTCCTCAGATTTGTTCTCAGTAAAAAAAAAAGCTTACTTAGGTAAAAGGTTGTATAAAAAGCCTGCATGCATGTTTATTGAACAAGCCAGGGACAATCTAGTTTGTTTTAAATGGGATAGCTTGGGGGCCTTACTCGTGCAGGCATGAGCATGAAGTCTGTAGGCATACAAAGAATCATCATGCATTATAATTGTTTTATCTTTATATATCAAACGTACTGTTGGAAACAAATAAACTGTAAAAAAAAAAAACAGGAAAAATGTAATTAAGGACTTGTTGTTGTTTTGCTGGACTGCTTAACTGTTCGGGGGTACAATATTTATCCCCTCTAAAGTCTTTATAAAGGGCATGCACGTGATGCCACAGTCAGTAGGAGTGAGTTCAGTCCCAACTGTTTTTTAATTCCTTTTAGTAAATTGACTCTAAGACAAAGAAGATGCAGAGACTCTGACTGAAGCATTTGTCTTCCCCAAAGCTCTGTGACTGACAGTCCAGCCTGCTGATTGAAAACTTGTTTGTGAATATGGAGACACAAAGTCTGGCTCAGAGGCCTGATATGGACAAGCATGAAGGGAGTCACTGGTTCAAAATGATATACAAGACAGCAAGGCCAAAGATAATTCTTCCTGGCGTCCTGTTACCAACTGTAAGCCCTTTCCCCCTGATATATGAGCATTAAGCAGACAGGTGTTTAAAGACACAGACAAGTGGCTGTTGTTCCTGAATTTCTACGACACCAGACACTGAGTGGCAACAAGCTCAGGAGCACAGCAGCTGTTTGTGGGCTGTAAGCAGTAAAAGCTTTTGTTAAGCTAAAAAGTTACAAGATTTTTCTTGATTTTTCACCGCGGGCAGGATAGATCCTCAGCTGATTTTAGAGAAACATTTGAAACTGTAGAGTCAGGTTTATAATGAAGATGAAGCTATTATATTACAGATACTGGTATATCATTGAGTGTACATACATTCAGGAAATAATGAATGTGCACTTAGGACAATAGATCATGTTTTCATGCTTTTTGACCACAGAAAACCCAGAGAAGTCCAGTTACAACGGCTGGTTTGACTGTAAATGGTTTACAAAATAGTCAAGTGCATAGATTTTTATTTCAGATAATCAGTCAATCAATCAAACTTTATTTATAAAGCACTATTCATGCAAAAATGTAGCATAAAAGGCTGTACATTCAATAACACAGGCATATAAGTGTGAGGGGATACAAAATAAAATACAAAACACCACCCACCCTCTCAACCCACATTCAACACACACTCTCTCACACACACACATACTGGAACTCACTCCCTCCGGACCTCAGAAACCTTGACTCTCTACCTCACTTCAAATCTCAACTCAAAACCCATCTGTTCAAAATGGCATATTCTCAAGAACTTCTTTGTTCTATTTTAACTTTATTTCACTCTTGTCTGTTGTTTTTATTTATTTTAATTGTGTTTTGGGTTACTCTGTAAAGTGACCTTGAGTGTTCAGCAAGGCACTTTTAAATAAATTGAATTATCATTATTATTATTATTATTATCATTATTACATAAGGACACTAAGTTAGGACTCTTCAAACGGCCAAAGATGACTGAGGAAACTCTATCTTGAATTAAAAATGAGGAAACACAGGACCTAAACCAATCAAACAATGATAAGATATAATAAAGATAATAAACCATTAAAGGTTAATTAAAATAAGACATTCTTAAAACCAAACCATAAAAGAAAATAAATAAAAAGAGGCAATAAAACACAAAATAGTAACTCTGAAACTAAAATAGAGTTAAAAACACTTAAAGCAGAAAAACAAAAATCAGCTAAAGGCCAGACTAAAAAGGTAGGTCTTGAGTTTGCTTTTAAAAATATGAACAGCAGGTGGCGCTCTCAGGTCTGCTAGCAGAATGTTCCGGGGCCATAATATTGAAACAATGATTTACCATATGATTTGGTTTTTACTTTGGGAACAGTTAAGACAACTTCCTGAAGACCTGAGGGCTCTACTGGGCTCATATGGTAAGAGCAATTCAGTTAAATAGGAAGAACCATTCAGGGATTTAAAAACCAATAAAAGAACCTTAAAATCTATTTTAAAAGATACAGGAAGCAAATACAGAGACTTTAAAACTGGTGTGAAATAATGAAAATGGTATGGCTCATAGTTGGTCCAATTTTAATGTTATATTCACATATTTCTCATGAGATTAAAGTATCCAACCAGTTTGGGGGTCACATTAAAAATAAACCGGAGGAAACAACAGTTAAACAGATGATAAAAATGCTCAGAGAGAGCCTGGGTGCATCAGTCTCATTTTGGATAAAACACAAAATTACACAGATACAGAGTTACAGTCAATACAAAGCTTCATCTGATGGCTCAGGCTCATTAATGCTGCATTACAAACATAACTTTCTGGCTCCAAATATTTTATTTAGTCAGTTTTCAGTATATACCAGACTACAATCTACATGTCCCATAATAAATCAAAATTAATTAGGACAACTGAAAATTTCCTAAAAGCAGAACACTTTTCAGGTGAATGAAAGTCTTCCCGTTTCTTTACTCTGATTTCAGTCACCAGACGTCACTCTCTGTCGCTCAGCTGTTAGGTCTACTCGTCCGCGCATGTATATAAATGAAATACATCCATCTATATCTATATGGCTTATCACATTTAGGGTCACAGGGGGCTGAAGCCTATCCCACCTGGCTTTGGGCAACTGATTTAGTCATCAGTTAACCCAGTTCTGGTCTGTGGGAGGAAACCAGAGGACCTGGAGAACTGTGGGATCGACCTTTTTGCTTTGAGGTACCAGCACTTCTTGCTGCAACATCATGCAGTGCCCAAGAAAGAACATGTACCTGTTAAATGATCTGACACATACTAACTTAACCCTACAGAGACCACCACCCAACAGAAAAACCAGGGGGGGACATTGTTTTGTAATCACTTTGTGGATTTAATAAAGTATTTATTTAATAAAATTTAACTGAATACCAAGATTTCTCTCCTCGCCTGGAATTATTTGTAAAAGATACTTTTGATGCATTCCTGGTCTTATTCCTCTAATTTTATTTACTTTTACCCATGCAGTAGCTCCTCAAGATAAATGTAAGTACAAACCCCAATTCCAATGAAGTTGAGACGTGTAAGAAAAAAAACAAAACAAAACATAAAACAATGATTTGCAAATGCTTTTCGACATATATTTAACTGAATACACTACAGAGGTGATATATTTAATGTTTGAACTGATAAGCTTATAAATATTCACTCTTTTTGAGTTTGATGCTGGCAACACATTTCAGTGGTTCAGAAACAGGTGAGCGTCATGAGCGAGGGTAAAAGGTGCATCACTGAAAGGATCACTCACTCACAAGTAAGGGTGGAGTGAGGTTCACCATTTTGTGAAAATCTGCTCATGGTAATGTCTCTGTATGAAATCTCTGTATGTAAGCAGCAAGTCCAAAAACCAACATTGAACACCTGTGACCTTTGATCCCTCAGGCAGCACTGCATTAAAAACCAGCATCACTCTGTAAAGGATATCACCACGTGGGCTCAGGAACACTTGAGAAAATAATGAACTCAAAGTGATCACTGACAAAGATGGAGTTTAATTGTGTTTCTCAGTGCTCATGTTGCTGTTCACAGAAGTCAAGAGAACGTAATCTGAATGAATCCATTAAGTTCCTCAAACACTAATGACGAGTGGAGACGAGTGGAAACATGTTGATTAAAATTTATATTTCAAACTCCTGTTATTAACACGTTTTCTTTTGATCTCAGAGTGTGGCCTTATTTTATAATTTCTCTTACATTTACTCTCTTTTTTATGTATATTAAACGTTCTACTATTGCCTGTTTTACTGTATTATGTATGTAACAGCTGAAAGCCTCTGAATAAGTAAGACTGCAGTCAAATGAGTTTATGTTTTAAAAAAAAATTATATGTGTCTTTTTATGGATTTGTTGCCTGGAGCTTTAAATAATTAAAACTTTCCCATCAGCTACTGGTTGTCAAATATGGAAAAAAATACCATAATCAATGAAAAGAACTTTAAAAATCTAATAAAAGTGATGTATGGGTAGTAAAGAAACAATGTCATTGCTGTGAGAAGTTTACTGTTAAAATTGAAACTCAGCGCTTATGTTAAATATTTATTTTGCTTGTGTAAAAAATACCAGCATTTCTATTTCCAGTGGACTGTAATTGGTCAAACACATGATTGTTCATCTTGGTTCTCGTGTACTACATTTCAGATAATTAAAAGGAAATTGTGACAGCATAAATATTGTGTTTCAATGCAGTTTGTGTAAATTTCTCTTTTAAAAATCTGATGTCAAATCATCTTTAAACTGACAGTACCACAGTCAGAAACACATGGAAACAGAATCCACAGGAATTTTCATTGATCACTAATTAAATCTAATTTCATTAAAAGCAAAACAAAAATGTTCTGGTATATCTGGTCTTTAAAATGTATGGTCCCTTATTTCTAATTTATCTATTCTTCTACTTTTTAAAATGTTGTTTTACTAAAATGGAGTTACATACATTTAGAGTGCTTTTCAAGTGAAGACTGGATATACTTAAAAAAAACTTAAATCAAATCATGGATCTTTATGGATGTAATGTATTTGGACTTAATCTTTTACTGCTTGGATGATGTGGATCTTCAAATGGTGAGTTCAGTGAAAAACCACTTTATGAAAGATAAATAGAAGCAACAACTGTTCAAACATTGAAACTAAATTTCAGTAGTTGAATTACCAGAGGGTGATAACACAGATAGAAAAAACTTAAGACAATTAAAATGGTCTGAACCAAAGATTATTTAATTCTTTAAAAAACATTCGACAAGTATGAAATCAAGGCAAATGCACAGATTGTTTATTAATAGAGGTAAACGTGTTGCAGGTTAAATATTGGCTCATTTATAGTTAAAACTGCTGTTAATAAATCTACAAATGGATCAAAACTTTAAATATTGACTGACTGATTAAACATGGAATGTTTGACATATAGTAAGATATTTAAAGGTTCAGAGGAGCACCATGAACTTAAGATAAATCATAATGTGATGAAATCAATCACTTTAAAAAAGCATAATTGAAAATGATGACCAAGGTTCTGTGTAGGTAATAGATTTACAGGCTGTTTAATTGAATATTTGAGCAAATGCAAACATTAAGGACAAAGATGATGATCAAGCTCAGTGAATGGCAGAGAGCAAAGTCTGGAAACTAAAAAAATCATTGTGAAGAAACAGGTGAGCACATTTAAACTGCCATGTTTTGAGTCATTTTTAGTGGGTGTTATTATTTTTGATGATGTTCATCACAGAAAACATAGATTTTAAGCTGATATAGTATGTCTGAAAACATTATATCAAACGTCTTGAGACATACAGGTACATTTAAAATGCAGCTTTTATCAGCCTCCATTCCTGTCATGACTTTAACTCTGCATCTGTGTGATTTACTTGTATTTAAATTGAGATCAATATACCCCGGCTTTCTCTGAACATATGGTTTAATCATCTGTTCAACTGACATTTCCTCTGTGTGACAACTGAACCTTCTTCTCATTAAAAATAATGCAAATATTTGGCAAAAAAAACAGTCAAATGAATTTTATGATTTCATTAATATGTGATAAATACCTGTGGAAGCGTGGAAACATACTCTGTTGTCCTTAGTGCCTGCATGCTCAGAGATATGACAACAGCTGCAGCAACATCAGAACTTCATCTTTGAAATAAACCAAACGTCATTGTCCCAAACATTTCCATGACATCCCCCGAGGATCTACTTTTATTCAGCTGAATTAAAGTGGCTGAATGCTCTCTACGCACTGACTGCTGTTGTGCTCATTGCCACTCACTCTGTGACACCATGTGCATGCCCTCTACTGAAATCACAAATTAAAATGATAATACAACTAAAGAAGAATCTTTCTCCAAGCTTAACAAATAATATATCATTTTGGATTTACACTGCTCTCACCAACACACTTGTGCTGCTTGACATGCACAAGCTGAGTGAACCTGCCGCCACAAACACTGCAGCTGAACGGTTTCTCCCCTGTGTGGACAATGGCGTGTCTTTTTAGGTTTTCACTGCGTGTGAAATTTTTACCACAAACTGAACAACTAAAGGGTTTTACTCTTGTGTGGACTCTCATGTGCCTCAGCATCTCTGCTTTCCAGATAAAATACTTCTGGCAAACTGAGCAGCTGAAAGGTTTTTCTGCTGAATGACACAAAACGTGCTTCTCTAACTTCTTCTTACTAGGGTATCGTTTATCACAAACTGAACAGCTGAATGTTTTATCTCCTGAGTGGATGAGAGCGTGTTCTCTCAGATATCTTTTCTGAGAAAAACTTTTACCACAAACACTGCAGCTGAACGGTTTCTCCCCTGTGTGGACAACTAAGTGTGCATTAAGATTTCCGCCTAGTGCAAATTTTTTACCACAAACTGAACAACTAAAAGGTTTCTCTCCTGTGTGGACTCGCACGTGCATCACCATTTCTTTTCTCCAGATAAAACTTTTCCCACAAAATGGACAGCTGAAGGGTTTTTCAGTTGAATGGCGATACATGTGTCGTTGTAAATGTACCTTGCTATCATAAATATTACCACAGACTGAGCAGCTAAAGGACATCTCCACCGTTTGGTCTCCTTTGCTTTTCTGTTGTGGTTTCTTCTGTCCAGAGTTTGGAACATGCTCTGATGAGCTAACTGATGTTTCTCCAGTCTTACATTTCAGATCACTCACAGCTCTGTCTTTGTTCTGCTGAGGGTTTGAACCTTCTTGAGGTTCATCACTCCCCTCCCAGTCAGCACTGTCATCAGTATCAGATCCAGAAATCTCTGAAGTCTCATCTGGTCTAACCGGCTGTAAACAACTGTGTGGATTAAAGTCTCTGTCTGGCTCTGATCCTCCGCAGTCCTCTCCATCAGCTTCTGTTTTCAAATGTTCTGTGTCTCTGTCATCCTCACTTTGGTTTTCATGAGGCTGGAAGGGCTGAGGTTTCTCTTCATCCTCATCTTCACTCTTCACAGTAACAGGAAAGAAAGTGAACTTGACGATCTCATCCTCTTTTGGCTCCTGAAGCTGCTCTCTCTCCTGATTGATCCACTCTTCCTCCTGCTCCTCTTTAACGTGTGCTGCTTCTGCTGGGTTCTCCTGCTTCAGACTGGAGCTCCACTCCTGCTGCTCAGGGAGAACCTCTTCTTCTTTTATCATCAGCTGATGGACGTCTGAGGACAAAAGTGAAAAACATCTCATGTTCTAGAGAAGCCCACATTTTCTGCTAAGAGTTAAAACATGGACAGCATGACTGTATTAAAGCTCACATAAGGACACTGAACCTTAGCAGTAAGAGCCACTGGACTGCTGAACACTTTAGATGACAATAAAACACCCAACTCTTTGACTTCTTCAAACAGCCCATAAAAACATTTTCAAGTAAGAATATCAAATTTACAGCCTGCAGGACAAATCTGTCCTTCCAGCAGGTTTTAGCCAACCTTGACACTTGCAGAAAATGAGCAAATGGTTAGTAAATATTTTCAAAATGTTATTTCATTTTTTCCTTACTCAAATTTTAGAATCGCTGTTGTAAACTATCTAAAGATTGTAACACATTTAATGAACATTAAACGACAAATGGTAGTTTGGCCTCACAAGTTCAAAGAAACAAAATTAGCAGGAATTACTCATCCATCATCTACTGCACGGGGCTGGAGCCTATTCCAGCTTTCCTGTACTGGTCGCCCGTCAATTACAGGGCAACAGAGAGAGACAGACAACCATTCAATGTTTAATTTATACATAAGGGCAATTAGGTCACCAATTAAAATAATGAGCATGTATTGGCTGTATTCTGGAGTTTGTCTACATTTCATTAAGACTGAAAACAATATATTACCAAATATCTGAAGATCTGGAATAGTTTCTGTCCACAGTATCCAGATTTTTTTTTTAGATCAGGATAATGTCCATATCAATCTGTGTGCATGAAGTCAAACAAAGAAAAAGGTTGTGTATTTGTCAAACTTGTGTTGAAGGTTCAAAGTGAACAAACCTGCTCTGTGGAGATCAGGGTTAAAAACAGAGTCCAGTAGTTTCTCTTGTCGATCCTTCTCCTCTTTTAAAAGAATCAGTTCCTCCTCAGCAGCTACAGTCAGTCTATGATTCACTGGAGATTTCAGCATTTGGACGTCAGACATTTTCTCACAATCACAGACACTTTTTTCTACACAAACTGCCTTCAAAACACTGCAGCTCCGACTCTCTACACTTAGCATGCTAAGCTAAGCTCACTGGCTTCAGAGGACTCGTTGACATGTTGGAGACTGAACATGTATTCAGACAGAGAGATCATCACAGTCTGCACAACCAGGTAACAAACACAATGGAATATATGAGCCCACATTAATCCGTCTGTATCGCTCTGTAGCCGAGTTCATTCTCGGTTTGATGTTAGCTTGAGAGCACAGCTAGCTTCAGTTAGCATTAGCGGCTAACATGAAGGGAGTCTGAGGTGAAGTAGCACAAACACTTCACAAAGTCTGTTTCAAGTGACTTCTACTATACATGCAGGCTGTGCTGCTTCATTAACAGATCTGCTGTTAACAAGAGAAACCCGAGAAATGTTGTAAATATGTGCGACATTTGCACCAGGCTAAGGGCTGATGAGATGTGTAAGACCTTCTTCTTCTTGGACGGCGGTTGTCAAATCAGTATGAGGGCGCAGTGCTGCTCCCTGTGGATGAGTTGTGTCATTGGTAATGACTAAATAACCTTCCACAGTTGCTCCGTTAGCCCGTTGGTCTGGAGAATTCCTCCTTAATCGTTGTGAACATTTGTCGGGTTTCTCTCGTTAACAGCAGATCTGTTAATGAAGCAGTACAGCCTGTATGTATAGTAGAAGTCATTGAAACAGACTTTGTGAAGTGTTTGTGCTACTTCACCTCAGACTCCCTTCATGTTAGCCGCTAATGCTAACTGAAGCTAGCTGTGCTCTCAAGCTAACATCAGACCGAGAATGAACTCGGCTACAGAGCGATACAGACGGATTAATGTGAGCTCAGATATTCCAGTGTGTTTGTTTAGCTGGTTGTACAGACTGTGATGATCTCTTTATCTGAATACATGTTCAGTCTCCAACATGTCAACGAGTCCTCTGAAGCTAGTGAGCTTAGCTTAGCATGCTAAGTGTAGAGAGTCGGAGCTGCAGTGTTTTGAAGGTAGTTTGTGTGAAAAAGTGTCTGTGATGGTATGAAAATGTCTGACGTCCAAATGCTGAAATCTTCAGTGAATCATAGACTGACTGTAGCTGCCGAGGAGGAGATGATTCTTTCAAAGGAGAAGAAGGATCGACAACAGAAACTACTGGACTCTGTTTTTAACCCTGAGCTTCACAGGGAAGGTTTGCCTTTAGGGTTTTTTTTTTTTTTTTTCTTTTCACCGTCATTCAGCTTTTTTTGATGACGTATCAGGAACACACATTAACAGTTTGAAACTAGTCCTTAATCTTGATCTGAGTCAAGTCAAGGCTCTTTGCGGGGCAAGCCTGAAGTCACATTTCTTTGTGACTTAAATTTGAATTGAGGCTGAGTCTCAAACTTGAGTCCCCGTTTCTGATATACAAAGATCACAATAAGAAACAAACCAGAACTTTAATATCTGAAAGTGAAAATTGGGATATTTACTTAGACAATGGATGTAGTTTAACATGAACAACTCTGAACTGAATATCTGTGGGCCAAATTGGTGATCACAATTATTTTTTTTTAAATAAGTAGCTTTACTATGTATTGTTAAGAACATCAAGATGTAAAAATTACAGGGATGTCCTGATACGAATATGAGAATAGGATCAAGCTTATGGCAGCATTTTTAATTGATTGGTGATGATTTATGCCACTCCAATTTTTCCCATAATTTTCCATCACTTGAGCTTGCTTTATGGCAGGCCATAAATGTACATGTGGTCTACCTGTAGTATTCCCTGTGGCTAATGGTGCCTTCCATTTAGCTCGAACATGAGTGTGAGAAGTGGAAGTTTATGGTACTTTGACCATTCAGGGGTCAGCAGTCTCTTCATGACACATTTGTCTCAGCTCAGCTCACATAGAACACCACTGGAGGTATTTCAAAGACGATGTCAGATGCTAAGTACAATCCTTGATGGAAAACAAAAGAAACAAGTAAAATTGAGCTGAGCAGATATTACGTCGTTTAAAAGCCCCATTATCATAAAGGTTCAGTCACCTTATGTGGGTCTTCCATGTTTTATTTCTTCTAAAAAAAATTAAGGTTTTTCTAAAGCTTGATGATTTTTCTATTTTTGTCCTCAGATGTTCATCAGCTGATGGTGAAAGAAGAAGAGGTTCTCCTTGAGCAGCAGGAGAGGAGCTCCAGTCTAAAGCAGGAGAACCCAGCAGAAGCAGCAGACATTAAAGAGGAGCAGGAGGAAGTGCAGTGCAGTCAGGAGCGAGGCAAACCTCAAGAACCAGAGGAGGCTGATATCATCAAGTTCACTTTCGTTCCAGCACCGATCAAAAGTGAAGAGGAAGATGAAGAAGATGAGGAGGAGGAGAAACCTCCTAGAGAGAACAGAGACACAGAGAATTTAAAAACAGAAGCTGATGGAGAGGACTGTGGAGGATCAGAACCAGACAGAGACTTTTATCCACACAGTCATTTACAGCAGGTTAGTCCAGACAAGACTTCACACCTTTCTGGATCTGATACTGATGACAGTGCTGATTGGGAGGAGAGTGATGAACCCCAAGAAGGTCTGAACCTTCTGCAGAACAAAGACAGAGCTGTGTGTGATCCGAAATGTGAGATTGGAGAAACATCAGTTACCCCGTCTGAATCTGCAAGATTTGAACAGAAGAACCAGCAGCAGGAACACAAAGGGAACCAAACAGGAGAGAAATCATTCAGCTGTTCAATTTGTAGTAAAAATTACTCAAGTAAGACAAATTTAAAACAACACATGCGACGTCATTCAGCAGAGAAACCTTTCAGCTGCTCAGTTTGTAAGAAAAGTTTTATCAAGAAGTCGGAGATGGAGATGCACATGAGAGTCCACACAAAAGAGAAACCCTTCAAATGTTTTGCTTGTGGTAAAAGTTTCTCACAAAGTGGAGCTCTAGCAACACACATAATTACCCACTCAGGAGAGAAACAGTTCAGCTGTTCTGTTTGTGGTAAAAGTTTCACAACAGGTGGATCCCTGGAGAGACACATGATTATCCACAGAGGAGAGAAACCGTTCAGCTGTAGTGTCTGTGGTAGAAGTTTTTCTCAGAGTGGTAATCTAAGGCAGCATGCTTTAACCCACATGAAAACAAAAACACTCAGTCGCTCAGTTAGTGGTAAAAGTTTGACACGGCCTGAAACTCTTAAAAGTCACTCAACTGTCCATGCAGAAGAGAAAACCTTCAGTTGCAGTGTTTGTGGTAAAAGCTACTCAAGTGAACAAACGTTGCAAGAACACATGCTGCACCATTCGACAGAAAAGCCTTTCAGCTGCTCAGTTTGTGAGGAAAGTTTTATCTTTAAAAAAGAGATGGTGAAGCACATGAAAGCTCATACAGGGGAGAAAGTATTTCCCTGTTCAGCTTGTGGAAAAAAATTCAAAACAAGCGGATCTCTGAAAAGACACTCAATCGTCCACACAAGGGAGAGACCTTTCAGTTGTACAGTTTGTGGCCAGAAGTTCACAAGCAGGCAAAATTTACGACAACACATGTATCGTCATTCAGGAGAAAAACCTTACAGCTGCTCGGTGTGTGAGAAAAGTTTCATCAAGAAGTCAAAAATGGAGATGCACATGAGAGTCCACACAGGAGAGAAACCATTCCATTGCACAGTTTGTGATAAAAGCTTTCTGAGCAAGGACCATTTGCAGCAACACATGTATCGTCACTCTGCAGAAAAACCATACAGCTGCTCAGTTTGTAAGAAAAGTTTCATTGAGAGATGGGAGATGGAGAGACACATGAGAGTGCACACAGGAGAGAAACCATTTGTCTGTTCTGTTTGTGGAAAAAGTTTCAGTATTTGTGCAAATCTGAAAAGACACTCCACTGTCCACTCAGGAGAGAAACCACTGAGCAGTGATGGACAGTAATATGACTGAAAATAATTACATCCAGGTTTTTTAGCTGCTCTGTGATCATGTTGTCTTTTGAACTAAATAACCTTTCAGTAATTTAGTTGTTTTACTCTTTAAGTAGTTTGGTAATGTCCAGACAGGCTTCATTTCCTCAAAGCAAAGAAACTAAAGAGGGCGGGGCTTGATGGAGGATCATTTCCTGTAATAGGCAGAGATTGATAAAGGGTCACTTGACCAGTTAATACAGTAATACACTGCACCAACTCATGGTTTATATGACACGTCTAATAACCTGTAGCAAAATTTTAATTTATTTATATTTATTTTTGCAAATTGTTACCTGTGTGCTTTTTTACCATGTGTGCTTGCAATGCTACTGGAATCCTAATTTTCCTGAGGGAGTCTTCCCAAGGGATTAATACATTTCTGTCCAATCTAATCTAATCTTATTATGATAACAATATTCTCTGTTTTGTTTTTTTAATTCTGTCTTAGTTTTTTGTTTAGTGTCAGTTATTTAAATGATCAGAGACTGGAGATTTGATTTGGACTTGGGAGCATGCCTTGGATTTGTAACAAGTGACTTGTGCCCATCTCTGGCATGTAACAGCTGTATTTTCATAACCTCAATCTTGCATATACAGAGCCTGGGTCTGTTGGCAATGGTGTGGCAAAGAGGCAGCATGTGGTTGATTATGTAGCTCTTCAGTAGTGAGGTTAGGAGTCCTTTCATTGTGACACAAGTACTATGTGCATCTTTCACATATGAGGCTCTCCTGAACTTGAATATTTCTGTTTCTGTGTTAAACATCTCATGCATATTTCTGTATATAATACATCTTACTTGATACAACTGTATTTAAAAAATCATTGACTTAGATTAAACATTTTTTAATTAAATGAAGTTTGATTTTGAATTTTTTCTTAAATTGCCTTTAACTCTCTTTGGATTTTTTCTACCCATGTAATTACTCTTCAACCCCATCAACACTGCATTGATACACAATAAGGGAGTGTGCAGAGCAGGAGTGACTTCACTCTAACTTACACATCCCTATTTATAGTTTCAGACATATCATCTTCCTCACATGGAGTACTCTGCACACACACGTTAGATCTGTTACTTGTTAGACACATCAGGGATTTTTGGGTGCTGTTTTGTTTTGTATTGTTTCTTTTGATTTGTTAGTCAGGGCTTGTTTTAATAACTCTAGGTTAGGGTCTCTTTTTGTTCTCGTTTTACATTTGTTTTACAGTACTCATTTAGTTACTTGCCTCCCTTTTTGTTATCACAACTTTACTTTTGTTAAATAAATAACTAAAACCACTTTAAGATCTTGGTGTTTATGTTACTTCTCTTTTCCCAAAACGAGCTGGTTGTAACATAATTGGGGGCTCGTCCTGGGGATTTATTCCGTTAAAGAAGACCCGGTAAAAATAAGTTATTATTAAATTAAAGGTAAGATTGTGTTTTTTCCTGAAAAATTGTGGGTGTGTGTCCGGTAAGTAAAATGGCGTCATGTGACCTAAAAAGCTTCTTGGCAAATCCCTTGATTGATCAAGTTAACAAATTTAGAAAAGCTAATTTGATTGATATAGCTGTTCATTTCAATGTCTCTTTTTGTAAAACAATTCTAAAGAAAGATCTAAAATCCTTAATCATAGGCAAGTTGGTTGAATTGGGAGTGATTGTGTTGCCGGTGCTTCCTGGATCACCTGTGTTTGCACCTGGGTCTGAGGGGGCGGGTAGCCACAGACCTGCAGCTGAGGAGAAGGCTGCTGATCACGAAGCATTAAGGGAGACTGGTGAGGCGAGTGTGCGGCCTAAAACGCCATTCACTCTGCCTCGCTATGACCCCTTCTCCTCACTGATTCTCTGGGCGAGGCCACACTAAAGGTCCGGTTGACTCGACTCCAGAGGGAGGCCCAAGAAAAAGCCCAGAGAGTCGGCAGAATCAGCTGAAGCTGGAGATACGCAGGTTGAAAATCAATGCCGACAAGGCAAGGAAGTCCGCCTACGTCAGCTGGAGCTGGAAGCTCAGCTGAGAGAAAACCCAGCACCGATCGCATCTGTGGATACAGGTATGTATCTCCCTTCCACCAGCTCTACCTGTGACAATTCTGATATTGGTAAAAATATTTATCTTGTTCCTCCATTCAGAGACAATGAAGTGGACAGTTATTTTTCTGCATTTGAGCGCATTGCGTCCGCTCTGCAGTGGCCTTATGACGCATGGCCTCTTCTGTTACAATGTAAAATTCTTGGCAAAGCTCAGGAAGCTGTCGCTGCTCTACCTCTAGAGGAGAGTTTAAATTAGAGTGTAAAAAGGTCAATTTTACGTGCTTATGAGTTGGTCAGTGAAGAAATCACAAGAAGGCCCGCATTCAAACTTACGTTGACTTAGCGAGGTGTGGCACACCATGGGAAGTTTGGAGAAGAGGAATTAAAGGTGAGGGATTGGACCTCCCCGATTCCTCCAATTAAACCTTAATGCTGACAACGCCACCTTGGGAAGGTCACCCAAGGAATCACCCCCTTTTTACCGTAAGGACACAGGTCCGTTACTGAGCAGGCAGGAGACATGGTTCCAGTTTAAAACAATATTCCTTTATTACAAAACTTCTTAATTTGTTAAGACCTAACTAAAAATGGGAGAGGGGAAACTAAAAAGGGGAACCCTTCAGAGACTGGGGCGTACCAGGAGTGAAGAAGGGCAGACGAGGGGGAGGGGGTTATCCCCAACGAAACCTAAATAAAGAAAACCACCCCAGGCGCTCGTGACAAACACACTCACACGGACGTGGAAGTGGGGGGACCCAAACCAGGAAACACAGCACACCAAAAGGGGGACCCCACCACCCTGGACACCAGCTCCTTCACCCGTGGCTCCCAGCTCTGAAAGGACAAAGAAACGAATTAGGTGGGGGAACTGAACATAATACAAACTCAAATGATTCAAACAATAATAATAATAATACAAAGAAAAAGAACCCCACTAGGCCAAAATTAGTCAAAATAATATCAATTAAAGGGAATAACTAATCCCCCAAACTCATAACAAAAACAAAATACATACAAACCAATAAACCCCCATACATACACAGGAAAAAGAAAACAAAACAATGAAAATTCAAGAAAAAAACCTTACTCTAAATAATTATATACCCCACTACGAATACCTGAATTAAACTCTCAAAGTAAATAAACTAAATAGTAAACTCCCCCCCAAAAAAAGAGGGAATTAACTCAATGGATGAAATTAATTAACAATAAACCATAATTGAAATTAAGCCCAATGTAAACAAAATCAAGTACTTATAAACTCCAAAAGACCAGGTCACAAAGAAAACAAAATGTAATAAACCACAAAGAAATTAATCCATAAGTGATAAATCCTAAGAAAATAACCACAACAAAAATGAAATCAATTATTAAACCCCCAAACCCCAAAGTCTATAAAATAATTCCCTCGGTTGGCCTCCGAGGCGTGGGAGCGTCCGGTTACACGTGCGGCTCTTGTCCGGTTATGAGTCTCTCCCAGCCAACCTGGAGCACGTGCACCGATGAAGCCCCAGACACCACACCGAGCGACAAGCGTATAAAACACCAACACTGACCAGAGAGAGTGCAGCCCAACCAGGTACCACCTGGCAAGCAAACACAGCCGTGTGGAGGAGCAGCAGGGCCGAGCGGAACAAAGCACAGCCGTGCGGAGCACAGCGAAGCAGCCAAAGAAAGCAAAGCGAAGCAAAGCAAAGCAGCCGTCTCCCCGGTTCCTACTGCTATGAACCCGGGGCCCTGATAAACAAAGAAATAGGGTCACCATGAATAGAAAATAAGAAAGGAGGCTAGAGCTAACAGATTAGCATGAGGAGGGTCACCTACCAATCCGATCACTGTTCATAAACCACACAGAGAGAGGCGATATTTCCTAGCAACGCTGCTACCGTAGTCATCAAAAGGCGAACACTCAGGTATCTACAGGGGCCAAAATGTGTGTTAACAGCCATGCCGCAGATAACAGAGGGGCCAACAGAGGCAGCCATCAGCTAACCTACCTGCGTGCGTGCAGCGCCGCGGATGCCGGTTGACCCGGAAGCAAGTGGAGCGGAAGCGCCGAGCAAGAGGGCCTCTAGGGGTTTCCCTACCTCCTTTTATAGAGTGCCCCCAGGCGGTCATTGGCCGACACACACCCATAGCGCCAAGCGCAGAAACAACAAGGCAATATCATACTGCCACAGAGGGAAAAGGATAAATGGAGTAACGCTTGTAAAGCATCTGACTTGCATGCTCTTCGTGAGCTCATCCTTCTTGAGGAGTTTACAAACTGCCTGCCTGAACGCATCGTTATCTAACAGAAAGTGTCAGCTCTCTCTGCTGCCTCTGTTCTGGCTGACGATCACGTGCTTAAGCACAAATCTGTATTCCCGTCTGCCTCTGAAAAGCCTCGTGCTCCGGCACCACAGAATGTACAAACAAGAGTGCTTAACAAAAAAGACGAGAGACATTGTTTCTATTGTCATAGATCTGGCCACCTCATTGCAAACTGCCCCATCCGTGTTTCGAGCCTTTCATCTTTGATGGGTTGGTATCTCTAACAGGTGAGTCTGCTGATCAGTGCCCAGTGCGCATTTTGAGAGACACCGGTGCCTCTCAGTCTGTGATCCTGGCTGTTGCATTACCGTTCTCTGAAAAGTGTTGCCTTGCAAGGAATCGAGATGGGTTATGTCCCGTCGAAGCCTGTGCACAAAATTCATATTAATCTAAATTGGTAAAGGGCGTCTTTCCTGTGGCTGTTTGTCCTGCTCTGCCCATAAAAGGTGTAGTGCTTTAGATGGGAAATGACATAGCCGGCGGTAAAGTAATTCCTGCGCTTGAGGTATTGGATTCCCCTCAGAGCGCCGAAATTGTACCAAGTTGTGAATCTGACTTGTTCTGTACTCTGAATTGTTCCCGTCTTGTGCCATTACTCGTGCTCAAGCTAGAAAAAATGATGAATTCTCATTGTCTGATTCATGTCTGCTTTTTCAGAGGACAAGTCAAAAACTGTGACGGAGAAAGCTCCCGCATCTCCGCCCTTGGAAGCTGCCGAGCCCGTGCGCTTTTACAGTCAGAGTCCATCCCCGTCAGACAGTCTGACGCTGCCGGTGGACAGTGAACACTTCACCGCTGCGCAGAGGGCTGACCCAGCCTTGAGTTGCTTTGAAAGTGTGGGAAGTGATGACGAAGCAAGTGCTGAAACAGTGGCCTTTCTCCTTAATAAAGACATACTGGTGCGAAAATGGTTTCCTTCTTTGACTGGTTCTGACAGTGTTTACCAGGTTGTTGTGCCATCAGTATACAGGCAACATGTGTTATCAGTTGGCCACGAAAGCCAATGGTCAGGTCATTTGGGAGTAAATAAAACTTACAATCTGATCCTAAAGTATTTCTTCTGGCCTAGTTTAAAATCTGATGTTGTCAAATCTTGTCGCTCCTGACACATATGCCAGTTAGTGGGTAAACCAAATCAGAACATTCCATCAATGGTTTTTCCGGTCCGAATACGCGTAAAGCCTTGCGCCATTTCCTGGGCATGGCCGATTACTACCGCAGCTTTTGTCGTAACTTTTCGTCCGTTGTTCAGCCCTAAACTGCGCTGATGAGCCCCAAAGTCGACTTTGCCTGGTCCACCACCTGCCAACATGCCTTTGATAGCGCAAAATCACTCCTTTGCCACGCTCCTGTCCTCGCAGCTCCCGACTTTTCTCATGCGTTTAAATTAGCCTCTGCCGTGGGAGCTGGGGCTGTCCTATTGCAGGAGGATAGTGATGGAGTCGACCATCCTGTGTGCTATTTCTCCCGAAAATTTAACCAACACCAGGTTAAATATTCAACCATAGAGAAAGAGACACCTGCTTTATGGTGGTCACTTCAGCACGTCGAAGTATACGTAGGTTCCAGTCCTCTGCCAGTGGTGGTCTTCACTGACCACAACCCTCTCGTTTTCCTGAAACGCATGTATAACCACAACCAGTGAGACTCATGCGGTGGGCACTGATCATGCAGGACTACATTGACATTTCTTACTTATTACTTAATTGTTTTTTAAAAATCACTTCAGTCATCATATTAATGCATCTGCTAGTTCTCTTTGAGCGTTGACATGAAATTACAACCTGATCCAAAGAGCAGAGATCAATTTTTTTGATTTAATCACGTCCAAGTTGATCAACAGTCCAGAAATTGAATCTACATTTTATTTTGAAGGCGACATGACTGTAACGGAAGTGTTATCCTTTTGTTTCCGGATCTTAAAGGCTCTCACCCGCCGAGCTCAGTTAGCATGTTAACTGCTCCCTCGTCCTGAAGTCTCAGAGTACTCCTCTGAAAGTCTTCAGAGTTTTCTTCTCCTTCTTTGACTCTTGGATGAGTGTCAAATGTCCAGGTTTCAGGATCTTAAAGAGAGAGCAGGTTTGTTTTCTTTCCTCTGCTGTGAACTTGTTCACTGTAGATGTAGCAGGTTAGCCTTTAGCTAACGAACAGCTAGCACAGACTGTTGATATATTTCTTATTCTCTATAATAAATGTGTAAAGATCATTGGTTTGTGTCTGTATGTGAGAGTTTGTAGATCAATGATGTAGTCAGAGTGGACCAGGGCAGTGAGAGCTATGATGATAGGAGCTGTTTACAGAGACGTGCGCTAGCGCGATAGATGAGACTGGGGAGAGGAGCACCTCTGATATTTAATGATTTATTAATGTCTGTTTTCATGATGAATTATTAAAAGATCAGACAGTATATTATTCATTGTCACAGTGCAGAGCGTCACAGAGCCCTGAAGGTAGATGGACACACAGACAAGTATAAACTGTGAGATGTCAGGGGGACATCATGTCAAATCAGGGCATAAATATCCAGGGGCCCCCAAGACATAGGTGTCCTGCAGAGAAGATATCCCATCAGGCATCACCACCACAGCTCATACCAACCTGACACAGCTGCTATAAACACATCTCCATTTAGCACAAAGACAGCAGACAGCCAACAGACCACCTTCATCTTCATCCTTTAAAGGTCACCTGAACACTTTCTTCATCACTCTGAACATGTAAGCCAGCCTCCACTGATCTGAAGACAAGGACGTGTCTGAAGAATGTGGAGAAGATGTTATAAAAATATCTGACCATCATGATTATTACCTCCGCCAAGGAGGTTATGTTTTTGGGAGGGTTTGTCTGTCTGTCTGTCTGTTAGTTTGTTAGTTAGCAACATTACTCAAAAAGTTATTGATGGATATTGATGAAATTTTCAGGGAATGTCCGGATTGGGATAAGGAACAAATGATTAGATTTTGGAAGCGATCCGATCCAGAAGAAAGCCGCCATTACAGAAAATGCGATTTTCGTGAATAACTGCTGAACTAATGTTGATATCATTATGAATTCAGTTGCCAATGGTATGTTTTCATGGTCTAGGAATCTAAAAATCTAGTCAAAATAAATGTGGGACTAATATTTATGGTGCAAATGACAAATAGGGGGAACTGTGGCGCTTGGCGGAGGTCTGCACTCTCCGAGTGCTTTCTAGTTAGATTGTAGTTTGTTACATTCAATAACTTACAGTTTAATGTTTATCAGTCATTTGGGTGTACAGCAGAATATATATGCAGTAAAGCCCACTGAGAAATGCTTCAAATGTTTCGTTTAAAACCTAAACATTGTTTTGTTATAGTTTGAGGATAAAATAAATATATGAATAAAATAGATCATAAATATATAAATGCTTTTATATAAATATAAAATTAATACATACATAATAATAAAAAGCGTCAATATTTTTCCCAGTGGAAAGTGGAAACCTTTGTTTTTATGATAATAGATCAATCAATTAATGTGAAAAAAAAAGGAATTATGCAACAAAAATGAGGCCTCCTGTCAATTATAAACCCTCAGCATCATCCCTGAATTTTTCTCCCACAATTATCACCCCTGAAGACACGTGTCTCTGTGGCCTTTAGACTAAAACACCTGAGGTTTTCCGTTCATCCAGTTGGAGCTGGAGACTATCCTAAATGAGACTCAAGTCCCACTTTAGTTGCACCCAGAGCTGATTTAAGACTTGACTTGGACTTGCCCCTCAAAGACTGCAGGTTTAAGGACCAGAGGTTTAAGACTTCGATCCAACCGTTTCATTTTGTGCCTCCCTGCAAATACGAGCTGCAGTGAGATGTCATCCCCTCACTGCACATCACGTGTTGTCCTCTGCATTAAGCTGCCAGACTCCTGACTGACGAGCACGGCGCCTGCAGGTACAAACGAGCAGGCTGGAGACACTCTCGGTATATTTGACTTACTAAAAGGACTGAAAACAAAATTTGGGGGATTCTAACAGAGTTTATTCAAGAGCAACAGGAGCAGCAGATGAGCTGACAGGTGGATAACATCCATAGGTGATGTGTATCAGTGACTTTAGGCATTCATGTTTCATGTTTTCAAACAAATATAGGCTGATTTTCTGCCGTGTTTGATCGATGGGGGCACCTTTTGAATTAAAAATGAATAAACTCACATTCTTTATGCCACTGTAATAATGATGCTGTCATTATGTCATTTGGGCTGCTCACAATCGTTGTAGATTGGCAAGATGGATCTGCCTGATTACAGAAATCAAATCAGTTAGGTTTAGCTGCTGTGAAAGGTTATCCAAACCACAGTTAAGTTTAGAACTGGATCTTATTCTGGCTCTCAGGTTTGATTGGGGGCACATGTATATTTAGCTGAGAAGTCACTGACTGTAAATGCTTCAGAAAAGGGATGGTGCTTTCTCAGCTCTTGTTGTCTGTCTGTTATATGTTGAGATAACATACATGAGCTAGATTAAACCCTGTGGTGAAATGATATTTGGAGGAAATGCTGTCGGATCAAAATGTTATTTCCACTCTATTTTCAGCTGTCATCTGAGCAATTTTTTAAAAGTAAAACGATTTTTTTCTGACATGTTGATAAAGCAATCATCAGAAATCAGGTCCATGATGTCAAGACCTGCCTTCATCCTTTTTCTAACCATGCACTTGTATTTAAATCAAGTCAAGTGCTCACTTGGGATGATAGCATTTAACTAAAGCTGATCAAAATGCAGCAGAATACAACTTTAAATTGGTAATTGTTTCACTGTTACACAGGTGCTGGAAAACATATGCATATTCAGCTGGTAATAATGTCATGTTTTAATTTTAAGCAGGTTTTCTTCAATTTGTGTTTCTGTTCTTTAGTTGCTCCTCAGGAGGTCCATCAGCTTTCAGTGATTAAAGAAGAGGTTCCCCCTGAGCAGCAGGAGAGGAGCTCCAGTGTGAAGCAGGAGGTCACTGAGCCTCTGTCCATTAAAGAGGAACCAGAAGAACTCTGGAGCAGTCAGGAGGGAGGGCAGCTCCAAGGACCAGAAGGGGCTGATGTCATCAAGTTCACATTTAATCCAGACCTTGTGAAGAGGGAAGATGATGAGACACCTCAGTCCTCGTGGCTTCATCAACAAGGAATTGACCAGATGGAAACAGGAGCCAATGAAGAAGACTGCGGAGGACCAGAGACGGACAAAAACTCTGATAAAGAGAGGATGTATATCCAGAGACTGAGGTCAAAATTGAAAACTCTTCTGAACCAGAGACGGATGACAGTGCTGATTGGATGGAGGCAAAAGACCAAAAGTCAGGTTTAAAGTCAGTGGAAAAAATAAAGCACAAGAGACGAAAGCCTGATGAGAAATTGTTTAGTTGTGATGAGTGTGGCAAAAAATTTACCAGAATAGTTCATCTGACACAGCACTGGAGTGTTCACACAGGAGAGAGACCTTTCAGCTGCTCAGAGTGTGGTAAAAGTTATACCCACAGAAGTCATCTTACCACTCATATGAGAACTCACTCAGGAGAGAAACCCTTTGGCTGCTCAGTGTGTGGCAAACGTTTTAATCGAAAGAGTTATCTTACAGATCACTTGAGAAGTCACTCAGGAGAGAAACCTTTTGGCTGCTCTGTGTGTGGTAAATATTTTGCCCAACAAGGTAGTCTGGCCACACATATGAAGGTTCACACAGGAGAGAGACCCTATGGTTGCCCCGAGTGTGATAAAAGATTCACCCACAAAAGTCATCTTACCACTCATATTCGAACTCACTCAGGAGAGAGACCCTTTGACTGCTCAGTGTGTGGGAAAAGCTTTAATCGAAACAGTCATCTTAGAGATCACATGAGGAGTCACACAGGAGAGAAACCCTTTGGCTGCCCCGTTTGTGGTAAAAAATCCAAACGAAAAGATAGTCTGAGTAAGCACATGAGAATTCACACAGGAGAGAATCTCTTCAGTTGTTCTCAGTGCAGTAAAAAATTCACAACAAAAGATCATCTCCACACCCATATGAGATCACACTCAGGAGAAAAACCGTTTGACTGCTCAGTGTGTGGTAAAAGTTTTTATCGAAGTGGCCATCTTACAGACCACATGAGAAGTCACTCAGGGGACAAACCCTTCAGCTGCTCTCAGTGTGACAAAAAATTTAACATAAAATGTAATCTGAATGAGCACATGAGAATTCACACAGGGGAGAAACCCTTCAGTTGCTCTCAGTGTAGTAAAGGATTTACCAGAAAAGATCGTCTTGAAAAACACATGACAGTTCACCAGAACTGAAGCAATTTATCTGTTAAAAAAAGTCAAACAATTATACCTCACACATAAGAGAGAGAGGGAGGAACTTGATAGCTGTAAGGACCAGAATCTATAGCAACTTTTTTTTTTTTGTTCTTAACACTGACAGCACTCTCAGCCTCCATGTCAGAGTGTTAATCACCAGTGCTTTCTGTTGTCAAATTTCATATCATAACTTTCACACCCCTGTATGATCAACAAGGCAGTTTAAAACTGTCTTATGTGCTTCATATTTCTCTGTTTGTGATGGTAATGATACCCAAACTGTTGACAAACTATGTAAAGATGTCATGTACTTTGACTGATAGCAGCTGAAGACCTGGAAAAAGTCCCCTCAAATATGTAATTCAGATCTGTTTCTTCTTTGCCCTTGTTGATGGCAAAGGAGGCATCCTGCCTGGTGTTCACATTAATTGGTTATCAAGGGAGTTGAGTTGTTTTAAACTTAAATGCTATGAGTTAGCAACGGGTCACTGAGCATGATGGATACTTGACTTCAGTGGTTGTTGTTTTTTTATAGAACAGAAGTAACTATAGTGAGAGAACTAGCTGCTGGGGACACAGACCCTCATAACTGTGACAAGATGCTTTTTTACTCATTTCCAAAGACACAAGTGTTGTTCTGATGGTCAGGTCTCAAAGTTTTCTCTGAACTAAGCTGATGAGAAATCAGAGGTAGAATTAGAGGCTGACAGAGAGGAACAAGGAGGATCAGAAGTAGCCAGGAAATTTGACCCAGAGAGACATTCACAACAAGAGACTGGGGTCAAGTTTAAAGTTTTTTCTTGGTTAAATAGTTTAGGAATGTTGGCCATGGCACAAGGAAGAAGTGATTAGATTTTAGTATTGATCCAAGTCTAGATCCAGATT
Source organism: Cetoscarus ocellatus (assembly GCA_037902135.1). Classification (NCBI taxonomy): domain Eukaryota; kingdom Metazoa; phylum Chordata; class Actinopteri; order Labriformes; family Labridae; genus Cetoscarus; species Cetoscarus ocellatus. The sequence goes on along the minus strand of JBAMNC010000067.1, from coordinate 1,437,397 downwards.
TCTTTAACAAATTTGTCAACATTGCGAGATAAGGGAGTTTTCTACATTTACCCCGTGGTGAAAAATTATTTGGAGAAACACTGTTGGCTGAACAACTTTTTAAATGTAAAAAATACGTTTTTTTCTGACATGCTGCTATCAGCTGTTTAGTTTGTAAAGCAATCATATGACACCAGGTCTATGATGCCAAAACCTGCTTTCAGCCTTTTTCTTATGTTTAAATCAAGTCAAGTGCTCACTTGGGACAACAATGTTAAACTGAAGCTGATCAAAATGCAGGGAAATACATTTTATTCAGTAACTGTTCATCTGTGACATGAATACAAAACACTGCTTTCACACTCTCGGGGTGAGAGTGTCATCTCTGAGTTGTGAAGCTTTCTGTCACCCATAAATTCTGACTGTCAGTCGCAACTATTGAGGTTAAAGGTCAAGGAAAAAAACAGTGGTCACTGTTGAGCTCTGTGGTCACAAAAGGTGGTACACCATCACCATCATCTGCCACCAGATCAGATGATCAAATGTAGAGGGAAGTCACTGTTCATGTTTCACATACAAAACAAGATATTTTAATGTTTTATCCTCAAATTTCAAGAGTCAGATCCTCACTGATCAAGAATCCCTTTATATTCTATCGAAAGAGGTTTTTGTCTGAACAAAAATAATAAAGTGGTGCATACATTTTTATCACAAACAGTAAATTGCTGCCTTATATTTTGTAACAATACAATAAATTTATAATACCTCATAGAAGCTGTTCAATCATTTGTCTTTTTTCATCACTGTTTTGATCTGTCATATTTTCCGTTGATCAGCGCTGTGAAAATCAGCTGTTAAATGAACTGTAATGAAGCATAACATCCAAATTTCATGATGTTTCTCCATATTCTTCACTTTACTGTTTAACAGTTGAAGATGTTGGAGTGGAGCCAGTCTCATGTTGAACAGCTGAAGCTGTGTTGGGTGTGTGGGCAAAGGAAGGGAGGTGGTTAGAGACAAGTGGACTGAAGTAAGAACTGAAGGTCGTGACAGCTCCATGGGCCAATCATAAATCTGTCCTCATCATGTTTGTTTCTGCTGAATATAAATTTGATAGAGGTTAGCCCCTTGAGATGTGGCATCGGGTTTTCAAGAGGGTCCTCATGTCTGTATGGAGTCATAATCAATAACAACCATGGATAGAGATGTCGCTCTAATGTTCTGTTCAAACTTCCTTTTAAAAAAGGTTTCTTTTCAACCAAATTCAGAAGGGAAAAATAAAACTGCATCAAATTTAATATAAATTATATTAATTTGTAAAAATAAGCCACACTTCTGACTCCTGATTGCCAAGATTACATCACCGACTCCTCTGTTGTTTTTGCTGACTCTGATGGGAGCATGACACCCTCAAACTGTAAGACATGCAGGTCAAACTGGAGGGAACTGTTAGGGGACTTAAGAGCAAAAGCTATAGTGATAGAGTGATCTCTAGAGAAATGTAACTAAGTACAATACATCCCCAAACACCCCCAAGTTCAGGCAAAAGTACTGAATTAAGAAACTGCTTAAAAACTACAATTACTCTAAATGCCACTCAATTACAGAACAGCATTAATATGTACGTGTTTTAGCATTTTCAGTGCCATGCTGTTTGTAAACATTAAACTGATTTAAAAAAACGAATCAAGCTATTGATATTATGCCACCAACTGATGACTTATAAGACTCAGGTTCTTTTTCACTGATGTTTACTTTGTGACTTGATAAACACCGTAGAACTATAAATACAGACAAACATTAACAGACAAAATGTTAATTCTTAAATTAACACACCCCTGTTAAAGAAAACATTTACATTATTAACAAATATTAACAAAATCAAGTGCAAAAAAAAGATAAATACACTGACCACTATGCCTACTTGCAAACAATGAGAGGGGTTAGCATGAATGCTCTTGAAGAATCTTTGGACTTCTGAACACAATAAACTAACCTTTCATGAGTTCATTTCTCCTTGTACACAGTCTTATGTTGTCTGATTTGACTACTTTAGTTACTGTCCTGAAGCACACAGTTCTTAAACCATAAACTTCTGTCTGTTTCTGAAGGGAAAAAAATGGTGTGCTACCAGCATGTGAACCGAAAGAGGAAAAAGCAGGAGAACCTGCAACACAAGGTAATTAGGAAGGCATATCCCGGCTCACCTATGCTGCCTTATCACTTGGTGTCAACAAAAACATCTTAAAAAATATCGACAAAATGCTCTTTAACTTCGTATGGAAAAATAAAACTCACTATAATAAAAAATCAGTGATAATGAATACTTATGACAAAGGTGGCCTCAACTTTTTAGACTTCCAAACATTAAACAGTACTTTCAAAATTAATTGGCTGAAGCAATTCATCAAAAACCCTTCCTCAATTTGGACTTTATACCAAATTTTATTTTTTCTAAAGTAGGCGGCCTACATTTTCTTTTACTGTGTAAATATAAAATTGAAAAAATCCCATTGAAATTATCAGATTTCCATAAACAGATGCTTCTTTCATGGTCCCTAATATATAAACACAACTTCTCTCCACACAGATATTACATATGGAACAACAAAGACATAACACACAGAAACAAATCCTTATTTTACCCTGCCTGGTTTTCTCATAATATACTACTGGTTCACCAGCTGTTTGATTCCAATGGTTTATTATTTACGTATGATGATTTTATTTCAAAACATAACATTTCAATTCCTGCTGAGGAATTTAACATAATTATTAAGGCAATTCCTGTTGGTGTTTCTTTATTATTTAGAAGCCCATTGAACCAGATACCAGCTCCTTTGCCTCTGGATCCATCTAAGAGCGAAGTAGGCAGGATTTGTTTCTTGACGACACGTAACAGCAACCGTGTTATACGTACTTTGTTTCAAAGGGACATAGTGTCTCTTCCTTATATAACATTTTACTGGAATAATTTATTACCTAATCTTGATTGGAAACAAATCTGGATCTTACCAACCAAATATATGATTAACAATAAAAAAAAAGAAGTATCTTTCAAATTAATTCATAAAATTTATCCATCTAAAATATTTATTTTACAGCGTTTTAGAAAACATACTGATACCAACTGCTCTTTCTGTTCACAATGCCCTGAAGATAATTTTCATTTATTTTGGTCGTGCCCTGTTTCAAATAATTTCTGGAAAGACGTTTGTCATTTTATTTCTACATTTATTGATAATAGTTTTACTCTTTGTTTTGAAAATATACTGTTTGGTTTCACTTCTTTTATTTCCTCCTAAAGTAAACAGTATTATGTAATCAACCTTATCATTTTATTATCTAAATTTCATATTCACAAATGCAGATATATAAATAAAAATCCCTGTTTTGTTTTTTTTAAAAATGAAACCAAACAGTATATTCAGACCCTTAAGTACTCAACCAACACCAAGGCTGTTAAGACTGTGCATTTGTGTAGTCTTTTTAATATTTTTCTGTAGACTGTCTTTACTTGTATGTGGCCCCCTGGCAAAACCCTTTTCTGTTGAACTGTTTTGTTCTGTTCCGTATTCAATAAAGTTTTATTGACAAAAAAAAAAACAAAAAAAAGACAAGGTAATTAGAGCGCCCCAAAGACAAGTGGTCAAACGTTGTAATTGCACCTAAGAGCAGACAGTTTTAACTGTGATTCTTGCAAAGTGTATGGATGCAGGACAAACATAAAAAAAAGTCTATTTAAATCTTGAAAACATAAGAGCCATGGTGCAAGCTGGTCACAAAGAATAGTAAGTACAAAAAATAATGACTGCATATACAGATATTTCGTACTTGTTTGCAATTTCCAGGGATATTTTTCAACTTATGGCTTCAGTCATCCTTTTGAGGGTTTTTACAAGGTGCCTCAAACTAATCTTTAAAGAAAAGTGCAAAGAGTTTGGTTTATTCCTGTCATAAATTATATCACAGTTCAGACATTAGAATCTGAACTTTATTCTGAAGGCCACATGAGCATACAGGAAGTGCGTCTCTGTTGTTTCCGGGTCTTGAGCACAGTTAGCATGTTAGCTGCTCCCTCGTCCTGTAGTCTCAGAGTAATCCTGTAAAAGTCTTCAGAGTTTTCTTCTCCTTCTTTGACTCTTGGATGAGTGGCAAATGTCCGGGTTTCAGGATGTTAAGGAGAGAGCAGGTTTGTTTTCTTTCTTCTTCTGTGAACTTGTTTACTGTAGATGTAGCAGGTTAGCCTTTAGCTAACGATCAGCTGTACATTAACGATCATTAATTTGTGTCTGTATGTGAGAGTTTGTAGATCTATGATGTCGTCAGTGTGGACCAGGGCAGTGAGAGCTATGATGATAGAGGCTGTTTATAGAAACAGAGACGTGAGCTAGAACGAGAAAGGAGACAGGAGCGTGGAGACTAAAAAGCAACACCTTTGATATTTAATTCCAAATTTATTCATTTGTGTAATGCTTTATTTGACAGATTAGACAGAACATTATATTGTGTTTCAGTGCAGAAATGTGAACCATATTCCAGATTAACATTAGAGTCAATGGCTTTTACAGTGTGGTATGGATTAGCTTTTTATAGCTCTCTGAGAAATAACTGTATGCTCGAATGTAGGGGTCTCAAAGTCAAATTAACTGGGGGCCACGTTCAGACCTGTCACACTGAAGAGGGGCTGCACCAACTTTCAAATAAAACAATAAATTTCGAATAATAATAACGCCTAATTTTTTGAAACTTGTACTTTTTGGTTAAATGTATTCAAATTTCTGTCAGAGTCACAAAAGAAATGGAAAAAAGAACAAAGACAAACAATAGGGCTCAGACAAATCAGTTAACAAGAAGGAAAACAATGTGCAAAGCTGCTAATCCTACAGTGTGTCTCCAAATGCTGTGCATAAAATTTTAAGACAGAGTGGAATAGGTACATGTACAAATGAAAATATAAATGTAGAGATAAAATATGTTCATATGCAGACAATTTTGATCCCACACTGGCCCTTGTCCAAGTGGCCAAGAAATGAATGAAATATAATTTCCATCCTATTTTCTAAATGGTGGAATGAGTTACCTTCTGAAACACGAATGTCCCCGACCTTACCTTCTTTTAAATCTTTTAACTCAGCATGAGGGTTATGTGGTCTCTGTCTTTATGTGCATTCACTCTCTATTTTTCTATTTTAAGAAAACTTGGGTGGTTTATGTGGTTTTTATGAGTTTTCACAAGTTTTCATGATGTTAGAGTACTCCAGTATTTGTTTTTAATTCTTGTTTTTTCTGTCTTATTTTATTTCTCTTTAGTAGTCACTGCACAGCAGCAGAACAGTTGATTATTTTCTGTGTGCTTTTTAAATACACCAGTGCAGATGAATACTCCCATGCAGGAAGTCCAGCAGCTTGAGCAGCAGGAGATGAACTCCAGTGTGAAGCAGGAGATCACTGAGCCTCTGTCCATTAAAGAGGAACCAGAAGAACTCTGGAGCAGTCAGGAGGGAGAGCAGCTCCAAGGACCAGGGGAGGCTGATGACATCAAGTTCACATTTAATCCTGGCCTTGTGAAGATCGAAGATGATGAAGGGAAACTTCAGTCCTCATGGCTTCATCAAAAAGAAACTGAACAGGTGGAAACAGGAGTTGGTGAAGAGGACTGTGATGGATCAGAGGCAGACAAATACTCTGATGAAGACCGAGATGAACATCCAGAGACTGAGGCAAAAACTGAAGACTCTTCTGAACCAGAGACTGATGACAGTGCTGATTGGATGGAGACAACAGACCAAAAGTCAGGTTTAAAGTCAGTGAAACAATTAAAAAATAAAAGACTAAAGACTGTTAAGAAAATATTCCGTTGTTTAGAGTGTGGTCAAAAATTTAACAGAATAGATTACCTGACACGACATATGAGGGTTCACACAGGAGAAAAACCTTTCAGCTGCTCTGAGTGTGGTAAAAGTTTTAACCAAAAAAGTCATCTTACCACACACATGCGAACTCACTCAGGAGAAAAACCTTTTGGCTGCTCAGTGTGTGGAAAAAGTTTTAACCGAAACAGTCATCTTACAGATCACATGAGAGGCCACTCAGGAGAAAAACCCTTCAGCTGCTCAGTGTGTGGAAAAAGTTTTAACCGTAGCAGTTATCTTAAAACTCACATGAAAAGCCACTCAGGAGAGAAACCCTTCAGCTGCTCAGTGTGTGGTAAATGTTTTAACCGTAACAGCATTCTTAAGCATCACTTGAGAATTCACTCAGGAGAGAAACCTTTTGGCTGCTCGGTGTGTGGTAAAAGTTTTAATCGAAACACTCATCTTACAGACCATATGAGAAGCCACTCAGGAGAGAAACCCTTCAGCTGCTCAGTGTGTGGCAAAAGTTTTAATCGAAACTGTTACCTTACAGATCACATGAAAAGCCACTCAGGAGAGAAACCCTTCAGCTGCTCAGTGTGTGGTAAAAGTTTTTATCGAAACAGTATTCTCACACATCACTTGAAAAGCCACGCAGGAGAGAAACCCTTCAGTTGTCCAGTATGTGGCAAACATTTTGCCCAGAAAGGTAGTCTGACCAAACATAAGTTAATTCACACAGGAGAGAGACCCTTTAGTTGCTCAGTGTGTGGCAAAACTTTTAACCAAAAAGGGGCTCTAACAATACATTTGAGAGTTCACACAGGAGAGAGACCCTTCAGCTGTGTGGTGTGTGGTAAAATATTTCACCAAAAAAGTCACCTTACCACTCATATGCGAAGTCACACGGGAGAGAAACCATTTGACTGCTCAGTGTGTGGTAAAAGTTTTATTCGAAAAGGGCGTCTGTCAGATCACTTGAGAAGTCACGCAGGAGGAAAGCCCTTCAGCCACTCTAAATATGGTGAAAGTTGAATCCAAGGTTTATTTATTTAACCTTTATTTAACCAGGTAAAAGACCCATTGAGGTCAAGACCTCTTTCACAAGGGTGACCTGGCCAAGAGAGGCAGCAGCACATGTCACAGTAGGCAAAAAACAGACAGAGTACAGCAACAGACATTAAAATACAAGCAATAAAATGCAGGAGTTATTTTAAGAAACAATTTAAGAACACAGGCACTGTTTGATGGATTCATGTTGTCGGTTTCTCAAGGTAGAGCGGAAGGCTTCCAAAGAAACAAATTCAGCCAGTTTCAATTCAGATTGGAGGGCATTCCAAGTAGAGGGGGCAAAGTAACTGAAAGCTTTTTTCCCTGTTTCAGTTCGAACACAAGGAACAGAGAGATACATGATGTCATTTGATCGTAAAGCATAATGGCTTCCATTTCTCCGAAGAAAAGTGCTTAATTAGCAAGGACCCAGGCCAAGAAGAGCTTTATAAACCAGGGTCATCCAGTGCGTGTATCGCCGTATATCCAAAGAGGGCATGCCAGCTTTAGCATACAGTTCACAATGGTGGGTAAGGCGACTACAACCTGTGATAAACCTCAGAAGGTAGTGATCCTAACACTCATATTAGAACTTACTGAGGACAGAAGTGAGTGAAGCCTGTGTGGAGTGAGCGGTCACAGGAGCAAAGCAAAACTAGACCATTTCCAGGCATAGAAATCAGGTGAGGGGCTCGGGAGCGGGGCATGCTGGTTTCATCGCAAGGTCATGTCCAAGTCCAGGCTGAAGCAGCATGTAGCTGGACAATGACATGGTGAAATGATTGAGAAACACAGTGGAGATAACAGGAGATGTTATTCATGTGTTTTAGTCACGTGTGGTCTGATTAACTCATGCCAATCACCTGGCACCTGAGCTTCAGCTGTTTTCTTGATATACCTGGTGGTGTTGGGCTTCGCTATGAGCCGAGCTAACATTATGACTACAAATGTGTGATACAAAGAACAATGAAATCAATCTAATGAAACAATGTGTGTGCCTCTCTATGTAAACACAGTTACATGACTTTAGGTTACCAGGAACAGTAAAAATACTTGTCATGGTGTGTGTGCGTGTGTGCATATGTCTAGTTTAATCTCCCATTGCTTATTGCTTCATTTATTGTAATGGTTGTCTATGTGAGTTGTTTTTTCAATCTGAATCTCAATAAAAACTACAAATCCACAACAACCACTGTTTTTACTGATCACTGACATGCTTATAGATGTAACAGCAATATATGAGCTACCTTGGCAGAGGTTTGCACCCTCCGAGTGCTTTCTAGTTCAATTTTATAAATGCTAGACTATGAATGTGCAACTGATATTGAACTGATTCATTTTTTGTGGAAGAGTTTGAACACCTGGATTAATTGACTTCCAAACTAAGAAATACATTTGCAACAAATTATTTGATGGTAAAATTGTTTTCCTTCCTCTTCATTTAGCAACATTTCAGGTTTTATTTTTCAAATTACCCAATCGGAAAGCATATATGTTGGTCAACCAGCTGGTTGGCTTGCCTATTAAGAGTTGTTCTGGGCATGAATAGATTTCTTTCATTTCTGCAACAAATTTTTGTTTTTTTGTTTTTCACATGAAAAGACTACAGAGAGAAAAATTTTAATATGTAGTAGCTGACCCAGTTAAGGAATCATAAACGCATTTTTTATCATCAAATTTATTTCCTTCAACTAAATTATGATTGTTAGAGGATCTGGAAAAACGTGAAAAGATTTTTTCTTACTCTGATGTATGCCTTTACAGTTAGATTTCTGAGGAGCAATGATTCACTTCTGAATTTTTCTAGTTTTCAAACAATTATATTCATGTACAGCAGCGCCACCAATTGGATACAAATAGGCCTTACAAACATTATTAAGAGAGGTAAATAAGGAAAAGTAGACAAAGATAGGCTTTCAAATTTTGAAATACAGTTGTAAGGCAACAAAAAGTCAACCACACGGCTACAATGCCAGACAAATGGTTAAAATCACAGCCAAACAAATGACGGAGAGGAATCTGAGTTGTTACGTGTTGGAACATTCATCACCACAGCAACAGTAGCGCCGAAATGAATAGCAAGTGGGCGCTACAGAGTCTCTGTTTTTACAGCAGAGCTGATAGCGCTGCTTTGGGCTCTGTGGTGGGTTGTGGATGAGGGGTTGGGCCAGGTGTTTTTATACACAGACTCTCCGAGGGAGGCAAGGCTAGAGTGGATATAAATGGGGAGATACTGAAGTTGGTGTCCAAACTGGAGAGGAGGAGGTGTAGCATTGGCTTTATGTGGGTTCCCGCACATGTAGGGATAGAAGGGAATGAGGTGGCAGATAGGGCAGCAAAGTGCAGTCTGGGCAGGAAGGAGGTGGATGTCAGAGTCCCTTTTGGGAAAATGGAACGCCGTACCATTATTAACAAAAGACTCCACCGCCAGTGGCAGCAGAAGTGGGAGGGAGACAGCAGAGGGAGGAAACTGCTCCGAATCCAGCCATCAGTACCACTCATAAGGAGAGTGTGCATGACGAGGGCAGATGATGTCAAGATGACAAGGCTTAGGCTGGGATCCACCACCTAAACAACAAAAGCTGGACTTCGGTACAAAACCAGTAAGTGGGGGAGAGTTTAAAAAGTTGGTCGGGCAGTATGTTGTCGAGGAAATGCTGCCCTTATACATGGATGACTCACTCTATACATATATATATATACATATATATATATATATATATAACTATATTTCTTTTAAAATCAAGTATTCAGTGAAGCAACTAAGTTACTCTTTAAAGGAGTTATCAGATTACTTTATCAAGGGAACTGTGGCGACACTGGGCTTCAGAGGGTGAAGCTGCAACAGCGCGTACTCACCTGTGTGTGTAGCAGCAACGCAGCGAGTCGTGCTTGGTCTACCGGAAATCAATAAAGAAGAAGTAGTAGACAGGAAGTGGTGTCTGTTCGGTCTTGAGCTCCCGTCCTGTAGTCTCAGAGTAAACCTCTAAAAATCTTCAGAGTTTTCTTCTCCTTCTTTGACTCTTGGATGAGTGTCAAATGTCCGGGTTTCAGGATCTTAAAGAGAGAGCAGGTTTGTTTTCTTTCTTCTTCTGTGAACTTGTTTACTGTAGATGTAGCAGGTTAGCCTTTAGCTAACGTTCAGCTAGCTCAGACTGACATATATTTCTTGATATATATCTATATATGTCTTATTTTCTATGATAGATGCGTAAAGATTAGTGATTTGTGTCTGTACGTGAGAGTTTGTAGATCTATGATGTAGTCAGAGTGGACCAGGGCAATGAGAGCTATGATGATAGACGCTGTTTATAGAGACAGAGATTGAGCTAGAACGATAGATGAGACAGGAGAGTGGAGCGTGGAGATGAAGGACAGCAGATAGCAGATATTTAATGATTTAATTATTATTTTTATATATATATATATATATTAGAAAGAGTAGACATTATGTGTTTATTCTACAACTTTACTTTAAATTTTTTTTAAATCGAACAATGTAACTTCTATAAAATGGCAAAACAAACCCTCTTGGTCTCTGTTAAAATAAGCAAACAACAGCAACATTTTTGTGTTCCACATCTACAAGTTTGATATTCTTAAACAGGAATTTCCAGGATGTTTTTGTTGGATCCTTTCCTGCAGTCCTGATCATTAATGTCTTATGATAATTCCTATAACCTTTGGTGCATTTTCTCCTGAAAATTTGCTCAGGTTTGGGTCATCTCTAACCTGACTTTGTATTTTAAACATGTTTCTCTCTCATTCATATGTAAGAGGATCAAGGCCACTAATTAAATTGTCACTTTAAAAAATGTTTAGTCTGTGAAGAAAAGCAGAAATCTGATTTTTTTATAGCCTTAAAAACATTTCCAACTGCCCTTATCTTCTTTTATACATTCCCAGTCTACCCTGTCCAGTATTTCATCCTTTGCATTGTTACCAAAGTGAACACGAGTTAAAGACAGTCCATAACTCCTGCAGTTTTGTGTGAGGGGGCTGTATGAGGAGGGGGAGCAGCAGTAACCCAGTGAAACAGGCAGGTGGGCGGCTGCTATATATTTTATTTTTAAGGAGTACTGAGAGAGACTTGAAAGAGTCATACTGGGAGAACAACAAGCCCCAAAACACAGCATGCAGTTTCCAACATTAACAAGCCACTTTCCAACAACAGATGCTCAAAGTCACTTATAATAAGCAGACCTGGCAACTGTGAGCATAACATATGACATGAAACAGACACAACAGCAACTTCTCTTTGTCGTCCCTAAGGCGAGCCTGAAAAATCCAAGGTGACTGAGCCTTCTCTGTTATGGCCCCTAAATTATGGAATGAGTTACCTCCTGAAATCTGAATGTCTCTGACCTTAATCCCGTTTTAGAATGCACACTTGATGGCTGGCTTTTAATTCATCATAAATTATGTGGTCTCTGTTTTTATGTGTATATATTCTCTAGAGTTGGCATTTGTTTGTTTATTTTTCTTGTGTTTATGTGCTTTTTCAAAAATTATTATATGCTCTCAATTTTATTGTACTCTATTATTTAGTTTTGATTTCTAGTTGTTGTTATTTTATTTTTAATTATTCTATTTCCATTTGGTAGTCACTGCTCAACACTTATGTGGACTTGATTGTTTTAGAAACATGTTATAAAAATACACCAGAGGAGATTAAAACTTCATATATTGGACCTTCAGATTATAATAATGTCATATCTTAATCTAAAACTGTTTTCTTTCAATGTGTGTTCCTGTTCTTTAGCTGCTCCAGAGGAGGACCAGCAGCTTTCAGTGATTAAAGAAGAGGTTCCCCCTGAGCAGCAAAAGAGGAGCTCCAGTGTGAAGCAGGAGATCACTGAGCCTCTGTCCATTAAAGAGGAACCAGAAGAACTCTGGAGCAGTCAGGAGGGAGAGCAGCTCCAAGGGCCAGGGGAGGCTGATGACATCAAGTTCACATTTAATCCTGGCCTTGTGAAGATCGAAGATGATGAGAAACCTCAGTCCTCATGGCTTCAGATGGAACAGAGGGAAACAAGAGCCGATGAAGAGGACTGTGGCAGACCAGAGGCAGACAAGTACTCAGATGAAGAGAGAGATGCACATCCAGAGACTGAGGTCAATACTGTAGACAATTCTGAAGCAGAGACGGATGACAGTGCTGATTGGATGGAAACAACAGACCAAAATTCAGATTTAAATACAGTGGAAGAATTAAAACACAAGAGACCAAAGACTGATAATAAACTTCTTAGTTGTATTGAGTGTGGTAAAAAATTTAAGAGAATAGATTATCTGACACGACATATGAGGGTTCACACAGGAGAGAGACCTTTCAGCTGCTCCGAGTGTGGTAAAAGTTTTAACCAAAAAAGTCATCTTACAACTCACATGCGAACTCACTCAGGAGAGAAACTCTTTGACTGCTCAGTGTGTGGTAAAAGTTTTTCTCAAAATGGTCATCTTGCAGATCACATGAGAAGTCACTCTGGAGAGAAACCCTTTGGCTGCTCTGTGTGTGGTAAAAAATTTAACCAAAAAAGTAATCTAAATGCACACATAAGAATTCACACAGGAGAGAAACCCTTTAGTTGTTTTCAGTGCAGCAAAAGATTTACTGCAAAAGATCATCTTAACATCCATATAAGAACTCACTCAGGAGAGAAACCCTTTGACTGTTCACTGTGTGGTAAAAGTTTTAACAAAAAATGTCACGTTACAGATCACATGAGAATTCACTCAGGAGAGAAACCCTATGACTGCTCACTGTGTGGTAAAAGTTTTAATCGAAACAGTAATCTTACAGATCACATGAGAAGTCACACAAGAGAGAAACCCTTTGGCTGCCCTGTTTGTGGCAAAACTTTAGTCCAAAAAGGTAGTTTGGCCGTACACATGAGAACTCATTCAGGAATGAGACCTTTTAGCTGCCCTGAGTGTGGTAAAGCTTTTTACAAAAAAAGTGGTCAGACTTTACATATGAGAATTCATACAGGGGAGAAACCCTTTGATTGCCCAGTTTGTGGTAAACATTTTGTGCAAAAAGGTTATCTGGTCATACATATGAGAGTCCACACAGGAGAGAGACCTTTCAGCTGCTCCAAGTGTGGTAAAAGTTTTAATCAGAGAAGTAGTCTTAACACCCATATGAGAACCCACACAGGAGAGAAACCCTTTGGCTGCCTTGTTTGTGGTAAACATTTTGTCCAGGGAGGTAGCCTGGCCAAACATATGAAAAGTCACTTAAACAAATGACCCTCCAGTGTTTCTGAGTGAGGTTAAACTTTTTATCAGATAGGTAATGATGATGAACATGATGCACAACCAACCCACTGTGTTTGTGTGGCTTTAGCTTCCACCAGCATTATGCCAATCTAATGCCACAATCCAAATGTCTCTCCATAAATAATAAAATCAAAACAACACCTAAAACTCATTTCGATATATCAAGCACATATACCTTGGTAGAGGATCCAAAAAGAATGATGTCCCCGAACTGAGCCCTGATTGGCTGATAAGTGGGTGTCCCTTGCTAGATTTTCTAATGGCTTAAAACAGTGGAAGGACGGGGCACAGATGTCGTATGGTCGCTCATGTGGCTTCAGAAACAAGATGTTGAAAGGGTAATCATATTTTTTGCCCCATGTGATGTAAAAGCTTTTATCAAAATGGGCATCTTACAGATCACAATAGAAGCCACTCAGGAGAAAGACCTTTTAGCTTCTGTGTGTGTGTGTGTGTGTGTGTGTGTGTGTGTGTGTGTTAAAAATTAATCTAAAAGGTAATCTAAATGTGCACATGAGATTTTACACTGGGGGGAAACCCTTTAGCTGCTCTCGGTGCAGTAAAAGATTCATCACAGAAGATCATCACATTTATATGAGATTTCAGCTATAAGGGAAAACCTTTAGTCGATAACCTTCACATCCAAATGAGTACACTCTCAGGACAGAAACCCTTTATCTGCTTAATGTGTTGTAACTTTTTTTTTTATATATATATCAATATAGGGTTTACTGATCACACAAGACTGCTCTCAGGAGAAAGACCTTGAGTTTGTCTGTGTTTGATAAAAAAAAAACAACCTAAAAGTAAAAAACGTGTAAAATGTTTTGAGTAATTTGAGTATATTAATCATGTGGAAGAAAACAATATATAGGAGTTAATTTGTTTCAGTGCGACTAAACTGCAGATAACAACAAATGATCCAAAAAAAAAAAATGTTATGGCACAAGGAAGAAGTGATCAGATTCTGGTGATCTGTGTCCAGATGCAGATCCAGGACTGTTGTAACGTATTTGTTAACAATAAGTGATAGGACAGTTTTCCACATCTTTGAGTTAAAACGCTTACAAGTTTTAAAAATACTTGTAAAAAAAAGTGCTCAGAAGTACAATTACACCAAAAGCTGCTCCATCACAGTAACTGCAGTAATTGTTATTAGTTCCTTTCACTTGTGGCATTAATGTTTGTGTATTTTAATTTGTTTCAAAGCCATACTGTTTGTTAATTCACTGTTTGACTGCATTAAATAAAAAGATGAAACTGTTTACATTTCTTATTTTATGGCAATTTTATATATCTTTTTTGCCAAATCACTTAATCAACCTTCTAATGCATCCCTTAGTTCTTTGAAAGCTTTGAAAAGGCCCTACAAGTTCTACTTCTTATTTCTGTTTTTTTGTCTCGTGCACTGGTTTGGATCATTCATGTGGACCGCCTGCTGCTGCAGACCTATGTGAGCTTCAACTGCTACCATTGCAAATATCTGGCTTTTTCTTGTAGCCTCAATCCATTATATAACAGTCCTAATATGTACTTTAGAATGACCCATCAGTCCAAATACACAGCAGTTCCTGCAAATATCCCACATTTATTAGTGTAAACATGACCACCAACATCAGTCCTCTCCACATGTCATTATAGATGTTAATCTTAATATTAATATTAGAATGATTTTTCATTTCATTGGTTATGTCACCACAATAACTACCTTAACAAGCATATGGACAGGAGGACCCTCTTGAAAAGAAGACGTCACATCTTATCTCATCAAATTTATATTCAACAGAGACATATAATAAAGAAAAATTTAAGATCTGGGCATCAATATATCATTACTATCACGAATTCTTATTTAGGTCTGTTTGTCTCTGTCTGCCTCTCTATCTTTCTACACCTCTCATATAAAATTAATATATAAGTGAGACGTAATATAAAGGACAAACTAGTCTGTAGTAAAGCATCTGTAGATAAACTTCTTTTATGATTTAAAACTAAATAAATGATGGTTGGTGGATTGACTGAATTTTATCCAAAGTGAAAATGTTAAATATTTTGTTTTAGCCACGTCAGAAATTGTATCATGGCTTAATTTTAGAGGGTCCGATTTATTTTGAAGGCGCGAGTGTACCGGAAGTATATCCCTGTTGTTTCCAGGTCTTGAGCACAGTTAGCATGTTAGCTGCTCCCTCGTCCTGTCGTCTCAGAGCAATCCTGTAAAAGTCTTCAGAGTTTTCTTCTCCTTCTTTGACTCTTGGATGAGTGTCAAATGTCCGGGTTCCAGGACCTTAAAGAGAGAGCAGGTTTGTTTTCTTTCTTCTGTGAACTTGTTTACTGTAGATGTAGCAGCTTAGCCTGTAGCTAACGTTCGGCTAGCTCAGACTGTTGATATTTGTCTTATTCTCTATGATCGATGTGTAAAGAGCACTGATGTGTGTCTGCATGTGAGAGTTTGTAGATCTATGATGTAGTCAGAAAGGACCAGGATAGCTATGATGATAGAAGCTGTTTGTAGTGCCAAAGACGTGAGCTAGCACGATAGATGAGACAGGAGAACAGCACGGAGAAGTACATCACCTCTGATATTTAATGATTTATTCATTATTATAATGTCTGTGAAAGAACAGATATAACATTATATTATGTGGCAGTGCAGAGCGTTACATTCTCTCTAAATTACAAATCTAAACATAAATCACATTACAGACATAAAGAATTAAGAACTTTGTAGAGAAGATGTCAAATCAGGCACCACCACAGATCAGACCAAACTTGCCTAGCTGCTGTTATCACATCTGGATTTTGCAAAAAGCAGCAGACATCTATCAGACCACCTTCATCTTTTAATGAATGCACGTATGCCAGCCTTCCCTGATTTGAAGACAGGTAAAAGCCTTAAGAATATGGAGAGGACATGAAATAAAGATGAACTTTAATGAAAATTAAGATAAACTGGCCCTACTGTTTCTAAGCTGCAGTGACAGTAACGGGCACCTGACATGCCAGATGGACCGTTCACTATGAACTACACAGTTTTATTTCAGATGTCAGTACGGGCAACAGCCCATAGAAAGTGTTTGGTGCCATATCCAGCAGGTGTTTGGACAATTGTTTAGTCAGCTACGTGCATTAAGGGCAAATCAGATGTTGAAGTAGGTGAGTGCTACTGCTTTGGTTTAATGTATGAAATGTAAGCCAATTCCTGCCAAAATAAAAAAAAAATCCAGTTCTCTGAGGATGATATCAGACAGACTTTCACTGATTATTAGTCACAGAAAAAAAACACAATAAGTGCTTTGATGAAGAAAAACACATGCATATTGCCCATGTGTACATCACAGTTGTGATGCAGAAATGTTACATCATTCAGTCCTAAGAGGGATTAACTAAAGATGATCAAAATGCAGAAAAATACAACTTGATTCAGTAAATGTTTAAGTGTTATACGGGTGCAGGTAAATACTTAATACATAGATTATCAGATTATAATAATGACATGTTCTGTCTAAAAAAATGTGCTTCTGTTCTTTAGTTGTTCCCCAGGAGGTCCAACAGCTTTCAGTGAATAAGGAAGAGGTTTCCCCTGAGCAGCAGGAGATCACTAAGCCTCTGTCCATTAAAGAGGAACCAGAAGAACTCTGGAGTAGTCAGGAGGGAGACCAGCTCCAAGGGCCAGAGGAGGCTGATGTCATCAAGTTCACATTTAATCCTGACCTTGTGAAGAGTGAAGATGATGAGGAGACACCTCAGTCCTCACAGCTTCAAGATGTAGAAAACTGTGGTGGACCAGACACAGACAGCTATTTTGATCAAGATAGAGATGCACATCCAGAGACTGGGGTCAAAAGTGAAGATGTGTCTGAAGCAGAGACTGATGACAGTGCTGATTGGATGGAGACAATGGAGCAAAGAACAGGTTTAAGATTTTCAGCAAAAAAAATGAAACATAAGAGACGAAAGACTGATAAAGAATTATTAAGTTGTTTTGAATGTGGCAAAAAATTTAACAGAACAGATAATCTGTCACGACATATGCGAGTTCACACAGGAGAGAGACCTTTCAGCTGCTCCGAGTGTGGGGAAAGATTTACCCACAAAAGTCATCTTATCACTCATGTAAGAAGTCACTCTGGAGAGAAACCCTTTGGCTGCTCTGTGTGTGGAAAACATTTTGTCCAAAAAGGTTTTCTGGCCATTCATATGAGAACACACAGGGGAGAGAGACCCTTCTGCTGCTCTGAATGTGGTAAAACTTTTAACCGTAGAGGTGACTGGACCTCACATAAGAGAGTTCACACAGGAGAAAAACCCTTCAGCTGTTCTGTGTGTGGGAAAAACTTCAACCTAAAAGTAAATCTGAATGTGCACATAAGAATCCACACAGGAGAGAAACCCTTCGGTTGTTCTTATTGCAACAAAAGATTTGCCAGAAAATATCATCTTAACATCCACATGAGAACTCACTCAGGAGAGAACCCCTTTGGCTGCTCGGTGTGTGGCAAAAGTTTCTATCAAAACAGTCATCTTACAGATCATATGAGAAGTCACTCGGGAGAGAAGCTCTTTGGCTGCCCTGTGTGTGGCAAACATTTTGTCCAAAAAGTTAATCTGGCCACACATATGAGAAGTCACTCAGGGGATAAACCCTTCAGCTGCTCTGAGTGTGGCAAAAAGTTTAACCGAAACAGTAATCTGAGTGAGCACATGAGAATTCACACAGGAGAGAGACCCTTCAGCTGCTCTCATTGTAGTAAAAGCTTTTCCAGGAAAGGCCATCTTAAAAAACACATGACAGTTCACACAGAGCTGAAGCTTTAAGTAATTTAAGCTTTAAATAGTTGTACCTGACACATAACCGAGCAGTGAGGGCCCGCATCCACCCCCGCATGTCTGTAACACTGGCAGACTCTCCACCTCTGAGTCACAGTATTAATCACTAGTGCTAATTGTTGCCAGCTTGCTAATGATGACCTTTATTCCCTTGCCGTGCTTTGAGCATAGCAGTTTAAAATTGCTTCATGTGCTTTAAATTTTTATATTTGTTTGTTCATATCACCCAATAAATGTAAAAACTGTGTCAAGATGTCATATCCTTTTACTGATAGCAGCTGAAGACTTGGAAATAGTTCACTCAAATATGTGAGTCGGGTAAGTTTCTCCTCTGCCACTGTTGTTTGGAAAGCAGACATTAGATGCTCTGCCTCATCTGCACTTTGATTGGTCATTAAGGAGGGCAGACACTTGTGAGCGGGGCACTGCAGGTGTTTCTTCTGAACAGATGATGTTCTTCTGTTTCACTCTTTTCCAAAGACACAAGCGTTCTGAAGGTGAAGGTTCAGAGTTGTATCAGAACTGAGCTGATGCAAAATCAGAGGCAGAAACGGGAGCTAAAGGAGAGGACAGAGGAGGGTCTGAAGTGGCCAGGAAATGAGATACAGGGAGATAATAACAATTACATTAACCTCCACAGATATCCACACTGGGCTACAAATCAATCTGAAATGCTAAAATTCCTTTTGTTATTACAGAGGAGCTGAACCCAAGAGTTTAAGCTGAGGGGCTTCTACCCTCCAGATCATCATGGACAGAGTTCAAAGGAGAGGGGGAAGAACCCCTCCTCATATCCTCATCAGCTTCAACATTATACAGTGTGTGCTGCTGCTTTTTATTTATTTTCAGCCTGAATGCCTTAACTTTAAAGGTGGACAAACGATGATGTACCTCAGTGTGAAATCACTGTATGTGAACCATCCTAAGTGTATGTATGAAAATCAGCTGAATCAAGTTCTTCTGACCTCAATAAGAAATCTTTAAATTTGAAAGGGGAAGCAAAGAAATGTCTTAAAGATTAGTATGAACATTTTGAATAAATTAAAATAAACACATATTCCATTGTGCAGCAGTTTTGTTTTTTTTTTTTTAATTGTTTTTCTTCAATAAAATGACAGAAAGAAGAGATTATTGTTGATATTTTTGAATCCATACTTTTGACAAAATTTTATTCACATCCAAAGAGGACAGATTACATATTTTCATTTATTCCTGTCAGAAATTAATCAACACTCCATATAGTTAAACCCACACTTTACTTTGAAGGCCACATGTGTACCGGAAGTGCTCCCTTTCTGTTTCCGGGTCTTGGAGGCCTTTGCTCCGCCTGGCGCAGTCATCATGTTAACTGCTCCCTCGTCCTGTAGTCTCAGAGTAATCCTGTAAAAGTCTTCAGGGTTTTCTTCTCCTTTGACTCTTGGATGAGTGTCAAATGTCCGGGTTTCAGGATCTTGAAGAGAGAGCTGGTTTGTTTTCTTTCTTCTTCTGTGAACTTGTTTACTGTAGATGTAGCAGGTTAGCCTTTAGCTAACGATCAGACTTTGATGTCAGTCCTGAAATGATTCCAGTCTGTTCAGTCTAAACATGTCTGCAGAGTCTCTGTTGTCTCAGCATCTTTAAAGATCATTGGTTTGTGTCTGTATGTGAGATTTTGTAGATCTATGATGTAGCCAGATTAGACCGGGGGGGCTTTAGCCTGGCTTGATCCAGCTTCAGTTTTCCCTTTAGCCTGAACAGGTTCCACCAACAGATGTTTTCAGTCAGAGGAAACCTTAGCGAGGCTGTAACAACCAGAGGGCTCAAACAGAAGTCCAGAACAGTCAATCAATGAAAAGATGATGCAGTGTCATAAAAACTAAGAGCTGAACTATTTTGTGAGGCCAAACAACAGAAGTTAATGAATACTTCAGAAGAATGTGAAGAAGAAAACGTGTTTTTATTAGTGTTTTGTGAGGAATATGAAAACAGTTTGACCAGTGTAAGGGCTTTCATTAGCATATTGAATAAGATGGTTTGTGAGATACAAGCATATTTATTGATCAAGTGGTTTTATATTGTTGCTAATGTAAGATTGTCGTTATTGCAGGCCTAATTATGAGCATGATAAAATTAATTATATGTCTAAAAGAATTACACGGGCTATTTCAGGGCAGTAACTGATCTTTGATCATTTCTCACATTTCCAGCACAAACAAAAGAAGGATGAGCCAACAGTGTAACACAAAGTATTAATAACTTTTTAGACTCATCCACACCTACATGCGTACATGAGTACATGCGACATCATCACGCTGATGAAGGCTGAGTGCTGAAACATGTTTGTCATAAAATGTATGCTGCCTTTGCCCCACTTTGTAAAGGGAGTGCTGACTGTTACTTTTTTTCAGAGGGAGAAAGAAACATGGCAGCACACAACAAAACAAGTCAAAACAAAGATTAAATTCCAACCATATGAACAAAACAAAACTGCTGAGCCAGAGACTAAAGGATGGGTTGGTAAAACAAAGAAAACAGTCCTTCAAGATGATTCTCACACGAGCACGGCACAACAATTTGCCCTGGTATGGAGGTGCCTTTAGTCTTGAATGTAACTGTCTGAAATCAGGTTTTTGATGCCTGGACCTGAATTCAGTCTTTTATTTTTAACCAAGTTCCAACATTTAAATCAAGTCTAATGCTCACTTTAGACAATAGCAACAAACTAACTATAATCAAGATGCAGAAAAATACAACTTGATTCAGTAAATGTTTAACTTTTACACCAGTGCGAATAACTCCCCATACATAGACTGTATTAATGTTTTGAATTCAATGTGCGTTTCTGTTCTCTAGCTGTTCCTAGGGAGGTCCACCACCTTTCAGTGAGTAAAGAAGAGGTTCCCCGTGAGCAGCAGGAGAGGAGCTCCAGTCTGAAGCAGGCGATCACTGAGCCTCTGTCTATTAAAGAGGAGCCAGAAGAACTCTGGATCTGTCAGGAGGGAGAGCAGCCACAGGAGGCTGATGTCATCAAGTTCACATTTAATCCTGACCTTGTGAAGAGTGAGGATGATGAGGAGAAACCTCAGTCTTCATGGCTTCATCAAAAGGAAACCATACAGATGGAAACAGGAGCCGATGAAGAAGACTGTGGAGGACCAGAGACAGACAAAAACTCTGATCAAGAGAAAGATGCCCAACCAGAGAATGAGGTCAAGACTGAAGACTCTTCTGAAGCAGAGACTGATGACAGTGCTGACTGGATGGAGACAACTGACCAAAAGTCCGGTTCAAAGTCAGATGAAAAATTAAAAGACAAGAGACCAAGGAATTCTAAAGAATTACCAAGTTGTGACAACTGTGATAAAAATATCCACACAACAGATAATCTGACACAACATATGAGAGTCAACACAAGAGAGAGACCTTTCAGCTGCTCTGTGTGTGGTAAAAGATTTACCCACAAAAGTCATCTTACCGCTCATATGAGATTTCATTCAGGAGAGAAACCCTTTGGCTGCTCTGTGTGTGGTAAACGTTTTTATCAAAACAGTCATCTAACAGACCACATGAGAAGTCACTCAGGAGAGAAACCCTTTGGATGCTCCATGTGTGGTAAACATTTTGTTTATAAAGGTGGTCTGGCCAAACATATGAGGATTCACTCAAGAGAGAGACCTTTCAGCTGCTCTGAGTGTGGCAGAACTTTTAGCAAGATGGATGATTGGACCTTACACAACAGAGTTCACTCTAGAGAAAGACCATTTGGATGCTCTGTTTGTGGTAAACATTTTAACCTGAGGGGTAATTTGAATGTGCACATGAGATTTCACACAGGAGAGAAACCCTTCAGTTGTTCTTATTGCAGTAAAAGATTTGTTACAAAAGACCATCTTAACACCCATATTAGAACTCACTCAGGAGAGAAACCCTTTGGCTGCTCTGTGTGTGGCAAGCATTTTGTCCAAAAAGGTAATCTGTCCACACATATGAGAATTCATTCAAGCAAAAGCCCCTTCAGCTGCTCTTAGTGTGGTAAAACTTTTAATCAAAAAGATGAATAAACCATCGGTTTGAGAGTCCACACAGGCGAGAAACTCTTTGGCTGCTCTGTGTGTGGTAAAAAAAATATATCTTAAAAGATAATCTGGATGTGCACATGAGAATTCACACAGGAGAGTAGCCCTTTAGTTGCTCTCAGTGTATAAAAGATTTCCCAGAAAGCATCACTCTCAACCAACATAGGGCAGTTCTGACATCATAATTTAGCTGCTAAATATGTAACACATTTGTACCTGTCACAAAACAGAGGGGGGAGACCCTGCAGCAGTAAGGCCAGTATCTACAGCCACATTTTCTGGAACACCAGCAACAGTTCTTGTCAGAGCACTTATTCCCATAGATTAATGTTGCCAGATTACACATGATGACTTCCAATCCCCTCTGTTCAATCAGCAGGGCAATTAAATTTGCTGTGTGCTTCCTGTTTTTCCTTTGTCCTTTCAAATACTGTACAGAAATGTGGGGAAAAAAAGTAAACGAACTGTGTTCTACCTCTGATGGCAGCTGAAGACCTGGAAATAGATCCCCAATTATGTGAGTCAGCTCACTGTCTCCTCTTTCACTGCTTTTAAGAAAGCAGGAATCAGAGGTCTTGCCCTGTCTTGTTCTTAAGGGAGAGTGACATTGACAAGTGCTGTTCCTACAGCTGACACAGGCCCCCGATAATTGTGAAAAGATGTTTTCTTGTCTTACTCACTCCAAGATCACGGGAAGAAAAATACACAAAGAGTATGGCATTGTCCTGCTCTTCTTTGAAGCATCTTGAGATGACTTATTTTATGATTTGGCACAACACAAATACAGATTTTTGATCAATTGATTGTCAGGATTCAGAGTTTGATCAAAACTAAACTGATGAAAAAAAGAGGCAGAAAGAGGAGCCAAAGGAGAGGACTGTGGAGGATCTGAAACAAAAGGCAAACCTCTGCCAAGGTAGCTCATATTGTACCTTGTTGCTGACAGCTGTTCAAAGACAGTCAAACCTGACAGAAATCACCTACCTGTATGTGGCACAAATGCTGTAGGATTTACCTCTAATGTCGTGGTCTATGGACGACTGTAGAACGGAGGTCAAGCTGCAGGCAGGAGGAGCCATCCACCTGAACACAAGGCCAGTCAACAGGGGTCCCCCGTTGATGGATCAGAATTATCTGTTCTGCATTTGTTGCTGTATTTAAGCTGTTTTATTGTAACCCTTTTCTGAACACCTTGTTGAAAACACAATTTGAACTTAGACACAAAAACTGGTTGTTTTAAAACAAATTGGCATCATTTCACTCACTGCATTTTCTAAACTTTGGTCTTTTAAAATTTCATTAATCTCATTTAAAATCTGTTTATTGAATTTTCTAATTTTTATTTATTTTAATTTATTTCTTTGTTTCTATGTAAAGCACTTTGTGCTACAAAACTTTGAATGAAAAGTGCTATACAAATAAAGTTTGATTATAAACATTTGAAATGATGGTTTTTGGTGTTGAGTTGTTGTACACACTGACTTAATTTTTTAAAACTTATTTTTGTGACAATTGAAAGCTTGAGCTTTTCTGTTCAAATCACTTAGGGTTTAGTTTTTCATTATGACCATTTTGTTCAACTGTTTTTTTTGTAAATGGTAGGTGTAAACTTTTAGTTTGTTAGACTCCCACTTTAAAGAACTGTTGTTGACATGGTTAATCAAAAATGCTGCATTGCCTCACTCCAGAGTCTATTACAAGCAGACACCATTCTGTTGACTCTGCCTGCATAAGAGATGGGCAAAGTTCGCCCAATGCTAGTTAGCTTAGTTCAAATACAAGGAGTCAACTGGTATAGTTGCCCTGCCTCTGCCTACAGTCAGATAAACTCTTTGCAGCTCTAAACAGTCCTGTGCACTTGTTGTGACTTGTTTTTTTTTTTACCACCTTGTTACATTATCATTGTATTATCTTCTACTCTTAAACAGAGGCTTTGTCTTGTTGACCTACTTCTGCAGTGGTATGCACTAGAGATGTGATGTTCGAGGAAAAAGTCAATTCTTTTGGACAGCTTAAGTGAACGATGATGGCCAATTCTGCATACTGCTTTAAGGAAGCCACCTTCCTGTGACCATCCACCTGTATCGAACTTCTCTGCTGCTTGATGGAGCCAGACCCTCCAATGGTGGGCAACATTTGTCAGTCAGAAGGGGATTTAGGTTGTTTTGCTGTTGTTGGGTGTGTAATATGCAATAGCATTTTCTGAATTTTAAGGTTTAGTTGTTTCAGAGAAGCATTCAAAGAAAACTTGATATTTGCTGTTTTGATGAAGTTGGCGATTGAATTTAATTGAGAAATAAATGAGTGTCTTGAGCCTGCTCTATTGTAAAGCATCTTGAGAGAACACCTGTTATGAATTGGCGATATACAAATAGATTTATTCAATTTGTTTTTATTTTGTGTTACTGGTTAAACAATGAAAAATACAAACTTTCATCAAAAAAGAAACCAATGCTCTTGTCTTTCCCAAAAAATGTAAGTTCATTTATTACATTAGCAAGGTCTTTAAATAGAGTATAATTAAAAACAAACACTTCAACAGGTTACAGCTTCAGCCTTCTTCTGGAAGTTAGGAGGTATGAAGTGAAGCTGCTTATACACAGTATGGGGGGCATTAATGCCGTCTACCAAAAAGCACTGTCTTTTTACCAATGCCACCAGCTTCAAGGAGCTCTACAGTTTGTTGTTTTGAATACCATTCTTATTGGTTAATTATTGGCACCTATCAATACTTTGTTGACTCCGTTTTATTTAAATGAGCCGTTGAGAACTGCTTCTTATTTCATATCTGGTAATTTTGTGATGCTTGACTGAATAATTTTAAACTTGTTCTTTTTTTCCGTTATAAGAACTTCTTACTTTGTTTTTGGTAGTTTTTTGTAATGCTTGACTGAAATAATTTTGTTCTTTTTGGCACATCATATTTTTAACTGAAGATGATTATAAAATTTTCAGGAAAAAGACTCCAAGGCATTCTTTAAATACCTTTATTTCTATAGCATGGTCATAGAAAGATCAGTTTGTGTCTGAGCTACTCAATAACTGGGCCACAACAGACTCCAGCTGATCAGGCAGCAAAACGGCTTACTGTGTGAGAACTTGAGCACACACCAGGACAACAGGTCAGTGTCCAGGCCCCTGACTCTAGACTCACTTGTCACGCTTACATTTGTAAGCATGATCAGTTAAGTGTGGACCTGCAGGCCGCCTGAAAATCCAACCCCTACAGAAGAAAAAGAGAATTATTAAAGAATTCTGAAAAATGTTTGACAGACATATAATGCAGACAAAAGTGAAGAGAAAAAAAAAAAACTTACCTGATCTGACTTACCTGTATTTGAGTCACCTCCTATTGGCTTTAGGTGGACTCTAAGACCAGAGGATCCATGAACAGACACAGCACCTAACTGCTGTGACCCTTGGCAGCACTGGAGCTAACGTAGCATAGCATGTATGTAGCTCGAGATGGTAAAGGAAGCTGGGCACTCTTCACTTTATGCTCTGTGAAGATTAAGTGGTTAAATGTCAGACCAGACTTCGGAGCACATCCTGAGGGAGAAATTCACCATTCATCATTCTTGATGGCTCATCTGCACCCCCAGCAACATCAACCCAACACCATTAAATAGTGCCATGTTTAAGGGCACAAGGGTGCAGACCTTACACCCCGAGGCTCCAGAGGCAAGGGACACAACACCTTTCAGCTGTGTTTGAATTGGGACTTGAACTGACCACCCTGTCCTCATCCCAAGCTCTTACAGACTAAGCTACTCTGCTGCTACTGCTGCGTTGAGGAGCCTTGGGGAATTATTAATGGAGTTTTTAAACCGTGGTTAAATTTGACACTGAAAAATCCCATCTCTAGCTGCAACTAATCAGGAGCATATCATGTTGAAGCCACTATTTAAGTTGTTTATACATTAGTCTACTTTGACATTTGCTTTGAGCCTTATTTTAGTCTTATCTGAGTCCTGCAGGATAGTGGGATTTGGGAAATTTAAGTCCATGAACACTCTGGACTTCTGCAAAGGTGGTCTCAATCAAGACAAGTTTTGGCAACGTACTGAATGAACACTGATTTGTTTTTCCTTTTCCCATTTGTTTTGTTTGGTGTAATTTTCAGAAACCTATTTGACTAGCCTGCTTTTTTGATAAGACAAAATCACCTGGCTGGGACCCTCCCAATCTTCTTTTACAATCCCTGTTGGATAAGTTTTGTTTGATTATTCTCTGGAAGTTAAACAAATGAAATTTTTCTATCCACAGATGGTTGTATCGATAGATTTCAGCCTATGATTTACCTGATGTGTTACAGATATACTGTTAACTCTCAAATTGAAATTTAACCTTCAAAAGGACGATTTGCTATCTGCCTTCCAACCCCTCTAACAGAATAACAACCCCTCTTAAGAAAAGATTTGCTTAATGCCATCCAACCATTCTAGTGCAATAAAAACCATACCTCTTAGGACTAAACATTTCTTTACACCATACAACTCCTCTAGAACAACGCTCTTATGAGAACACATTTTCTTAAAGCCATCCAAAGTCTCTAGCAGAACAAAATAAATCATGAATGGCAAAAAACATTTGCTTTCCACCATCCAACGCCTCTAGCTGAACAATCCCTCTTAAAAAAAAGGACAAAACTGTTGCTTAAAGCCATCCAAACACTCAGCACTAGCACAAAACAATCCCTCTAATGAGAACACATTTGCTTAACACATCTAGCTTCTAGTAGAAAAACAAATCTCAGGAAGACAAAACACATGCTTCCACCATCCAACTTATCTAATAAAACAATCCTCCCTCTTATGACTACGCATTTGCTTAACACCATCCAACATCTCTAGCAGAAAAAAAATGCTCACTGATGGCAGAAAACATTTGCTTTCCACTATCCAACTTCTCTAGCAGAACAATCTCTGTTGTAGCATTTACTTAGCGCCATCCAGCTTCACTAGCAGAATAAAAATCCCCTAATAAGGACAAATTCTTTACTTAACCTCATCCAACCACTCAAGTGGAAAAAAAATAAGTCACTGAAGGCAGAAAACATTTGCCTTCTACCATCCAACTTCTGTAGTATACAGTCCCTCTTATGAGTACACATTTGCTTAACGCCATCCAACCACTCTAGCAGAAAAAAAATGAAATCACTGGTGGCAGAAAACATTTGCTTTCTGACATCCAACTTCTCTAGCTGAACAATCCCTCATAACATTTACTTGGCACCTTCCAACTCCTCTAGCAGAACAACAAACCCCTTATGAGGACAAAACATCTACTTAACGCCATCCAACATCTCTAGCTGAAAAAAATAAATCACTGAAGGCAGAAAACATTTGCTTTCTGACATCCAACTTCTCTAGCTGAACAATCCCTCATAACATTTACTTGGCACCTTCCAACTCCTCTAGCAGAACAACAAACCCCTTATGAGGACAAAACATCTACTTAACGCCATCCAACATCTCTAGCTGAAAAAAATAAATCACTGAAGGCAGAAAACATTTGCTTTCTGACATCCAACTTCTCTAGCTGAACAATCCCTCATAACATTTACTTGGCACCTTCCAACTCCTCTAGCAGAATAACAAACCCCTTATGAGGACAAAACGTCTACTTAACGCCATCAAACCATTCCGGCGCAATTAAAAAAACCACACTTCTTAGGACAAAACATTTCCAGAAAATAAAAATCCCTCTTATAAGATCAGAGCAGTTGCCTTTCACTATCCAACCCCAAACAACATCCCTGCACTATGGAGTGATGGATGAAAATTGACCAATATTTTCTCAAATTATGCAAATCAAAATCCTGGAAACACAAACCTGGCAGCAAATATGTAATATCTGACTCAAGCCGTCAGTATCAGTATACATTTACTTATCTACAAACATAATTTTATCAATGAGCTTAATATTTGATTACATAATGGCATATTTTATGTAAAATAAACGGACCTTGGTCAGTCATTCATGGACAGTTTCAACCCCCTTGGAATTTTTCATAGGTGGAATACTGCATACTTTACATCAAACACTGAAAAGAACTCAGTGTAAATGGATAAAGATTAGAGTAATGACCAATGTAATTTAAATAGTTTCATGAAGTTCAGACCTTAAAATATGACACTAAAATACATTCAACCTTCTACACGGGATTTTTTTTTTTTTTAAACTGTAGTTGATGAAGTTCAGTTAAAATTGTCATACAAATATTATTTAATGGTTTTTTACTTCCATCTACCACAGAGCATGAAGCATGAGATTAGTTTGGCAATAGTAAGAGTTAAAACCATTTTTATCAAGTCTATCAATAACTCAATTATAATTAAATACGGTGGTGTAATTCTGCAAGCAAGCTCCTGTTGTCTGGCATGCATAACTTCCTTTTTGCGTGCAGCAACTTTTTCCCCATCCAGGGTTGCAGACTGAAGTTTGTCATTGTTAGTATCTCTGTGGTTGCCAATGCAAAATTTCTCACTTTACAGTTGACACAGTGCCTAATTACTGTGACCCTTGGCAGCAGTGAAGCTAACGCAGCATGAGGGTATAGCATGTATGTGGCTCAAGATGGTAAAGGAAGCTGGGCACTCGTCACTTTATGCTCTGTGCAGGTTAAGTGGATAAATGTCAGGTCAGACTTGGGAGCACATCCTGGGTCAGAAATGCCCAATTCATCATTCCTGACGGTTCATCTGCTGCACCCCCAGCAACATCAACCCTGCAGCATTCATAGGCATTAACGTGCTGTTTAAGGGCGCAAGGGTGCAGACCCTACGCCCCAAGGCTCCGGGGGCAAGGGACACCAACCCCTTTCAGCTGTGTTACCAACTGCCGTAACCAGTACTGCCCTAGGAAGGCAGCTTGCATCGCCCCAGCAACCGGACCAACAAACACAAAGACAGAGGAAAAAAAAAAAAACAGCCTGGATCCTCCTCGGGCTGGAGGAACCATCTCCCCCAACAGTGGCACAAGGACAGCCAGCAGATCTAGACCGGTTCATTCATTTCCTGAATGCAAAAACAGAGTTAAAACTGACATCCACTCTGAATCAGTTAAGTAGAAATCTATATATATATAAAGATGGAGAGACAGACCAATAAGAGATAGACATGAAGGGTTTCTTTAATTTACTTAAGGATTAATTGAACAGATAGTGTTTAATTTTCAATTTGAAGTTTAACTTTACATGATTTAAAATGGCTGGAAGGCATTTGCGCCGCCGCCCACTCCCTTTAAATAATACTAGACAGAGCAGTTGCCCTGTCATCTAACTCCTCTAGCAGTAAGTAATAATCTCTCCTGTAAGAACAGTATTTAACCATCAAACCCCTCTAACAGGAAAATATTCCTCCATTAGTCACTTTCTGCTATCCAACTACAAACTAAGTCCCTGTGGTAGCGTTATTATGAATACACCTTTTACTCATTTATTAAATACCCTTGCAATTCTATCAATTTCCTAAATATTTATAATTTGATTACATTAATCATAAAACAGTTTCACAAAAAAAAAGTATTTACTGACCCCTGTTGGCTTGGTTAATGGATTGTTCCAAGTTTGTGACATCATTGGAAAATGTGTCTTCAGTGATCTGTGCAGTTGAAATGAAATGAAAATTGGTACAGCCGAAAATTTGCCAACGCATCCCGTATGGAAACCCACTGCCAGTGTGGGTTCGAATTTGATGTTCTTTAAAATAGTTAATGAAGAAAATCCAGGGCAAAATGAAGTTCTCGCAAGTTTTTTGCTTTATGTTGGTGTTTTAATCGTCTTTATGCAAATTCATTTAAAGCACTTTTAAATTGTTACAGTATTTGTTTAGAGAGCACTTTTAAATTTTTAAAGTCATTGGTATTCTACTGGGTTTTCATTGGAGCATTTTCTAAATGCCATTTTGTGGTAGTTTTACCTTGGTTTAGTAAGTCCTTAAAAAAGGACTTTTGTTGAAAATTTGTCAAAGAGGTATTTTGTTGAAAATTCGTCAAAAGGTGATTTGCTGAAAATTTGTCAAGGCATTTTGTTGTAAATTTGTTATAGCATTTTGTTGAAAATTTGTCTTTTTAAGTGCGTTATTAGTAAAAGTCCAACCTAAAAAATAGGTACAGCAGAAGAAATAGTAATATGGCAACTTCAGAAAACTGACACAGGCAGAAACACACCAGTGATCTACTTTGCCACAGAAAATGCAGTCATGCTACTAAAACTTCAACTATGGTACATGACACCAGGTCCATTCCAAGTTTTACTCTAAACATGTCAACCAAAAACAAGTGTGCCCCAATGCAGCAGGATTTGAAGGTCCACCTAAAAGAGAAATTCCAGCGAAGGTCCACCTGAAAGGTTCCAGCGAAGATCCACCTGAAATATTCCAACAAAGGTCCACCTGAAAGGTTCCAGCGAAGATCCACATGAAAGCTGCTGTGACTGTTCCCTCAACAACTACTACAACAACTACAACAACAACCCCACCACCACCTACAACAACCAAATTAACTACAGTCACAGCAGCAAAACCAGCAGCAGCATCAGCACCACCCGCAACACCCCACGAGAATCAGCCGTCCTCCACTCTTGGTGAGCCGCCCTGGTGCGCTCATTCAGCAGCACGGAGGTTGCAGGCTCACCCGCCCTGGAGAATGGCTTGACTCTTCAGATGGGGTGAATAAGAAAATCTGTCCTACCATTGATGATCAAAAAATGGACTCCTTCCTGCGATTCCTCCTTTACAACCTGAAAATCAATGATAAACACAGTTCATTGTTTTGCATCACTGCTCGTCCCTCAATAAAATACATTTTAAGACATATTTACACGAAGTTTGAAATCTTTCTCATCTGTACACTGAAGGATCTGAGTTGTGTGTTTGGTGAACACATCTCCAATTTTCAGCACCAACTTCCTTTATCCATCAGGCAAAATACCACTGAATTTACAACCACGAATTACACTTAGTTTTGACGTGGAAATATTAAAAATATAATAATGGATTTATGAACATGTAAACTTCAAATCTCATTTGTGTGCTTTACAGTAATAAATATGTGCTTTGGTTTTAGTAATACTTATTTGGCTTGAATGGTATTGGAAAACAATTCTGTAATACATATTCTTCATGAAATAAACATTTAGATTATTTTTGTGTTTAAAATAGAAATAAGATAGTTTCATTTTTAAGTGTATGAATCAACTTTAAACTTTTCATAATTTATTTTTTTTTCATTTTGGCATCTAAAGTGAGTTTTAAATTTATTTTAATCCACTTATTTATCCATGGAGCCAGAGGGAAGCATATAGGGCTTGAGCCCTTGTTTTTTTTTTTAAAGGTCCTGTTATAGGGGTGGTGCCAAGGAGTCGAAAAACACAGAAGTTAGCATTTAGCACTTCCCAGTTAGCATTGGCATAGCAATATGGATAGAAGCCTGAAATAAGTAATGTGATGAACATGCACACAACATGTGTGATGTTGTCCGCTTCTGAATTTAAAGCGTGTGTTTTTAAAAGGCAGACGCTAACTAACTGCTAAGGACTACAAAAAATGGTCAGGGACTCTACCTTCTAATTATTTATCAATAAATAATTCGTACACCATTGCCACATCCACAGCTGAAAAATAACCATTACATTGGCATAATAGTGTCATTGGATTGTACATTCAGTCAGAGCATTGACAGGCAGCAGCAGCAAGATATATGCACACATAGGGAAAATGTCACAAGACCCACTCCTTGGGCTGCTTAATTAAGACAAAAATCAAACCTGCAGTTACTATGATATTGAGATTATAAAACATGATTTCTCAGTGATTTTACCACATGTAATAATAAGACTAAATTGCACTTTACACAATCATTAAAATTCTAGTAATGAGTGAAAAATACCTAAAAATTAAAGACAAGTGCAGCATGCCACGTGGCACAGTAATCCTTTAATCTCACTTATTCACTTTTCATAAAATGTGAGAAGCAGCTACTGGAAATGAAACTGTATCAATTGCCAAACATGTGTAATGTTGGCCTGTCTGTGACTGGAGCAACTTTATCATTAAGTGCTCTCAGGACAGAGTCCATTTTCAGGTCTCTAAAAACTGCAGGTGGGTTAAACATAGTACAAACATTTATATTTAACCTTCATTTAACCAGGAGAAGAAACTCATTGAGATTAAAAATCTCTGTACAACTGCAATGTGTGCATGTGGCACAAAGTCAGTCATGTGATTCAAAGCATGCATGATGCCAATAATGCAAAAATGAATGGACCCCCAAGTTGCCAACGTATCAAGATCCAATTTGAATTGTATACTAAAAAAGAAAAAAATAACTTTGAAATTCTATGCATCCATCCATCTATGGACGTGGAAAAAAATACTGCCAATTTTTTTCACCAATATCATTCAGCCTTAACCAAGTGTGATTTTAGACAGGCTTTCATTTTTGATCTTAAGAGTAAGCAAAAAGCCTCTCCATTAACCAGTGAAGTGGCTGCATGACCTGCTGTAGGGCACGTGACTAACATCACAAGTCCTGTAACTTTACTCTGCCTGAGCTCATTGCAATAGCCATGGAAAAATATATATTCAACACAGACTCTTGATTAAACTTTATCAAAAATATTGCTAGTTTGTGCTCTGAAAAAAAGATAACTGAAAAATTATCTCATTTACGAAAACTTTGTATCAGAATTTTTGATGAGCTGCAGCACAATTAGTCCCAAAACATTTTTAGGTTTGTATGTTTACAAAGTCAAGCATTTTGGCTCTCTATGTACTAATTTTGCTCTCATAATTTATCTTAAATATACATTTTAAATAAACCATCACTGTGATGGTAGTTTAGTTACAATTGGTCATTTTTCAAAAGACTTGTGATTATTATTATTATTAGCACTACTGACACTTATCACAGTAACAGATATTTAAGCCATTACCAGTTTACCTTGAAATCCCTTTTAGATTCCACTTGAAGAGAGTAAAATTGAATACAATCACGAGTTAAATATTTATGGGTTTATTTATTTGAAAATTTTACAAACATCGTATATGACAGACAAATGTACATCTACCGTCACACACAAAAACTCAACAAAACTGTTAGCTTTAACTGACAAACTTATCCTCTTATTGACTCATTTTTAAGAACACGACTAAAAAAAAAAAAAAAAAAACTTAAATCACAGAAGAACTGAAAATTCAGAACTGATTTATTTCACTGCCTTCTATAGTCATCCATTTGGACCTATTCAGTAATAGTTGAACAGAGTGACATAATTCTGATGTGTGGGTTCTATATTGCATTATCATGTTGAATTTGTCTAAATAAAAATTAACCTGGGCCCACCCCATAAGTGAACAATTTTTGAGCTTAAGCACAATACATTAATTTTATCATATCTAGATGTCAATCTGGGCTTTTGGAAAAACTGATGCCCTAAGCACACAGCTTCCCTCACCTTTCGGTTAGGAGGAGTAGGCCAAGCCGCCTGGAGTCCGAGCCGCCAGAGTCCAAGCCACCTGAAGTCCGGGGAGTCAGCTGGAGTCTGTGAGCAGAGGGCAAAACCTCCAGGGCTGTGAGCAGAGGCCCATGAGGAAGTGCCAACACCTGTGCTTCCCCAGTGTTCACCTGGGGCTGTCTGCAACAAAAAAAAAGGAAACCTTATCAATCGTATGCGGGGAAAATACGGTTTTCACAGCCTGAATGCACATTTTTACAGCCTGGTTCAAAAATGGCTTCAGTCTTAAACTTTAACAAATCTATGTCCTTTCACTGCAGGGGGGTGATTTTTTTATTTACTCACTTGTTGACCTGTGTACAAAAATTCATGCTACCTAAAATCAGTTCTAAAATATTTTTCCCCACTTCAAAATGAGTCTTTAAAATTGACTTCAGCCTAAAATATACATGTCAAATTTTAATTGTATTTTGGAGAATTTAACCTTTAACAGTCTGTCATGTTTACACAACTCAGCTTTTTTAAAATTAAAATATCTAGAAAATGCACAAGGGATTTTAATCATTACTACTATTATTACTATTATTGCTCAAAACAGCATTAATTGATGACTAAATGTCCTTTTATGGCCAAATATTCCTAAGGAAACTGACCAGTTTTCACAAAAGTCTGAGCAATTCTTCTCAGGAAGAAAATTAAAATGTACTTCTCCTTAAATGAGAGAATCCATCTTCAAGATTTTACAAATTTATCATGTGCAGGGCCATTTTTTTTAATTAGGGTTATGACACCAGAATGTAAACTTGATACACTACCAGAAAAATTCATTGATATCTGAATCAATATAAAGGCAAAGAAAAATGAAACTAAAAATTATTAATAGTCCATGAATAAACATTTATTTCAATGAATTTATAAAATTTAAGTCCGAACATATAGATATTTGCATTAAACCTCTAAAACTCAATTATTTCCTTATTTTGTAAACACTTTCATTAAAAGCCCTTGAAACCCACACAGGAGTTGGTGAATAAACCTTTGATTAGATCTCCTCTCAGGACTGTGTGGTTGAATTAGTTTAACTGATAGGTCCTCCACCCTTTGAAATCTGCTATATCTGTTCTTGCAGGAGGACTAATCAACCCATTTTTATTTCAGCTGGTCACAGCCAAAATGTCACTTTAGCCTCACCTGTGTTCAACCTCTCCCAGGTCTAATCAACCATAGTCAATGAAAACACCTGCATGGATGACCAGGGTCTCTAAAGCTCATCTTTCTTTAAATATTGTTTCAATAGTAAAGTCAGGATGATTGTTGCAAACATTTTTAAATTAGGTAAACAATTACAACAGCATGATCGTGAACTAAAAAAAGTCTAAGATAAAAATATTTGGCTGGGTTTTACAAAGTGTTGTAATTTTCAAATCTGCCAATACTAATATTTAACTTTAAAAACAATTATCCACAGATTCCTATATCACTGATAATATCCTGCATAATAATTGTTTTCTAAAAACTGAGCAAATATATCACTTAAAAGGTTATTGAAATATTTCTTTACATTTTTGGAAACCTCCTTTTCACCTCTTTCCTTGTATCACTATCTATAAAAATAGATAAGATATCAAATCAAAAAGAACTTATTTCTGAGAAATAGAAATAAATCACAATCTTTATCTGGGTTTAAATGCTTACATCTGAAAGTCCTTGTCAATGTTTTTGTCTGCATGTTTTAAAACTAAATAAATAAAAACAGGCTCAAGATGACCATCTAAATATTGAACATAAATTATATGTCTTTTCCAAAAAAATGCCTCTAAAGCCAGCAATTCTTTGCAAATTACAGGCAGGGGTCATGGAGTTTTATTAAAATTAACTCATAAAAGCCACACTTTAAATAGCTGTGGCTGTAGGCCTGCTTTTTTTTCTCTATACTCCACCACTGTTGCCTCAAAAGTAATTGTTATAATTGTTCGGTAGTGATTTAACATTTGTTCCATGAAAAGCAGGGTTTCGCCGCACTACACTTTAAAAAACACTGGTTTAGGTAATTCTTTCCTTTTGTGTGAATAGGCTCTGCAGTCCTGAGTTAAAAATCTAAATGTGAATCCGTTTGGAATATTAAAGACTTTCAAGACAACTGGGTCGTATCGTTTTGAAATATGGTATTAAAAAAGTATTTAAGTAGTAGAATTTTAATTTAATTTTTTGCAACCTTAGTCCCCCAACATTAGCCGACTTTATCTACAACAAACTACACAAAGTTGAAGGAGACAAATGCTGCTAAAAACTCTCAAACAGCTTTTTCAACTGAGGCTTTTAGCCAAGGTTAATCCCTATCAGGACCAGAATGATCTTGAGAAAGTTATCCATGCACATCTCGTTTGGACTACTGTAACGCCCTGTATGTCGGCATTGAACAGTCAGAGCTAAACGCCTGCAGCTGGTTCAGAATGCGGCTGCTCGTGTCCTGACTGGGACAAAGAAGAGGGAGCACAGGACTCCGGTAAGGTTCAGGACTGATTAAGATTCTTTAATTTGTTTTTAAGTCTCTGAATGGGCTGGCCCCTGATTACCTGTCTGACCTTATTTAGTTTCATCAGCCCTTCAGAGCACTTCGGTCAGGAAGTCAGATGGACGGACGTTCCTCGATCCTGTCTAAAAAGTAGAGGAGATCGACCCTTCTCAGTTACGGCTCTCACACTGTGGAACACTTTACCTTTAAATGTGCGGACTGCAAAAAGCATCTCTACTTTTAAAACACGGCTAAAGACGTACTTGTTTACCTTGGCCTTTGGCAGAGTAGAGCCACTTTTATTGGGCTTTTTATTGGTTTTACTGGTTAGTAAACATATTCTTATACTGTATTGTTTCTTGTTCGTATTGCTTTTATTGGTTTTTATTACTCTTATTGTTTTTATTGTTTTACTGTTTTTATTGTGTCTGCCTTTCTACTGTAAAGCACTTTGGTAGGCTGCTGGCTATTTAAATGTGCTATATAAATAAAGCTAACATTGACAAACAACGTTAACACAGGCACGCGAGTCAGAAAAGTTTAGTAAAGCTCTTACCTTTAACACATGTGTGTCGGACAACTCCAAACTGACGGGGAGGGAATTTCAGCCATCTTTTGAACCCTGCTTTTCATTTTACTTTTTGCAAATGAATCAATTTTCTCTTCATTTAATTGCAGGTTAGGCTTCTACATCTAAACCTAGACTGGTACTAACTAAATTAACTCCTGGTCTCCGGCAGTATGTGCGTTGCTGCCGCCCTCTGAGTCAATCGTCAAATCCTCTTCTTGCGTCCTCTTCGCCAAAATGGTGGAAATGTTTGTACCGACCATTCATTTAACCACTTCATCACAATAGATGGACCACACCTGCAGGCGCGGCGCGGGGGCGAAGTTAGACCATTAAGTACACCTGTGCAGCTCATCCTCGGGTGAGTGTAAATAAGCTTTAGTAAATGTAATTCTGGTTAATTATGGCCTCTAGACTAGTGCCACTGAAATACAAACAGAAAGAACATTTGCGCGTTTCCTTCTGATTTTTTTAAGTGATCCAGATCTTTTGGCTCAACTCAGTGATGAGATCCAACTGTCTCTAAAACGACTCTTCATTTAGTATACCCTTTTGGCATCATTAAATAATCCAGATATAACTAATAAATGTATATTAAACTGTTATTAGAATTAAGTGTATTTTACAGAAAAATGTAATTTTATACAAGCCCTTATTCCATTGAGGCTGGGAAGTTATGTTAAACATGAATAAAAAGTGAAAGTGTGCAAATCCTTTCGACCTACATTCAATACAGAGACAAGATATACAGTGTTCAAACTGATTAACTTAATTGTTATGACAATGAAATGTCGTTTTTCTACCTACAAAGCTTCAACAATTAGTGTCCTCAGTTTCGTAATGCTTATTGAGTGTTGTGTAACACACTGGTAAACATGGTCCTGTCCAAGCTTTTTTGAAACATGCTGTCACATCAAATTCAAAATGAGTGAATATTTGCAAAAAACAATTAATTTAACCAAAGAGTGGCAATTTGTTACATTTATGAAATGATATATTACAGGTATAAATGAAAATGTGCTACTCATGGTGTTGAATTTAACTACCGAGTTTGACAAAGATAAATAGGATACAAAATATATTAATAATAACCATTTTCTATGGTATATGTTGAATTGTTTATACTAAATGCCATGAGTTCCAAATGTGACCGGAGCTTGGGCACATCCTTACTGATCCAGAGGGAATTTAGTCTCAAAACAGTACCCACAGAAAAGCACCAGCTCAACCCTTAAGGATGGGTCCAATATCAGTCACATTCAATAAGTGCAAAAATATGCCTTTTAAATGCTATCAAAAATAATCTACATTATTCTGGTTTCCTTGAGCATTTTTCACCTATGTCTGGCCTTATTGATATGAAATATAAATTATTTTTAAAGACTGTAACACTTTGAATGCTGGGTTTTTGTCATCATGCCACCATTTTTTTCAGATGAAGAAAAAATAAATATATTTTCAATATCCTACGTGCTAAGTGTATTTTTTGTTTTGGATTAGTACAGCCTGATCTGTTGTCAACATTTTCTGCAAAGGGTCAAATACCCCACCTTGTACCGAAGCACAAAAAATATGCTTTTCCTGAGGCAGACATGTAAAAATGTTGTAAATTCCTATTCCCAGCTTTTTTTTTTAGATGTCAGGTTATTGTCATGATGCCACTGTATTTTAGCTGAAAGTAACTGGAAAAGTAAATAATGTTGAACACACTATGTGCTATGTATATATATTGTTTTAAATATTACAACCCGGGATATGTCAGTGATCAAGCAGAAACAATGATTTTCACGCATTTTATGTGTAGTGTTAAATACTTGTTTTTTGGATGGTAAAATGTCGGCATCTGGTGGAGAGTAGTAAAAATGATCAGTTTTCAAAAGCCCAGGTTGACACCTAGAATATAATAAAGATTAGATATAATAAAATTAATGTATTATGCTTAAGTTCAAAAATTGTTGTATTATGTCTCATGTCACTCTGTTCAGCTATTACTGAAAGGGTTGGAAAAACTGCCAAATGAACGCTCCATTAAATTGTTGGCCATGTAAACCCACTTAACTAATTTAATCCAAATGGGTGACAATAAAATGCAATGAAATAAATCAGTTCTGAATTGTCAGTTCTTCTTCTGGGATTTAAGTTTGTTTAGTCATGTGTTCTTAAAAATGAGTCAATAAGAGGGTAAGTTTGTCAGTTAAAGCTAACAATGTTGAGTTTTTGTGTGTGAAGGTAAACCCATAAATAATAAACCCATAAATATTAAACTTGTGTGATTGTATTCAATTTTACTCTCTACAAGTGAAACCTAAAAGGGATTTCAAGGTAAACTGGTAATGTCTTAAATATTAGTGTTACTGTGATAAGTGTCAGTAGTGCTAATAACAATAATCATAAGTCTTTTGAAAAATGACCAATTGTAACTAAACTACCATCACAGTGATGGTTTATTTTTTAATGTATAATTCAGATAAATTATGAAAGCAAAATTAGTACATAGAGAGCCAAAATGTTACTTTGTAAACATACAAACCTAAAAATGTTTTGGGACTAATTGTGCTGCAGCTCATCAAAAATTCTGATACCAAGTTTTCATAAATGGGATAATTTTTCAGTATTATCTTTTTTTCAGAGCACATCTAGCAATATTTTTGATAAAGTTTAATCAAGAGTCTTTGTTGAATATATATATTTTCCATGGCTATTGCAATGAGCTCAGGCAGAGTAAAGTTACAGGACTTGTGATGTTAGTCACGTGCCCTACAGCAGGTCATGCAGCCACTTCACTGGTTAATGGAGAGGCTTTTTGCTTACTCTTAAGATCAAAAATGAAAGCCTGTCTAAAATCACACTTGGTTAAGGCTGAATTATATTGGTGAAAAAAATAATATTGCAATATTTTTTCACCTCCATAGATCGATTGATGGATAGAATTTTAAAGTTATTTTTTTGTAGTATGCAACAATTCAAATTTGATCTTAATACGGGGAGGAAGGGAGGTGTAGCAACACGTTTGAGAGTCTTAATCTAACACAGTAACTCCTTAAAGGGACACTCAACATTTTTGTTTTCATGTCTTGCCTCACTCCTGAGTCCATGACAAGCAGGTAGACACCCTTCTTTCGACTGTGCATCCAGTAACAAGAAAGAGACCGACAAAGCTCGCCCACCGTAGTTAGCATTAGCTCAAACACTGGGAGTCAATGGGTAGCACACTAGCCTCTGCCTTCAGTCATCAGAAACTCTTTAGCAACTCTAAACAGCTCTGTGTGCTTGTTGT
Organism: Cetoscarus ocellatus; assembly: GCA_037902135.1. Classification (NCBI taxonomy): domain Eukaryota; kingdom Metazoa; phylum Chordata; class Actinopteri; order Labriformes; family Labridae; genus Cetoscarus; species Cetoscarus ocellatus. The sequence continues at coordinate 1,397,528 of JBAMNC010000067.1, read as the reverse complement.
GACTCGTTTTATATTATCCTTTTCTACTCCTAAACAGAGGCTTTGTTTTGTTGACCTACTTTACCCTGGAGATGTGACATTGAAGAACGAGTCAAGTCTTTTGAACAGCTCTTATGTGAAGGAAGGGAACTCATTTACAGTTGTGAGTGAGCCATTTGCTTGTGAGTCATTCTTAAGTGCAAGTTGTCTGCAAATTTAAGGATGGCTCGCAAACAAACGGCTCACTCATAACTGCGAATCGGGTCTCGTCATTCATTTGAAAGAGCTGTTCAAAAGACTTGACTCATTCGCGAAAGTCACATCTCTAGGTATGATTTGGGAAGAGGGAAGCGGGAATTATGTCATCTCTGAGTTATCAGCATTCCAGTTACAAAGAAAACATGCCGATCTACCAGGCTATTTTTAGCTGTTGTGTTAGCTGTTGTTAGTACGCCCTGCGTTGTTGCTCACACATTCCACATGAAGAATGTAAATAACACGATATAGGAACATTTCCATAAATATAAGTCGAACAATACTACGTATATGGCTGATTTAGTGCAACAAACACGAGTCAGAAGTGCTAATAAATGCATTATTACAGGTGCTTGATCACTGTTTACACTGGGGGCAGCCCGATTGTCAGCTCGGGAGTGGTGAGGATCCCCGACTTCCCAGTAAGAAATTCCGACCTTGGGGGCATTTCAGTTGAAATTTCCCACTCGGAACTCAGAAATCCTGACTTCCAAATGGAACACACCGAAGCTACAGCAATGATGGTTTCAAGAAAAATCATGGTACATCAATACTGGAGGGTCTTCATCGTTGTCTCTGATTGGTTGTACTGAGGTTAAAGTTCATGGAAATAGTAGGTTTCACCATGTAAGAAAGCTGATTTGTTAATTATATCAAATTTTTTATGACATCCAAATCTCGCACAGCGCTAGAAAAGCAGAAATTAAACAAATTCTCTGTGAGAAATTGGTGGAGAAAGGTGTGCTACCTTGGCTCTCTGCCGTTTATGAAAAGGCCGCGACGCCTGTGGAGGAGGCGAAAGCAGCGGAGGCTGCTGGCGCACTCTCCACCGGCATGGAGGCTGATCCGGTCTCAGGTATGACCACAGCGTACCTCCGCTTGGCCCTCCGCATAAAGGAGATGAGACCGAGAACAAGCGGTTTGAGGTGCAGGCCATGCACCTCAGAATCAGGGCCTTGGAGCTTGAGCGAGGAGCACCTGCGGCCTCCACCCCATTGTCTGTAAATCAGAGCGTTTATTCTGCCTCTGCAGCGTTTGATATCAGTAAGCACATTGCTCTGGTTCCCCCTTTTCGTGAGTCAGAGGTTGATTCATATTTCAGCGCTTTTGAGCGTATTTCAGCTGCTTTAAGCTGGCCCAAGGAGTTTTGGTCTGCTTCAATGTAAACTTGTGGGCAAAGCGCAAGAAGTGTGCGCAAGTTTGTCAATTGAGCAAAGCTTAGATTACGACACTTTGAAAAAAACTGTGCTTCGGGCCTACGAGTTGGTGCCTGAAGCATACAGACAAAAATTTAGGCAAAATGTAAAAACTGCCAACCAAACTTATGTAGAGTTTGCGCGTGAGAAGAGCGTCCTTTTTGATAAATGGTGTCACTCTGTTAATGTTAAATCCCTTGAGGATCTTCGAGAGCTGATTTTGCTTGAGGAATTTAAAAACTGCCTCCCAGAACGCATCGTTGTTAATTTAAATGAAAAAAAAAAGTTTCCTTGTTAACAAATGCTGCTATTCTGGCCGCCGAGTTTATCCTCACTCATAAATCAGTGTTTACTGCTCCGACACCGCGCAGTCCAAACTCCTCACCTAAGCGTAAATTCTGATCTCCAGCGCTCGTGCGTAAAAGCGCACCTCCGGCTACAGGTGAGGGCCGTGAGTGCTTTTATTGTCACGAGCCAGGACATTTGATTGCTGTGTGCCAAAAACTAAAGAAAAAACGAAGTAAATCTCCCTCTGGTGTGGGTCTTATTGCGCGCACACCGCATCTTGTGTCGACAAATTCTGTGTTAAACCCTGAGCTCAAATCTGAGATTGATCCTTGTTTTACGCCGTTCATTTCTCAGGGTTTCGTTTCGTTGACTGGCGAGGAACAAGATAAAGTTCCCGTTACAATTTTGAGATACTGCGGCGTCTCATTCGTTTGTGCTCGAGGATGTCCTGCCTCTTTCGGACAAGACTTCGAGTAGATCTGATTTGTTTGTGCAGGGAGTTGAAATGAGCGTTGTTCCATCTCCGCTGCACTTGGTGCATTTGCACTCTTCTCTTGTGACAGGACAAGTGAAAGTTGCTGTGCGTCCACGGTTTCCGATAAGTGGCGTCTCGTTTATTCTCGGGAACGACGAAGGGAAAGTGTTTCCTCCATGTGTAAATATTAGTAACGCCGTCACTGATGCGTCTACCTCCGACCCTCCTCCTGCCCAGTTTGTGCCTCATGCGTTCCCTGCGCTCACGCAGGCTTTTGAGACGGGTGACGCATCAGAACTGTCATTTATGAAAACCTTGAATGGTGTGAACTGTTCAGATAACTTGTTAACTCTGACCATGAAAAATTGTGAAAATGTGTGTAATTTGTGTCCTGTTGAGTCCGACCTGTGCTCCAAAGTGCCAGGAGAAAGACTGATCGCTGATCATGACAGTGATCTACCTTTGCCTATGTGTCTCGCATCTGTTGACCATGCTGATAACTGCTCTGTGTCTTAAAGATGGTGTGGTGATGAGACGTGGGAGCGCTGACTCGAGAGGGCTGCATTCAGCGAGCCAGGCTGTGGTACCTGATGGGTACCGGCTGCAGGTACCCAGCCTCGCTCAAGACCCAGAGTATCGCCTCTTTAATGAGGATTTGTTTGTTAATTATTTCGTGAAGCTGATGCTCCACTCCCGCCTCCCGCGCTGATCCCTCCTACTGCATGGAGATTCTTTAAAATATGCAACTCTGTTTAGCCTTTCCACATGAATTAAGCATTTAGGAGGATGTTTAATTTTTTGGAAAGGGGGTGTTACGACCCTGGTCGTAGTTTGGCCTTGTATTGTGTTTTTCCATATTTGCTTGACGGTGTTGGAAGGGTTCTCCTGCGCCCTAAGTGTGACTGAGTGTGTGCGTGTCTGATCAGGTGTGCCGCCGTGGCTCGACCGTGATCCAAACGGCCACGTCAGCTTTAGCGTCTGATAGATCTTGTGTTAGATTTTTGTGTTATGTAAAGGTAGTAGAGGCGCCTCGAGATAATTTAAGTTCTGGAATTCTTGTTATTATTGTTGTTTGAAAAATAAAATAGACCGATAGTCGGTTTAAACTTGCTGACAGACTCCTGTGGCTGCTTGGGACTCGGTGGAAACGGGGACACTTCATGTTATGTCTTGGCCACCCCTAGACGGGGCATAACAGCTGTGAGTTGACAAAAGTTGGTGTCACCAGATCAACCAACAGATAAATTGAATTGCAGTAACCTTCTGACCCATAGAGGGCAGTCTTTATTCATATTTCTGATACACCATCCACCCAATCGTCTAATCAGTCTCTGCAGGGGCTGGAAACTGTCCCAGGTGACAATGAGTGAGAGGCGGGGTACACCCAGCTGATCACAGGGCTACATAGAGAGCAAGACAACCATTCACACTCCCACTAAGAAACTCATAGAAAAATTTGGAGTCACTTCCAAAGCATGAGGAAGCCGGAGTGCCCAGAGAAAGCCCATGCACGCACAGAGAGAACATGCAAACTCTGCACAGAAATGCCCTGATCGACACGGGGATTGAACCAGCAACCGTCTTGCTAGGAGGCACGTGCACCACCTGTCCACTGTGCCGCTCCTTGACATGACCATACATTCGTTGATCTCACATCTCTTCGGCCATCATTTAAATACATCTGTCAGTTATTTTGGAATAAAGATTATCTGTCAGAAATTGATCAACTGTCCAGACATTTGAATTTAAAGTTTATTTTCCTAATAAAGGATATCTTATCTTATCTTATCTATTTTGAAGGCCACATGAGTATACAGGAAGTGCTCCATTTTTGTTTCCGGCTTATGAGCCGAGCACACAGTTAGCATATTAGCTGCTCCCTCGTCCTGTAGTTTCAGAGTAATCCTGTAAAAGTCTTCAGAGTTTTCTTCTCCTTCTTTGACTCTTGGATGAGTGTCAAATGTCCGGGTTTCAGGATCTTAAAGAGAGAGCAGGTTTGTTTTCTTTCTTCTTCTGTGAACTTGTTAACTGTAGATGTTGCAGGTTAGCCTTTAGCTAGCTCCGACTTATTATTATTATTATTATTATTATTATTATTATTATTATTATTATTATTGCACCATAACGGCCACATTGACACAAAGAGAGAGAGACTGTAAGATGCATGATCTAGTCAAAGCATCAAACAAATCACATCACAGGCAAATCATGCTGAGTCCCGGGAACTGTGGGCCACCTAAGAAGAGCTCACTGAAGTCCCACTATCCTCAGACAGTGGCACACCCCTCACCACTGCTTTACCCCCCAACGCCCTCCTTTCATTCAGGTTGAAAGTAAAAACCACAGGTATATCTGTTTCTTTTCAGTCCTTGGGGAGCTCCTCTGACTCCATTTCTTCTTCTTCCAAAGATTAGAAGTTTGCCTCTGAGTCAAAACCATTTGTTTTTGTTTCAAACAAACAAAAAGTGTGATGCTCTGTCTCCTTGATATTCAAGTTAAATCTGATCAAAACAAAAGCATTTAGTCTTTCTGTGGATCTTTTATTTCTTTAACCATTTATGATGATTGCCTGAATATAATTTCCCAAACAAGAGGACATGATCTAATTCATGTGGTTTTTAATGTTTATTAAACAATACACTTAAATAAGATCTTCACATGGATTATATTTCACCAACCGCTGTTAGATTAATTTAAAACAGGATGCTAACAGTTCAGGCCTGCCCTTAACATTCACATCAACTTTTCAAAAGTATGGATGTACATTAATATCTGTATTACCAGTTGTGCAGATTTCAACTTAATATGCCAGCACTAAGTTTGTCAAGTTTCTGTGTATTAATTTTGAAATGGAGGTATGCACTCCTTGATTAAGGGTAGATTCTGTCAGCAGGGTAATAAATCAATGTTTGCAGCATTAATTTACTGTGATTGTTATTAATATATTTTGAATTTCATTGGCACTCCAAAATTGAATCAGCTGTCACATTATCAGAATGTAAGAACCTACCAAAATGCTTCACTTTATCATCACTGAATGATTCAGTTTTAAACATAATCTGTAAGAGAGCAAAATATTTTATGTTGTTTTTGTTGTTTCTAACACAAACAAACTCATTATTAAAAAAAAGAGATCACTTATAGTTATGAGGGGACTTTGTGATCTGAAATAATCAAACCTATATTGGTATCAGCAAAAGTGAGTTTGTGAATATCAGCATAGGCATATCATAGCTGATATTCACAAATGTCTAATATTGTACATCTCTAACTTATACTGTATGTCTGTGGAAATCCATGCACTCGGGGCAGAAATGATTTTTAAATAATTATGACATGTCTACAGTATATAGAGAACAAGTTTCCTTTAAAGCATGTTTCTGGGTTTAGTTGTTCCAGAGGAGGTCCGGGAGCTTTCAGCGATTAAAGAAGACGTTCCCCCTGAGCAGCAGGAGAGCTGCTCCAGTGTGAAGCAGGAGATCACTGAGCCTCTGTCCATTAAAGAGGAACCAGAGGAACTCTGGAGCAGTCAGGAGGGAGATCAACTCCAAGGACCAGAGGAGGCTGATGTCATCAAGTTCACATTTCTTCCTGACCTTGTAAAAAGCGAGGATGATGATGATGAGGAGGAGGAGGAGAAACCTCAGTTCTCAATGGTTCATCAACAAGAACCTGACCAGATGGAAACAGAAGCTAATGGAGAGGACTGTGGAGGACTAGAGGAAGACAAGTACTCTGATGAAGAGAAAGATCCAAAACTAGAGACTGAGTTCAAAACCTTAGAAGACTCTTCTGGAGCAGAGACTGATGACAGTGCTGACTGGATGGAGACAACAAACCAAACCGCAGGTTTAAAGTCAGTGGACAAACTCAATCATACAGGAGGGAAACCTTTCAGATGTGAAGTGTGTGGTAAAGAATTTAGCAAAAAAAGTCATCTCACCTATCATATAAGAGTTCACACAGGAGAGAAACCCTTTGGCTGCTCAGTGTGTAGTAAAAAATTTGCCATGAAACAATATCTTGATAGACATATGATAACCCACACTGGAGAGAGGCCCTTTGGCTGCTCAGTGTGTGGTAAAACATTCAGACAAATGAGTAGTTTTATTGAACATGTAAAAACTCACTCAGGGGAGAGACCTTTTAGTTGCTCTGAATGTGGTAAAGGATTTATCCAAAAAGGGCACCTGACCAAACATTTGAGAACTCACACAGGAGAGAAACCCTTTGGCTGCTCAGTGTGTGGTAAAACATTTGCCATGAAATATCATCTTGGTGGTCATATGAGAATACACACTGGAGAAAAACCTTTTGGCTGCTCAGTGTGTGGAAAAAAATTTGCCATGAAAAATCCTCTTGATAGACATATGAGAACTCACACAGGAGAGAAACCCTTTGACTGCTCAGTGTGTGGTCAAAAATTTGCAGAGAAATATCATCTTGATAAACATATGAGAACTCACACAGGAGAGAAACCCTTTAACTGCTCAGTGTGTGGTCAAAAGTTTGCCATGAAATATCATCTTGATAGACATATGAGAATTCACACTACAGAGAAACCCTTTAGCTGCTCAGTGTGTTTAAAACACTTTTACAGGAGAGAGATTCTGGAGCGACACATGAAACTTCACTCAGAGAAGGACGGTAACATGCCATGCATGGAGCAGAGTTTGTCTTTGGTGTCTCCTGATATTTTTCTCCGCCCTGCAGACACCAAGGAGCCCACAGCATGATTGAGTCCCAGCTGTGTGTTTCTGCTTTCTGCCTGATTGAGGTCAGAGGATGTTCAGGACTCGCCTTTATAAGAGGCTCTTCTCTGAAGCCTCTCTCTCTGAAGGAAGCAGGTGTGAGTCTGAATGAATTCTTATTTCTTATTCTGGTTCTGCTGCTTAACATTTTTTCTTTTTTTTGGTAAGTGTTTTTGGTGTCATTTGTTGTTCTTTGATACTGTACAAATAAAGATTGATGAATTGATTGATTGATTTGACTGGACAGAGCACCTTTTTTTCTAAATAGGGATTTATTTTACAGAAAGTGCAGTTAGACAAACTACAACATCAGCCTACAGAAAATTCAAGTAATCATGGGTCTTTTAAACACAGACTGAGGTAAAGACAAAAACAGAAATGTCTTGTTACAACACTTATGGTGTCTTGGATACAAATTGTTCATCAATATACACTTGTGATGCTTTCAAAAATAATTAGTTTAGTTTAGAAGACATAAAGATGGTTTAGCATCTCAGTCATGTCATTGTTACCTCCACCAAGGAAGTTGTGTTTTTGGATTCGCTTCTAATTTCACAGGATAATATGGGGTCCATGTCTTTATCATCAAGGTAAATTTCATCTGGATCTGATCCAGATTGACGTCACAAAAAAAAATGACATTTATCATGGGAAATCCCATTGACGACATTCAATAATTCATATAAAATCAAAATATTATGTGATGTTCCCAAAACTTGTTGTGTTTATACATGATAACCTCCATGTGTGCTGAGTTTGGTCTGGATGCTGGAACAATTCTGGATCTGGTGATCCAGAATTGTATCTTTTACAGGGCTGTAGAAAAGCCACTGCCAAAACTGAGCTGCTTGGAGAAGGTCTGTGCTCTCTGAGTGCTTTTCTAGTTTTTATTGAATTGTAGCTTACAGTATCTAACAGAACTGACAATAAGCAGCATTGGTTGAGGTGCTGATTTGGGATATTTAATTCTCTCTTGTAATGATCTCATGTACAAAACCCAAAACCAGTGAAGTTGGCACGTTGTGTAAATCGTAAATAAAAACAGAATACAATGATTTGCAAATCCCTTTCAACCTATATTCAATTGAACACACAGCAAAGACAAGATACTTAACGTTCGAACTGGTAAACTGTGTTATTTTTTGCGAATATTAGCTCATTTTGAATTTGATGCCTGCAACATGTTTCAAAAAAGCTGGCACAAGTGGCAAAAAAGACTGAGAAAGTTGAGGAATGCTCATCACTTATTTGGAACATCCCACAGGTGAACAGGCTAAATGAGAACAGGTGGGTGCCATGATTGGGTATAAACGCAGCTTCCCTGAAATGGTCAGTCATTCACAAACAAGGATGGGGCGAGGGTCACCACTTTGTGAACAAATGCGTGAGCAAATTGTTGAACAGTTTAAGAACAACATCTCTCAACGAGCTATTGCATGGAATTTAGGGATTTCATCATCTACGGTCCGTAATATCATCAAAAGGTTCAGAGAATCTGGAGAAATTACTGCACGTAAGCGGCAAGGCCGAAAACCAACATTGAATGCCCGTGACCTTCGATCCCTCAGGCGGTACTGCATCAAAAACCGGCATCACTGTGTAAAGGATATCACCACATGGGCTCAGGAACACTTCAGAAAACCACTGTCAGTAACTACAGTTCGTCGCTACATCTGTAAGTGCAAGTTAAAACTCTACTATGCAAAGCGAAAGCCATTTATCAACAACATCCAGAAACGCCGCCGGCTTCGCTGGGCCTGAGCTCATCTAAGATGGACTGATGCAAAGTGGAAAAGTGTTCTGTGGTCTGACGAGTCCACATTTCAAATTGTTTTTGGAAAGTGTGGTCGTCGTGTCCTCCGGACCAAAGAGGAAAAGAACCAGCCGGACTGTTATAGGCGCAAAGTTCAAAAGCCAGCATCTGTGATGGTATGGGGGTGTATTAGTGCCCAAGGCATGGGTAACTTACACATCTGTGAAGGCACCATTAATGCTGAAAGGTATGTGTTACAACAGCATGGCTTCGTAGTAAAAGAGTGCGGGTACTAGACTGGCCTGCCTGTAGTCCAGACCTGTCCCCCATTGAAAATGTGTGGTGCATTATGAAGCGTAAAATACAACAACGGAGACCCCGGACTGTTGAACAACTTAAGCTGTACATCAAGCAAGAATGGGAAAAAAAATTGGTCTCCTCAGTTCCAAAACGTTTACTGAGTGTTGTTAAAAGGAAAGGCGATGTAACACAGTGGTAAAAAATGCCCCTGTGCCAACTTTTTTGCAATGTGTTGCTGCCATTAAATTCTAAGTTGATGATTATTTGCAAAAGACAATAAAGTTTCTCAGTTCGAACATTAAATATCTTGTCTTTGCAGTGTATTCAATTGAATAAAAGTTGAAAAGGATTTGCAAATCATTGTATTCTGTTTTTATTTACGATTTACACAACGTGCCAACTTCACTGGTTTTGGGTTTTGTATGTTCAGGTCTGATAACTGAAGCTCTTTGTCATAAACAGTGATGTAGTCTGAACATTGATCCTCCACAGATATCCACACTGGGACTCTAATCCATCAAACCATAAAAAGAGAGACCATCTCTCCAACAGTGTTAATTTTGTTGACTAATTATTTCACCATAGTTTTCATCAACAACCTTTTTTCCTCTGATGAAAACTAGACTAAAATGTTTGACAGAGACATAATTTTGTCATGTAGAAAGCAGGGATACATTAGGAATATATCCAATCATGAGGCCAATTTAGAGTCACCAATCAACCAAATAAGCATGTTTTTGGTCTGTGGGGGGAAGCTGGAGTGCCCAGGGAGAACACATGCATGCACAGGAAGAACATGCAAACTCCACACAGAAAGGCCCTGACTGGCCTGGGGATCCAGCTGGCGACCTTGCTGGGAGACATGTGCACTACGTGCCCATTGTGCCGCTCAATGATATGCTTATCCAATCTTTGATTCTTACATCTCTTCAGTCATCATTTAAATACATCTGTCAGTTATTTTGGAATAAAGACTTTCTGTCAGAAATTGATCAACTGTCCAGACGTTTGAATTTAAAGTTTATTTTGAAGGTCACATAAGTGTACAGGAAGTACATTTTTTTTGTTTCCGGGTCTTTAGCCGAGCACAGTTAGCATGTTATCTGCTCCCACGTCCTGTCGTCTCGGAGTAATCCTTTAACAGTCTTCAGAGTTTTCTTCTCCTTCTTTGACTCATGGATGAGTGTCAGATGTCCGGGTTTCAGATTCTTAAAGAGAGAGCAGGTTTGTTTTCTTTCTTCTTCTGTGAACATGTCTAGTGTAGATGAAGCAGGTTAGCCTTTAGCTAGCTCCGACTTATTATTATTATTATTATTGCACCATAACGGCCACATTGACACAAAGAGAGAGACTGTAAGATGCATGATCTAGTCAAAGCATCACACAAATCACATCACAGCTAAATCATGCTGAGTCCCAGGAACTGTGGGCCACCTCAGAAGGGCTAACTGAAGTCCCACCATCCTCAGACAGTGGCACACCCCTCACCACTGCTTTACCCCCCAACGCCCTCCTTTCATTCAGGTTGAAAGTAAAAACCACAGGTATATCTGTTTCTTTTCAGTCCTTGGGGAGCTCCTCTGACTCCATTTCTTTGTGCTGTTCAATAATAAAACCTATATTGGTATCAGCAACAATGAGTTTGGAAATATCAGCATAGCTGATATGCACAAATGTCAAATATTGTACATCTCTAACTTATACTGTATGTCTGTGGAAATTCATGCACTTGGGGCAGAAATTATTTGTAAATAATTATGGCATGTTTACAGTATATCGAAAGCAAGTTTCCCTTAAAGCATGTTTTTGTGTTTAGTTGTTCCAGATGAGGTCCAGGAGCTTTCAGTGGTTAAAGAAGAGGTCCCCCCTGAGCAGCAGGAGAGCAGCTCCAGTGTGAAGCAGGAGATCACTGAGCCTCTGTCCATTAAAGAGGAACCAGAGGAACTCTGGAGCAGTCAGGGGGGAGATCAACTCCAAGGACCAGAGGAGGCTGATTTCATCAAGTTCACATTTCTTCCCGACCTTGTGAAAAGCGAGGATGATGATGATGAGGAGAAACCTCAGTTCTCACTGGTTCGTCAACAAGAACCTGACCGGATCGAAACAGAAGCTAATGGAGAGGACTGTGGAGGACTAGAGGCAGACAAGTACTCTGACGAAGAGAAAGATGCACATCCAGTGACTGAGGTGAAGACTGAAGATGTGTCTGAAGCAGAGACTGACGACAGCGCTGATTGGAGTGAAACAGCAAAACACCAGTCGACTTCAGCCTCAGTGAAAAAAATCAAGCATAAAAGACAAAAGACTAACGAGAAAGGACATAGTTGTATTCACTGTGGTAAAAAATTTCATAGAAAAGATCTTCTGACACAACACATGAGAGTTCACACAGGAGAGAGACCTTTCAGCTGCTCTGAGTGTGGTAAATGCTTTACCCACAAAAATAATCTTACAGCTCATATGAGAACTCACTCAGGAGAGAAACCCTTTGAGTGCTCAGTGTGTTGTAAAAATTTTGTACAAAAAGGTAGTCTGGCTATACATATGAGAATTCACACAAGGGAGAGACCTTTCAGCTGCTCCGAGTGTGGTAAAAGATTTAACACAAAAGGATACCTAACCTATCATATGAGAGCTCACTTAGGAGAGAAACCCTATGACTGCTCTGTGTGTGGAAAAAGCTTTTATCAAAACAGAAATCTTACCACTCACATGAGAACTCACTCAGGTGAGAAACCCTTTGGCTGCACTGTGTGTGGTAAAAATTTTGTCCATAAAGGTAGTCTGGCGATGCATATGAAAATTCACATAAGAGAGAGACGTTTCAGCTGCTCTGGGTGTGGTAAAAGTTTTAACCAAAAAATCCATCTTAACACTCATATGAGAACTCACTCAGGAGAGAAACCCTTTGTCTGCCCTGTATGTGCTAAAAATTTTAGTCGAAACAGTTATCTCACAGATCACATGAGAAGTCACTCAGGAGAGAGACCCTTTGGCTGCTCTGTGTGTGGTAATAAATTTTCCCAAAAACGTACTTTGTCAAAACACATGAAAATTCACTAAAGAAAAAGAACTGCAGCCACTCTGGACGTGCTAAAACTTTGAACCAGGTAGGTGATTTGACCTTTCAAATGAAGGTTCACATAGGAAAGAAACCCTTCAGTTGCTCTACGTCAGAAAGAGATTTACCACAAGAGATCATCTAAAAATACACAAGAGTAAAACACAGGACCAGGGTTTGAGTTAACTGAAAAATCTCCATAATTCTCTGTATTTTCTTAGGAATGACAGAAAGATTAAGAGGCTTTTTGTTATTATGACAGACTGGAGAAAGGGGGTATGTCATTACACTCATGCAGACACACGCACAAACCCTCTCTGTTTTGTATACTTAGTACATCCTGGAGGAGGTCGTTAACTATGTTGAAAAGATCCCCTTCATAGTCAGTGGGCAGAATCATCATGTTGTCACTCAGAGCTGCTGACTGCATCACACTATCCACTCACTGACAGCAAGTTCAGGGGCTGCAAGTGCCAAAGGTCAGTCACAGGACGCTGAAGAAGCCCCTGTTGCTTCAGGACTATCCTCCTGTTTCACTGTGAGCTTGGAGTCAAGGTAAATCCTTCATTCAGAGGGTCTTGCTTTGTCTTACAGCTCCAGTCAGACTCAGTCATAAGTAAAAAGTCTTTGTTGCCCAATTATCTAATCCATCTTCTCTAAGCGGATAGATAAGATTTAGATTGTCAGCACATCTCCCTAATTATGCTGTTGCTTGGCAGTATGTACTAAAATGTATATCTCAATGTTTTTTTTAGCTAAATGTTGATATTCAAAATGTAATCCAGTACATTTTTCCATAAATAAGTAGTAAAAACAGACTCAAACAACCCAGGAAAAATGTCACACCTTCAGGGGGAAACAAGTGCCCAAGTCATACTGCCTTTACGTGAAAGGGCCACAACTTTGCTCCGCTATATTTACATCTAGAGACATTCACATTAAAGGATAAGTTCGGTTTTTTGACACCTGGACCTTATTTTTAGGATTAAATACACTCGTAGACTCACCCAGACAATTTTGGCGGAGCTTGGAGCCGTTTTCGAGCAATTTAGATCCATCCGACGGCATTTTTCCTCATGCCGTAGTAGCAGACGGGGCCAGAAATCGAAGCCCCTAAATTAGACATTATCTGCTGTGAAACTCACTCATTTCAGCTACATTTATAAATGAATGGCCAGTGTTATCACCATGTCAGCTCAACTTTGTTGTTATGGTCATCCGGGGCTTTACAAGGATGGGTAACTTTTGGTGACGTCATAGACAAGAACATGAGTAGAGCCGCTGTTGTTGCTAGGCTACACGGCTACACGGCTATTTTTGTGCAACATGGCGGAATATTTATCCGATGTAGAAGTGTCTGACGACGACTTTGAGTATAATGGATGCCCGTATCGCTTTGAGCCAGAGTATACCGACGAGGAGCTATTTGGAAGGAGGATGCAGAGGGAAAGAGCCGAACAGCTGGCCAGAAAACAAGCAACCACTACACGTCCACGAATGGGGGCTAACTGGTGGTGTTGTTGTGGACATTGCACGGCAAACACAACAGAGGAGGAGTGCCTTTGCTGCTCAGAGTGGGACTTGAGACCAGAGGAAACACGTATTGATGCCCCCCAAAATACGATTTCTGGCCCCGTCTGCTAAAACGCCGTTGGATAGATCTAAATTGCTCGAAAACGGCTCCGAGCTCCGCCAAAATTGTCTGGGTGAGTCTACAAGCGTATTTAATCCTAAAAATAAGCTCCAGGTGTCAAAAAACCGAACTTATCCTTTAATTTCACAAGACTGTAATATCTCTGTCAATTCCCACTGCAATATGGCTTGGATGTATCTTTACATCCATGATCATCACGTGCAGAGCTCCCTGTGCTCTTAATGGTCAATCTCTCTGACATGGAGGTATCAGAGGAAGCAGGACAAAAAAAATTTCTGTGGTGGAGTTGTGAGGTGTCCCAGACTGATCTGTTGTTATTGTCAGTCTGACACACTCAATCAATCAATCAGTCTTTATTTGTATAGCGCCAATTCATAACAAGTGTTATCTCAAGACACTTTACAGTAAAGCAGGCTGAAGACAAACTCTTCATTTTATGGATACACATATATGCATAGATACATGTATACATATATAAAATACACATATACATATATACACAATACATTCATCCAACACCCAACATGAATCCAATAGCCAATCAGGAATCCCTCCATCATGGCTGCAAGAAAAATCCTCTGTTTAGCAGTAGGAAATGTTGAATGTGGATCCCAGGGCTCTAATTTCATAGACCAGGCGCAGGTGCGCTGTGCCAACAGGGTGTGTCCAGGGCAAGTTATTAATATTGTCAGTCAAGTTTGCCCACATATTCTGAGAACTGCTGCCCAATGTTAAAAAATGGTTCACTGATGTAAGGAGAAGGGGCAAACAAAGGCTCTCAGATCAAAGAAGGCACACGGTGGCCACGGGGGGCGGCCCCTCTACCAGCCTCACTTTGAGCTCAGCGGAGGAGATCGCGTCCTCCACACTCTCCGTGACAAGTATTGAGGGCTTTGGTGGGATAGAAGTTAGGATTACGGGTAAGACAAAAATATTGTTCTACTAATGAAGACACTCACATTTAGTAACATATATTTAAACATACACATACTAAAGATGAGTGGTGTGGACAGATCATGACATGAATAAACTGTGTAATGGCAATGAAATCAGAAACACCTTTGCTGAAATGACGCATTTTCATTGTTTACATGTGAAATTAACTTGTTTTACCCTACTGAATCATAATCGTTTTGGCATGTAACTCCTGATTACACACCACCTCGCGGACAGATGTAATCTGTTCCTGTGTCATGAATAGGAGTACAAAAAAGTGACAATTACATTTAAGCACATTTAAACACAGCAGCAGGCTAATCCATTCATCATGCTTGTGATCCACCTGCATTCCTGGTCTGTCATCACCAAATAGCAGAACCTTTGCTGAAATACTCTCTCTTGGTATCTCCTTCTCATCCTCCTTGCAATAATGTACTCCATCTTTTTAGATCACGTTAAGAATAAAGATGAAAACAGAAAAATATGAGCAATCACAGGTAAATCCTTAAGACATAGAGTGACTTACATTTATTCTGCGAGCGTCTCTCTCTTTTTTCTTTTCTTTTAAATTTCATTAGATGAGAGAAGCTGGATACTCTGTATCGGATGATGTGGCTGTTTGTGGTTGGCTGAGACGGAGCATGTGAGCTGAGCGGAGCTGGAGAGGAGCGGGAGCTGGAGCTGGAGCGGAAGGAATTTGGCCGGACCGTGGAGCGTTTTTTTTTTTTTTTTTTCAAAAAGCTGGGGCAGCACCTTATCTTATCCCGCTCTAATTTCACTCCTGTACCGCTCACACCAAGCGTCTGAAGCATGTCTCACACAGAGTGCATCTGCGTGTCATTAATTGGTCAGCCACCCACACTGCTTTCTGTCGGAAACTGGATGTTGACAACTCGGATCAGCACCGTGGACAGCGCAAAAGCTCTCAGACCTCAGTGGAGGTCACCTGCAATCGTCTAATTTTTTTATCCAGTGAATGCAATGCGCTTCCGTATTTTCATAGATGAGCTCATTTGAGCGCATCCGCTCTGAGCGGCGGAGCGGGTGCGAGAACAGCTGTGAGAGCGAGGAGCGGGAAATCTCACTGCTCCACTCCGCTCACATGCTCTGGTCAGTACTCAGTGTCTGTCATAGCCTACTGTATATTCTTCTGACGACTCTGTCTTTCCTGTAAATAATTTAATACTCAAAAAAATATGATGTGCATAAATTTTACTTCATGAATTACTCCTATTTGTCTATTTTATGAGCTTCGCCGCTTTCTTATCTCCTCAAAATATATTTAATCAAAAAATGCCCAGGGCGTGTATGAACATTGATCTGGTTTCTCTTATAATAATAAGACCCCAGACAGTTGTAATATATAAATATATGTATTTTTTTCATGGCTTTCTCTGTGTTGTTGTTTTTGTTTCAACATAGTGTTCTGAGTAAATGAATGCATTCGCTCAGTCTGAAATTGTTTTTGTATCTGAAGTGCTGTACTTGTGAATATGTATTATACAAATAAAGACGGGAAAACAATAAAAGGGAAAGAAAGGTATATTATGCCATAGATCTGAATTAACTGTGCAGTACAGGCTAACGGCCCAGACGCGAACATACGACCGAATTCGACTGAGGAGGAAGAAGAAGAAAAAAAGAGTGTAGAGGAAGTGGATCCCTTTTGTTTCCGGTCTGAAAGGCTGCTTCCCGTCTTTAGCATGCTAGCTGCTCCCTCGACCTGTAGTTTCAGAGTAATCCTGTAAAAGTCTTCAGAGTTTTCTTCTCCTTCTTTGACTCTTGGTTGAGTGTCAAATGTCCGGGTTTCAGGATCTTAAAGGGAGAGCAGGTTTGTTTTCTTTCTTCTTCTGTGAACTTGTTTACTGTAGATGTAGCAGGTTAGCCTTTAGCTAACGATCACATCCACACACAGCTCAGTGTTAGCAGCAGCTAGCTCAGACTGTTAATATTTATGTCCCGTTGTCTGTGATGGGTGTGTAAAGATCATCGATGTGTGCCAGTTTGTAGATCCATGATGCAGTCATCAGTTTACCACACTATTGCTCATAGCTTGGCAAATAATGTCGGTAATGATTAGAGAAATAAACATGCAGAGGTTTGTCTTGTGGGTCCATAGAAGACCACAGTTAAGACTGAAAGATAAAGATCTAGGTCCAATTTTCCTATTGTATTTTTGTTATATGTAATCAAGAACAGTTATCTCTCTACTGTAATAATGTTTATCTGTGCTGTGTTATTCTTAGTTGAAAAGCCAATTTACTCTTATTTGGAATTAGCAGCCAAGCTAATCTTCCATCAAGGTTTATTTATGTGTCTTTATAAATAACTAAAGAACCAAAGAAGACATTTGTATGTCCACACTGTAAAGGTTCGAAAATTATGCAGTTAAAATGCATTTCTCATATACAAACCTGCCCCCCCCCCCCCACCCCCCACCCCCCAAAATACAAAAAAATACAAAAAAAAAACCTTTGTCCCCTACAATATTCATCTGTTGGTTTTCGGGCTGGACAGGCTTGTTAAGATGTGAGCTAGATATGGGGTAGGACAATATCCTATACATTGACATGCCATTCTCCCTCTGAGACTGTGCGATTAAGTATTAAGAATCAGATGTCTGTGCCTGCAAATCCAGTTGATGACTTTGTGCTTCGACCCAAAGTGTGAATTCTCTCCTCTGAAAAAAATGCACACTGTAGACTTCATTATCCTGCACCGAGCCTTTTGAGAGAAAAGGTAAAATGTGGAGGGATGTCACTGAGACAGTGGCTTCCATATTGTCAAAGATGTGGTCCTCGTCACAGTTGATGAACAGGACGGTATTATTCAGCTGCTGAAAACCACTGGCCCAATATGCCAGTTGGCATGTCAGACATATTTTTCAATAGAACTGCTGCCAAATCTATTTATCCTTCACTTGTGTTATGTTACATGTGCAAATGGTTTAATAATATGCCTGTGTGACAGTTGTCATTTGGTTCATGGGGATTTGACTTGTAAATCAATGTCTTTTCCAAAACTGATCCAAGGGCTGCTTTGGGAAGAGCTGAAATTATAAGCCTTTGTTGACCATTAATATGCTAATGATCTTGGTGGTTAGATGAGAGCGGTTAATAAGGTTGTTGACCTAGATTCACCATGGAGGTGTCAGGTTTCCTGTGTTGTTTGAGCACGTTTTTTTATTATTATTTTTTAGGGAAGAAAATACTGAGATATACATCAAATATCACAATTTGGTGGCTAAATAATATTGAGATCAACATTTTGGAAGATCCATACACATCCATAACAGCCTGGCACCTCCTCCTCATGCTGGTCTCTACATTTTGCCATAGGATGGCATCCCATACCTCAACCAGGAGTTGTTGAAGATAAACCATTGTTGTTTTGTTGGTGACTCTTGCATGTACAGCAGGCACAAGTGGATCCCACAAGTGTTCAGTTGGGTTGAGGTCTTGACAAATGGCATTCTGACCTCTCCACTCTCAAATTCTGGAGACACTGTGTGATGATCCTATCCTGTGGAGTTGAGTGTTGTCATCCTGGAGAGTGGAGTTAGGTCCTAGATTCTGGAGATATGAGTTTGCCACTGGCTCCAAAATCAAGTTCTGACATTTCACTGCTTTGAAATTTCCTTCAGTGGTGACAAATTTTTACATTCTGCTGTTGGTGTTGTCAGCACCGGCACATACAACAAGAAAGGCTTGTTTTCTGACATGTTGGTGTGGTCATTGTTTTTTTGTCAGTAAAGCAACTGTCTGAAATCAGGTTCTTGATGTCTGGACCTGAAATCAGCCTTTTATTAAACCAAGCTCAAAAATTACACTCAAGTCCAGTGCTCACTTGGGACAACAGTGAAAAACTAAAGCTGATCAAAATGCTGAAAAATAAAGCTCTATTTAGTAAACTATGTAACTTTTACACCAGAGTGGATAAGTGCTTCTTACATACATCTTCAGATTGTATAATGTCATGTTTTTAATCAAACAATGGTTTCCTTCAATGTGTGTTTTTGTTCAACAGCTGTTCCTGAGGAGGTCCAGCAGCTTTCACTGATTAAAGAAGAGGTTCCCCCTGAGCAGCAGGAGTGGAGCTTCAGTGTAAAGCAGGAGATCACTGAGCCTCTGTCCATTAAAGAGGAACCAGAGGAACTCTGGAGCAGTCAGGGGGGAGAGCAGCTCCAAGGACCAGAGGAGGCTGCTGTCATCAAGTTCACATTTGATCCTGACCTTGTGAAGAGTGAGGATGAGGAGGAGAAACCTCAGTCCTCATGGCCTCATCAACAAGAAACTGAACAGATGGAAACAGGAGCTAGTAAAGGGGAGGACTCAGAGTCAGACAAGTACTGTGATGAAGAGAAAGATCCAAAACCAGAGACTGATGTGAAGACTGAAAACTCTTTTGGAGCAGAGACTGATGACAGTGCTGATTGGATAGAGACAACAAACCAAAAGTCAGGTTTAAAGTCAGTGGACAAACTCAAGCACACAGGAGGAAAACCTTTCAGCTGTGATGTGTGTGGTAAAGGATTTAGCCACAAATATCTTCTTAAAAATCATATAAGAGTTCACACAGGAGAGAAACCTTTCAACTGCTCTGTGTGCAGTAAAAAATTTGCCATGAAACAGTATCTTGATAATCATATGATAATTCACACAGAAGACAGACCTTTTGGCTGCTCTAAATGTGATAAAACATTTAGATTCAGAAGTAATTATTTTGAACATTTAAAAACTCATTCAAGTGAGGGACCTTTCAGCTGCTCTGTATGTGGTAAAGAATTTAGCCTTAAAAGGCAACTTTCAAAACATTTGAGAACTCACACAGAAGAGAAACCATTTGGCTGCTCAGTGTGTGGTAAGAGATACAGCTTGAAAGCCTATCTTGTTGGTCATCTTAGAACTCACACAGACGAGAGACCCTTTGGCTGCTCTGAATGTGGTAAAACATTTAGACACAGGCGTGGTTTTTCTGAACATGTGAAAACTCACTCAAGTGAGAGACCTTTCAGCTGCACAGTGTGTGGTAAAGGATTTATCCAAAAAAGTAATCTTATCTGTCATACAAGAGTTCACACAGGAGAGAAACCTTTCAGCTGTGATGTGTGTGGTAAAAAATTTGCCATTAAAAATCATCGTGATATTCATATGAGAACTCACACAGGAGAGAAACCCTTTGGCTGCTCAGTGTGTGGAAAAAAATTTGCAATAAAATATCATCTTAAAGGTCATATGAGCACTCACACAAGAGAGAAAGCCTTTTGCTGCTCAGTGTGTGGTAAAAATTTTGCCATGAAATATCATCTTGATAAACATATGAGAACTCACACAGGAGAGAAACACTTTGGCTGCTCTGTATGTGGGAAAGGATTTAACCAAAAGTGGCATCTTACGAAACATTTGAGAACGCACACAGAAGAGAAACCATTTGGCTGCTCAGTGTGTGGTAAAAAATTTGCCTTGAAAGAATATCGTGATAGTCATATGATAATTCACACAGACGAGAGACCCTTTGGCTGCTCTGAATGTGGTAAAACATTTAGACACAGAAGTGGTTTGTCTGAACATGTGAAAACTCACTCAAGTGAGAGACCTTTCAGCTGTGATGTGTGTGGTAGAGGATTTGGACAAAAAAGTAGTCTTATTAATCATACAAGAGTTCACACAGGAGAGAAACCCTTTGGCTGCTCAGGGTGTGGTAGAAAATTTGCCATTAAAAATCATCTTGATGTTCATATGAAAACTCACACAGGAGAGAAACCCTTTGGCTGTTCAGTGTGTGGTAGAGCATTTACATGCAGAAGTCATCTAACTACACATATGAAAACTCACCCAAAGGAAATGCCATTGAGCTGCTCAGTGTGTTTGAAACACTTTTACAGGAGAGAGATTCTGGAACAACACATGAAACTTCACTCAGAGAGGGACAGTAACATGCCAGGCAGGGGGCAGACTTTGTCTTTGGTGTCTCCTGCCATTTTTATCCTCCTCCCTGCAGACACTAAGAAGTCAACAGTGTGACTGAGTCTCAACTGTGTTTCTGGCTGATTGAGGTCAGAGGATGTTCACTCGTTGGAGGACTTAATGAGGGGATCTTCTCTAAAGCCTCACTCTCTGAAGGAAGCAGGTGTGAGTCAATTAAAGTACATATGTGATATAATTACAGGTTTTGTGGATGGCTGTTCAACAGGAGTCTGGTTCTATTCAAAAGTTCCTGCTACTGTTCCTGTTATTCTTTCTTGCCACTGTTCCTGTAAGCCACCAGATGTGGGACAGTGCTGTGCTAATGGTGGACTGATGTTGGGTTTGGATGAATGTGTATATAATGATAATATATGTGTACATAATAATAATAATTTATATTTCAAAAACTATCTACATATACATATCTATATCTATATCTATATATATATATATATATATCTATATATATATATATATATGTGTGTGTATATATATGTGTGTGTGTATATATATATATTTATATAAATACAGATATATATACATATATGTGTGTGTGTATATATATATATGTTTAGATTTCTAAAATTGGAGGCATGGTTTCAACTTGCTCTTTTGTTGGGTGTCTTTCCATAACACTTGTATTTTGATGCTGAGCAAATAAAAATTGATGAAGTTACTGATTGATTTGACTGAAAGAGCACCTTTTTTTAAAAAAGGGGATATATTTTACAACAAGAGCAGATTTACAAAATGCAACATCAGCCCACATGAAATTCAAGTACTCACAGGTCTTTAAACACTGACTGAGGTAAAGATAAAAATAGAAATGTCCTGTTGCAACACTTATGGTGTCTTGGATACAAATTGGTCATCAATAAACACTTGTGGTGCTTTCAAAAATAATCAGTTTAGTGAAGAAGACATAAATATAACAATTGTAGCCTACAGTATTTAACAGAGCTGACTATAAGCAGCATTGGTTATTTGGGGTATTTAATTATCTCCTGTAATGATCCTGTGTATGTACAAGTCTGTGTTTTGGTCTGATAACTGAGGCTCTTATCATAAACAGTGATGTGGTCTGAACATTGATCCTCCACAGATATCCACAGTGGGATTCTAGTCCATCAAACCCTAATGAGAGACCATCTCCCCTAGTAGATCTTTAGTAGATCTTTTGAACAATCAGCCTTAAATGCTAGAATTGGTTTTGTTATTACAGAAGAGCTGAACCCAAGAGTTTAAGCTGAGGGGCTTCGATCCTCCAGAAGATCCAGAGGATCAGGGGTAAAACGAGAGCAGGAAAGAAATCCCTCCTATATGCTCTGATAACTAGCAGGCTTGTTTACCATAATTTTCTCCTCTCTAGTCTACCTAAAAGCACAATAAACCATAAAATCAGGGGGAGCTCATATTACACCAATTTTAAAGTCTTCACACTGGTGTCCGTTAGTTATTGCGATGATTTTAAAATCATTTTACTAGTTAAAAAGCTCTGCATGGCCTGCCACCAGAATACCTCTCAGAGAATGGTTTTATTTTATGAACCATCAGAGTATCGCAGCAGGGATCTCAAGTTCAGGGGTGTGCACGGGGGGGGGGGGGGGGGGCAATCGCCCCCTCCTCGTGGCCCCAACTGTTGTAAAACACGCGCGAAAGTGCCCTTTTGGGAGGAGAAACACGCTCTAATGTGCCCTCTAGGAAGGCAAAACGCGTGTTAAAGTTTCCCTATTGGGAGGCAAATTGCATTCTAAAGTGCCCTCTTAAAAGGTAAAACACATGCAACATTACCCTTGAGAGCCAAAACACACTCTAAAGTGCCCTCTTGGGAGCCAAAATGTGTGCTACAGTACCCTTGAGAGCCAAGAGCCGTTCTAACGTGCCCTCTTAGAAGGTAAAACACGCTCTAAAGTGCACTTTGTGCCCTCTTGGGAGGCAAAATGCTCTCTAAAGTGTCTTCCTGGGAGCCAAAACGTGCGCAAAAGTTCCCTCTGTGCCCTCTTGAGCATCTGAATGCATAATAAAGTGCCCTCCTGGTTGGAAAAACACACTAAACTGCCTTCTTAAGCGGAAAAAACTTACTAAACTCCAGAAGACCATTAGGACTAAGAAATACTATGGGACATTACTGCTATACTGACTTTTGTTGGGCCATTTTTTGATCTATATTGAGCCAAAACTATCTCACAGAACCAGTTTTGATTTCTTGTGCTAATATGGAGTTAAAATGCCAGGTGTGAAATCCCTCACCTTTCAGCGAAATTTGCCGGTTTGAAATCAAAATAGCTGACCTACGGTGTTGAGTCGATGGAATGTTTTTTTGGGGGAGGTGGGGGGTGGGAGTAAATGACATGGACATGGAGGTATACCAGAGATTACCAGTGAACTGCAAACATGTGCATGCACCTGAAAGGAGCCTTGAATAGAACAAAAACTTTCACTGTACAAGCGCAAGAGCATGGAAATAAAAGCACGAAAGGCCTCACATCAGCAGTGTTAGTAAACACTGGGAAGGTGGGGGGATACTGCTGCCTGATTAGTTTGAGAAGCACTTGGAAGCTTAAGACGCCTCGCCAATCCAAGTGGAATATAGCTAACGATAGTTAAATATTAACTAAATGTAAAATATCACCAGAAGAATTAAAGCTTGTTGAAAGAGGCATCATGTCATTGATGAATACCGTTAGCTAACACAGCAGGAGAGATAACGTAGATATGTAAACAAGCCTCCAGTGGAAAATTAACTAACACATTTCATGAGAGAAGTTATCAGGATCTTATATAGCATAATGGGACCAAGTATAGATAGATACTCTATTACGCATTCATATTGTCCAGTAATTTTGCTTGATTTTTCTCTCAAATGCATCAGATTGATGCTTTTAAATATTAAATAATCAAAGTTTTCTTCCGGGGGACCATGCCCCCGGACCCCCCTAGAGGGGTTGTATCCTTCTCACCTTTTTCACCCCTGACCCATTTTCATGCCTGCATGCCCTTGAAAACACGTGAAACCTAGTGCCCTCTTCAGTGGTGAGAATGTGCTGTATGTGGCCTTTTTTTCCTTTTCGCCCCTGCCCTTGAAAAAGTCGGTGCACCCCACTGCTGAAGTCTCACACATTTAGAGTGTGACACAGGCATTTTAACCTTTTCACACACGCCAAATCTGGTAATTTTCACGCATGAAAATTTATTGTGTAACGCCCACCGACTTACACTGCTACATATGCATTCATGGAAAGTGCAGCAAGATCCTCTGAGCATTATAGAGCTGAACGGGGGCTTGACACGACCCAGCCATAACATCAACTACCCTTCAGCTAATCAAAAAATAACATACAGCTATATGTCAGCCAATCAGAAAATGGCACTGCTGTATCTGGGTAAGATATGGTTGATCTGACTGCAGCGACGTTCCGAGATGAGGATGCACACTTCAAAGGGGCGCCGAAAAAGGGAGGAAAAGGAGAAGGATTCTAAGGGCCCATGATTGACAGGGGCCCAGAGGTGCCCCTAATACAATTATAATACTGACAAAAAATTATTGCATGCAGTAATTAACTTATTTATTTAACCTTTATTTAACCAGATAAAAACCCACTGAGATCAAGATCTCTTTCACAAGGGTGACCTGGCCAAGACAGGTCATATATATATATATGTATAGTACAGCAACAGTGATCCTCAAGATGCTTGGACACAAGATGGGTAACATGAACAAGAACAAAGGGCAGTGCCCACCTTGGAGGAGAGGGTTAGAGGCTAAAATCAAGGTGACACGGAGAGAGGTCAGCCAATTGTCAGAGCTCCAGAATGGTGCAACCAGGAAAGACATACCCAAACAAAGACTCCAAGCCTTGGCCACCCGACTGAAGAGGTACACAAGAGAGACTGAGGCCAGGTGAATAAACTGGCTGTTCTCCACTGAACCAGCCAAAGAGTACTCTCAGTGGCAAGGGAATAACTCACGAGCTTACCCACCAAGGCTGGAGACTGAACAGTACTGGAAAGGCATATGGGAGAAAGAAGCATCACATAACAATGATGCATAGTGGCTAATCAATCTAAGAGCAGACCACACCAATCTCCCTGAACAAGATGCCGTGACCATCACAGTAGCAGACATCCAAGAAAAAGTCTCAGGTATGAAGAACTGGACAGCACCAGGCCTGGATATGATCCATACATACTGGCTAAAGAGGCTGACCTCACTCCATGAGCGCCTGGCAGTATAAATGAACCAACTGCTGAGAGATGGGACCCATCCTGAATGGCTGACCAAGGGCCGTACAGTCCTGATCCAGAAAGACCCCCAGAAGGGAACAGTCCCATCCAACTATCGGCCAATCACCTGCCTCTCCACAACATGGAAACTCCTGTCAGGCATCATTGCGGCTAAGATAAGTGGGCA